>CM075061.1:55091710-55717544 GCA_037428765.1 Rubia yunnanensis
ACCCGAACTCTCTTCAATCGAACCCTCACCACCTGAACTCTCTTCACTCAAACCCAATACCACTCGAACCTCTCCACTCGAACCTAGTACCACCCTAACCCTCTTCACTCGAACCCTGTACCACTCGAATCCAATACTACTCGAACCCTCTCCACTGGAATCCAGTACTACTCGAACCCTCTCCACTCAAACTCTCACCACTCGGACCAGTACCACTCAAACCCTCTCCACTCGAACCCATTACCACTCAAACCTCTCTACTCACGTAACAATTTCCTTACTTCACGAGATATTTTTTTGTATGATTTGATAAACGTAAGTTGATTGATTAATTTTAGTCGGATCTATAAAGGTAAATTCTTAAACCAATATGCTATACAAATTTCTTCTCAATAAGCTAATAGTTTGTTTCTTTATTGTTACATAGTCAAAAACTCAAGAGGAAGAAATAAAAAGGTCCAACTTAATTTGATATCAAGCCTTGAAAGTGAAGGTGAACTTGAAAGTAAAGATGAAGAGCAACCAAACTCAAAGACAAGAAGGATGACATAAGTTTCAAAATTTATCCATTATCGAGAATGATCCTTATTCCATTATATTTCTCTATTTCATGTTTCTCTATTTCTCCATTCCATTTTAGTTTATTGTTTTGAGTTTAATTTGAATCATATTTATCTTTTTAATTTTAGCTTCCTTTTTTTTTAATGAATAATGATATACATTTTTTTTACTAACAAAATGATGAGATATGTTTTGATTGCATTAGTTAGAGAATAAATTTCATCTTAATCACTACTTGATTTATTTGAGAAATTTATGCACGGATTATTATAATAAAAAAAAATATTTCATATTAGACTGACTAACAAAGTTTATTTATTCTAATTTGCACTTTAAACCTTGGTCTTTCCATACCTTATGGAAATACCGTCTTTCAAGAGATGGACTCATTATATTTAGAATTTAATTTTAATTTATACTTAATCTCTGAAATCTAAAAACAAATTTTATTCAAATCAAAGTTTTTAATCAAAAATACCGCGCAACGCACAGTGGGACTCCAGCTAGTTTTTTATAATTCTAATTCAACCATGTATTTCTATATGCCTATGTAAAGGCAGTATTTCCCAAGACTTTGCCTCCATTAAAAATACTTTATCACTGTATAAAAAAAGTTCAATCATTTTTGTTATTTTAGATTATGTGTTTCGTTGAATTTTCTTCAGTGATATATATATATAGTACAATGAGATATTTATGGTTTTAAATATATATTTAGAAGTTATATATATGAACAAATTATAATTGATTATAGATATTAAAGAATTATAATCAATAATATATTAAAATATTAATTAGTATGTTATTTTAAAACAACTTAATGGGTTTAGGTTAGTCAAAATGACTTCAATATCCCTAGTTGACGGCATCAACAAACAATTTATATTATATGGTACTTGGGATATCAAATTTTTATTGCATATTTAAATAAATATACTATGAATAAAAATATTAACATATATGGTATTATTGAATTCTGTATAACAAGTAATTTTTAAATATCAACTTTTTATTTATCATTATTATACGCAAGTAAACATATTAACGATCAAACACATTTGTTGAATACAATATGTGTTAATTAGTATTTCCTATATTTTACTTGATTATGCCCTGTATTTATACTATTTAGAATACGATATGTATTTTAAATTATTTAATTTAAATAATTTAAACATATTTAAATTAATATTAAATAAATTTCATTTTAAAACACATTACCACCATCGTGCACCACCGTCCACCGCCAAACACCGCCGTCAAGTACCGAGCGGCGTCCACCAAGCACCTCCGAGCACCGCCATTATTGACTATGTTAATTAGTATTTCCTGGCTATATAAAGTTGAAATTTAGTTTTACCAATTTTTCTAGTCTTTACTAGTTTGTTCCAACATGACTAATTTAACCAAGTGCATAATAACGTAATACGTAAAAGACACATGAATTGGTTACACAGTTCGGTGTAATCCACCTACATCTGCGGGGCCTGGCCCAGTTCAGAATGAATCCACTAATTAGAAAGATACAGTACAGAATACAGTTTACAAAATACTTATCTTTACTAACTATAACGTGTGGACTCTGCTAGCTCCCCTAGCTACCGATCCGCCTTGATCAGACTCCCTCTGATCTCGAACTCCGTCGACGCAGGATCTCCTCCTCCCGAGGAATTAAGGTTTACGATTCTGAACTTAGTGCGGCAGGTCAGGTGTGTTGGAACACAGTGTTCTAACTCTTTGCAACTTCTCGAAAGTCTCAAAAATCTGTGTGCAGATTTTTGCTCTGTTAAATCCGTGAGTATACAGCCGTGATTGCCCCCAATTTATATCCACGAATCAGATATGAATACTTATTGATTATCCCCACAATATTCCTATTCCAAATCTGATTCTTGAAGCATATCCAAATCCCATAAATAAAGGGATTTACCTTATATCATTCTATCCCATTTATTCGAATAAATCTTCTCCATATAAGTAGGGATTTTCCATAAACCAATTATGCTTCACACGCCTGATATATATAGTCAGATATACGAATTCCATTTATACCAAACTACTGCAATATTCTGACTTTGATTTCCATAAAACCTTGGCGTAAATATTCTACACCAGCATGTTCCAACATGGTCAGAATTTCTGTTCAAAATTAATTCACACAAAATTGCGAATAAAATATTTTCTTGCAAACCCGTGACTTTACAATCTCCCCCTTTGGCATTTTTGTGGACCCATAATATTTTGGACATGTAAGATACCAGCAATCATAAACTTGTAAACTAGCAATCAACAAGATATAGAATTCCAGAATTCCCTTAGGCATGAAATCCTAAAACGAGACACCAGAAATCCAAAACATAAAAATCATTACAGCCAAATTGAATCGAAGTCTAAATCATGCCATCCAAAATTTCTCCCCCTGGGACCACACATAATCCAAAGATACTATTAAAATCATATAACAGCATTGCTCCCTCTGCATTAATTATAAGAGTCAATCTTCCAATCGGGACTTCTCAGCCTCCAGGCTTGCTTTCTCTGCATCCAAAGCAGCCATTTGAACACCAATAGCACCAAGACGGGCATTCAGAGTCAGCAGCCGAGCCTCCTTTTCTGCTGCTGAAGACGAAGTCGACCCAGAAGGTTTCCATGGTAGATCGTGAACATGTCTCAGGCCAAATGTCTTCTTGTTTGGCCTCAAAAACTCTGTGTCAATCACTATATCTGAAGCCTTCCATTTCACCTTTGCAGTCTTGGCTAGAGCAGAGATTAAAGCAGGGTAGATAATAGCATCATTTACTTTCGGAGCAGTAGCCCGTCTTACCAGATGCTGCTGAATGAGAAGTCCGAGATCAACTTCTTTCTGTGTTCCAACACAGTATAGCAGCTTAGCCATCTCCCTTGTCAGCGTTGTAGTATTACTCGAGGGCAACCAACAATGCACAGCTACCTGATATAAGCCAAAAAATCTTGATGACAAGCAGGATACTTGAGAATATCCTGTTGTTGGCCATTCAGTCTTATAACCCCCAGATATAACACCTAAAATTTCATTGTCAGACAATCCCAGATTTTCAGGAAATACTCCCCCTGTTTCAGGTGTGTTCAGACCCAGCAATGTGTTGATTCTAGAAGCAGAAACCTCTATTATCTTTCCCCGTATGTATACTCTACCAAACCATGGGGAGCTAACTTCTAAATTACCAGGCATAAGATTGGAGTATACCTCAAGTACAACCTGCCTGTTGTACTGTAGCTGGATTGTTGCTGCTGTTGTCATGCCAATTAGCTTCAGAAAATATGTAAAGCCGCTCTCCTTATAGGCTTTTAAATCCAGAGGCCTCTCTGCTATGAACTTCTTTTCTGAGAAAAAATCTCCCATCTCTACAGCTTTTTCATCAAAATAACCCGCAGAGTAAGCCTTGCTGACAGATGAAAGAGGTAAAACCTTCTTTTCCTTGCTGTCGTGCCTTTTCTTGCTCCTCTTAGCTTGAGCAGACACTTTGGCTTTGTCAGCCTTCCTCTTGCCTTTTGCATTCTGATAAAACTCATCCAGTACCTCATCACTAGAATATGTCAGATCAGGAATATCCTGTGTTGGAACACTCCCTGATCCTTTCGCTTTCTTTTCCTTCTCAGATTTTTCTTCTGACTGAGTATCTTCATCACTCTCAGACCCATCACTCTGAGCAGATAGGTTTTCATCAGATGTTTCATCACCCTGATTATAACAATCCTCATTATGCTCTCCTCCTAAATCAGCATCAGAGTCTAAGTCCATATGCTCAGGTTCATCCGTCTGTGTTGGAACACTCTCTTCACTATCAGACAGAATAATGAAGATAGGCTTCCTCAATTCTTCGATTCTCTTTGCAGAATTCGTATCATAGAACCCCACCTGAAGTTTATCTCCATTCCTACTCACTTCTAATCCAGCCACTTCACTTTCCCTAATCTCACTCAAAGAGACACAACTTGGTACAGGAATATAGCAGTGCACGTAAAACTTATCTTTTTCCCTGAACTCGGCATATCTCCCCATAACAAATTTCAAAGTATGATTCTCAAGCCTTATTCCTCCTAGATTCCCAGTCACCAACTCCTTCACTTTAACTGTCAAATATTCTCCTTCGATTTTCTTGATCTTCCTTAAGTCTACAGCCACTCTATTGGCCTCAAGCCACTCAAAGATTTCATCCATACACGAGCATTCAATACCCATAAATTTCAACGGACTAGGGTCAGGGCTAGTTACCGTAGGTTTCTTCTTGGTTCCTAAAGTTTCCTTTTCAGCATCTGGCTTAGCTTCAGATTCTCCTCTCAATTTTCTGTTGCCGGAAACCTCTTTCTCTTCCTCTGGTTCTTTGGCTTCCTCGGGTTCAACCTCAACTGTCACCTCATCCTCTGCATCTTCTATGCTTCCTCCGATCTGAGCTTATTTTTCTTCCTCAGCTTGTTCAACATATTTTCTCGTCCCAGTAGCCACCACCAAATCCAAATTCATCAAGCTTTGATCTCCCCTTATGATTTCTGGCACCGCAGCTTCCACTATTGGAGAGTTTGGGTTTGACATTCTTAGGCACAATGCCGAGATGGAGAGAAGTGTTGAGAATAAGAGTTTTTCGGCAAGGATTTTGGGGAGAAAATAATTGGCCGAGTGCAGAGAGATACGAAGGGATGTATATGAATTTGAATCCCACTTTAACTCTTCATCTTATTCACCGCTTTTCCCGCGAAGTCCCTTTTTAGATTTCCCAAACATGGTAATGATGGCCCTTTCTCTACTTGTCACATCATGTTGTCTTTCTTAAATAACTTCCAACACACCATACTTACCAACTCCTATTTTTGTACACCTTTGCTCCTTCCATATTTTTTTTTCTTTTCTGATTTTGCAAAATGAAAATAACCAAAAGAAATATTTACATGGAAAATAATTTTGGTACAAATTACCTCAGATTTGACAAACACCTAGGTGTTGTCGAAAGCTTTCAAAAGTGGTGGCATCCAACGGCTTTGTAAATATATCAGCAAATTGTTCGTGTGTTGGAACATAGACCACTTCCACTTCCTTTCTTTCAACCAGATCTCTTATAAAATGATGTCTTATGTCAATGTGCTTGGTTCTCGAGTGCTGAATTGGATTCTTTGAAATATCTATAGCACTTGTATTGTCACATAAAATCTTCAAAGACCCTTGATGAATTCCATAATCTCTCATCATTTGTTTCATCCATAATAGTTGTGCACAATAACTTCTTGCTGCAAGATACTCTGCTTCTGCAGTAGATAGAGAGATCGAGTTCTGTTTCTTGTTGTACCAAGACACCAAATTTGTTCCAATAAAGAAGCATCCACCTGTGGTGCTTTTTCGATCATCAGCATTACCAGCCCAATCAGAATCACTGTACCCAATCAACTCTGAATCTTGATTCTTATAATACCAAATGCCATATTTTGAAGTCCCACTTACATATCGAATAACCCTTTTCACTGCAGTAAGATGAGATTCCTTAGGATCAGCTTGAAATCTTGCACATATTCCGACGCTGAAACATATATCTAGTCTGCTTGCGGTGAGATACAATAGACTTCCAATCATGCCTCTGTATAACTTTTGATCGACTGAAACTCCTTTTTCATCCTTCACCAATTTATCAGACGCTCCCATAGGAGTTCGAACTGATCGAGCACTACTGAGTCTGAATTTTTTAACCAAATTCAAGGCATACTTACTTTGATTTATGAATAGGCCATTCCGTCCTTGTTTGACTTGCAGTCCAAGAAAGTAAGTTAGCTCTCCAACCATGCTCATTTCAAATTCAGATTGCATAATGGTGACAAAATCATGTACCATAGATTGTGAGGTAGAACCAAAAACTATGTCATCAACATATATTTGAGCAATCAGAAACCTTGAAGCTCTGTCAAGAACGAACAAGGTGCGATCTACTCCCCCTCGACGATAACCTTTCTGAAGAAGAAAAGTAGTAAGTCGTTCATACCATGCCCTGGATGCTTGCTTGAGTCCGTACAACACCTTTTTGAGACGATATATATGTTGTGGATAATAAGGATCTTCAAAGCCTTTCGGTTGTTCCACATATACTTCTTCATTCACCACTCCATTTAAAAATGCACTTTTGACATCCATTTGATACAAAGTAAAATTCATAGAGCAAGATATAGCTAGTAGAATTCGAATGAATTCTAACCTGGCAACTGGCGCAAAGGTTTCATCAAAATCAACCCCTTCCACTTGTGTATAGCCTTGAGCAACAAGTCTTGCTTTGTTACGGGTGACTAAGCCATCTGCATCTGATTTATTCTTGAAGATCCACTTCGTACCAATAACATTAATGCCTTTGGGACGAGGAGTAAGATACCAAACATCATTCCTTGTAAACTGGCCGAGTTCATCTTGCATAGCAGCGATCCAATACTCGTCAAGTAAAGCTTCTTTGTAGTTCTTGGGTTCAGTTAGAGAGACAAAACAGTGTAATCCAGCCAGTCGTCGATAATCAACTCGAGGTACAGATCGAGTACTCCTCTTGGTGGAATCAGGTTGTTCATGTGTTGGAACATAGGATTCATGTGTTGGAACATACTCAGCTTCGTCAGTTTCAGACCGAATCTGCTTGGTCATGCTAGTAGTCTGTTGTGATTCTGGTTCACCCAAGGAAGGTGATTTATCAGGTTGGGACACCAGTGTTGGAACATGAGAGATACCAGCTTCTTCGTCGACACCATCGGGCTTTTATTCTTCCTCAGAATCATCCACAATAATATTTATTGATTTCATAAGAGTGTTGGTTCGATAATTCAATACTCTATAAGCACGGCTGTTGATGGAATAATCGAGAAAAGTTCCTGTATCACTTCGATTGTCAAACTTTGCCAATTGTTCTCTATCTCTGAGAATGTAGCATTTGCTTCCGAACACATAAAAGTATGAGACATTTGGTTTTCTTCCTTTCCAGATTTCGTAGGTTGTTTTGCTGGTGAATGGTCGAAGGTACACTCGATTGATTGTATAACATGCTGTATTGATTGCTTCTGCCCACCATTTCTTGTGAATATCTTTCTCCGTCAACATAACTCGAGCCATCTCTTGGAGAGTTCTGTTCTTTCGTTCTACGATCCCATTCTGTTGGGGGATAATAGGAGCCGAGAACTCATGTTGGATTCCAAGCTCATCGCAGAAGGAATTGAATTGTTCATTTTCAAATTCTCTACCATGATCACTTCGGATTCGAATTATCTTTCCTACTGGGTTCCCTTTTTCAGTTTGTAATTTCACAACAAGACTTCTGAAAACTTCTATTGTATCGGATTTCTCTTTCAAGAAGGCTACCCATGTGAATCTAGAGAAGTCATCGACACATACAGATATATATTTCTTTCCACCTATACTAGGTGTATTAACCGGACCCATCAAATCCATATGCAATAGTTCCAAATTTCTAGATGTAGTAATATACTGTACTGAAGAGTGAGGAGAATGAATTTGCTTACCTTGTTGACATGGTCCGCACACAATTCCATCCTTGCTGGTTAAGGTAGGCATTCCTCGTACAACTTTCACATTTGCAATTTTCACCAGTGTTTTATAGTTGATATGGTCGAGCTTCCTGTGCCAAAGAATTCCTTCATCTTGTTTTGAGAGCATGCATCGAACTCCTTGTTCCAGCAAATATCAATTATCTGATGATCTTATTCCAGAGAGAACCTTGTTTTCTCCATGCTTTACTATACACGTGTCCTTTCTGAAATTCCACTACCATATTGTCGTCACACAGCTGGCTTATACTTAGCAAGTTTGCCTTCAGATCTTCAACAAATAATACACTTGTGAATACTGGAAAACCTTCAATTTTCAATTCGCCCTTGCCAATTACTCTGCTTCTCTTTCCATCTCCAAAGGTAACATATCCGCCATCATATGGAGTAATATTCGTGAGGTATTTTGGAGTGCCAGTCATGTAGTGAGACAACCGCTATCAAAGTACCACGAATCACTGGAATAGGCTGTTAGAGAAGTGTGTGCCACCAGACACGTACTGGATTTTTTAACAACCCATATCTTTCTGATAATTTTTCCCGTATGAGCATCGCCTGTGTTGGAACACAGCAGAAGTTGTCTTCCTGTCATTTGATCTCTGATCAGTCTTTTGCACTGTTGTTCAGCATGTCCTTAGTACGTAAAGTATCTGTAAATGAGTGGCTTTCTTTGATACGGCATCCCATACTTCCGTTTTACCTCTCGGATCCTAGCTTTGAGAGTTACTGGTTTTTCATGCAATCCAGTCTTGGGTTCTTTCCCGCATCTAATCCCGTGTCTATCACCAAAGTTTCTTCCCATATCCGGAATATCATCAAGTTTGCCTTTCCGGAATTCAATTTAGAGATAGTTGCTTCAGACATCTCAGCCCTCTTGACTGCTACTAACAGTTTCTTGTTCAGTTCTTCATTACGTTTTTCAAGATCTGCAACCGTGGATCGTAATTCTTTTTCACTTTCCATTAGCTTTCTTTTCTCTTCATTCAGCTCTTTGTTTGTGTCAGCTACTTGAACCCACATGGCATACATTTTTTTATATGTTCTATAGATTTCTTCATCACTTACAGACTGATCATCATCTTCGTCGCTGTGTGCATTGTCCAGATCTGTTGGAACATACAGCTTTACCTTTGTTCAGTGTGTTGGAACACTGGTCCTCTGACATATCATGGACCTTTGCTCCAAAGGCTACATAATTACTGGTAAGTTTCTCTTCTTCTTTTTCATCATCTTCATCTTCACTCCAAGAGGTGACATATGATTTTCCTTGTTTCTTGCGAGTGTTAGCACATTCAGCCTGAATATGACCATATCCTTCACATTCTTTGCATTGAATACGTCCAGCCTGTTTTGGTTCGTTGTTCTGATTTCTCCCGAACTGCATATTCCTTTGTTCAAATCTCATTCCACGATTGTTGCTCGAATCTTGTTGTTTTTGTCTGCTTCCGCCAAACCTTTCCTGAGATTTCTTATTGACCACCTTCTTTAGCATTCTTGAGAAATTCTTTGTGATAAGTGCCAGTTTTTCAATCTCATCATCGCTGTCAGACTCGTGACTTTCCTTATCTGGAGAACCTTTGAACTCCAGTTCCTTGGAGACTCTTTTTATGGGTTGCTGGAATGTCATCTCATATGTCTGCAATGAACCCATTAGTTCATCTAGGCTCATGGTGACTAAGTCCCTTGCCTCCTCTATTACTGCTACTTTCATTGCAAATCTTTTGGGAAGAGATCGCAAGGTATTTTTCACCAGCTTAGTTTCTTTGTACACCTTTCTGAGTTGAGAAGCCATGTTAGAGATATCCCTAAGTTTTCCATTGAATGTCGCAATAGTGTCATCCTCCTCCATTTTGAGTTCTTCAAACCTGCTAGCAAGCATCTGTAGTTTCGATTCTCACACTCGACTGGTTCCTTCGTGAACAGTCTGTAGAATATCCCATGCTTTCTTTGCTTGATGACACGTAGATATAAGCTTGAACTGATTTTCATCAACAGCAGTGAAGATCGTATTAAGTGCCTTTGAATTTGCTAGAGATTCTTTAAGGTCATCTGGAGTCCATCTGGCCTTTTTGACTTGACTCCCCTTCTACAGCCTTAGAACTTGTCTCAGCAGCTTCTGTAGGATGATTCCATTCATTCTCAACATAAAACCATGCCATTTCATCTAGCGAATTGATGAAGACCCTCATGCGCGCCTTCCAATAGTTGTAGTTGTTCCCTTCTAGCAGGGGTGGTCGAGAGACTGAAGCTCCTTCTCTTGTCGTCATGGTAAAACTGGATCTCACTTTCCTTGAAACAACCAAGGGAACGATAAGTGACTCAGCTCTGATACCAATTGAAATTTAGTTTTACCAATTTTTCTAGTCTTTACTAGTGTGTTCCAACATGACTAATTTAACCAAGTGCATAATAACGTAATACGTAAAAGACACACGACTTGGTTACGCAGTTCGGTGTAATCCACCTACATCTGCGGGGCCTGACCCAGTTCAGAATGAATCCACTAATTAGAAAGATACAGTACAGAGTACAGTTTACAAAATACTTATCTTTACTAACTATAACGTGTGGACTCTGCTAGCTCCCCTAGCTACCGATCCTCCTTGATCAGACTCCCTCTGATCTCGAACTCCGTCGGCGCAGGATCTCCTCCTCCCGAGGAATTAAGGTTTACGATTCTGAACTTAGTGCGGCGGGTCAGGTGTGTTGGAACACAATGTTCTGACTCTTTGCAACTTCTCAAAAGTCTCAAAAATCTGTGTGCAGATTTTTGCTCTATTAAATCCGTGAGTATGCAGCCGTGATTGTCCCCAATTTATATCCATGAATCAGATCAGAATACTCCTTGATTATCTCCACAATATTCCTATTCCAAATCTGATTCTTGAAGCACATCCAAATCCCCTAAATAAAGGGATTTACCTTATATCATTCTATCCCATATATTGGAATAAATCTTCTCCATATAAGTAGGAATTTTTCATAAACCAATTATGCTTCACACGCCTGATATATATAGCCAGATATACGAATTCCATTTATACCAAACTACTGCAATATTCTGACTTTGATTTCCATAAAACCTTGGCGTAAATATTCTGCACTAGCATATTCAAACATGGTCAGAATTTCTGTTCAAAATTAATTCACATAAAATTGTCAATAAAATATTTTCTTGCAAACCCGTGACTTTACAAAAGTGAACGAGATTCTCCTTCTCTCTTTCTTTTGGTTCTGCCTTTTTATGTGTCTTATATAATTGCACTTTTATAATATAGGAGGCATCTCTAGGAACCAGACTTCAGAGTTTATTTTTGCTTTCTCGAAATGTGATAACATGCCTTTCGTGTTGGAATTGGAAACTCTTGCTGCTTAATAAAAGCAGTATACCCTCCGATTCAAACTGAACTTGCATTCTCACTCGTTTTGTTATGCTATTTTAAAAACATGTTTGATCGTTAATTTATGTTTATTTATATAAAATAATAAAAAATAAAAAATTAATATTCACATTACAAAAGGCAAAACTTTTTACCTTTGCTTTGGAGGACATTTACCTCAATTTTTTGTAAAATAATGGTAAATAAAAAGTTAATATTTACATTACTAAAAACAAGACTTTTTACCTTCGCTTTGGGGGACATTTACCTTGGTTTTTCGTCTTAAAAGAACCGAGGTTAATCGTGGCGCAATAAAAAGTCCACATTTTACCGTGGTTCATAACCGAGATAAAAGTTATTTTTTATCACATTTTTTTCTGAATAAAATCGAGGTAAAAGGTTTATAACCGAAACCAAGACAGAAGAGGGTGCGATGTCGGTTGGTCTACGGTGTGACCAATGGTGATGTTCACGGCCGACGTCGGTCTAACCGAATGCGCCAACGACATAGCTCTAGCATTATACCTTACAATCGGACAACCTGAATGTGTGACCGGTGCCGCTCAATTAGATAAACGACGTCGGTCTGCCATCAATTTGACTGACGTCACTAGTTTGAGCATGTGATACTGATCGGCACGACGTCGGCTAGCTCAGAGATGTTGGTAGTCTTGACATATTATCGTATTTTATCGTTGATGACATGGTTATTTAATATTCGATGCCACAAATAATGTTTAAACGCCACACTAATTATTTTATGTTTAAATCATGTGAAATGGAAGCACACGACGCAACCACTACTACAATAACATATTACGAACTATTAAAATAAAATATTAAACCGTGATACAAACTAGTATTGGTAGTCAATCTCCATTGCATAATCTCTGTACGACATTAACAATAATTGGACGACTAGTACCGTGACAAGTCCATTCATCTATACATTGGAAGTCTATTGATAATTCTCTTTGTCGTAACACTACAATTGCACACAAACCATAGTTTATGTTGGGCAGCCCCTAAATGAAATATACACCAATTACTCATACTAATAAAATAATAATACTTAGTGAAAGTAAAAGTTACCATTGATGTTCTCATTCTAGTTGTCGTGGTTCAGCAAACTTATTTATGTTGAATCTTTCATCTATGACAGAACAATATCCACTAATGTTAGACATAGCATGAACTGGCCATCTAAAGCGAACAAACATAAATCCCTCTGCATACGTGTGATGTCGGTTGGGCTTATTTTTGCTGTCGCATGGACCGAATGCATATGACCAATGCCAAACATTTATACTACGCTCCTGCAAAAATATCATTCTTGCCAAGTATCAACCTTAATCTATGCCTAATACTTTTCATTAGTTATACATGACATCATTTCTACAAAATCTACACTATACACTAGATAACATGTAACACAATCATCTCAATTCATGAAGGCATTCAATGTTTCTTTCATAAAAAACAATAATACTTTCACAAATACAATTGCAATTTGAACATGTAATGGAGGAAAACAAACTCAATTTGCACCCGGAGATGCTCCACCCTATAGTACACGTGGTGGTTTGAAAGGAGCCATTTTATTGTACACTTGTGGTGCATCGATTTACACCAAAGATAATTAAGGGCTCTAACCCGAATTTTTAATTTCACGATCGATTATAGTCGGGATGATCATCCCGATCAGTATAGCAGTGAGCAAGTTCGTTTTCCCAAGAGATTGGCGAGATTTTTTCCTTAGTTCATAACCTGAGATTTGGTAACCAAAACAATGATTTGAGAGTGATGAATAATAAAAATGAAAATTGAGAACAAATAAAATCGAATAATTGTTACAAATTGCAAAAAAGATTTTAACTAGGATGAGAAAATTTCAGTTCCGATCAATTTCGTACTGGCTTTCGGTCTCGATTCTAGATACAAATATATATATCTTCAAATGCATGCATACAAATTAGTTATAGTTACAAACAATCAATCTTTCCTTACCTTATCGATAATTAGGAGGACGTCTCACTAACTATTTCTCTAACTAACATACAACCTAAGAGACACTCTATAGATTTAATATGATAGCAGCATTAACAACGAGAAAGACTCAATTCATAACCAACAAACTCTGATTCAGGATTGTTAAATGAAGACTGTTGATCCCTTAAATTACCATTGATATATTGAACTTAAATGACAATTACAAATGATTGATTTAGTTGGCAATAAATTAACTAATGTGCTATATAATATTGCACACTACTCAATAACATGAAAAGAATCATAAATATTATAATCATGAACATATGCTAGCATGCAGTCAAATGATAAAAGCTAATTATATCTAACGGGAATTGACACCAGTATCCTTAATCTTTATCGGAAAATATGAATTTAGCTATAAGACATAATCAAATAAATCTTCCAAACCATAAAAGAAAAGATGATGGAAACAAATTGATAGTGAGAAAAATGATAAAAATGTGCGTCTGTATCAAGTCTCGGGCAGGAGAGAAAAAATAAAGGCACCAAAATAAAAACATAGCCTGAGAGATATATTGTGTTCTCCATTATCTAAATATAACACCCAATATATATGGAAATATTTTTTCCCCAAAAACTATGAATCTTCAAGCAATCCAATTCCATTTCTATATTTGGCTCGGCAAAATTATACCAACAAAATATTTCATCATAATATCCATCTTTCTTACACAAAATCTTTCTTTTGTTTCTTCTTCTTCCATTCCGCATGCACGCACAGACGTCTAACTTTCTTTCTTTTAACACTTTGAAGCTATTGTAACACTTTGAATCTATTGTAACACTTTTACAAGTGTTACCTTAGGTGATGTAACATTAGATCCAATATAACATTTTTTTAAATTTAAGTAACACCTTTTAATATTTATCTAACACTTTTCAAAAGTTTAAGCAACACTTTATAAGCTATTGTAACATTTTTAATAAGCGTTGCAAGGAAAGTGTTACATTAGCCATAGTTTGCAGCAATGATAACAATGCAAATACAAACCAAAACACACGGTAATACCAGCCCTATCAAACTTCCACACTTAGATTATGCTAGCCCTTGAGCATATACCAATGCAAAACATAAATAAACTTGAGACTAAAAAACCTACGATAAACCTAAACTTAATAAAAAATCATTGACCCACCTCCACCCAGGATCGTTAATCGTAGCTAATTAATCCGAGCGGAGGCTGAGAAAGTCAAAGATAAAAATTTTAATTTTTCACCTTGTTCTCACTGCTATGCTACCTAGAGGACAATTAGCGGCAAGCCCTGACTTTGTCCACAAAGATGCTAGGGCTTAAGTATCAACTAAAGACACAATCCCGTACGGGTGGTCAATCCGTACAAGTGAAACGAATAGCTAGTAATTGCAAACCGGGGGGTGGGGGTTGGATTTTCAGATTAACAACTACAATGCATAAAGTAAGAAGTAAGTAATCAAATTAAGCTAACCAGTTGCGGAATCAATGCGCAACATGATTAACCAAATCTTTCGATCCTTGATTCATTCACATGCAAGATTTACTTAGCAACCTAATATTGTGTTCACAACACATGGTGTGGTCAATGACATACACTTCCCCGTACATGTCACATCGGGTGCACTCGAAATCCTTCATTGACACCACCATTGTAATTAGGGGAGTACAATAAGGTCCGACCATTGTTATATGTCTGTTTCTCCCCCGTGCGATTACGTCTTGGGCTTCCAGCACGAATGCACAACTCCCCTCGGGTCCTATCAATTAGGCCAAAGCGTCGTTGACACCTCACCTATGGTTCAGGGTCTCTCACTCCCTAGTTTGCTACCTTTTTTAGCTATCTCACCCGCAACCTATCGAAAAACTTTACGTAATCAGCTAAGACTGGTGCGATGAAAAATAAGTTTGAGTATGACTCGGGTCTCCCGTGTACACACTCACGCAGATGCACGTACTCCCTTACCCATTCTAACATCTAGGTTTATCTTCCCAACGGGTATCAACAAATGCACCATACATGAATACAACCCAAAGTGTGTGCCGGTATGTGGTGTAATATTCATGCATCAACAAATGCACCATACATGAATACAACCCAAAGTGTGTGCCGGTATGTGGTGTAATATTCATGCATTTAGAACATTCAAAAATAATTATAATAATATCATGAACACATACAATAGGATGAATCTAATCAATCTCACATAAACATAAAGATTAAATCATGCGCTACAATTACCTCCAAGCTATAAATCTACTCTAGAAAAGATAGATCCATGGAAAATATTGAGTTAGATGTCATAGATCTAAGAAAATAAGATGAAAAAAAGAAAAAAAATATAAGGAGAGAGGATAAAAACTCCAGAGAGAGCTCTCATCTTCATTCTACCTAGAGAGAGAAAAATAAAATATACATTATGTTTACTTAGAGTTTAGTGGAAGACTAAGGCTCCTATATATATTAGAAGGAGATTGGGCCTAAAAATAGGCCCAAAATAGGCCAAAATTTGGTCAAAACCTAGTCATCCTTTTCCTCTTGTGGCAGAATCTTTCTCGAATAAACTGCTCAAATCCGTGAAACTTCTAGAGCTGAGGTTTAATGTGTTGGATAGATCTTAGAAAGAAGAAGGTTTTGATATATAGTAGAGGGAAAATAGAGGAGAATTGAGAGAGCTATGACCAAATTAGTGAGAAGCCATAGTTCAGCCGCCCTTGGCACGAGCCATCGCGGATGGCGCAATCTGCGCCAAGTACTTTGTTGCAGGACACACCATTGCACGTGGGCTGCAGATCTTCATGGGTGTGGAGCACTTGATCTGGCATGGGGCCGTGGCGCGAGGCTCTGGCGCAGACCGTGAGCTTTGGCGCAGGCAGTGGTCAGGTTGAATGATCTACTTAGAATTTTGGCGTAGACTGCAGGCAATGGCTCGAGCGCGGTTAAAAGGCATAATTTACTCAGAACTTTGGCATGGGGCATGGACTTTGGCGCGGGTCACCGGCTGGTCTTTCCATCTTGATCTTGGAATGGCGCAGGCCACGTGAATGGGATGACCCGCACCCATACTTAGCCATTTTGGGGCAAACCTTTGAACTTGAGCTGTGCGGACCATGTCGTATGGTGCGGGTCGCACCATTGCCTCATGCCAAATCATTTGGCACAAATCATTTCCTCATGCTAAAACTATTGGCGCGGGGAGTCTCCTCTGGTGCGGGTCGTTGTTTCTTGACCATGAGCGGTCTGCGCCGACCCCCGTGGTACCTTTATCGGCTGAACTTGTTTCCTTTGCTACGAGTGAACCGTTAGTCCAATTTTTGAGTTAGTCGATATTGTATTTCTCAAGAAGACAAATGCAATGGAATCAGCCTTGAAGGCTAATTCTTCTAGGTTTGCTCTCTGACTTTGGCACAACTCATCGGGCCATAATTCTCTATTTCTTCATTGGCCGCTTTGATCTCCGTTACCGCCTATCTTTGACTCCAATCTCCTTCTACCACGCATTGATGTTTGTGGCCTTCGTCTACTACCATTCTAGAGGTGAATAACGTTTGATCTCTTTTACCGTCCTTACGAACGACCTTCAATATCTTCTACCGCTCTTACAAATAGCCTTCACATAGAATGTAACCAAAAAGTACCCACGGATGACCCACTAAAGATTATCAAATTGAAGATCTAGGAGCCCATGGATACAAGATATCCATTAGTACTAATTAAGTCTACAAAATGCGTGAATTAGACGATAAAACCAAACACAGACGTCTAAACCCCTTGTCACGTAAACTAAACTAATATTAGCAATCCGCCAAACAAAGCATACCAAAAATTATGCTGGATGCAATGGTTATCGCACGCAAAATGAAGCACATCTATCATTATGGTTAGAACCAAGACACAATCCACTATCATACCACAAGCCATTCTCCTTTGCTTATAAAACTACTTCATCCTCTTATTCTTATTCTAGTAAAAAATATGCAATAATTCCCAGTCTCTCCAAGATCATTCAATATCTCTCAAAATCATGATAAGGTAATTCACACAAATCACAATCAATATTCACCGCAAAAGGTTTGTGAACGTCACTATCTCCACTGTATAATTTGTACACTTGAGCACAAATCAATTAGGTCTTTTTCAAGGTTGTAACATGCTAGGGTATACAAGGCTAAAAATCTCAGAATATGCAAGTAATTCAATACCACACTCATAATACTCCTATATGTTCATACTTTGAATAAATATGCAACATTGACAAGTATCAAAGTATAAAAATCACTACCAAGAATCAAATCATACTCACATTAGTCCAAAAATAACCCAATATACATATTGACAAGATTTTTTTTCTATTTTTTTTTCCAATTTTTGACATTTTTTCTCAATTTTATTTTCCAGGCATCAGTATTTTGCAACATGTTCTGGGCATACAAAATCAACTGTATAATGCCAAAACTATATATACACTTCCCAAAGAATACTCTATTCTTCCAATGTATATGCATAATATCTCAACCATATCTACCCCATCATGCTATTTCAATTCATATCCCAACCATATCTACCCTATCATGCTATTTCAATTCATATCCCAAATAATAATTAATACTTACACATTCTCAGAGGGTTAAGAAAAGGCTAAGGCTCTTGGATAAATATTTAGTGACTGAAATTACCAAAGAAAAAGTTTTTTGACTTCAACGGGGAAAACTAAGGGATCAATGTCAGGACGGAGATATATAGTTGAAGTTAATTAGGGCTCAATTTAAATGCCTATATCATTTATACTCAAGTATAAAAAAACAATCTCAAAATTCGGACACAAACCAAGCAATAAATACCAAAATATGATCACTAAACAAAGATATAAGGAGCTACTTTTCTTTCCTTACATATAAGCCTATATTTTTTTTGGATTTTGCTCTTTAAGACTCAAATCTTCACAATATATCTACTTTTAAATAAAAATGACTTATTACACATTTATCATCCTAGAAAAAATACAAGGAGTCCTTGATTTCTTTCACAAAGAGACATAGTGGAGGAAGGGCCGTTAAAGGCGGTTCTATCGAAATAGAGAAGTGGTTCTAAGGTGCTTCTCTAGCTCCGAATTTGATCAATTTTGATCAAAGGCAATTCAAATAACTGCATTTAATAGGACCAAAAATAGTTACCGAACTCAGAAATTATTTTTACCTTCAAAAAAAAATGGTCGGAAACCAAGCGGTTTCTGACAGCCAAATGAGTAACACAAATCTAAAAAAACAAATTTAATCAATCAAGAACACAACACCAAAATCAATAAATGAAATGGGACTAACACAACAAAAAAAATCAACAGATCATTAACAACACAACAATAACTCGGAAACTACAACGAAAACATTTATCTGAAATAGGAGAGATGGGCGGCCAATGGTGGAGGCGGAGGACGAGCTGTCAGCGGCAGAGACAGAGGTGGAGGACGAGCCAGCAACGGAGGTATAGGCGAGCGGACGAGAAACTAGTGGAGCAACGGGGGGAGTTCACATCGGACGAGCGGAGGCGAGCGACCGCCGGAGCGTGGAGGTGACAGAGGGGTGTGCGGCGAAGGATTAGTGAGGCGGCGGAGGGGTGAGACGGAAGTGGGATGAGAAGGCATTGGGGTGGAGGCGGCAAGGTGAAGTGTTTTAGGCGGATGGTTTTAGGTGAAGGGGCCATGGAGAAAGTAAAGTAAAGTAAAGTAAAGGGGGGAGTGTTTCAGACGGAAGTGATTTAGGTGAAGCCACCTTAGGGTTTCAGAAATGGGGAGTGTTTCAGACGGAAGTGATTTAGGTGAAGCCACCTTAGGGTTTCAGAAATGGGTTTAGTGTGGTATGGGTCAGCATATTTTTGGCCAAGAAATGGGCCCACTAAAGGTAATTTTAAATGTATAACTGCCTTTAAAAAAGGGGAGCTAGGAAATCATTTCGAACTCGAAAATGCTTCTGAACTTCAATTAAACTCGGTTCTAAAGTTGGAACCTCCTTTTATCGATCTCCATTAAAAGTGGAATCACCTTTAATTAATTTCGAATCACCTTTAAAGGGATTTTTGAACTAGGAAATACTTCCGGACCTAAATTAAATGCGGTTTCGATGGAACCGCTTTCTAACCCTACCTTTAATAGAGTTTTCTCTACTTTTCGTAAACAAATATTCAATTTTACCACAGAGCAAATTTAGATTCTAACTTTCAATTTTTCCATTAAGGATTGTCTTTTTGCCTCAAATGATGAAAACAAAACTTTTTTTGTTTTTATTTTTCTCTAATTTTTTCAAATTTTTTAATAGAGTGATGTTACACTCTTCCCAACAATTAGACAACACAATGTCTCCATTGTGTAGAAGGAGATAACATATGCAAATGATTTAGAAATTATGGGGTTATGCATTTATTCCGTAAATGAAACTAAAATGCAACTAAAAGAAAAAACAAAAAGAAAACAAAATATGCTCCCAAGGTTGGCTAATTAGCCTTGGGGCCAACAATGCATCCTAGTCGGTTTGGGTATCCTAACCAGATTATCATGAGAGTTGAATTTCTTGGTTCATATTTGGTTTGATTTCAAAACCCTCCATGTTTTGAAAATTTTCTTGGAACCCTAAGAAATTGTCTATTAGAGCACATGAAAGGCTCAATTGAAGACCTAGACAAAAAAAAAATCATGTTCACGACAATGTTGTCAAAATTCAGGCACAATAGCAAATCATAGAAAAAACTAGAAGAAATTATTTAAATTACATAAAAACAAGTGACAACACTCTTTAAAAATGAAATGAAGATGGTGTTTCATAACTTGCTAAAGATAAAGAGAAAAGTGCATATATAACCATATATAATTGATGAAAGTGCAGATATAATCATGCGAAATGAAAGTGCAGATATAACCCTGCAATAATTGAAAGTGCAAATATAACCCTGGTCAGTCAATGCCGTAATAATGACTTTAGGGTTATATTTGCACACATGTATAATAGTTAGGGTTATATTTGCACATATGTATAATAATTAGGGTTATATTTGCACATATGTATAATAATTAGGGTTATATTTGCACTAAAAAATAACTCAGGGTTATATTTGCACTTTCTCCAACATATAGGGTTATATTTGCATATTACCCAAAGATAAATCCAAAGTTTATAAGAATAGATCAAAATTGCATATCTCTGAGTTCAGAAGTCACGAGCTATTTTTTGTACATATCTTCATTAATAGAGATATAGTTGATTTAGAATTATGATCAGAAAGGAATACCATTTTTGATTGATTTTGTATGTGTTATGTTTCATATTTGTTTAGGTCTTATATAACCTTTGTACTCTCTCTATATACATATATCAATACACACAACCACAATTATTTGTATGTTTTACTTTATATCCTGGTATCATACAAGTTTATGCAAAGTTTTTGGTATTTTCTTTTTTTTTCCAAAAAATTCCCTGTTCTTTCAATCCTGTGTTGCTGTCTTCTTCCTCACACTAACGCCTAGGCAAATATTGATTGCCAATTACAATCTTGTTGTGTGATTGATCGATTTTAGAAACGTTTTTAATATTCTCTTTTTTTTTTACATGAGAAATGCATTTCTGTTAGTGTTGTGGATCGTTGTTTTTCATCAAAAAAAATCTTTCTGCTTTCTAAAGACACTGGTCGCCGCCGCTTGAATAGTTCATAAAATATCTTGTCCTTGTTCGAGTTCATCACCGGCCGCTGCCCACCTCCAATGCATCGCCAATCGTCGCTTCTCTAAGCTGATGGATCGCCGCTGCTTGAAACCGACCTCCGTCGTCCGTCACGCCGATCGCCGCCGCTGATTTCTCGGTCCATCTGTCATTGCTCTTCCGTTCTAGATTCAGTCGCTCTTTGTCATCAGACTCCTCTCCAAGGTCCTCTATTTCCCGCTCCGGTGGCTCTTCCCGCCGATCTAGTCGCTCTTCACAGCTTTTTCCTCCAGGCTTTTGGTTCCTTATTCGTTTTCTCCGACAAGAGTTCATAGCAATTTCAGGAAAAGAAGAGAGCCTCACCTTCTGGTTTTGAGGTTCACGCGCCCACAATGCTTTCCCCAGCGCGTGTAATCACGCGCGCGTCCCTTTTCACGCGCGTGTCTTTGCGCGCCAGCCTTTACTTCAGCTGCTTTTGCCCGTTGCGCAGTCCTCCACAACATTTTATTTATATATATTTTTTTAATTTATTTAATGTGTTATGACTCTTTCTAGTCAACCACAGTATCAACAATGTTATGTTCGGGGACATGTTTCTTCTTCTTGTTTTAAATTTTAAAATTAACGGTACTAGTTATAGTGTTAATGGTGTAAGAAACTTGGTCACATTGCTTTGATGTGTTCTCACTTGGTCTCTCGAGCTCTTTCTTCTGGCTTTTTACCTCATTCTCCTTCGCA
The DNA here is from genome assembly GCA_037428765.1 of Rubia yunnanensis. NCBI lineage: Eukaryota > Viridiplantae > Streptophyta > Magnoliopsida > Gentianales > Rubiaceae > Rubia > Rubia yunnanensis. Next base: position 55,113,663 of record CM075061.1, read on the forward strand.
TGCTCGCTGGATAACTGATTCTGGTGCGACCAACCACATAACTTCTTCTCAGTCTACTCTCGATTGCGTGAACCCCTTATTCTGGTAACAATTGTGTTACTATTGGTAATGGTTATGCTCTTAACATTACTCATGTTGGTCATTTTTGAGTCTCTAATTCATTATCCTTGTCTAATGTGTTGGTTCCACAAATTACTAAAAATTTGCTGTCTATTAGCAAGTTGACTCAGGGTATGAATGATGTTATTTGCTTTGCTGATTCTTCTTTCACTATTTTGAACAAGTTTACTAGTGATGTTATTGGCAAAAACCATCGTGATGGAGTGTATATGTTTTGGATTTTGGTGGTGCTGCTTTATATGCTTTTGTTGCATTGAGTGCTTCTAAAGCATCTTTTGAACGTTGGCATAGTATATTGGACCATGTTCCTCACAACATCATTTCTTCTTTGAGCAAGTTTGAATGTTTGTCAGTTACTAGTTTGCTGCCTAAGTCTCATTTATTGTCCTGCTTGTGAGATGACTAAAGACAAGTGCCTTTCTTTAGTGATAATTTAAAACGTGCACCATGCATACTTGATCTAGTTCATTGTGATCTTTGGGGACCCTCTTGTGTTGTCTCCCATGCCATGTACTTTTATTATGCCATTTTTGTTGATGTTTTTTTCTCGATTCACCTGGCTATATTCTCTGCGACGAAAGTCTGATTTTGTGGAGGCTTATATGAATTTTGAGGCAGTTGTTGAGAAATAATTTTCTACCACCATTAAAGTATTTTAGAGTGATGGTGGAACCGAGTTTCTGAATCATTGCATGCAATCACATTTTGCGTCTAAGGGCATTCATCGTCAGCTTTCATGTCCTTACTCTCCAGAGCAAAATGGTTATGCAGAGAAAAAACATCCTCACGTCACTGAGACAGGATTGTCGATGCTCTTTCATTCCGGCTTTCATCATTCATTTTGGTATGATGCTTTTTCTACAACAATCTACATCATTAACAGGCCGCCAACGCCAGTTTTATCTGCTCAGTCTCCACTCTCTGTTATTTTTGGTACGACTCCTTACTAATCCAATTTTAACATTTAGCTGCATAGTTTTTCCATATTTATGCCCTTATGCTGCGTATAAGTTGACACCTCAGAGTATGTCCTATATATTTTTGGGTTACAGTTCGCAGTACAAGAGTTATCGTTGTCTTGATCCTCTTACGAAGAAAGAGTATATCACTCGCCATGCTCGGTTTGATGAGATATTTTTTCCGCCAGCCCGTATTGGTACTTTCACTGATCCGCCTTCACTTGATGTTTCTGTATTTTTGGAGCCCTCGCCTGTGTTTCACTGATCTGCCTTCATCAGAGGTGTTTGAGCCATCCTCTACATTCGATTCGCCTATTATTTTAGAAGATGTTGATTTACAGTTTATATCGAGAGCTTAGGGTTTATCTTATAATTGTATCTATCTTCTGCACGGAGATCAGCAACACACGTCACTAGCCCAGCTGCAGCACGCGCCTCCACAAGCCACATCATCCAGTCCGGCGGCAGCGTGTGCGGTTCACGTGGCGTTATTGCGAGTGGCTAACACACCACCATCCCCGGTTCTGGCAGCCTCCGCTGAAAATCTACCATATGCTCAACCTGTGCAGTCTTCGATGCCAGCTTCCCCTGCTCAATCTCCACTACCACCGGCCTCAGGTTCCGTGCCCACATTGGGATTTGCACAATTTCAGGCGTCATGTCCTTCTTCTCGTCATTCGATGGCTACTCGATCTCACACTAGCTCTCTCCATTACAAGGATTTTTAAAATATGATATTACTTTTTTACTGGGTGATTTATTTGTTAAAACCGAGCCTCGTTCACATCACTCGACTATTAAGGATCCTGATTAGGTTACTACTATGAACTCAGAGATGGATGCTTTTCGCAATCAGCAGACGTAGGATTTAGTTCCTCGCTCATCGTATGCCAATGTTGTTGGCTCAAAATGGGTTTTTCGTTTGAAGTATAAAACTGAATGCTCCCTTGACAGACATAAAACAAGGTTAGTTGCTCAGGGATTTTCGCAACTACCTGGTTTTGATTATGATTATACATTCAGTTCTGTGGTGAATGCTTCTACTATTCGTATTGTTTTATCTCTGGCTATCACTCGTAATTGGCCCTTACGACAATTGGATTTCAAGAATGCACTTTGATGTTCTTGATTCACCGGTTATATGGAGCATCCCATTGGATACAAAGATCCGATGCATCCTGAATTTGTTTGTCATCTACGCAAGGCCATTTATGGTTCGAAGCAAGCTCCTCAAGATTGGTTTCAATGTTTCAGCTCATTTTTTGTTGGCCTGGGTTTTATATTCAGTTCCTTCGGTACATCTTTGTTTGTCTTTTCTCAGGATGCCTCTTTGCTCTACTTGTTAGTTTATGTTGATGACATTATTCTTACTAGGAATGATGGCTCTCTCATTCATAAATTTATTGATCGGTTTAATCAGGAATTCAAGATTATCGATCTTGGCACTCTGCAGTATTTTTTGGGTTTGGAGGTTGTTCGTACATCTGATGGTTTGTTCCTTGGTCAGGCCAGATACGCCAAGGATATTTTCCTGTGTGCCAGAATGCAAGATTCTTTGCCTGTTTCCATTCCTTTTGTGGTTTTTTTCAGCTTTCTAACTCTTCCGGTAAGCCATTTGGAAATCCCACTCTATCGATCTCTTGTTGGTGCACTTCAGTATTTATCGATTACACGTCCCGATTTGTCTTATGGTGTGAACACGGTCAGTCCGTACATGCAGACTCCTACTAATGACCATTTCCAAGCTGTCACTCAAATTATGCACTATTGGTCTTCAGTTTTGTGTAAATTCATCCACTTTACCAGTTCTGAGTTATTCTGATGCTAATTGGGCTCGTTGCATTGAGACTCGTAGGTCTACATATGGTTATGTCATTTTCCTTGGTGGTAACCTGGTGTCTTGGAGTGCTAAGAAGCAACCTACAATTTCTCGTTCTATTTTAGAATCAGAATACTATGCTATGGAAAATACTGATGTTTAGTTGGCTTGGTTGATGAATCTTCCTCGGGATTTACGTGTATCGACTCGTGCACCTTTTTTTTTGCCGTGCGATAACAATGATGCTCTCTTTCTGGCCTAGAATCCAGTTTTGCACAAGAGAGGCAAGCACATTGATATTGACTATCATTTTGTGCGTGAGGTGGTGTCTTTTAGCAAGCTCAAAGTTGTTCATGTTCTTACAGACTTGCAACTTGCTGACATCTTTACAAATGGGTTACCTCGTCCTCACTTTGAGTTCTTACATTTCAAGCTTTGCATTGCGACCTGTCCTACACTTCACTTGAGAGAGGAAGGGGGGGAATATAGATATAGTTGATTTAGAATCATGATAAGAAAGGAATTTCCTTTCTGATTGGTTTTGTATATATCATGTTCCATATTTGTTTAGGTTTTGTATACCCTTTGTACTCACTATATATATATCACACAACCACAATCATTTGTGAGTTTTACTTTCCATCATTCATCCTCAAACAAGTTAAATATGTATGTTTTAATGTTAAAATAAGGTAATATTGTGTAAAAAGTACAATATTTAAGTTGAAAAATATAGTATTCAAATTAAAGAACAATGTTTAAAATATAATAGTTGGTCCATAGTTTAAAAAAAGGCCTTAGTTTAGGAGACATTTTCACTCACTATAATGTGCAAATTGTGTGCCAACTATATCTATAGTCATCTGAGTATATTGTCCAAATGGTGCTTATGTTCAATCAGAAGTCACATTTTGGTAGATTATCTTTTAATGGTGTATATTCTTTTATTTATATCGTGCAAAAGTTTTTAATTTCCAAATGAACATTTTTAATACTTATAATATTTGAGTGAAAATATTCAAAGATATTTGTAAACTTAATTAATATTCCAAATAATAATTAAAATGATCCAACTCTTGTACATAATAGAACTAATGTAAGACTAAAGAAAAATAAGCTTGGAATAAATTGTCTGTTAGAGCACGTGAAAGGCTCAATTGAAGACCTGGACAAAAGCAAACAATTTGCAAGAGAATATTGTCAGGATTCAGGCACAATAGTAAACCATAGAATAAACTAGGAGAAATTATTTAAATTACAGGAAAACAAATGACAACACTCTTAAAATATGCAATGTAGAGGATGCTCCATGTATAACTTGCTAAAGATAAATCCAAAGTTTATAGGAATAGATGAGAATTACATATCTCTAAGTTCAAATGTCAAGAGTTATTATTGTATCTATCTTCAACCTAAAACAAGTTAAATATGAAATAATATTTGTTTTAATGTTAAAATAAGGGAATATTGGGTAAAAAAGTACAATATGTAATTTGAAAAATATATTATTTTAATTTAAAAGTACAATATGTAAGTTGAAAAATATATTATTTTAATTTAAAAGTACAATATGTAAGTTGAAAAATATATTATTTTAATTTAAAACTACAATGGTTGACCCATAGTTTTTAAAAAAAGCCTTTGTTCAGGAGACCTTCTCATTCACTATAATGTGCTAATTGTGTGCTAACTATATCTACAACCATTTGACTATATTGCCAAAATGGTGCTTATGTTCAATTAGAAGTCACATTTTGGTAGATTATCTTTTAATGGTATGTATTATTTTATTTATATTGTGCAAAAGTTTTTAATTACCAAATGAACATTTTCAATACTTATAATATTTGAAATAAATACACACACGCACGCACTCACGCGTGCACGCGCGCACACGGACACACACGCCCTAAATGCTTACTATCTACAACTAAGTAGATAATGGCAAGTCGGAGTCATCCACGAAAAAGAGGAATTTTCTTAAGCGGTTAAACCTATAATGTTCATATTATGCTAGAAGTAAAAATATATAGATATATAAAAGCAAGTAAATGTGGGGTTTTGGTTGGTTGGTTTTCCAAAGTTATGAAATTAAAAGACAAACTAACTAGCAAAGTCAAGTAACCATGCTAATCATGCAACAAACTAAGAAAATGAGGTAAAAATTACAAAAGATAAATCTTTGGGGGAAATTGAGATCCACTTTCAAACCTCATGTAGATCATTGAATCATTCACTCATTCTATCACAGTTGTTACCTGTGGGGAATGTTATCACTTCCAATTCGAATATCAACATTCATTCCTTCCTAATAGTAATTTACAAAGACAAACAACGACCATTTGCAAACATCGTTAACAATTACTCTAAGCAAACGACACCATAGAGGTATTTCATCAACGACATTTCACATGAAGGGCCATATATTTCATAACAAGAAGTCTTCTACCAAAGACATAGCCATTTAACCAAATATAGCATTCATTAGGCTAAACCTAGAACAAGCCACATTCAAGATTCAACCTTTCATTGCATATATAGGATAAATATGAGAACAATCCACATTAACATACTTATCTAGCAAGAATCACAACACATTATGCACGAGAAGTTCTAAGTCCATGTTCTTGGATTTTCATGCCAAAGAGCTAAGGAATTTGTCACTTTCCTAACACCCTAACACTTTAATCATACAAACACCTCTTATTCTCCATGCCATAAATGAAGTAAAGCATAGCATTAAGAACACAAGAATCATAAAGAAAAAAAGCTTCAAGAACAAGTGAAACAATCTATTCATTACTTTAACTACTTGTTGTGAAGATAAATCTTCCATCCTTCTTAGATAGTAGTTTGAAAGACTGAATGCAACATCTTTTGTCAAACCTCACCAACGACTCCCTTAGTCGAAACACGACTAAAAGTATCTCACTGATGACATTGAGCATGAAGATTCAACAAGCTTGACAACAATTATAAACACTACACCGTGTCCAAACATTTAACCAATTCATGCATTATAATTGATTAGTCAAGAACGATCGACATTCATAGACTTATCTCATTTTCTACTTAAAACAAATATTACAACAAGTTCAACATCATCATATTCATCTAGTAATTATCAACACATCCACATCATTTAGAAGCTCTAACTCATGCTTTTGGATTCCACATTAAAAGATGGGAGCATTAGCTACTTTCTCCCAACCCTAACAAGTAATCATACAAGCAATTCATATACTCAAACTTCCAACAACATCAATGCCATTAACAATTCACATTCAAAGCTCAAAAAATGCACAATAGCAAAAGCAATAAATAGATAGATATGATTCTTAAGACATTAGCAAGGAAGTCTCAATCAATTGCTCCCAATATTAAACTAACCTAGATAATGAAAATACATAATTAATCCTACAAAAACTAAGAAAAGAAGGAAAGGAAAACTAGGGTTTCAACCCAGAAAATCGCAGGAAGAAGCAGGGAGCGCAGGAGGAGAAAATAGGATTTAGTATTTATAGTACAAAAAAGTAAGAAAGTTTTTGGCGACCCATCCGCCGCGACTCACAATCAATCCATCGCGACTCACGACCAATCCATCGCGAGTCACGGCCGGGCCCAGTTTCAGCATCTTGATTGCTTTCTCCTTTTTGTTTCAAGTCCCCCTCTCCACTTCACTTATCTTCAATTCTTCAAGTTTTCAAAAACTCAAATGCAAGTATTAAAATCTTCAAAGGTAATCTTCAAAGTCTTCAAACAATTGTCCTTGTCAAAATCCTCTAGAAAAGTAATAATGTGTAAAAGTCACTTTTAACTCTTCTTAGGGAATTTCAAGGTAAAATACAACATCTAAAGCACAAAAGTGTACAAAAGTGAATCCTAAAAGTCTTAATATAACCATATAAATTAGGCACATCAAACCTTCTCACACTTAAACCTTACTCGCCCCCGAGTAAGAAAAGATTCAAGCACACAAAGAAATTTATATGTCCACATCCTAAATTAATATTGCCCCAATGAAAACCTCACAAAAGCTCTCAATATCGTAAATCCCAAAATCAAAGCTCAAATGATAATTTCTTTCACACACACTACCCCAATTCCTAAATCTAACCAAACCACTTATCAATTCACTACCTATAAAAATGTTTCAAAGTCCCGAATCGATAATCCCAAAGTTCAGTAACACAAAATGAAGTTAAAATCATATGAAAGGTTCAAGCACTCACTTCACTTCATACCAATATATTAACCAAAATCCAATGACACAAAATGAAGTCAAAACCATATAGGAGGTTCAAACACATACTTCACCCAATGCATATATCAACCAAAACAAAGTATAAAAGAATCAAGAATCTCATAACCATACTTCATTTTTCAACCCGCTAAGTTCCAATCCCAAGAGGTATCAAGATGTTGAGCTACCCGATCCACCCATATGACAACCGCAACCTTATGACTCCAACGCCGGCAAATGAATGAAATCATAGCATTTTCCTTTTTTCTCTCTTTCTCTCATTTTTCCTAAGAGCCCTTTTGGGTTTTCATCCTAGCCACACATCATGTTCCTTTAGCTCATATCTCACATTTTTCCGCACTTTTAACCTCTCATTTTTGCCTAGGTTGCCCTTTTGGATTTTTGACCTATCCGGGCCCCCAATATTGCCTAAGTGCCCTCTCGGGTTTTTAACTTAGTGGGTTTTCTTTTTAATTGTCTTGTAATTTTCTTTTTTTTTCAAAATTTCAATTTTTTCTTCCTTTTTCTCATATTTTTCCTATCAAAAGTAGCAAAAAGCATTCCAAATCAAGATAGCATGCATATGAGTCCTCTAACCCACTCCCCGAGCTTAAAACATTACATTGCACTCAATGTAAACATGTAGGGAAAGAACAATAAAATTCAAGGTAAGAGGTAGCCGTTTCTCCGAATAGTCACCGGTGATACAACGCAATCCCATGTATTTGTATAGAATCGGTCCCGAAATTGGTTTTGGAGCTGAAAGGGGGGAGTAAAAGTGTCGTAGAAGAACTCACCCCTAGAGCAAAACATTGTCTCCTTGGTGCCATTTGATCAAGACTAACACCACAGAGAACAACATCAAACTCACAAGTACATAAGGATTTGTAATAATAGGTTTCACATCAAAAGTTAATAACCATAATATTTTAAAAGAACAACCAATGCATTATGAAATCACCCCTATAAGATAGTCCAATAAAAATATCCAACACATATCGACACATATCCAAGCATCATTATAGAATATAACAATTATAGTCACAATGATATAGTCGGCATATTACAATCAACAAAGGTACTATAAAGATGCAAGAATCTTCATATGTCAATATATGTAAGATGGTGGAGGAATGAGTGGAGGTATGGTGGTTCTTCATAGTATTTGGTGGAGAAGAAGAAATGATTATGCAGTGTTTAAGCACAGTTAAAAGTTGGTTTCTCCATCACAACTCGCGACAGTATCAGTCGTGACTCGCGACCAAGCCATCGCGGGGTATGTGATCTCAATTCTTATAGAAATTGTTTTGATTCCCTCGCGACTCGTGATGCCCATGCCGTGACTCGCAAAAAGCTGGTGCTGGGAGTTCAATTTTTCTCCCCTGTTCGTCGCGACTCGCGACTGACAGGGTTTCCCAGCACTTAGAAAAAAATTTATTTTTACCAACTTTCCAAGCTTTCTTCCCTTTCTCATGGATCTCATTCCTTCATCTCCTCCAATGCAATGGGCTTTACTTTGCTACAAAATCACAAAAAAAAAACACACCGTAAAAAGAACAAGACAAAATAACAAAAACTAAACAATAAAAACCAAAATAAAGGCCAAATTTATTTACGTCATCGACACGACATAGCTCCGTATATTTAAGGTCATTGGCACAACCCTAATGTTATCCATGTGGTGAAAGATTGAACCCATTCACTATGAGTATCCAAAAGTAGAGAGGTGGGGGTACAAAAGTTTCAAGAGGAGAGTCTTGTGGAGGTGGAGATGGTTTGAAGGGAGTTGGATTGTTATGAGGCTTGGGATAGTCTTTTGGTTCTTCTCGTGTCTCCCTCAAAACTTTTGAAAATGGTGGAGTTGGTTAACTAGGTGGGGGGAAGGGGTGATGGTACTAACGAATGTAGAAAAATCACTTCTTCCTCTATATTTTCATCCTCAACAACCAACTTCTCATCCCCTTAGAATTCAACTCATTTCCCATGGTGACATCATTCACCGAATCCTCGAGTTCGACTTGGGATGGTGTATTTTTAGAATCACGAACTTCCATTTGGGCCAACGCTTCTAATATACTCCTCGCATGCCCTTCAATAGCCTCAACACTAAAGGAGAGCCAAGTGTCGGGTTTCTCACTAGTCAAGTTTTCAAGTTTGCTATTGCATTCATGACTTCCTCACGTGTCAAACTTGAACTTCCTTATTGGGCTTAGTTTTGGGGTATGGCATAAGATGGTGATGACCAATTATTTTGCTCGTATTGTTGGTTTTCCTGCTCATTCTCGTACTGCCAATCTAGATTACCACTCCATTACGGATTGTAAGAATTGTGGTATGGATACAATTCTTGGATTTCTTTCCCTTGACAACCAACATCACCTACCTCTTGGTAGCACTCTTCATAATACCATTGGTTTGGAAACCAATGGTTCTTTCCCCCTCATAGTGCTCCTCCCTCAACAAATAGCAAGACTCGGTAGGATGGTCAGAATGACACATCCTACAAAACCTTGTTTGTTGAGCCTTTCTTCTCATCATGAGTTTCCTCAAGGCGAGACGCTCCATTTTTTTTTCAAAAGTCCGAAATCATATTGCAAGGATTCTCAATAAAAAATATTCACCAAGAACTCAATTAATACCTATTCCGAACAAAAACAACCAACAAGGAGTGTAAAATTTAAAAAAACTAGCTAATATGCAACCAAATATGCCCAAACACTTAAAAAGAAACGTCTCTTCCCCAGAAGCGGTGCCAAAATTTGGTAGGTCATCGCCGTACCTCTCAAAGTTATATTTTAAGCCTTAAATTCTTACTATCTACAACTAAGTAGATAATGGCAAGTCTGGGTTGTCCACAAATAAGATGGATTTTCTTAAGCGTTTAAACATAAAAGGTTAATATTATGCTAGAAGTAAAAATATATAGATATATAAAAGCAAGTAAATGGGGGGGTTTTGTTGGTTGGTTTTCCTAAGTTATGAAACTAATATACAAGCTAACTAGCAAAGTCAAATAACCATGCTAATCATGTAACAAACTAAGAAAAATGGCTAAAAACTACAAAAGATAAAGCCTCGGGGGCAATTGATATCCACTTCCAAACCTCATGTAAATCATAGAACCATTCACTCATTCTATCACATTTGTTACCTAATGCTATCACTTCCCATTCGAAGATCAACATTCATTCCTTCTTAATAGTAATTTGCAAAAATAAACAACGACCATTTGCAAACCTCGTTGACAATTACTCTAAGCAAATCACACCATAGAGGTATTTCATCAATGACATTTCACACGAAGGACCTTAGATTTGATAACAACAAGCCTTCTACCAAAGACATAGCCATTTAACCAAACATAGCATTCATTAGGCTAAACCTAGAACAAACCACATTCAAGATTCAACCTTTCATTGCATATATAGGATAAATATGAGAACAATCCACATTAACATACTAGCAAGAATCACAACACATTATGCACGAGAAGTTCTAAGTCCATGTTCTTGGATTTTCTTGCCAAAGAGCTAAGGAATTTGTCACTTTCCTGACACCCTAACACTTTAATCATACAAACACATCCTATGCTCAAACACCCCATAACATAAATGAAGTAAAACATAACATTAAGAACACATGAATGCTAAATAACAAAAGCTTGAGAACGAGTGAAACAATCTGTTCCTTACTTTAACTACTTGTTGTGAAGATAAATCTTCTATCCTTCTGAGATAGTTGTTTGCAAGAGTAAATTCAACATCTCTTGTCAAACCTCACCAATGACTCCCTTATTCGAAACATGACTAAAAGTATCCCATTGATGACATTGAGCACAAAGAATCAACAAGTTTGACAATACTTATAAACACTACACAGTGTCTAAGCATTTAACCAATTCATACATTTACACAACATGAGTTAAGAAAGATCGACATTCATATACTTATCTCATTTGCTACCTAAAACAAACATGACAACGAGTTCAACATCATCACATTCATCTAGCAATTACCAACACATCAACATCATTTAGAAGCTCTAACACATGCTCTTGGATTCCACATTAAAAGAGAGGAGGATTAGCTACTTTCTCCCAACCCTAACAAGTAATCATACAAGCAATTCATATACTCAAACTTCCAACAAAATTAATGGCATTAACAATCCACATTCAAAGATCAATAAATGCACAATAGAGAAAGCAATAGATAGATAGAAATGATTCTCAAGACATTAGCAAGGAAGTCTCAATCAATTGCTCTCAATATTAAACTAACCTAGATAATGAAAAGACAAAATTAATCCTACAAAAACTAAGAAAAGAAGGAAACGAAAACTAGGGCTTGAACCCAGAAAATCGTAGGAGGAAGAAGGGGGCACATGAGGAGAGGATAGGATTTAGTATTTATATTACAAAAAAAAAAGTGTCTGGCCACCTATCCGTCGCGACTCACGACCAATCCATTGCGACCCACGACCGAGCCCAGTTTCAGCATCTTTATTTCTTTCTTCTTTTTGTTTCAAGTCTCCCTCTCCACTTCACTTATCTTCAATTCTTCAAAAGGTCAAATGCAAGTTTTCAAATCTTCAAAGGTAATTTTCAAAATCTTCAAACAATTTTCCTTGTCACACAAAATTCTCTATAAAGGTAATAAGGCGTAAAAGTCGCTTTGAACTCTTCTTAGAGAATTTCAAGGCAAAAGGCCACATCTAGAGCACAAAAATGTTCAAAAGTGAATCCTAAAAGTCCTAATATAACTATATAAAATGGGCATATCAATATATTTTATATTCATTTTATATTATAACAAATTGTCATGATTTCCCATCATTATTAATTGTTAACATATGATCATGTCAAGGGAAAATGATGAATTTCACATTGTAGAATGTTTTTTTTCCCATTCAAATGTAACCAGTTGTGTAAAGATGATTAGGAATTGCACGAGGAATGACATATATGATGTGATAAAACCTTATAGTTGGTTTACAGTTTTTTTGATTGGCCTGCCATTAAAAAAGAAGTGGATTAAGGTGTAGAAGCGCCAAATCTATCAGGCGTAGAAAAAATACCAGTAAACTGGATTATATGTCTTTCCATTTTCATGAGAAGTTGTGGGTTGATGCAACATATATTTTGTGTTAGGGTTGTCCCAGACTTAACACGATACTGATTTCATATTCAGTTTTCAACATATTTCTTATTGTAAGAAGACGACAAATTCTGCAAAAACATCTCACTTGTACTTTGATGAAAGTGTACTGTCTACATGACTTATGTCCAATTGTTTTTCACAGTGACACTGAATTTCTCAATCATTTTTGGTGAAGCTAATGGAATATGGTGGCAACAAAGAAGAAATTTGGCAGAGCATCTCACCCAAGAAATGATGAACAAACTAACCATTTAATTGATCACTAGGTAATTTGTTGCGAGGTTTGGTTGCCGACCACCGGTAGAGATTTGATGTGGAGTATGTCAGGCTGAATTCGCCAATAATAATGCAGAGAATTAGGTTACTTATTAGAGTCAATTCCAGGCTGTGTCGTATATTTCAAAGGAACTTTTGAGTTAAATTTCTTTACAATGTGGCTTAAGGTTCATAGAAGGCCGAAGACTTTATTTTATGTTTGCAAGAAATATACCAGGTTGTTTATGAGAACCGTTTTAAAGAAATTTTGAGATTTAGAAACCTATGTATATGGAGTATAATTTTATATATTACTCTCTCCGTTTCTTTATTAGTGGCGCACTTTATGTTTTGGATTTTTCTTTTTTATTGGCACACTTTCTATTTTTAACAAGATTCCTTCAATTTCGTCCACTCATTCTACTTTTTACTTTCTACATTTAATTTCATCCACTCATTTCCTTCACCTAAATTCAAGTACCTAAACCTATGGTGCCATTATTAGTGGAAGGAAAGTAGTATTTAGTTTGGACAGTTCTGGCCAAGGGTCGTTTTTTATTGGTGAATTCAACAAATTGACTACGAACAAATTTCCAAGCAGTTTTGACCAAGAACTTTCTAGGGTTTCTATGCCCTTTGTATCTGTACATTGTTTCCCCTCTTTTAATTGTTATATTAATACACAAAGTCACCACTAATGTGGATTATCATTCTATGATGGTATCATCCTAAATTATGATTTAAAAAATCGTCTCTTTTAGTCGCTAGTACAATTGCTTCTTCTTAAAGTTTTCAAACCCTCTTTCTTCCCACAATCTAGTAGCCATTCGTTCCCATAATTTTTTTTTCCCACAATGGGTACTCACTCACTACTAGTGGCGGAACCAACGGTACTTGAGGTAGGGCTCCAACACTACCTAGATTGCCCGCCGGAGGTAGAGTGAATCCGGTCGTCGAGCGCGTCTTCCGCCGGAGCTTGGCGCGTATTCCGGCACTGGTACGCGATGCTCGGAGAAGAAGGTCGCTCTGCGGCCTTTTTTTTTGTTGCTGTAGTAAAACGACGTTGTTTTCACGTTAGTGAAATGACGTCATTTCACTTGTAATATGCAAAAACAATAAATAAAAACGGAATATGTATTGGATTGGGCCAAAACTGAAAACCCAAACCAATAATCCATTTCTTCCCAAAATTCCAACGAGCAAGCACAGCAGCCGAGCCGAGAGTAGAGCATCCTCCATCGCCAGGTCCGCCACCACGCCGCCTCCTGCCACCGGAAGTTGCCGTCGTCCCGCCGCCTCCTGATGCCAGACGCCGCCTCTCCACTACGCCTCCCCTGAAAAAAATTTCTGATTCCGCCACTGCTCACTACCCTATAATACCTTAATACACAAGGTTACATCAATATCATCATCTTACGAGCTATGGAAAATATTGGCCAAGTATTTTCTTAAATATCAAAATAATTTGATTGTGTATGGCTCTTGGATGGTTCAGTTTCCCTATGGAAGCATAAATTGTAAAAGGAAAGCTTTCTTAGCGTTTTGGTGCAATTGTAACTTTCTTAATATGAAATCTTTTATTTTGTTTCGTTCATTGAAAACACAACTCTATTTATATAAGTTTATTTAAAAAAACAAAACTACCCAAACATAAGCTGAACAACACAAATTTGATGTTTATAAGTGGTTGCTTGAACAATATTAACTTATTCCACATAGTTTCAAACAATCTACAGCTTTCACCATTATAAAAACAAGGGCGAAATACTGATATGACTATTTGTTTTGGTGATTTGTGCTAATATGACCATGTGAAATTGGAAAGTGCTATTGTAGCCCTGTGTTTTGCATCAGAAGTGCTAATATAACCTTTTGGCACTATTCCAGCATTGATTTGGCATTTTTCGGCATTGACCATAACTAAAAAGACTAAAATAACCCTAGTCTTAAAACTAAAAATGTAAAGACAAAATTACCCCTAATTCTTCTTCTTCTCCATAACACAGCTACTGCTCCGCCACTCCGCCACCTCTGCCGCCGCCTCTCCATTGGAATGCTGGAATCTGGAGTTCCGCTCCATCACCATCGGAATCTGGTACCACTGCCGTCATATTCTCGAAACCCTACCTCACATCTCGAAACCCTGATGGTCTCTACCATCAGGGTGGTCACCTCTCGAAACCCTGATGGTCACCACCACCTCTCGAAACCCTGATGGTCACCACCACCTCTCAAACCCTACCTGACCTCCCATCGCCACCACAGCCGTCGTCAGCCATTTCCACGGCCACCACACAGACACTAGCTGCACCACCACCACCATTTCAGTCCGCCAAATCAAACAAACCAAGAAAATCCCATCTCAAATAAACCCAAACAACCAAAAATCAACCACAGTAAAAAATCAACCATCTTACATAAACCCAATTTCACCACAGTAAAAAATCAACCAAAAACACCGCTGTTTCCGACTTACCGCCGCACCAACGGACATCACGGTGGCGACGCGATAAGTAAATCACTTTGATCTCTTCCAAGCGAGCTTCATCGCCACCCTCATGGAGGAGATCTGCTGAGCGAGCTCTTTCTCCCGGTCAATCCCGGAGCCCTCCTCCTCCTCCCCGTGAGCCCTCCCGCCGACGTCCTCCACCAACACGCAGGCGGTCAAGTTCAGTCTCTTCTTGGTAGGTGAATAAGGAGAGAAGCAGCGGCGCCAAATTCATGCATCAACACTTAACTCTAAAACAAGCTTTAAGAGTTTTAAATCGATAGGTTACACTCTCATTTTCATAGCCGTTTTCCCTTTCAAATGCTCACTTAAATATGATTTTGTTGAATTGGCACTATAAGTTTTGTTGTAGAAATACAAAATTTACTAGTATTTCACTTCCTTGATCAAGTTAGTTAGCTTCCTCGTCCAGAGTTTCATATTTGTCTAAAGAAAATTGAGTCACCCTAGAGCCTTATTTAGGATATTGACCAGTTGGTATTGGGTTCAAATATGATCCACCTCCGTCTTTATACTTTAAACACATGCACAGATGAATAGGAACCATATGTCATTGAGTATTCTCGGTTAATGCTCTTGTCATTATATAAAAATATTGAAATAGTGAGATGGTTGACTGATTGACCATGAGACGAGCTAGCCAAATGCCTTGGAAAGAAACTATTACGATGGCCACATAATCAACCTTTCATGATGACAATACAAAAATCTTCTAATTTCTGGGACAACCATGTGATGGAGTTGGCTCTAAGGAAGAAAATTGCACATGTGGTACTCTTCCAATCGTTAACATTTCTGGCATGTTTGTTGTCGTTATAGCCCATTAACCCCACCCCAAATTTTTATCTCCTTGTTGCTTAATAAAAATAGTTGTGAGTGAATGAGTCTCCTATGTATCCGAGAATTCTATTCAAGACTACCATGTGCTTAATTGTAAGGTTTCCATGACCTAACTGATATTCTCATCGAGTATGAAATTCTTGGCTCTGTATGCACAAGATACTACAAGAATCCTACTACACTTCAATACATGGAAACCTAGATGAGTAGACTTGGTATATGATGAAGATAATTGAGTCAAAAGACCTCAGTTGGGTAGTGGATTGTGCAACTCCTATGAACATACATCACGAAAAAATCTTATTTTAAACTTTACAGCTTTATTGATATTTTGGACAAGTTATAGTTAGAATGGAGAGAAAATGCAGATTCGCTGGTGAAAAACATTTCTCCAAAGTATTGAAGAGAGTTTAAATGATCATACAAGGATTGAGAAGTTACCATTACCTATTTATATTGGGTGTTTTGATGATAGGTTGAGGATATTCATAAGATGAATTGAAGGCAAAGAAGAAGAAGAAGAAGAAGAAGCGAGTCAAATTTACTGAAAATGTTGTATTTGAGACTTAGATTCAAGGGAGTAATTTTTGGTGCTCTTCAATCTTTCATAATTACTCGTCAATACTAAGCTTATATTGTGAATTAGGTTAATTAGTCCATAAATTTTATGAATGATATTCTTTTTCATGCAACTAACCAAATTTGTGTTATGTTTCCAGCACTTCTCACTTCGGTTTTAGTTTTTGCTCTTATCAAAGTTATCTTGATATTCTTGGTAACTCATATATAGATTGGCCTTATTGTTTACAAACCAGTTGTTTGACTTACGGATATGCTATCTTTCTTAGTGGCATTGTTGTTTATTTGAATCTTAAAAAACTACCCATTATTTCTCTCTCCATTATCAAATCTAAGTAATGTGCCATGCTTACATTATGGTTAAGTCAGTCTAGTTGATGAATATGTTGCAAGATATTAAATCATCATTTTTTACATCTCTAAGTTGCTATGTGACAAGAATGATGCTCTCTTTGTTGCTCAAATTTTATTTTCTATAACAAGACCTACATATTAATATCAATTATCACTATGTACGTGAGATGGTGGTTTTCAACATATTTGAGCCCTATAATGTTACTTATGACCTTCGGCTCACATGCATATTCACTAAAGGCCTTTCCCGTCCACAATTGTAGTTTCACTGATCCAAACTTTGCATTGACCATAACCCAACACTTTACTTTAGGTGGGTCATTAATGTAGATTAGGTTAAATTAATATTTTTGAATGTGTGTAACTATCCTACGCCTTCCTGGGAGTTTTGTACCCTTTCATATGTACACTTTAAATCCTTGTATTCTTTTATTAATATCATTCACGCAACCACCATCAGTGTCAAATGTGATTTTATCCCAATGATACTCCAATCAAAACTCTCAAGAATTAGTTTGATGCATTTCTTGTCAAGTATGTGGGTATTATGTAGCTACATGAACATGCTAGTAAGTGTATATCCATATCAGGTTGTCTTTATAACTAAAGAATGACATTCCACAAATTTGTCATTTTGGTGTAAAATAGCAATGAAACGTTGTTGTTTTGGTCTAAAATAACAACACAACATTATTTAATCCCTTGACAAAATGGACAAGGTTTAATGAAGTCAGGTTATGATCCGCCTGGTGTGTATCTGTGTATAATGAGTGCATATTTGGGTATCCGGATTAATTTTGTTAGGAAAGTCTTTTTAGTATAACCATTGATTTTCATTTTCATAGGAGAAACTTGTGGATCAAGTTTAGAAGTAGGCTAGTAATAGATGTGTTTACCTATGCAACCTTCCTTTGAAAGCAATCAGTTCGATATCCAAATATGTGCCATCATTTGGAAACTAATTTTTCCACCTCAAAATTAGATGAACTATCATAGTTCAAATGGATCAAATTAATTTCACAATGTTTATACTTTATGGACAAAAATTTTAAAAGGAAATAAAAAGCTACAGGCTACTCATGTTGCCAATTTTGTTTCACTAGTTCAACCATGTGATTTGTTGGATGTTTGACTTTATAAATGTATATGGTAATTAGTAAGTTAGTTTAAATGGATCAAATTAATTTCACTATCTTTATACTTTATGAACCAAAAATTTAAAATAAAATAATTCAAAGTTAGAGATCTATTTGGCTACTGATGTCGGCGATTTTGTTTCACTAGTTTAACCATGTGATTTGTTGGATGTATGGATTTATACATGTGTATGGTAATTAATAAGTTAGCTACCAAGTACCGGTTATAATACTACTAAATGTTTGAGGAACACGTAATACTTAATCAGATGAGGACATTTTTTTAAGGCTCTCTTACTAAATACTCCCTCTCTCTCTTACTTTACTCTTTCCCATTTACCCAAAAATACACCAACCACCGCTAACGTTCTTATATTCTACCAATAAAAGATACATGCAATACCAAAACCACTATATCCTGATACATGCCATGGAAGCTTCTCCGATTGGAGGTACCCTATTGTCCTTCGCCACTATCCTAAATAACTCTACAACCCTGATAAGGCGGGAATTTAATATTTTCTTAGTACAATTAACACCTCTTTTTAGCTTTTTTTGTTGGGGGTTAGTTATATTATAAGGTGTTCAACATAAAATCGCCTTGTTTGGTTGTCTACGCCAATTCCCATATTTGATAAGCATTTAATATCTAATGTGTTATACCTCTATGATTTGGTTGATTGCTACTTGTGTTGTGAGCTTTATTTGGATACCATCATTGGAGAAGGCCATTCGCAAGATGGTAGTAGATAGAAGTGATTTGCTTCATTATGCGTACATTAACCGCTGTATTTGGCATACTTTTTAGTTATTTTTATTTGGTGGATTGCTAGTATTAGTTGAGTTTATGTGACAAGGGGTTTAGACAACCATGTTTGGTTTTCTTGTCTAAATCTCACATTTTGTAGACTTAATTGGTACTAATGGACATCTTGTATCCACATGCTCCTTGATATTTCTTGTGATCATCTTTAGTAGGTCACCCGTGGTTACCTTTTGTTTACATTCTATGTGAAGGTCGTTCGCAAGGGCGGTAAAAGATTGAAGGCCATTCGCAAGGATGGTAGAAGAGGCAAATTCCATTCACATTTGAATGGTAGTAGATGAATTCCAAGAGCATCAATGTTTTGTAGAAGGATATTGAATCTAAAGATAGGCGGCAATGCAATTCAAAGAGGCCAACGAAGAAACGGTGAATTGTGGTCCAATGAGTTGTGCCTAAGTCTGAGAATGATCTAGGAAGAATTAGCCTTCAAGGCTGGTTTAATTGGATTCATCTTCTTGAGAACTACAAAATTGACTACTAAAACTCTCAAATCGGACTAACGGTTCATCCGTAGCGAAGGAAACTAGTTCAGTCGATCGAAGGACCAACGGGTCGGCGTGGGCCATTCATGGTTTGTCACCAACGGTGGGGTATAGGAAACGACACAGACAGTGCGAAGATTCTGAGCAGAGCACTCTTCCGGTGGGCCCGCACAAAAAACCACGGGTGCCAATCAGGATTGCCAAAATGCAACGCATTGCTGGCCGCCCATGCCACACAAGGCGCCCTGTGCCAGGAGTTCAACATGACCCTTGCCCAGCCTCACGTCTCGCACAAGATAAAGGTCCATGCCCCATTGGTGAACTCGTACCTCGTGCCATATGAAGGCACATGACCCGCGTCCAGGATCATGTCCCGTGCCATACACGATAAATATAGCCTTAGTCTACTAGGTTTTCATATCTTAGATCTTATTTTAGTAGGAAAACATAGTTGTAATTAGGAGAAAACACTATCTCCCACTTTTTTCTTTCCTTTTTATTTTGCTTTGATCCTAAGATGTGGAATTCAAATATTTATTTGAATTCCATGTCTAGGGAGTAGTTTCTATAGCTTGAGGATAAATTGTAGTAGCATGATTTAGTCTATTTTCTTTGTCATATTCTTTAATTCGTCCTAATACTTGTGTTCATGATATTATTATGATTGTTTTTTTAGTTTAAACACATGAATAGTATAACACATATAGGCACACACTTTTGGCTACATTCATGTATGATGCAAATATCGATTCCCCCTTGGAAAGAGAAACCTGGATGTTTGAGTGGGTAACGGAGAACACTTCCGTGTGAGTGTGTGCGTGGGGGATTCGATAATGCTTTGAGTTATTTTCCATCACAACAGTCTTAGCTGACTTCATAAAGTTATCCGAGAGGTTCCAGGTAGAGATAGCTAACAGTAGCAAGCTAGGGTTTCAAGAAACCCTAGTATCATATATAAGGTGCCAACAACCCTTTGTCCTAATTGATAGGACCATTAGGAAGTAGTGCATTTTTTGTGAAATCCCAGGGCGTAATCGCACGGGGGAGAAACTGACCCACAACAATGGTCGGACCTTGTTGTGCTACCCTAATTACGATGGCGGTGTCAATGGAGGGTTGCGAGTGCACCAGTCGTGACAGAGACGGGAATGTGTATGCCATTAGCCACACCACATGTTATGAACACTCTATTAGGTTTGCCTAAATCTTTATGTGAATGAATCGAGGATCGAAGCATTAAATTAACCATGTTACTCAATGGTTTCCCCAAGTGCTTAGTGTAATTAACTTACTTGCTCTTTACTTTTATGTGTGGTAGTTGTTAGTTTGAAAAACCAAAAACCCCCCATTGCATGTTTACTTTACTAGCAATTCCTTTCACTCGTACAGATTGAAGACTCGTACGAGGTTGTATTGCGATTGATACATTAGACCTAGCATCTCTTTGGACAAACCTAAAGATTTCCGCTAACTATCCTCTAGGTAGCGTAGTAGTAAGAACGGGTGCAGAACTATAAATCTCTTATCTTCTGACCACACACCCCCCACTTGGGTTAATTAGCTACAATTAATGACCCGGGGAGATGTAGGTCAAGAAGGCTATTAAAGAGGTTGGTAGTCTGTTAAAGGTCACTTTGCAATGTGGTAGAAGAATGTTTTGATTGGAAGAAAGAAGGAGACGAAAAGACCAATTTTTATACACGTTGTATGAGCTATTCATATGGTACAGACCGTGTACACGATAGCTCAAGACATGACCCAGTGAACAGAGCGTGTAAAATCACACATTTTGTGCACTCAGAAGTTCAGAGAATACTCAAATACACAGTCCAAGGAAACAGACCATGTAAATTTACACAGCCCGTGCCAGCCGACACTATTAGTGCCGGTCTGTTATTTAGGGTTTGACTGGCTACATTTTTCTTCTCTCTTCTCCCACCTGTAAAAGAAACTTTTTATCCTTTGGACAAAGAATGCAGATTTCCAATTTTTGCATTCTATTTTGATCTTTTCTTTTCATTTAGTTTGCATCGTTTATACTTTTTAATCCAAACTTTGTAATGTATTATTGTCTATTAGAGTAAATTAGTAATTGAGAGCAATTGCTAAACATGTTTAGTTTGCAATTTGTTAGATTCTTAGATTCATCCTATCTATTGCCTTATTATCACTATTCCTTTGTGTTTTAATGATAATAATAATGCATGATTAATGTTAAGGCTTAAGACTAATTGAGATTATTGCATGATTTAGTGCTAGGCTCAGGAATGAACCCGGGAGTATTTAATCTTTTTTGTCGGTTTGGTCAAATGTCAAATGATAAGGTCATGTATGCTTGATTTTTGAATTCTTGGATTAAATTTGGTTTGAGTGGGTGATTGGGTTGTTTATGGGCGATGCTTGAGTTACGATCGATTGGTTCAGTAGTCTTATTGATCACATTGGGGTCACATGGTAATCTCAAAGTTCATATCTCGTGTTTGTAGCAACTAGGTGGACGATTCCCCTAGAGGTGATAGTGAAGTACTGATATTATGGGTTGTACATAATGCACCTTAGAATGGGTATTCACTGTGGTTCCCAGTGAGCTATGCTACTCCCATGTTTAATTTACTATGTGTTGTTAGGTTTACTAACCCTGGGAGTGAGGGCTAGTGGTGACAGTGTAAAGTGAACTGCTAGCTATATCTGGAGGAGGTGAGAGTTTGAGGATGGGGCAGAACCATGGAGACAGTAAATATTCTTGGTGAATTAACCTCTCCACATTGGAAGAAAGGGGGTTTTTATTATCTAGCATAGTTTTGTACTTGGGAGCAATTGGTTGAGACTTCCTTGCTAATGTCTTAAGAATCATTTCTATCTATCTATTGCTTTCTCCATTGTGCATTTATTGATCTTTGAATGTGGATTGTTAATGCCATTAATTTTGTTGGAAGTTTAAGTTTATGAATTGCTTGTATGATTGCTTGTTAGGGTTGGGAGAAAGTAGCTAATTTCCCCCTCTTTTAATGTGGAATCCAAGAGCATGAGTTAGAGTTCTAAATGATGTTGATGTGTTAATGATTGCTAGATGAATGTGATGATGTTGAACTCGTTGCCATGTTTGTTTTAGGTAGAAAATGAGAGAATGTAGATTGTTCTTGACTAATCTTATGTATATGCATAAATTGGTTAAATGCTTAGACACGGTGTAGTGTTTTATAAGTGCTGCCAAGCTTGTTGATTCTTCGTGCTAAATGCCAAGGGATACTTTTAGTCGTGTTTCGACTAATGGATTCATTGGTGAGGCTTGACAAGAGATGTTGAATTCACTCTTGCAAACTACTATCTGAGAAGGATAGAAGATTTATCTTCACAACAATTAGTTAAAGTAATTAATATTGAAGCTTTTGTTATTTAGCATTCATGTGTTCTTAATGATATTTTTTACTTCATTTATGTCATGGGGTGTTTGACAATAGGAAGTGTTTGTATGATTAAAGTGTTACGGTGTTAGGAGAGTGACAAATTCCTTAGCTCTTTGGCATGAAAAATCCAAGAACATGGACTTAAAACTTCTCATGCATAATGTGTTATGATTCTTGCTAGATAAGTATGTTAATGTTGATTGTTCTCATATATATCCTATAGATGCAATGAAATTTTGAATCTTGAATGTGGTTTGTTCTAGGTTTAGGTTAATGAATGCTATGTTTGGTTAAATGGCTATGTCTTTGGTAGAAGACTTGTTGTTATCAAAAGGCTAAATGTGTGGGAAAATGTGAGATGTGAGCTAAAGAAACATGATGTGAGGCTAGGATGAAAACCCGAAAGGGCTCTTAGGTAAAATTAGAGAAAGAGAGAAAAAAGGAAAATGATATGATTTCACTCATTTGCCAGCATTGGAGTCATAAGGTTGCGGTTGTCATATGCATGGATCGGGTAGCTCAACATCTTGAGACCTCTTGGGATTGGGTAACTTAGCGGTTGAAAAATGAAGTATGGTTATGAAATTCAGGATTCTTTTATACTTCATTTTGGTTGGTATATTGGCATTGGGTGAAGTATGTGTTTGAACCTCCTATATGGTTTTGACTTCATTTTGTGTCATTGAATTTTGGTTGATATGTTGATATGAAGTGAAGTATGTGCTTGAACCTTTCATAAGATTTTAACTTCATTTTGTATCACTGAACTTTGGGATTATCAATTTGGGACTTTGAAACATTTTTATGGGTAGTGAATTGATAAGTGGTAAGTTTGGTTAGATTTAGGAATTGGGGTTGTGTTTGTGAAAGAAATTCTCGTTTGAGCTTTGATTTTGGGATTTACGATATTGAGATTTTTTGTGAGGTTTTCATTGGGGCAATATTAGTTTAGGATGTGGACATATAAATTTCTTTGTGTGCTTGAATCTTTTCTTACTCGAGGGTGAGTAGGGTTTAAGTGCGGGGAGGTTTGATGTGCCTAATTTATATGGTTATATTAGGACTTTTAGGATTCACTTTTATACACTTTTGTGCTCTAGATGCGGCATTTTACCTTGAAATTCTCTAAGAAGAGTTAAAAGCGAATTTTACGCTTTTATTACTTTTCTAGAGGATTTTGTGTGACAAGGAAATTTTTTTGAAGACTTTGAAGATTTGAAGACTTGAAGACTTGCATTTAAGCTTTTGAAGACTTGAAGAATTGAAGATAAGTGAAGTGGAGAGGGGGACTTGAAACAAAAAGAAGAAAGAAATCAAGATGTTGAAACTGGGCTCGATCGCGACTCGCGATGAATTGGTCGTGAGTCGCAACGGACCGGTGGCCATAAACTTTCTTACTTATATATACTATAAATACTAAATCCTATCCTCACCTCCTACACTCCCTTCTTCTTCTTCGATTTTCTGGGTTCAAGCCCTAGTTTTCTGTTCCTTCTTTTCTTAGTTTTTGTAGGATTAATTATGTCTTTTCATTATCTAGGTTAGTTTAATATTGGGAGCAATTGATTGAGAATTCCTTGCTAATGTCTTGAGAATTATATGTATCTATTTAATGCTTTTGCTATTGTGCATTTATTGAGCTTTGAATGTGAATTGTTAATGGAATTGATGTTGTTGGAAGTTTGAATATATGAATTGCTTGTTTGATTACTTGTTAGGGTTGGGAGAAAGTAGCTAATTCTCCCTTCTTTTAATGTGGAATCCAAGAGCATGAGCTAGAGCTTCTAAATGATGTTGATATGTTGATAATTGCTAGATGAATGTGATGATGTTGAACTCGTTGTCATGTTTGTTTAGGCAGCAAATGAGATAAGTCTATGAATGTCGATCGTTCTTGACTAATCTTCTGTAAATGCATGAATTGGTTAAATGTTTAGACATGGTGTAGTGTTTATAATTGTTGCCAATCTTGTTGATTCTTTGTGCTCAATGTCATCAATGGGATACTTTTAGTCGTGTTTTGACTAAGGAGTCATTGGTGAGGTTTGACAAGAGATGTTGAATTCACTCTTGCAAACTAATATCTAAAAAAGATAGATGATTTATCTTCACAACAAGTAGTTAAAGAAATGAATAGATTGTTTCACTCATTCTTGAACCTTTTGTTATTTAGCATTAATGTGTTCTTAATGCTATGTTTTACTTCATTTATGCCATGAGGTGTTTGAGAATAAGAAGTTTTTGTATGATTAAAGTGTTAGGGTGTTAGTAAAGTGACAAATTCCTTAGCTCTTTGGCATGAAAATCCAAGAACATGGACTTAGAACTTCTCTTGCATAATGTGTTGTGATTCTTTCTAGATGCGTATGTTAATGTGGATTGTTCTAATATTTATCCTATATATGCAATGACAGGTTGAATCTTGAATGTGGTTTGTTCTAGGTTTAGCCTAATGAATGTTATGTTTGGTTAAATGACTATGTCTTTGGTAGAAGGCTTGTTGTTATCAAATATATTGTCCTTCGTGTGAAATGCCGTTGATGAAATACCTCTATGGTGTGGTTTTCTTAGAGTAATTGACAACGAGGTTTGAAAATGGTCGTTGCTTGTCTTTGCAAATTACTATTGAGAATGAATGAATGTTGATCTTTGAATGCAAAGTGATAACATTCCCCATAGGTAACAAATGTGATAGAATGAGTGAATAGTTCAATGATCTACATGAGGTTTGGAAGTGGATATCAATTGCTCCCGAGACTTTATCTTTTGTAGTTTTACCCATTTTTCTTAGTTTGTTTGATGATTAGCCTAGTTGCTTAACTTTGCTAGTTAGTTTGTCTTTTAATTTAATAACTTAGGATAAAAACCAACCAAAACTCCCCATTTGCTTGCTTATATATATATATGTGTGTGTGTGTGTGTGTGTGTGTGTGTGTATGTGTATATATCCACTTTTAGCCTAATATGAACCATACATGTTTAAACGCTTAAGAAAATCCCCCTTCTTCGTGGACGACCCTGATTTGTCACTATATACTTAATTGTATTTAGTAAGCATAAATGGCTTATAAATTAGAACTTTGAGACCTCCTAATTTTAAGTGTTTGGCATATTTTGTTGCATGTTAGCTAGTTATTTTTATTTTCCACTTCTTGGTGGTTGTTTTTGTTCGGAGTAGGTATTGCTTGAGTTCTTGGTGAATTATTATCGAGAATCCTTGCATTATGATTCCACACTTTTGAAAAAGAAATTTAAAAAAATGGAACGTCTCACCTTGAGGGAACTCATGATGAGAAGAGAGACTCAACAGGCAAGGTTTTGTAGGATGTGTCATTCCGACCATCCTACCGAGTCTTGCTATTTGTTGAGAGAGGAGCACTATGAGGAGGAAAGAACCTTTGGCTTCCAAAACCAAGGGTATTATGAAGAGTGTTACCAAGAGGTTGGAGATGTTGTTTTCAAGGGCAAGAAGCTCAAGAGTGGTATCCATACAAAGACTCTTACAATCCTGATTGGAGTGGTATTCCGGATTTGTGGTATGAGAATGAGCCGAAAAACCAATAATACGAACAAAATAGTTATCCCCCACCACCATACACCATACCCTAAGACCAAGCCCTAGAAAATGGTTTAAGTTTGACAAATGAGTAGATGATGAATGCAATAGCAAATTTAACCATCCGAGCCAAAACTAATGAAGAATCAAAAACTCAAATCTCCTCTAGTCTTGAGGCTTTGGAGGGGAAATGTGAGCAATTTATTGGAGACTCGAATGGAAGCTCATTATTCCAAAGATACACCATCCCAAGTTGAACTCGAAGATTCGGGGAGTGAGGTCACCTTGAGAAATGAGTTTGAGTTTGAGTTTGAAGGGGATGAGGAGTCAGTTGTGGGATAAAAAGTGGAGGAAGATGTGATTGTGCAACATTCATCATTCTTACCATCATCACCCCTACCCCCACCTAGTGAACCAACTCCTCCATTTTTGGAAGTTTTGAGGGAGATAAGAAAGGAGCCAAAAGACCATCCCAAGCCTCCTAACCACCCAACTCCTTTTAAACCATCTCCACCTCCACAAAAACTTCCTCTTGAAAGTTTTGTACCCCCACCTCTCTATTTTTGGATACTCATGGCAAAGGGGTTCAAACCTTCACCACATGGATAACATTAGGATTGTGCCAATGACCTTAAATATACGGAGCTTCTCAGGAGGCAGCCCGAAATTTTAAGTTAGGTTAGTGTTTTTCTTTTCTTGAAAAAAAAATCCCCAGCTATGTCTTCAAACCCTTACCCAAAATCACAAGAATGCCACCACAATCCACCACCAAAAACCACTACCAAAACCACCATCTAGGAGTACTACTAGCTGTTGTCTTTTGTGAGTGTTGATCGGGATTTTCATAGTTGTGGCTTCGTAGTGGATGGATCAAAGTTTCATATTGGGTGGAGTTCGAGAACATAGAGGAGAGAACATTCATTGAGAAGTGAGCATTGCCATCACCGGGAAGGGTCTTCAAGGTCCTAGTTGTGAGTATTTTTTTCTTTCTTCCTTATTTCTTTATCTTGTCCTTTTAACATTGAGGACAATGTGTGTTTCAAGTGTGGGGAGGTAAAGAGAAATATATCTCATTGTATTATATTGTAGTGTGCATATGCTCTACTTTAATTTGTTTTGTTTGACAGAAAGTGAAAAAATGAAGAAAAAAATCCGCTAAGTTGAAAATCTGAGAGGGCAACTTAGGAAAAAGTGGGAGGCCCGGATAGGTTGAAAACCCGAAAGGGCAACCTATGAAAAAAATGAGAGGCCAGATAGTGTGGAAAAAGGTGAGGGTGAGCATTGAAAAAGAAAAATGTGTGAAGTTAGGATGAAAACCCGAGAGGGCTCCTAGACAAAATGAGAGAAATTGAAATTTTTTATGCATCTCTTGATTTGTCTATTGGGTGGCTTTTTCGGTAGAGTAAGTTAGCTTGGCATTATATGCATACCGCACTTTTGTTATGGTTTATTGGTTGTTTGGATTATCTTAGGCTTTGGGATGTGAGAGTGTGAGAGATTATTATGTCTTAGGGGTTAGGGTAGTCTAGGAATATGATGTTGGATGTTTTGATAAAACTTTTACATGCTAGTTTAAGCTTTGATCTTTGCTTGTTCTTGTTTACTTGAGGACGAATAAGGTTTAAGTATGGGGATATTTGATGAGACATCAAATGCATGTATTTTCCAAAGCATTTAACATCTCTTTTTTCATATTTTGGTTGTAATGCTAGATTTAGTTAGATTTACATGATAAGGGGTTTAGATGACCATTTTCGGTTTTTATATCTAAATATTTCATTTTGTAACCTATGTTTAGTCTAATGGATTTTTGGTCCTTACGAGCATCTAGATTCCATTTTGTGAGCTTCATTTGTAGATGTCTCGTGAGCCCTTTGAAGTGGTTTAGTGAAGGCCATGTGCCAAAACGTGGTAGAAGATAGTAGGGTCAAAGAAGGAAGGCCAAGAAGCAGATGAATTGTCACCCGGAAGTTTGGACAAAGTTCTTAAAATTACCCAAGAAGAATCAGCCTACAAGGGTGGCATCATTAGATTTTACTTCTCAGGCACTATAAATGGACTACAAGAACTCCCAAAATGAATCAACGGTTCACCCGTGGGAAGCAAACAAGAAGTCACGAATTGTAGCTCACCTACGTTGATCATCATCCGCTCGGGCGGATGGATCTGAATATTGAGCTGAAGCCTCCACCTCCCGGGCGAGGCCATTTCCTCCCAGGAGATGCCATTTTTGCCCAGGCGATGCCTGCTACGTTTTGACCTTCTTTTTGACCAACTTGGGCTATAAATAGCCCCCACTTTCTTCCCCATTTGCCCAAACCCGACATTAGGGGCTCCAAAACCCTAGTTTTCCCCTTTTTTTCATTTTTCTTCCATTTTATTCTTTTTTCTTTGCAGATTTATGTTCTATGTTATGTGTTTTGATTTTCTAGCTTAATTTTGTACTTGGGAGCAATTGATTGAGACTTCCTTGCTAATGTCTTGAGAATCATTTCTATCTATCCATTGCTTTCTCTATTATGCATTTATTGAGCTTTGAATGTGGATTGTCAATGCCATTAATGTTGTTGGAAGTTTGAGTGTATGAATTGCTTGTATGATTGCTTGTTAGGGTTGGGAGAAAGTAGCTAATTTCCCCTCTTTTAATGTGGAATCTAAGATCATGAGTTAGAGATTCTAAATGATGTTGATGTGTTGATAATTGCTAGATGAATATGATGATGTTGAACTCATTTTCATGTTTGTTTTAGGTAGAAAAGGAGAGAATTCTATGAATGTCGATCGTTCTTGACTAATCTTGTGTAAATGCATGAATTGGTTAAATGCTTAGACACAGTGTAGTGTTTATAAGTGCTAACAAGTTTGATTATTCTTCGTGCTCAATGCCATCGAAGGGATACTTTTAGTCGTGTTTCGACTGAGGGATTCATTGGTGAGGCCTGATAAGAGATGTTAAATTCACTCTTGCAAACTACTATCTAAGAAGGATAGAAGATTTATCTTCACAACAAGTAGTTAAAGTAATGAATAGATTGTTTCACTCGTTCTTGAACCTTTTGTTATTTAGCATTCATGTGTTATTAATGCTATTTTTTACTTCTTTTATTCCATGGGGTGTTTGAGAATAGGAAGTGTTTGTATGATTAAAGTGTAAGGGTGTTAGGAAAGTGACAAATTCCTTAGCTCTTTGGCATGAAAATCCAAGAACATGGACTTAGAACTTCTCGTGCATAATGAGTTATGATTCTTGCTAGATAAGTATGTTAATGTTGATTGTTCTTATATTTATCCTATAGATGGAATGAAAGGTTGAATCTTGAATGTGGTTTGTTCTAGGTTTAGCCTAATGAATGCTATGTTTGGTTAAATGGCTATGTCTTTGGTAGAAGACTTGTTGTTATCAAATATATGGTCCTTCGTATGAAATGTTGTTGAAGAAATACCTCTATGGTGTGCTTTGCTTAGAGTGATTGTCAATGAGGTTTGCAAATTAATGATCGTTGTTTGTCTTTGCAAATTACTATTAAGAAGGAATGAATGTTGATCTTCGAATGAGAAGTGATAACATTCCCCATAGGTAACAAATGTGATAGAGTGAGTGATTGGTTCAATGATCTACATGAGATTTAGAAGTGGATATCAATTGCCCCCAAGGCTTTATCTTTTGTAGTTTTTACCCCTTTTTCTTAGTTTGTTTGATGATTAGCACAGTTACTTAACTTTGCTAGTTTGTTTGTCTTTTAATTTCATAACTTAGGACAAAAATCAACCAAAACCTCTCATTTACTTGCTTTTATATATATCTCTCTCTATATATATATATATGTATCTACTTCTAGCCTAATATGAACCTTATATGTTTAAATGCTTAATAAAATCCCTCTGTTCGTGGATGACCCCGATTTGCCACTATCTACTTAATTGTATTTAGTGAGCATAAAGGGCTTATAAATTGTAACTTTGAGAGGTACGACGATGACCTCCCACTTGGATATCAAACGTAGAAAGATAGAAAACTGGAATGGTTAGGAAGAGTTGGTTCCCAAGAGTAATTTTGGAGATTGTGGCCAAAATGATCTAACATTAATCCCGTCTAGGACCGGCCTTCAACTGATTCCATACATTATCCATCTAGCTGTTAACAATCAATTATATAATATTGTAGGTGGATCAAGAAGAGTATGAACATAATGAGGAGACACCACACAAAGTAATAGATGGGGCTAATCAATTGGATTCACCTCTAGGAACTCAAGTAAGTGATTACTCAAAATCTAGAAATAGTTTGTCTAATAGTACATTGAACCTACATGATGCAATTAAAGGTAAAATGAAATTCATTAGGAATTATTGCAATATCTTAAGCATGATCCTAAGATTATCTCATATGAAAAATTCATCTTTTTGATGATTAGATAAAATCAAACAGGTAACCTAGTGGTTTCGAACTAAGAAGCTATGGAACATCAATTAATAGGTTGAGAAAACTTGTAAGAATTCATAACATAATAGTTCGTTGCATGATTGAAACATGGCATAAAAACAAGATGCAATTGATTCGATGCAACTCTACCTTTATTTGGTTATTTGAGTGCTGATAATGGTAAATTTTGGATACTCTAGGATCAAAATTTTAATATTGTAACACACAGTCAACATCATCATTTTCTGTCAGTTAATATCACCAAAAAGAGTACCGGGGATGCATGGATGGAGGCTTTGTTTATGCTCTTCTAATAGGAGGTCATAGGGGGATTTTGTGGGATGATACAGAAAACCTGCCACAAAGACCTAAACTACCAATAGGAGACTTTAAAACCAATGGAAGTATAGCTGAATATAAAGGTTCAAGAACCCCTCCCCTAGGAAGCTTAGATGGCTTTGTCAACTTCATATAATCCAATAGGATTTAATTGAAATTAATATAGTAGGATAGTTGTTTACATAGTCAAATAACAGATATAGAAACTCCCTCTATAAGAGACTGGACAAGGGTTTATCTTTAGAGGAATGGAATTAAATGTTTCCCTATGACTCGATTAGAGCATTAAATAGATCTACCTCCAACCATGCCTTTTGGTTTTTCATATCTAGACCAATGCTATCTAACGAGTTAAAATTATAAGATTTAAAGAAATTTTGACACACAGAACTAAATTCTTGGAGGTAGTGAAATAGAGCTTGGTAAAAAACCTATGAGAAAGTACGAACGGAAGGCCTTGGTCTTAAACTGGTTAGACTTTAAAAGGAACTTAAACAATGAAACTTGGATGAATTTGGAGATATAAATAGTAACATTCATATGGTAAAAGATATGTTTTTAAATAGGGAAGCACTATACCTATACACATGTTCAGATTCTCATTTTATAGAGTTGGATGGACAGAAGGTTCTTCTTACAAGAGCTGTGAAAGATTAGAACACTTTCTGGAGACAGTAAGCTAGAGTTAAATAGATTCAACATGAGGACTCAAACACCAAGTTCTTCCATAATACTACTAAATAAAAAAAATATTAAGGGTATCAATCAATAGGATTAAAGACATTAGATGATCTCGGATCATGGACCTAAACATCATAACCAATCATTGTATTTAGTTCTACACATTACTGCTCATATAACCATTCTCACCATCTAACATCTACCTTAATTACTTCTTGGCAGAAATGCCAAAAGTGGTGACATGTAAGCAAAACCTCGACCTAATTAAACCAATAACTATTGAAGAATCAAACTGGCAGTTTTGGATTAGATAAGGAAAGCTAACATGGATTTGATGGATTCTCAAGGACTATTTTCACATTGTTGGGACATTGTGAAATAGGATCTATAAGACTCAGCCAACAAATTTATTATTGATAAACCAATCCCTAGAGCTATATCTAGTACATGGATAACACTCATACAAACAAGGTAACCACTACCTTTTTTTGCTTTCAGGTCCATCAGTCTATCTAATTATGTTAATATAATATTCTAAAAAAATCTAGTTAAATGAACAAAACCAGTTATGCTAGGGCTAGTTTCATTAGAACAATTAGCTTTCTTAAAAGGAAGAGATGTTAGTGATTAGATTTTGCATATGCGTGAACAAATGAGATCCCTTGGTAAGAATGGAAGGAACTTAAAACTCATTCTTAAATAGGATATACTAAATGAATTTGATAGAATTTCCTGGTCCTTTATTAACTATGTTCTCTTAAGAGTTGATCTTCATGGTCTTTTTTGCTAAAAAAGAACATAAAGACCAATTTATCCTTACCCTGGTTCTTTATTTCAATCAATAGTGGACTTAGTGAGTTTTTTTAGTCATTCAGAGGGATAGAACAAGGTGATCAACTATCATCATTTCTGTAGTATCTAGTCACTGAGGCATTTTCTAGATCTTTAAATAAGATGCACGAGATAAGTTTGATAGATTTTACAGAGTTCCTAGATCTGTGAAATCAATATCACATCATATGTATATAGATAACACAACTCTTTCTAACATCTAAAAGTTGATTTAATAAGGATAAAGAAATTTTCAGTGGCATATGAACTCACACATGGCCAAAAAATTAACTTTGCCAAAAATGAGTATTTTATCAGCACTAAGGCCACCACCACACGCACACCCATTCGCCGAAGGTCTATGAATCATAACCATTGATGATCATTTGCTACTGATAACTGGTCATGGTAAGGATGGGAATCTCCTTTGCTACCAATCCAACCATATAGTGGGGGATGATATTTGATGCAAAACGATGGCTGATGCAAGTTAAGTTGCTAGTTCACACTCCATACTAAAGCAGAATATCATAAACATGATTTAGATGTACTAGAACCTCACACACCCAAATTAAAATTTTTGGAATGCAATCATTGCTACACAATATAATTAAGGAGGTGTCCCCCCTTCGAATAAGGAACAATGTTAGTTTATTTTTTGGGACATGCCAGCTTTAGTTGGGAATATGTGTATCTAGTCTATAAATTACTAACACGGGGGTGAACGTAATCTCACGGAAAAAAACATATGTATATAACTCAACTAAGAAACTTTCTCTTTTGGAAGCAATAGATTTTTAACCAAAAGATCCTCCCATGCAAAGCTTAGATTCAAGGCACATCTTGAATCATTAGTATAAAAAAACATAGCTTGTATAGGGTGCCAATGAAATTCCCACCACAGCAATTTTAAACTTTTTTTAAAAAACAAAAACATGCCGATTATTATATAACATTCAGTGCAATTATTGAAAGTTAAAATCCCACATTCAACTCAAAAACTTGGTCTTATTATTTTATTTTTCTTTGAAAAGCTTGAAATTCATCATCAAACATTTCTTCAGCATCACTTCTGATTAAAAGAGACTGTATTTTGTTAGATAGTCTAGCAGTTAGCTCAATCATAACAACCTTCATTCTATAAGTTTTGAGATTAATTTATAATTATTTATATAATATTTTCAAAATTATGAGAAACTAGTTGCATCAAACCAGTCCATTAGCTATATTAATTATAAAATAGCATTGTCTAACAATTAGGCAATATTAAATAAGACTTTGTGAGACTAAAAGTAAAAAAATAGTTAAAACCAAAAGTAGATTTTAAAATTTCAATAGCTAGACACATATTAGCAGCATATAAATCAACCACAAAAAGAAGAAAAAAAAAGTAAGGAGAACACATACATTTTTGTCACACGAAGCAAGGAGGAGATCCATCTCCGCAATTGCAACTAATTAACTTCCTGTATCTGTTATTATCGACGCAAGAACAAGGGAAATTTCACAACGGCATAAAAGAGCTAGTTGGCAAAATAGGATTAAGCAGATCTTGAATAGCGTGAACTGAAATTATAAAATAAACAATATGTGAAAGCTACAAATAGTTACAATATAGGGGTATAAATTATAACTTATTCGTTCAAGTGACGCCACCAAGAATTTTTATCTTCAAGGCTATGTTGTACAAAAAAAAATCATATGATCTATATATATATATGCATGTATGAAAATTTTAAAATGTATCCGATCAGACTACGATAAAGTTTTACTAACAGGATTGTTATAATAATACATATAATGAAAAGAAATTTTTTAATCATTCAGTTTCAAGTGTACATTTTATGTTTTTTAAGAAATGAATGCATTATTTGTATAATTGTGAAATGTCATTATTTTTTTCTCAAAATTATAATGATCTATACCAATCATTCACTCATAACCTATATTAAGCCAACATGTGAGATTAGGTGGAGAATCGCATTTCAATTTCACACGACATGCACAACACATGACACACTTCGAAATTTGACTGGGTGTGTATCAATAAATGGAAAGAGGGTACGGATATCGAAAGAAGGAGATGATTATGAAAGACTATAAGTTTATCCTTTTAAGAGACAATGAAAGACTATTCATTTACTGAAAATTGGAATCTTTTCAATTGAATCGGGATGTGTTTTTTGTGAATGTAATATTAGTTTTAAATTATTTTTACTTCAAATTTTACATTGGAAGCATCATAAATTCAGATTACTCAAGTATTCTACTATTCCGATTGTAGGTTGCGGCGATCCAAAAGAGTTGATTAACTATTGATCACTAACGTACTAGTATTCAGCCATCATTAGGTCCTTTTTGCACCCATTATTTTTCTAAACCCTAGGGGGGGGGCGCTCCTTCTTCTTCAGAAGGTTTTTTCTCACATCTTCTTTTCCCCATCTCTTCATGATGGGGAAATAATAGTTTTTCAATTGATATTCTTTTATTGTTTATATTATTGAATAAGTATGTATTTGTTTCCATACATTAGTATTGTTCTTCAACTGGTAGATTAGATTGATGTGTCCATGATGATCATTTAATCTAACTATTCATGTCTATGTATTTTGTCCGATCTGGTCTTATAGATCGCGTGTTCGGGATTTCGTTAGTGTTTCTATATTAGGAGTTCCATTATCATCTGTGTTTTTCAAGGTGTTTACAATTTGGACAATATAGATCATGTTTTGGATCAAGATCAAGTGGTGTAATAGCTATTGTAGATCCCTGTTTGGCATAGTGATATTGATGTTGATACGCTCCTCTTCGCCAAGTGGTCATGAATTTTGTGGAAGCGAGTTAATATCCATGAGGGCAATGTTATAGTTTTTATTGGATCTCTGGTCTTTAATGGTACATATGATCACTCTGGTTGACATGTAATTTGAATATCTTTGCAATAGATTGGTTATTGCTACATGCTAGTTAGGTTAGATTTCAATTCAACTTATTGTAATCGCCATTGAGCATTTTTCGCAGCATATTGGAATGATGGATTTTCAATAAAAAGAGAGGGTATTCTACTATTCCAATAACTCAATAAATAAGATAGGGAAAATATCAAAAATCAAGTTCATTATTTTTCTTTTTAAATTTCAAATTCGGTTTCTAAATTATAGATAAGTCATGTAAGAATTTAAAAATGACACAATCTTATATACTCTCTCCGTCCCCTCAGTTCTGGCCTATTTAATTTTTTAAAGTCAAATTTGGTAAACTTTGACCTAAAATATAAATTAATATACTTATAATAAACATATCATGTGAGATATTATTATAACCATCTTTAACATCTATTTTCAAAATATCAATTTTTAATGCGGAATTTTTATATGTAGCTAGAGATAATGAAGGTCAAACATGATTATTGAGTATCGTGAAAAAGTAAATAGGCCAAAAATGGTGGGACGGAGGGAGTATGTACTAATATAAATCTTATATATAATTTTAAAAAACAACTATATAAATGTCATATTATATGTAATAAAAACACACATAAGAACACACACGCAATTTTGTACTCCCTCCATCCCATTTCAAGTTTCACAGTTTCACTTTTTGACTTTGATTCTATCTCCTGCAAGACCGTCTCATGGTGACACCAATGACTAATTAGAATATAAGATAGGAACTTGTGTTACCCCGCCACATAAGATTAGGTGGAGAATCGCATGTCGATTCGATGCGACACGCGACATGACACATGACACACTTCAAAATTTGACCGAGTTGCGTATCGATCGTTGAATCTTAAAACAGGTGTGGGTATTGGAAGAAGGGGAAACAAATGACATTTAAAGTTGTGGAAACTTATCTTATTTCTAGATGCTAGGTAATGACAAAGTTTTGGAAATACCGTCTTTCCATATGCATATTGAAATGAGAGGTTAAATTAGAATTATAGAAAGGTAAGAGGTTTTAGTTGCAATATTGAAATTTTATTATGCAATGTGCAGTAGTTATAAGTTTATGACCCGATTAATTCAACCTAAAAGTTTTCATAACTTATGGAAATACCTTCTTTCAAGAGACAGACTCCCGAGTAATTAAGTCAAACTAATGAATATGGACTCAAAATACTTAAAAAACAAATCAATGTATTAAAAGACAAGATTAACGTCTAGTCTTTAACTATCATCTAAAATGGATAAGCTTCCTTAGCTTCTATATCCACATCAATGTACACAAAGCCAATAAAATAATAAAATATAGGCATTTTGAAATATATTTTACGATACTTTATATGGTGGATGTGTAGAAAAAAATAGTCAAGACACTCAGTTAACTGAGTCGGCTTGTCGATTAAACTATCAAATTCGAGTGTCGCTGTTTCCGATCCCTACTCGGACATGACACTTAATCCGAGTCTGGGTAACATAGATAGATACTGATCAAATTTGGGGATTAAATTATAAATTATATTTCTTCGAGGTTATTTCAGAGGACACTTTAAACTTTAGAGGCTGGATTGCAAAAACTTGATAAAAATGGAAAACCTTCTTCTCTCCCACCTCTCGACGGAGCTGCGATAGGCACTCACTACCCTCTGCTCAATGCGCCCCTGTCTCCATTCGATCACGGGTCAAAATTTTTTTGTCTCCGTCGGTTGTTGAACAAGGCATCAAGTTATATAATTTTCAGATCCAAACGCCGCTCATTTTTGCCGGTTGAATTTCATCATGTTTCCCATCTGGCGATGGTCTTTCCATCATTGATGCATGTCCGCTACATTTTTCAGCACGTTTTTGGAGTTATAGTGGCACTTTCATCAACTAGTTAGGGTTGTTTTTGTACTAAAAATTATCAGAGTTATATTGGCACTTACTCAAGTAGGTGGGGTTATATTGGTATATATCTTTTTTTTTAAAATTTCAATATTGATGTTTATTTTTTTGATATAAGTGTCACATTTTAATGCATATTTTGATGTTTGATATTTGTGTGTGCTTTTAATTGATATTTAACTATTTTAATCTAGTATTTTTTTATAATTTTTTTTACTATTATAATTTGATGTTTAACTATTTTGACATGTGTTTTTAATGTTTTCATTTGATGTTTAATTAATTGAATTTGATGCTTAACTATTTAAATTTTTATGTGTACTTTTAGTATCTTTTATAATATTTAACTATATTGATGTGTATTTTAAAGTTGCCATTTGATGTTTAAATATTATTATTTGATGTTTAATATTTTTATTTTATTAAACATTTTAATGAATTTATTTGATATTTAACTATTCTATTTTTTAGGTGTATTTTAGTATTCTGTTTTTGATGTTTTACTATATTTATTTGATAAATCGTCTCTTGAAAGACGGTCTTTCCATAAGTCATAGAAATGCCAAGGTTTAAAGTACAAATTAGAAGAAATGAAGATAAAATTTTTGGGTTGCATGAATTGGGTTATAAATTTTATAAATAGTACACGTTGCATAATAAATGTTTAATATTGCAACTAAGGCCTTTTACCTTTTATTATTCTAATTAAACCTCATCTTTTCATAAGTCTATGGAAAGACGGTCTTTCCCATGACTTTGCCTTATTTGATATGTATATTTTATGTTTCTTTGATGTTTAACTAATATAATACTTGTATTTTAATATTTTATATGATGTTTAACTATTTTAATTTGATGTATATTTTAATGAGTCCGTCTCTTGAAATACGGTCTTTCCATAAGGTATGGAAAGACCAAGGTTTCAACTGCAAATTAGAATAAATGAAGATAAAATTTTTGGGTTGCATTAATTGAGTCATAAACTTTATAACTACTACATGTTTCATAATAAAATTTTAATATTGCAACTAAAACCTTTTACCTTTTTATTATTTCAATTAACCCTAGTCTTTCCATAAGCCTATGGAAAGATGGTATTTACCTAGACTTTGCCTATTTTAATAATGTTAATTGATGTTGATTTAAAGGCAAATTCTTGGGAAAGATCGTCTTTCCATAAGCTTATGGAAATACGAGATTTAATTAGAAGAATAAAAGGTAAATAGTCTTAGTTGCAATATTAAAATTCTAATACGCAACATGTAGTAATTATAAAATTTATAACCCGATTCATACAATCCAAAATTTTGTTCATTTCTTCTAATTTGCAGTTTAAACCTTGGTCTTTCCATGACTTATGGAAAGACCGTCTTTCAAGAGACGGACTCTAATTTAAATTATTTTATTTTTTTAATACGTATATGAGTCAATCTCTTGAAAGATGGTCTTTCCATAAGTCATGGAAAGATCAAGGTTTAAATTGCAAATTAGATGAAATAAAGAAAAAATTTCTGGGTTGTATGAATCAGGTTATAAACTTTATAACTACTATACGTTGCATAATAAATTTTAATATTGCAACTAAAACCTTTCACCTTTTATTATTTTAATTAAATCTCGTCTTTCCATAAGCCTATGGAAAGACGGTCTGTCCCAAAACTTTGCCTACTTATATTATATTTAATATTTAACAACTGAGGCCAAATTTATTTGTTCAGATATGGGCATCGGGCCTAACACAAAAAGAAAACCCAAACGAATAGGCCCAAAAGAATGTAATCCAATTTCTACCTGGAATTAAAATTTTGATCCACAATTGAACCCAGAAATTAAGCCTGAATCCATCCAATTCGATGAAAACAAAACAAATAGACGCCGACGACTTCCAACAACCTGACTGCAGATCTATAACCCACCGGTATTGTCAACAAACAGGGGTTGATTCTACAAGATGCCCGAATCGCCGGAAAGAAGAAGCATCTAACGCCAACAGAGAAGTCGTCGAGTTTGCCCGGAGAACTTGATTTGACTTGACCGAATCTGGGGAAAGAAGTATCAGACTTCGAACGTAGGAGAAGTCGTCGAGTTTTTCTAGCAATGGAGGCCAGTGCAGAAACCGTCGAATTTTCCCGCCAAGTAGGCCGTTGGAGAGGATCGAGTTTCACCGACAAAGGAGGCCAACGAAGGTGCCCTTTTTGAGCCTTTTGCAATTCAGTCCCTGCTCTTTGAAGAATATTAAACATTTAACCCCAAAAAAATAATTATTATATTTTGACCTTAAAGTTGATTTGCTCCTATTTTATACTTCTACCATCTCTAATAAAACTCTAATTAGTCTCTGATCTCACCACGAGATATCTCGCAGGAGACAGATCATCACATAATAGTATTTATACTTGTATACTAACTCAATTTTAGGGTCAAAGTTAAAAAATTTTGACTAAATGAATATTAAGTTGTAGTTTGAAATGGGACAGAGGGGTATAAGAGTAAATTTTTTATTTTTTCATATGTAATAATGCCACAAAATTCTTATATATAAGAATAATAATACAATGTTATACCATATTATGTAAAATATGAGCAGGATGTTATATAAAATACGAGCACGATGTTATTATAGTATATATTGTATTAGGTTACATGTAATAGGAACATTGTATAAGAATAGAACATAATATTTATTGTTTATAAACTAATAAAATATATGCGTATTGAAATATATTTTACGATCCTTTATATGATAGACGTGTCAAAAAAAAATAGTCAAGACACTTAATGGATCAAATGCGATCAAAATGGCAAATTCAAGTGTCGCCATAGCCATTCCCAATCAGATACGATACTAAATTTGAGTCAGGTAACATAGCTCATAACAGAAAAGAATAAAACAAATCGTATTCACTTCACACCTATGTAAAGTGAACTTTTCTTAGAAATAAATTATACATTCATGAGGAAAACATTCTTCATGAATATAATTAACAAAATCAATCGGAACAGGCCGCATTCGGGTTTCGATTCAAGAAAGAAAAGTCGAAATTCGTCCATCACGTAAACATGCTAGTATTTCACATTTGAATATTATACCAAATTAATTTAGGGGTATTTAAATTGTCCGCCCAGTCTTTTAACTCGGCTCACTTGGATTAAGTGTGTCAATTTAATTTGAATCAGATTGGGTATGGGTCGGATCGTATTTTAACCTATTTTGACCCATTTACAATTTTATTCCATTTAAAAAAATATTCATAAAAAGAATTAGTTAACATGTCCAACATTTATTTACTTCATAAATAAATTTAACATTCTTAATAATAAAACAAACTAGATTAACACCAGTGCAACTAACAATTTAAAATAAGTGCGCATAATTATTAATATTTGACAAAGTCTTGTGCGAGACTGTCTCACACCGAGACCAAGGATTAATGTGTAATATTCAATAAGAGATGAGATTTCAAATGTAATTTATGAAAATATAATTTATGAAAATAGTCAAACATAAGAATTTCGTGGGTTAGGAATCCGGGGTGGGAAAATTTGTGGATCTGTTTTTTCCTCAATTCTGTGCAATGCCCAGACTTTTACTACCTGATTTGATGTTTCATTTCTAGTATTTGATGTTTCAATAAAACCTTGTGATGTCATACCATAAGTCCTTTTTTTACTAATAAAACCACGTGTTTAAAATAAAATCTTGATCTTATAATAGAAATCTTGTGTTTATATGTTAACCTTTTCACACTTTACTTATTTTGACACTAGTTTGAGATATTATATTATCTTACTGTAGAAATTTTAACTTATATTTTCTTTTTTGATTGATGTGTTAACATTTCATCATATCGTTTTAAGAATTAATATTGATATTTCTTATTTTTTATTATTAGGTTTTTATTTATTGTATTCTTGATGTTTCAATAGTGTGAATTGTTTTTTTTATCAATATTGATATTTTATTTTTCCTGATGCCAGTGTCACATTTTAGTGCACACATCAACAAATTTGATGTTTCAATTCCAGTACTTTATGTTCCAACCAAATATTGTGATTTCTTTTCATAATTTGTTCTTTTACCAAAGTCATTTAAGTTTCTATTTTGAACTTAGATTTTCACTTTTATTGTTGTGTTAAATTTTCACCATATCGTTTTAAAAATTAATATCGATGTTTCTTTTTTGGAATATTACATTTTTATTTAATGGATACCTTGATGTTTCAGTATTGTGAAACGGTTTTTGAAATTTTAATAATGATGTTTCTTTTTCAATATTAGTGTCACATTTTAGTTCATACTTTGATGTTTTAGAATTTATGTTGGTTTTATTTGATGTTTAGCTATTTTAATTTGATATGTTTTGAATTATATTTAATTTATTTTCAAATATTATAATATGGTGCATATTTTAGTATTTTATTTGATGTTTACCTATATTGATGTATGTTTTTGATGTTTAATTTAATGTTTTACTATTTCAATTTTAATGTGTGCTTTTAGTATTTTATTGATGTTTAATTTAATATTTTATTTGATAATTAACTAATTTTATTTGATAAAAAATATTTTATTAAATACTTAACTACTTTAAATTTAGTACTCCCTCTATTTTTTTTAAGTTTGACATACTTACCATATTTGTATGTTTTTCAAAATTTGTTACCTTTTCTTTTATGACAAAAAGTACCCCTCCATTTCTTTAAGAGTGGCACACCTTCTAAAAGTGGGTGTTTTTTTTTGTGTGGCACCCCTGCAGCAATTTTAACTTTGATCATTTTACCCTCATGACATTTTAGAATTTACCACAATTATCTTCCTCATTTGCCACGTGGACCCAATTAGTCCATTCACTAACCCAACCCTGAGACTAATCTTTCCCTCCTTATTTTGGAAACTCGGATCTTGACCCAAACATCTAGCTCAAACCTTGACCCAAATTTGAATACTACTGCCTTCCTTCAAGCCACCATATAAAACGAATCAAGAGGCCAACATTGAAACCTTAGATAATGTATTCTTCTCTAGTCTCCGTCCTCTTCGTTGCTTACCATTTGTCTGCGATGAGAACTCTGTCAGCGCCATAAAACCAACCACCGCTTACCACTCAAAGGCCGCCCTTGACCACCTTAGCCTAACCCTTCACCGGCCAAGCCTTGTCAATTGCCCTTCACAACTGAATTGCCAAAACCTACTTTTAACCGTCGGACCCGCCTCGCCTGTAGCGTTACAGATTTGAGTCCACCCAAAAGCTATGATGACCCACCGAAATGCCTCCTGGTCCAAAAATCAACCGCCTCTTCCGGTGAATCTAAGCCTCCATTCCAATTTGAGTCCTAGATTGACGAAACCTTTGTCAAGGAGATGGAATGGCCCGATGACGATGTCGTCTCCTCCAGGTCACCTGCCAATGGTGGTCGTGTTCTGTTCCGGCCGACGGAATTTTAGGTGGCAAAATCCTCTCAGGAGATGGCGCAGGTATCATCGAAGCCAACAAGATGGTCTCTAAACTCTTACTTCCAGAGATCAAGCTTATTCACCAGAAGGCGGGCCAGGTCCAGTTGTTGCGATTTCATTGATGTAGAGGGATGGCGCGACGTCGTTGACACATATGAATCTGACAAAGAGATAGAGTCCGACTTACTGGAGGAAGACGCTACTTTTGCTACTCCACGGCCGATGAGAGAGATTAAGCCTAAAAAATCCGAATCTGAAAAGTATGTCTACGATCTGAATGGAGTGCCCATCGACTTGTTAGAGGTAAATGTTTTCAGTTAGATTTGTACATTTGAAGATTTAATGATAGTGTTAAAAGTTTATTAATCCTTGAGATATCAGTGTACAGTGTGAAGTGTTTACACTGCGTATTACTGAATTACTGACTCTATTAAGTTATTGGTTTTGGACCCCTCTCAGGTACATCCTTGGGTTCACAAACTGTTATTATCTCAATATCGGAGAGAAGAATATGGAAAATTGCCTCCAAAAATATTAATGGAGATGTGGAAGGTTTGGTTCCCTTTGTAGGTACATCGTTGAAAACTGAAATACAGTACAAGTGTTGTCAATTTTACTGTAAGCTAGTGCTATTGAATGTGTTTATTTATGGAAAATTTGTGTTCTATGCTACACCTTTTCAGCATGTCCTGATAGCTAGTTTGTATGCGTGTTCATTTTAAGTATTTTGTGTGGCTATTCTGTTCAGCCTATATGTGATAATGTGCAATGGGTTGTCCTGAAAGCAATGTTCTACCATTTCATATATTTTTAATGTGGCTGAAATGTTAAAATATGAGTCATTTTTAGCCGTTTGTGTGGTTGTTCATTGTGTGTATTCAATGGGGCTATTCTATTCAGCCTATGTGTGATAATGTGCTTGGGGTTGTCTTGAAAGCAAACTAGAATTTCATATATTTTAAAAACCGAAAGCAAATGTTTTTCATTACAACCATGGTTGGATTGCAAACACACTAACAAAACGTAGCATTGTGTTTGCACCTTTGCCACCCTTATCCAACCACAATGAAAAACCAAAAGACACTTCAAACATATTTGCTATCACATAAGTTGCTGAATAATGTACTCAAGACCCATTGTTTTGTTTGCTGCTATCAAGCATCGTAAGCCCTCCCTAATCGCAACCGTGTCAACCTCTATATCACTTGGTAGCATACCTTGTGTGTTGTAGTGCATCTTTCTTCATATGTGGAAGCTTGTTACTGTTAGACTTCTTGCATTTGATTATCTCCACCATGACACATTGGAGTGCTAAAAACACTTTGTTCAGTTTTACTGGCTGCAATTCTTCAAAAGGCTCTTCTGTTGCTGAAATGGGTTGATCCAAAGTGCGTAATTTTTTTTGTGTTGCAAACTTTGTATTAAGTGAATAAAACCCAAATTTAAAACATTCAAATCCAGGCTTTTGGGTGGCTGAAAACCCAATTTTATGTTGAAGCCGTCCGAACTTGCATCCATTCTAAATTCAGCATCATCATCACATATTTGAGGTCTTGCACTGTCTTGTCGAGTTGTTATATTTGTGCTAGCTAGTAACGGCCATTTCTTTTTGATTGCTGGGACAAACTTTGTCAGCATG
Source organism: Rubia yunnanensis (assembly GCA_037428765.1). NCBI lineage: Eukaryota > Viridiplantae > Streptophyta > Magnoliopsida > Gentianales > Rubiaceae > Rubia > Rubia yunnanensis. Next base: position 55,158,101 of record CM075061.1, read on the forward strand.
AACTCTTTAGTAACATCACGGTCGATTGATGGAATTGGTTTGATTTCCAAAGTACCGGCTGGTCTATTCTTGCTTGTCTTCTTTACTGCCTCTTCATGCGTGAATGGCCAAATCCCAATTTTTCGATCAAACAAGACCCCCTCTCATTGTTGATGATTGGTAGACATAAAACACAAATGAACATTATCTTTTGTAAATACCTTTTGTTTTGAACTGTACGGTGAGGCTTCTCCTCATCCGGGAGAAGATAGTACTTCTCCACAACTCTAGTTATGTAAAACCATTTCTTGTCTATATGTATAATGTGATGCATATCCATAAAACATGTTTTTCCTGTACTTGTATCATGCTTCAAGTGAGATATTGAGTAGTATAACCCGTGTAGCTGATTAGTTGCTTAAATTTGTGGTTTTATTGCATTTGAATGGCTCCGAATTTGACCCTCCTTGATCCAGCGATTCATGGTTGAAGTGCTTACCCCAATTGTTGTTGCATATTCCCTCTGTGTTGTGCGCAATGGGAGGGGGGCAACCATAGCTAGCTCCTTGTTGATTTCTCGAGCTCATACAGTATTTGCACTCGAGGTCGTACAATATTCAAGCTTGAGGTTGTACAGTATTCTAGCTCGAACTCATACAATATTCAAGCTCGAGGTTGTACAGTATTCGAGCTCGCGCTCGAACATAACTAATATTATTCGTTAATCTCGTCGGGTTTACAGAGCCAACATATTATATATTTACATTTTTATTAAATATAATATAATATAAATAATATAATATAATATATTTATTCATGGCTCGAGTTTGAGCTCCAACTAAATTAATTTCACTCGAGCTCGAGGTGAATCATGATTTTATAAGTTCAATCGAATCGAAGTGAGTTTGAAATATTTTAAACTAGTTGAACTCCCAAAAACTAGTCGTAGTTAGGAATCCGATGAAGTTTGGAAAATGTAACCATAAAAATAGTCAGAAAAGAGTAAAAAAAATTCATGCTTGAGTGGAGTCTAATTACAATAAATAATATCTTTATCAAAATATGGGAATTGATCGGGTATGAATTGGGTACCCATAATTACCCAGTTGTAAATGGGTATATGGGAAGATTGGGATCACAATCCCATTTCTTATTGTAATCCAAATGATATAATACCCATTTGATCATAATCCCAAAACTAGAAAATGAGGGAAATTTCTTATCTCATTTGCTTGTATTTAATAGGTCCCAATAGTTATTGGAATTAATTGCCCCCTTTACTCCCTCCCTCCGTCCTAATCAATTCTACATAGAATTTTTTTCCAGTGAAAGTTGTCGAAAAGATATGAATAATAATATTATCGTATGAAATATAGTTTGATTCATCGTAGTATCTAGTTTGTAAATATTAACTCTTTAAGTGTCGTTATGCATATATTTACAATCAAACATATTTATTGAACATCGTGAAAAACCTTTCGTGCAAATTTATCGAAGGGAGTACCAGGGTTTCCATTCTACCATATTTTAGGAAAAATAGTAAAAATGACTATTAATTTGAGAATGTGCAGATATAACCTTGTATAATCTAAAAGTGCAGAACTAACCCTATCTTTTGGTCAAATTATGCAGTTTTACCTAAATTACACTATTCCGACAATGACCAAACAAATTCAAATATTGACCATTTATTAAAAGATAAAAATACCCCTACTGTTAATACAAAAACTTGAATGACAAAAATATCCTCTAAAGCTCTTATTCTTCATCTTCAAACCTGGTGCCACAAGCACACCACCACCACTTCTGCCGCTGCGCCACCGCCGCCGCCTACCACCACCACCTCCGCTCCACTGTCGAGCCACTGTTGATGCTTCAACCCCTACCCATGACCACCGCCACCCAAATCCGCCCACCGCCGGGTCCAGCTGCTGAGCCCCGTACACCACCCCTCACACTCGCGCCGCTGCTGAGCACCATCGTGCAGCCTATCCACTGCTCTTCACAACCTCACATTTACCTCCCAGAATCACCAATTTTGCCCTATCCACCACTGCACTGCCACTATCAGCCACCTCCCAACCATGGCACCACTTGCCACTAGTCACCTCCTCTCCAGTCCCCCACCATCTTTACCTCCACGCTGCCGCCAACGCTCTAGCCCCACACACCTTCGCTACCAGGCCAACGCCACTTTTGCCACCAACCCCAAGTCACCTCCACCTCGAAACCCTAAATCCCCAGTCACCTCTGCCACCATTCCCGGTGCCGCTCAGCCAAGCGCTGAAAAATGGGTGAGAAGGAAGAGAAACTAGGCCAAATCCCGAAGCCTTAAAATTGAGACCCACCATATCCACTCTGCTGCCCCGGCTAAATCCCGGAACCCTAGCTGCGGGTTAAGGGTAATGGGTGAGAAGGAATGAAATCAGTGGTGGTGATGAGTTGAAGGCGATACGGCACGGCGGCAAGGCGGTGGTGCAGATGGGTGAAAATGGATGAGCAAAATCGGAGGGTAATACGAAGTGGATGAAATGTGCAATTAGGGATGGTGGATAGAAGTTTCAAATGGAAATTATTGGGGCGGTGGATAGAAGTTTCAGTGTTTCACTCATTTGCAAATGTTCTATTTTTCATTATGGTCAAAAGTAAAAAATTCCTTGGTGGTGCAGATGGGTGAAAACGAAGAAGGATTTTGTTATAAAGCAGGGGTATTATTGTCTTTTACTATTTTTTGAATTTTTTATTTTTATAACAGAAGGGTAATATGGTTATTTCAATGATCCTGGTCATTTTTGCAGTTGACATTCTGGTCAACGAATTACAGGGTTAATTTTGTACTTTCTTATTTTACAAGGTTATTTCTCCACTTTCACTCAAGACATAGGTTAAAAATGCACTTCACTCTTTATTTTATGTTACCGGAAAAAAATGATATCATTATAGCTATCCATGCAAGTTTTATCTCCAACCAATCTAGAAATAACAATAATATTTTAACTAATGTTTAGCACACTTATTCTGGTTTACTATATAAAAGGAATACTTGGAAACGGCACGCTTGTGTCAACTATCGTCAGGGGCATAGTGGTCATTTCCCAGCAAGGCCGAACGTGTATGTGCTCTCAAGTGTCCGCCCAAAATGATGTCATTTTGGCCACCACTTTTGTCCTCTTGTGAATCCCATTTGTCAAAAGTTGTGGCGCCTCAATGTGGGCCAGCATGTGCTGCTAGGTAGCCGACAAAAATAATGTCATTCTGGGTACCCCTTCAGCCCTCGAAGGGGTGAAGTCTTCAGCCCTCGAAGGGGTCTAGCTGTCAGGCCTCGAAGGGTCAAGTTTTCAGCCCTCGAAGGGATGGACTATCAGTCCTCGAGGGGTCCAGCTCTTAGGCCTCGAAGGCTTCAAGTTCTTAGATCTCGAAGGGGTGGACTCTCAGCCCTCGAGGGGCTTCAGCCCTCAAACCTCGAAGGGATGGACTTTTAGGCCTCGAAGGGCCTAGCTCTCAGCCCTCGAGGGGTGCACAACTTTCACCCCTCGAAGGGGTAGACTCAGAGCCCTCGAGGGACTCTTAATCCTCGAAGGGGTCTAGCTACTAGGCCTCGAGGGGTCAAGTTTACAGCCCTCAAAGGGATGGACTTTCAGGCCTCGAGGGGTCCAGCTCTCAGGCCTCAAAGGCTTCAAGTTCTCAGACCTTGAAGGGGTGGACTCTCAGCCCTCGAGGGGCTTCAGCTCTTAGACCTTGAAGGGATGGACTTTTAGGCCTTGAAGGGCCTAGCTCTCAGCCCTCGATAGGTGCACAGCTTTCACCCCTCGAAGGGGTGGACTCAGGGCCCTCGAGGGACTCTTAATCCTCGAAGGGGTCGACCTGCCAGGCCTCCAGGGGTCAGGTTTTCAGCCCTCGAAGGGATGGACTCTCAGTCATCGAGGGGTCCAGCTCTCAGTCCTTAAGGGGTCCAGCTCTCAGGCCTCGAAGGCTTCAAGTTCTCAGACCTAGAAGGGGTGGACTCTCAGCCCTCAAGGGGCTTCAGCTCTCAAACCTCGAAGGGATGGACTTTTAGGCCTCGAAGGGCCTAGCTCTCAGCCCTCGAGGGGTGCACAGCTTTCACCCCTCGAAGGGGTGGACTCAGAGCCCTCGAGGGACTCTTAATCCTCGAAGGGGTCTAGCTACTAGGCCTTGAGGGGTCAAGTTTTCATCCCTCAAAGGGATGGAATTTCAGGCCTCGAGGGGTCCAGCTCCCAGGCCTCGAAGGCTTCAAGTTCTCATACCTCGAAGGGGTTGACTCTCAGCCCTCGAGGGGCTTCAGCTCTCAGACCTCGAAGGGATGGACTTTTAGGCCTTGAAGGCTAGCTCTCAGCCCTCGAGAGGTGCACAACTTTCACCCCTCGAAAGGGTGGACTCAGAGCCCTCGAGGGACTCTTAGTCCTTGAAGGGGTCGACCGGCTAGGCCTCAAGGGGTTAGGTTTTCAGCCTCGAAGGGATGGACTCTCAGTCATCGAGGGATCCAGCTCTCAGGCCTCGAAGGCTTCAAGTTCTCAGACCTCGAAGGGGTGGGCTCTCAGCCCTCGAGGGGCTTCAGCTCTTAGACCTCACATGGATGGACTTTTAGGCCTCGAAGTGCCTAGCTCTCAGCCCTCGAGGGGTGCACAACTTTCACCCCTCAAAGGGGTGGACTTAGAGCCCTTGATGGGCTATTAATCCTCGAAGGGGTCTAGCTTACAGGCCTCGAGGGGTCAAGTTTTCACCCCTCGAAGGGATGGACTCCCAGTCCTCGAGGGGTCCAGCTCTCAGCCCTCGAAGCCTTCAAGTTCTCAAACCTCGAAGGGGTCGACTCTCAGCCCTCGAGGGGCTTCAGCTCTCAGACCACGAAGGGATAACCTTTTAGGCCTCGAAGGGCCTAGCTCTCAGCCCTCCAGGGGTGCACAACTTTCACCCCTTGAAGGGGTGGACTAGAGCCCTCGAGAGACTCTTAGTCCTCGAAGGGGTCTAGCTGGCAGGCCTTGAGGGGTCAAGTTTTCAGCCCTTGAAGGGATTGACTCTCAGTCCTCGAGGGGTCCAGCTCTCAGACCTCGAAGGCTTTAAGTTCTCAGACCTCAAAAAGGTGGACTCTCTGCCCTTGAGGGGCTTCAACTATCAGACCTTAAAGGGATGGACTTTTAGGTCTCGAAGTGCCTAGCTCTCAGCCCTTGAGGGGTGCACAGCTTTCACCCCTCGAAGGGGTGGACTCAGAGCCCTCGTGGGAATATTAATCCTTGAAGGGGTCTAGCTGCCAAGCCTCGAGGGGTCAAGTTTTCATCCCTCAAAGGGATGGACTCTCAGTCCTTGAGGGGTCCAGCTCTCAGGCCTCAAAGGCTTCAAGTTCTAAGACCTCGAAGGGGTGGACTCTCAGCCCTCGAGGGACTTCAGCTCTTAGACCTCGAAGGGATGGACTTTTAGGCCTCCAAGGGCCTAGCTCTCAGCCCTCGAGAGGTTCACAGCTTTTACCCCTCGAAGGGGTGGACTCAGAGCCCTCGAGGGACTCTTAGTCCTCAAAGGGGTCTAGCTGCCAGGCCTCAAGGGGTTAGGTTTTCAGCACTCAAAGGGATGGACTCTCAGTCCTCAAGGGGTCCAGCTTTCAGGCCTCGAAGGCTTCAAGTTCTTTGGCCTCGAAGGGGTGGACTCTCAGCCTTCGAGGGGCTTTAGCTCTCAGACCTTGAAGGGATGGGCTTTTAGGCCTCGAAGGGCCTAGCTCTCAGCCCTCGAGGGGTGCCCAGCTTTCACCCCTCGAAGGGGTGGGCTCACAACCCTCTAGGGACTCTTAGTCCTTGAAGGGGTCTACCTGCCAACCCTCGAAGGGGTGGACTCTCAGCCCTCAGCCCTTCAAAGGGATCGACCTTTCAGCCCTCGAGGGGGTTCAGGTCTTAGGCCTCGAGAGGTCCAGCTCTTAGACCTCAAAGGGGTCCAACTTCCATCATTTGAAGTGAAGAAGTCTCCTATCCTCGAAGGGGTCTAGCTTTCAGCCCTCAAACACCTGGACTCTTACTCCTCGAAGAGGTATACTTTTTAGCACTCGAAGGGGCCCAGGTCTCAACCCTTGAAGGGGTCCAGTCCAGCTCTCGGAGGGGTGGACTCTCAGCCCTCGAGGTGATTCAGCTCTCAAACCTTGAGAGGCTTCACATCTAATCCCTCCAAGGGGTCCATCTCTCACCCCTCGAAGGGAAGGACTCTTCTATCCTCGAGTGGGTCTAGCTCTCAGCCCTCGAAGGGATGAACTCTCAGCCCTCAAAGGGATGGACTGTTAGTCCTCGAAGGGGTTTAGCTCTCAGCCCTCGAGGGGTCTCACTCTCATCCCTCGAGGGGTCCAGCCCTCATGCCTCGAAGGGTTTAGTCTCTCAGCCCTCGAAATTGTGGATTGTCAGCCCTCGAGGGGTCCAGCTCTCAGTCCTCGAAGGGTCCAGCTCTCAGTCCTCGAAGGGTTCAAGCTCTCAGTCCTCGAAGGGTTAGACTCTCAGCCCTCGAGGGGTCCATGTCTTAGTTAATTCAAGTTGATTGTATCTTGCCTCTTCCTCAGAGAAAGAAGATCAAACAATTCCCAATCACGGTCCTTGCGGGTCGGATCATCAATATAATATACAAACTTTTTTTGCTATATAAAAAAGGAATATTCCCCTAAACTAATAAATGAATTATGCAAAAAGCAAATATTATAAACATTGTTTTTGCCTAATCTAAATTCTTTCCTCTACTTTTTTGTTTTCCTGGTAAATGCTTGTGGGTTTTTGAATTTTGGGTGTTTCGCCAACTTCTTATAACATTAAGATTTTTTAGGTTACCAAACATTGGAAATATATCGATGGAGGACGTTGATCGATTAGACAGAAATGCTAAGAGTAGGAAGGCTTATGCTGAATTATCACCTGAGACAAAGGGACAATTATTGCAGCAGAGAAGGGAGCAGGATGCTTTAAAGCATTCTATTAAGTTGGTGGAGGGTTCAATGGTGAATGATATTGGTATGTGTTTTTGGTCCTATTTTTTTCTCCCGATTTAAATGCCAGTGTCATGATTACTGCTGATATCGCCATTGCCTGCATTTCTTGTGAGATCCATTTCCTGTTATTTTATTTTACTGACTGGTCATCGTGCAGAGGGTGTTTTGGTTTACCATTGCCACATATATGCAGTAATGGTATTATGAACATTCATATTAGAATCAAATTTAGTAAATTCTTTTCTACAGGGCCTGAAATTCAACAGGTTGCAGGAGATCCATCAACTATTAACCATGAAATTTCTAAGAGAAGAAAGGTTTATAGTCAGATTCCTGCTGAAAAGAAATTGCTAATGCTTCAACGAAAAAGAGAGCAAGTCGCACTAAAACGTTCATTTCAAACATCGTATGAACAGCTAGTGACAGGTTTGTGTGTACAATTTGAAATTGTGTTTATTTATGTTTCTCAGTTATATATAATCGGCTGTTTAAATTTATGGGTTTCAGTTTATGGAATACAGGTTCAAAGAGGAAACCACAAACATCTTTCACTGGCCATTTATCCACTGATGATGCATTCCCATTGAGGAATTTGATGTATAACAGTAGTTATGGCAATGCAGAGCCAGGAGAATTGGAGGCTTCTCATGATGATTTATTAATCATTGAGTCAAATGATTTGATTGTCTAGAAAGTTTGGAATGTGTGAGGTAATGTACCATCAAGGAATTTTACGGATAGTACTAGTTATGGCAATGTAAAGCTAGCAGGGGTCAATTCGTCTTTATATGTTCATTGTATTCTTTTGTACTTACCTTTGCAGCATTATGTTTTCTGAGAGATTTTGATTTGTATCTGTGGCATTATATAGTGAGTATCAAACTTGCTTCACTGTTATATATTGTTCAAATGATTCACAGTGTTTGGTATATCCATTTCTCTATGTTTTTATTGTAGATACTTACTATGCATTTTTGTCTGCAGCATATGGTTCATTTTCCAATTCCGCTACGTCTTCGTGAAGAAATATTTCAGCTAATATTAATGCTGATGGTCACCACGCAGTATCCTCTCCTTCGTATGTTCATTTGTCAGCACCAGCTCTGCAGGTCTATATATATTTGTGTATGATTCACTGTTCTTTGTTGACATATATAGCATTTTCTTTACTGTATATTTCAACCTGCAACATATGATTCTTTTTTTTCTCGCGATGGTTTGATACAAGGAAATTCTCCAGTTGATATTTCTGGCCATGTACACCAACCAGACTGTTCCTTTTCTCATAGTTATTTGCTAACTATCAGTTCTACTATTCTTCATAGTGCAAGGGATGAAAATTTACCTTCTACTTCTGCAGGTTTGTTTTTCTTTCTTTAACATCACTGTTATTTTCATCTTTATCAAATATTTGTTTTGGCTGTACATCGAAATTTACATGTATTTAAATGGTTGATATCCAATTGTGATACTCTTGAGTAAAATAGTTGGTATTTGTATGTGTCACCAATAAATTAAATTATACCTTTATTGAGTCAACAATAGCAGCAAAGTAATGACATTAGATGAGGTTTAACTGGTTGATAGTTATTTGTGGTATATTTACTTTTTTCTGTTCAGGTCCACTTAAAAAGAGAAAGTACAAAAATATTGCTCTTCGAGATGATATTTCCACCTCTGTACGAACATTACCTGTAATGACTGATTATGTTCATTGCAAGGCAAAAAGATTTAAGGGAGAATCAAATCTATTCTGTTGTTCTGGAGGAGAAATTTACTTGCCATCTGTGCCAATGCTAGACCAATTAAGAGCTCTTTTTCTTGGCATCACACCGCAGTCTATCCATTTTAGGAAGAATGTTCGGACCTACAACAATAACCTAGCATTTACAACTTTGAGTGCAGGTTATGATCGTAACTTAACTGCTAATGCTGGTGGAATTTATACCTTCAAAGTACATGGTAAAATGTATCACTATCTGAAACCTTTGAAAGGTTCTGAGGGAGCTGAACCTGCTGTTGTTCAATTGTATTTTTTTGACACAGACTTTGAGTTGGAAAAGAGAATGGGGTCTAACTGTGCTGATAAATTTGATGAGGCAACAATGAAATTGTTGATAGATATATTGAGATATAATTTATATTGTCAGTTACTTAAGTACTTAAAAGATATTGACAGCATCGAGACGAAGACTATTGTTCTAAGTGCAGATCCAAAACTTGATCAAAGGCGATACAACATTCCAATAGTGTCACATATTGGTAGTATATTTGTTGAGCCGTTTGAGGAAGATACAGTAAGGACTGTACCTGTTCAAGTCTACAGCACTGATGGTAAAACTTATACTATCAAGCATTATTATGGATGTTATGATCCAATGCAATATCCTTTAGTTTTTCTGAGGGGCCAATCTGGTTGGCATTTGAATGTTAAAAGGATTAGGAAAAGGCATATGGTCTGTGAAGAGTCTGGAGGTGAAATGATGATGTTTACTTCTCCTCAATCACTAATAGATTCTGAGACTAAAGGTCTGTAATCAACTTTTAAATTCAACAGTTTTGTTCTTTTGATTTTTGGATAATTTACACTATTACATGTTTATGTTTTAATTTCCTTACATTGTGAGGGATGAGAAAAAAATCAAGGATGCAGTTACTGCAAGGGAGTACTACTGCTATAAATTACAAATGAGATTAGATGATGAATCGATGTTTCTACATGTTGGATGCCTATTACAACAGTTTGTTGTTGATGCTTACATTAAAATAGAAACCAGCCGGTTGGAATTCTTGAGGGACAAACAGGGACAGTTCCGAACTGATATGGCACAGGATCTTATGGATGGTATGAATGATGGTTTAGTAGAAGATCCGCACTTGGTCGTCGGGTGGTACTTCCAGCTTCATTTATATGTGGTCCTAGAGATATGTGTCGTAGGTATCTTGATGACATGGCCACCGTTCAGAAATTTGGTAAGCCTGATATATTTTTGACCATCACTTGTAATCCCTATTGGGCAGAGATTCAAGAAAACCTTCGTTTTGGTGAGGCTGCAAATGATAGGCCAAATTTACTTGCAAGAAGTTTTCGTGCGAAAGTTTATGAGTTGAAGGATGACATTATTCAGGAGGAAATTTTTGGTACCGTGCAATCTTTGGTGTACATTATTGAGTATAAAAAAAGTGGTCTGCCTCATTGCCATATGTTGATTGTTCTAAAACCTAGTTGTAAACCTTTGGGACCGGATGCTTATGATCAAATTGTTTATGCCGAGTTGCCGGATCCAGACAAGGAATCATATCTTTTTGGTATTGTCAGCAAAAATATGATGCATGGACCATGTGGTAGACTAAATCCTAAAAGCCCCTGCATGAGGAACGGTAAGTGTAAATTTGGATTCCCTAAACCATTTACACAGTCAACATGTCATACAGAGGATGGTTATCCATTATATAGAAGGAGAGATAATGGTAGAACTGTTACCATAAAAAAACATATTTTGGGAAATAATTGGGTTGTTGGCTATAATAAATACTTATCCGCAACATATGAGTGTCATATAAATGTGGAGATTTGCTCAACTATTTGGCTCATAAAGTATGTTCATAAGTATATTTTCAAGGGCAGTGACCGAATTGGCTTTGCATTGCAGGCTGGTGGACATGATACAATTCTTGATGAAATAAAATTGTATCAAGATAGCTGTTGGATTGGCCTATCTGAAGCAACTTGGAGAATATATGGTTTTAAGTTAAACTATATGCAGCCTGCTGTTTACTCTCTTCAAGTCCACTTACCAGGTCAACAATATATTACATTTCACAAGAATGCCGCTCTAGAGTCGATTACTGCAAATGAGTTTCTTAGTAGAACTACGCTTACATATTTCTTTAAAATGAATGAATGTGACGCTGATGCAAAAGAATTAAAGATTTTATATAAAGAATTTCCAGAACACTTTGTGTGGTCAACATCAAACAGGGCTTGGGCAAAAAGAAAATCCAGGAATGTTATCGGTATGCTGGTTGCAGTGAGTCCCACAGAAGGTGAACGCTATTACCTAAGGCTTATTTTATCTCATGTTAGATCACCAACATCGTTTGAAAACTTGAAGAGTGTGCAAGGAAGTCAATACAATACTTATAGAGAGGCTGCAATTACATATGGTTTGTTGACTTCAGATACTTATATTGAAGATGCCCTAGAAGAAGCTTGTTCATTTGAGATGCCATCAACTTTGAGATCTTTATTTGCTGTTCTGCTGGTATTTTTCTCGCCACATGATCCGAATGAATTATGGCTCAGGTTCTGAGATGAACTATGTTCAAATTTTCGTAAAAAATCATCAACACAGCCCCATCTCACTGAAGCCTTTATAAATACAAAGGTTTTGAATATTATAATTGGATTTTTGTTTGAAATGGGTAGGGACATTAAACATTATGGTCTGATGGATAGTATTACTGTTGTATCAACTAATGAGGTTTTAACCCGTGAAATAGTCGGTGAGAGGAGTATTCAAATTTCTGATGAAGAATTACTACTGCATGGTCTATTAAATGTTGAGCAAAGGTTGATATATGATTGGATCATGGAAAGTGTTATGGCCAACAGTGGAAAATCTTTCTTTATTGACGGGCCTGGTGGTACAGGAATTTTCTTTTTGTATAGAGTTTTGCTTGCGACATTGCGGTCTGAAGGTCATATTGCACTGGCTGTTGCATCCTTTGAAGTAGCTGCCTCTGTGTTGCCTAGAGGAAGGACTGCACATTCCCGTTTCAAGTTGCCATTTGATTGTTCTGACACCGAAGTTTGTCAATTGAGCAAGCAGTGTGGTTTAGCAAAGTTAATCATAGAAGCTAAGTTGATTGTTTGGGATGAGGCGACAATGGTAAAACGTCAATCGTTAGAAGCTTTGGATACGTTATTGAAAGATCTCATGGATACCGATACTTCATTTGGTGATAAGGTTGTTCTCTTAGGAGGAGATTTTAGGCAAACTTTACCTATCATACCAGGTGCATCAAGAGATGGAACAGTTCAAGCATCCATTGTACATTCTTATTTATGGCTGAAATTGGCAAAGTTCCATCTTCAACAAAACATGAGAGCTTTACATGATCCTCAATTTTGCTCTTTTTTATTACGTATTGGTGAAGGGACGGAATATATTGATTACAATGAGGAGATCGAATTGCCAGCTCACATTGTTATTCCATATATTGGGAAAGAAGCATCCATCCAAAAGTAAGACATTTTTATCCTTTTTGCACAGGTATTCTGCATGATGAATCGATTATTAATGGAGAAATTTACAATATTTGAATTGTTTACAGGTTGATTCAATGTGTGTTCATAGATCTAGCTGTATATGCAGTAAATCCAATTGATATGATAGGAAGGTGTGTTTTGGCTGCAACAAATGCTGCTGTTGACAGCATAAATAACTTTTTAATTGATACTTTCCCTGTCACTCCAAGATTATATATTAGTACAGATAGACTTTTGGTTGAACACAATCAGAGTGATCATGACAATTTTCTTAATACACTTCATCCAAAGGGTCTCCCACCCCATAAATTAGAATTAAAACCAAATTGTCCTATCATGCTCATACGTAATTTAAATCCAACTGAAGGACTGTGTAACGGAACTCGATTAATTTGTCATGAGTTGTGTCAATCAACCATTAGGGATGAGATAACTTTTGGACTTTATAAGGGCAAACAAGTCTTTATTCCTAGAATACCAATTATTTGTGACCAAAGTAGTAAGACCTCCATCCCATTTAAAAGATTTCAATTCCCAGTGAGACTCTGTTTTGCTATGACAATCAATAAGTCCCAAGTCCAGACATTAGATTTTGTTGGACTATATTTAGAACAGCCCGTCTTCTCTCATGGTCAGTTGTATGTTGCTTTATCCCGAGTAAAAACCTCTGAATCTGTCAAGGTCCTTTTGACACCTTTGACATTTGATGGCGCAAGGCTAAATAATAAAACTAAAAATATAGTTTAAAAGGAGATTTTTGAAGAGCAGTAGTTATTCTATTTTTGCTGATCCTGTGCTCCCCGTTTTGGATGTGCAACATTTTGCCATTTTGTGTTGCATATTTTGCAATGTACGGGTTGATTTTGTCTTCTCCTTTTAGATTTCGTAGATTTTTTTGGAGCACCCTCATTTTCCAACTTGCAGGTACTTCCTTATTTCATTTTCTATACATGCCTTTACGAACATTCTTTAGGTTTGAATTATTTATACATCTTGTTTCTTTGTGGTTAATGTTGATGTGCAGATTTCAGCTTCAAAGACTATTGTCCAATATAATGCAATGAACATCTGGTTATATATATCTCATAGGACCTATATTAAAGGTACGTGTTTAATAGTTCTTCGAATAATCAATTGTAGTAATACAATATTCAAATTCTTTCACCTCCGGCGGAGAGGGTTTTATTGGATTAAGTCAAATATCTCAGAAGAGCTGAACATTCAACTGCTGAAGGTTACATTACAGGGGTTCCACCAGAGGGGTTCACCAGCTAATGATTCGACAGTTGAGGATTAAACTGGAGAAGGTTTTGGCGCAAAGGTTTCAATTGAGAGGTTCAAGAAGTAGTTATACGACAGGTTAATTCCAAATGCATTCTCTCTCCGAGGACTGACACCCCTTCGAGGCCTGAAGACTCCATCCCTTCGAGGGCTGAGAGGTTGAACCCTTCGAGGACTAAAAGTCCATCCCTTTGAGGGCTGACATCTTGACCTCTTCGAGGACTGAGAGTCCATCCCTTCGACGGATGAAAGCTAGCTTCGAGGCCTGAGAGCTGGCTTCGAGGGCTGACAACTAGATCCCTTCGAGGCGTAAAGGCTCCATCCCTTCGAGGGCTGAGAGCTGAACCCCTTCAAGGATAGAAGAATTCATCTCTTCGAAGGCTGAGAGCTGGAGAGAATTTTACTGGAGTCAGTGAAAGACATTAGCAACACTTGAGTCAACATATCAGTCAAATCAGGTATAGTATATTATTCTTCCACCATCTCTTGAAACTAGTTGTTGACCGGAATGTTTCATCGGATACGGTGTTGTCGTCTTCCAGCTTCTCCTCATCATTTGCACAATTTCCTATACCCTTCCTTCTTATCTTCTTATTTTATATTTTTTTTATTTTAGATATATACATAACCACAACCTATTGTTGTTCCTCCTTGTCTTACAACTGTTTGTTTACCAGAATCTTTTCTCGACTTCAATGCATTATTATTCTGCCTTCTCCTCATCATTAGCACAATTTCCTATACTCTTCCTTCTTATCTCCTTGTCTTATTGTTATATAAGAATATTTTTTCGAATACTGCTCCACCTTGTTCTCATCATTTGCACCTTCTGTAGTCAGTATACTACTTTCTTTTCAGATACAGTGTATTACTCTATCGCCATCTCTTAAAACTGGTTGTTGACCGGAATGTTTCATTGGATACTATGTTGTCGTCTTCCACCTTCTTCTCATCATTTGCACAATTTCCTATACTCTTCCTTCTTATCTCCTTATTTTATTTTTTTTTATATTTTACATATATATAAACCTAAGCACAACCTATTACTGTTCCTCCTTGTCTTAAGACTGTTTGGTCACCAGAATCTTTTCTCGACTTCAGTGTACTATTGTTCTGCACTCCTCTCATCATTAGCACAATTTCATATATATTCTTCCATCTTATCTCGTTGTCTTATTATTATATAAGAATATTTTTTCGAATATTGTTCCACCTTCTTCTCATCATTTTCAGCTTCTGTAGTCAGTATGCTACCTTCTTCTCATTATACCTCTGCTCCACCTTCCACTCATCATTTGCACAATTTCATATGCTCTTCTTTTTTATCTCCTTATTTTCTTATTATATTTTATAATATAATAGTAATAATAATAAAAGAATATGTATATATATTCAAAAATATTATTATATATTTTTTTACTTATAATACATTTGCATACATATATTTACCTTTATTCCCTACCTTCGTCATCATCATAATCATCATCTTGTCATCTCATCCTCTCATCTCAACTAACAACAAAAGAAGAAAGAAAAGACTCAGAAACTACTCTAAACATAGCAACCTGGTAACTTCCTTGAATCTCCTTTCCTTATTTGTTTTTTTTTCTTAATTTTATTACACAATTTGACAACATTATGCTAATGTTGTTCTCCTTTGTTGATTTCTAATAACATATAATTATACCAGTATGTAAATATTCCACAAGTATTGAATCTGAAAAGGAAATACAACCATACGTGTATTATACTCTGAATTTCCATACTTCAAATCTTTACTAAAACATTGAATCACTTAGAGATGTCATTATATGTGATGCAGAACTATGGCATCAGAAAAAAGGCATTGATAAACTACGCAATACTGATCGTCCTTAGATCAGAGTTGTTACAGTGGATGAAAAATTCTCTGTACTTCAAAGCCAAAGGAGTCCTACAAAAGTCCAAAAATTTATTTTTTCTGATGAAAAGGTAATTAATTCTTTTTTATATAATAGTCTATAATATCATCATTTCTTATACTGATAGATTTACTGATAATATAGGGAGCTAAAGTGGACGGGATAATGTTTAACAAAGCATGTGAAACCATGAGCCAAAGAATTTAGGTTTATAACAAGTACAAAATTTCAAATGCAAAAATAAGATAAATTGATCCCAGATATAAGAAGGGCGATATAGCAATGCAGTGGGTCATCGACACGAGTACTGTTATTGAAGAAATGCCCAATTTCGGTGATCTAATTTCAGCTCAACATTCCTATGTACCATTTGAAAGAATCCATGAACATGACAATCAACCTCAAGAACTGATAATTAATCATTTCTCAATACGTCTCTTCACTTTAAATCTGAACATATTTTTCGTCTTTACTAATTGTATAAAATTACAGATGTTATAGGGATTGTTGCTCAATCCCTCCCAATTTTCATTGTCAACACACCGAGTGGGTCTAAGAAAATTCAAAAGTTTGTTCTTGTTGATGAGAAGTAAGAAAAAATAGTATCCGTTCGGAAATTATTATATAATTATCTTTTACATCCCAATTTGCCTTACTGTTTCTCATCCATGTTTAGATTACAAGCTTTGATTTTCCCTATGTGGAAAGAATTTATTAAAAATGAAGGCAAACAATTGCAAGCCATTGTGGATGACTTGCATGTACTAATTTGTCGTCGACTCAAGGTTGACTCCTTTCAAGGTATTATATATTTATAAAACCAATGTCCCATCACTCTCTAACTTCCATTTCGTTATCAAACAACTTCTATTAACATTTTCGCTTATGCTTTATTCAGGGATAGAGGTTTCAACACATTACAGATCATCCCTTTTAATTAATAGCACTGATAGTCAATCTTTGGAATTGAGGAAATGGTACTATTTTTTCCCATTCATTTGTTTGATATGGTAATAGGAATATTCAAACCAATGTTTACATTTATTACTATACTAATTTTCCAGGGCAAAACAGCACCACAGGGAGATCATGAATACCATCACTAGCTTCAACCAATCCTTGGGGAAAATGTCACCAACAACTGTGGATACTGTCTACACTTCAGTTGGTTATATTCTACCAACTCAAAAGGTAAAAATAATGTCCCATTTTCCCCCAGTATTATGTTTTCCTCTTTGGTCTGAACGTTATTTGTGACTGAACAATTTTCTTCGTAAATAGATGGTGACTTCAGAGGTGAAAATATCTTTCAAGGACATCTCTCAAATTTTTACTACATGGCCTGCGTCAAATATTTTCGTTCAACGAGTGCCTCCTTGCATTATGAATTCACCTGCAATTTATGCAAAGAGAAACAGCTTGCTCAACCAAGGTTGTAAACCAACCAACTTCTTTCATTATATATTTTTAATGTCTTCAAAATATGTATTTATTTAAATATCACATAGTTACTAGATTACACCTGTTCTTATTCTAAATGTATTATTTGTGTAGGTGTCACTTTGAAGCATATCTTATCGATGACAGTGGTGTTATCACTGCTACCTTCTTCGGTGAACCTGCTGAGAGATTATTAGGGTTGACAGCAATGGAAGCTATTGATGGAGTTACATGGGTTAGTGCTCTCTATTTTGACATATCAATCAGGACTTTGAATTTATCACATGAAAACCCATGCATTGAGTTTAAACATAAGATAATTTTTATCATAGGAATATATTGAGGATCGTCATTCTATCATTGACAGTGTTGACTACGTTGTCCAAATTCAAATCTCCAAATTAAAGGGTGGCCAGCCTACCCCAAGATATACTGTGTTTAATTTTGCTGAAAAACAATGCTTGCAAGACCAGGTTTCAACTCTTCAATTGCCCAAAAAAGGTGGTGACCAATCACATTTGGAGATTCAAACTCCATCTGCTGCAACACAACTTACTATTCAGGGTATAGCTGCATTTAATCTGATATAATGCTTTTACCTTATGATTACATTTCCTTACTTTCTAATAAAAATGTAATCCATACTCCTTCAATCACAGACTCTGCAGATTGTGGCCCACCTTCACCAAAGGCAAGAAAGAACCTTTTTCCCAAATCTGAAAGTGATGACTTCCAGCTATCAAAAGCAGAATGGAAGAAACCTAAATTAAGCTAACTCCAACAAAACCTTTTCTTGCATTGTTTCTCAAATCAAGTGACCTTTTGTTTTGCGGATGTCCCTTTTTGTGACATCTTTCGGATATCATGTGGTGCAAGTGACCTCTAAGGTTGATAAACAAAAGTTGTAGCACTGTGTTGTGATGAATTCAACAACAATTCATTTGTTATCAGCACTGTTGTACAATTTTTTTTCAACATGTTAGTATTGCATGCCTAAGAAATGTTGAATTTATTACTATATCACTGTCAGAATTATACATTATTCGGTTGTATAGTTTTGAAATTTTTTTACAAGTTTTTCGCCAATGGCATTTTAAATTTTACACTGAAAGTTGAACTGGCATAAATATTGTACATTTCAAGTTTAACCGACATAAAATAATAGATATTAAATTTTAAACTAATCATATTTAAATTGAACAAATCCCCGTGGAACTTCAACAGATGGAGGTACCCTTGGAAAAGTAACTAATCTGCCTTCGAACGGATTATGTCTTCTGTCCTTGAAGAGGTTGAGGTGTTGACCCTAAAAGGGATGGAGTCTTCTATCCTGGAAGGGAAGGGTTCCACTGGACATCTTTGAAAAGTACTCATTCGAGAGGTGATGTTTGAAGTCGAGGGATTCCATTCGATCCATTCGACAAGTACCTATTAGAGACGTACCGATTGGAGAAGAACCCATTCACGAAGTTAAGTTTCAGATGGACGGGATCAATTGGTTGGGTTCGAGAAGTACCCATTCGTCCTTAAGGAGTTGAATTCTTGCCTTTCAAAGAGATGAAGTCTTCATTCCTTGAAGGGGTCTACCTCCCAACCCTCAAAGGGATCAAGTCTTCTGTTCTCGAAGAGGTCGGACTCTCGGCCCTCGAAGGGTCGGAGCCTTTTATCTTTGGAGGGATGGCATCTTCTATCCTCAAAGGGATGGAGTCTTTAGTCCTCGAGAAGATGGACTCTTCTGTCCTTGACGAGATAGAATTTTCCAGTCGTCCAAGGGGTCGACACCTCAGCCATCCAAGGGCTGAAGTGTTCAATCCTTCAAAGGTTTAAGCTCCTAGCCCTCAAGGGCTCCAGCTCTCAGTCCTCGAAGGGTTCCAGCTCTCTGGCCTCAAAGGAGTTGGCTCTTAGCCCTCGAGGGGATCTAGCTCTCAGCTCTCGAGGGGTTCCAGCCGTCAGCCCTCGAGGAGGGATCTAGCTTTTAGCTCTCGAGGAGTTCAGCTTTCAGCTCTCGAGGGCTACAACTCTCAGCCCTCGAAAGGAACCAACTCTCAGCCCTTGAAGGGATGGACTCTTAGTCCTCGAAGGGGTATAACTCTTAACCCTAGAAAGGGTCCATCTCTCAGCCCTCGAAGGATTCCAGCGTTTAGCCCTCGAAAGGATGAACTCTTAGCCCTCGACGGATCCAACTCTCACACCTCGAAGGGTCCAACTCTCAGACCTCAAAGGGTCCAACTCTCAGCCGTCGAAGGGGTGGACTCTTAGCCTTGAGGGATCTAGGTCTGAACCCTTGAGGCCTCCAGCTCTCAGTCCTCAAGGGGTTCAAGCTTTCAAACCTCGAAGGGATGGACTTTTAGTCCTCAAAGGGGTCTAGCTCTCAGCCCTCTAGGGGTGCCCCGCTTTCAGCCCTCAAAAAGGGTGGACTCATAGCCCTCGAGGGACTCTTAGTCTTCGAAGGGGTCTACCTATCGACCCTCGAGGGGTCCAGCTTTCAACCCTCGAAGGGGTGGACTCTCAATCCTTAAAGGGTCCAGATGTCAGCCCTCTAAGGTTCTAGCCTTCAAAAGGATGAACTTTTAACCCTCAAGGGGTCCAACTCTCAGACCTCAAAGGGATATACTCTTAGTCCTCTAAGGGGTCTAACTCTCAACCCTCGAAGGTGTCCAGCTCGAAGCCCTCGAAGGGTCCAGCTCTCAACCCTCACAGGGTTGAACTCTTCTACCATCGAAGGGGTTCCACCTCGAAGGGATGAACTCTCAGTACTCGAAGGGATGAACTCTTAGCCCTCGAAAAGATGGACTCTTAGGCCTCGAAGGATTCTAGCTCCCAGCCCTCGAAGCTGTCCAACTCTCAACCCTCGACGGCTCCAGCTCTCAACTCTCCAAGGGTTCAAGATCTCAGACCTCAAAGAGGATTGACTCTCATCCCTCGAGAGGTCCTGGTCTCAGCCCTTGATGGGCCAATCTCTCAGCCCTCGAGGGGGTCCAACTCTTATCCCTCAAGAGGGGTGGAGCTTCAGCCCTCGAAGGAGTGAACCTTCAGCTCTCGAAGGGGTGGACCTTCAGCCCTCGAAGGGGTGGACATTCAGCCCTCGAAGGGGTGGACCTTCAGCTCTCGAAGGGGTGGATCTTAAGCTCTCGAAGGGGTGGATCTCCGGCCATCGAAAGGGTGGAACTTCAAACCTCGAATGGGTGGACCTTCAGTCCTCGAAGGGGTGGATCTCCAACCCTCGAAGGGGTAAAGTCTTCAGCCATCGAAGGGGTGGCTCTTCAGCCCTTGAAGGGGTGGAGCCTTCAGGCCTCAAAGGGGTGAGTCTTCAGGCCTTGAAGGGGTGAGTCTTCAGGCCTCAAAGGGGTGGATTCTTCAGCCCTCAAAGGGACCTTCAGCCTTCGAGGGGGAGGAGCCTTCAGACCTTGAGAGGGTGGAGCCTTCAGCCCTCGAGAGGGTGGAGCCTTCAGCCCTCGAGAGGGTGGAGCCTTCAGCCCTCGAGAGGGGTCCAGCTCTCAGCCCTCAAGGGATCCATCTTTCAGCCCTCGAGGGATCCAGCTCTCAGCTCTCGAGGGGTCCAGCTCTCAGCCCTCAAGGGGTCCAGCTCTCAGCCCTCGAGGGGTCCAGCTCTTAGCCCTCGAGGGCTGAAGGTCCACCCCTTCAATGGGTCCACCTTCCTGCCCTCGAATGGGTCCAGCTCTCAAATTAACTTTACTTTAACTTTACGTTTAAATAATTCAATTTACCAATAGATTTATTCAGATAATATCTCAACCTCGTGAACTAACTCGGGTTACAAGTGTCTTTCTAGATGTTTAACCACATCTTTTGGTGTAACTGAGTATTCCTTACCTCGATACCAAATTGGTTGTTAGTTAGTGAAAATTGTAACAGTTGTACCTTATGAGAACCTATTTTCTTTCTTCAATGAATTTATTCTAGTCTTTCACAATAAAGCAATCAACAGAACTGCCATGAAACGACTTATTAGCCGATTAATAGAGCACTTTGGAATCCAGGCACTTGTCTCCTCGAGCCTACAAACCATCAAGCACTTGATCCTCGACCACTAGTACCTTGAGCACTCGAATCAAGTGGTGGCAAGGAGAAGGAGACACAAGATGGAACACTCGTGGAATCCAGGTCTGCTGCACACCGGGGTGTATTTTCTGCACACCAAAACTCAAACCATAAGGCCTCGAGGATCGATTCATCAGGCCCTCGAACCTCCAAACTCGAGGACAGTCGAACACTCAAACCAGACGGCACTCAATCCTCCAGACTCGAGCACTTGATCCTCCAGCACTCGAGCACTCGATCCTCCAGCACTCGATCCTCGATCCTCCAGCACTCGATCCTCGATCCTCCAGACTCAAGAACTCGAACCTCCAGACACACTCGAGCACTCGATCCTCCAGACTGAAGCACTTGAACCTCCAGACAGTTGAGTACTCGAACCTCCAGACTCAAGCACTCGACAGTCGAGCACTCAAATCACCACACTCGAGCACTCGACCCTCAAGCACTCGAACCAGGCGGCAAACAAGATGACGAGGCACAACATACAAACAGATTTCTAGCACTCGAACCGTTTTTACTCAGAGCTTTTTTAGAGATCTGGCCATTTGTCCATGTTAACACGAGGGGTGGAGACATGGAAAATGGAATCATCTACAAAAACGCCCTAAGGAGACTTTCGTTCAGAAATTTTGACAAATACATTTTATCTTTTGGTACAAAGTCTTCAACATTACTTGCAGCAAAGTCTTGTAAAAGAATATTTTTACCGTTTTTAGATTTGGGGAACCTAATATATATCCCTCCCATTAATAAGGGTTTATTTTTTAAAAAATAAATAGAGCACTTTGGAATGACATATACATCCCACATCCTGGATCAAGTAAAAACCCCGGGTTCCCAATAATCTACTGCTACATCTATTTCATTAGGAATTGATGATCTTTTAACAAGGGGTCTAGCACTCAGCCGTCGAAGGGATAAACTCTTCTATTCTTGAAGGGGTGGAAATCTAAGCCCTCGAAGGGATGAACTATTAATCCTCCAAAAGAGGTCCAACTCTCACTCCTCAAAGAGTGGACTGTAAACCCTCGAAGGGATGTAGATCTTAGCCCTCGAAGAGATGGACTCTTCTATCCTCGAAGGACTAAGTCTTCATTCCTCAAAGGAACTCTAGTAGTTAAACTAATTCTGGGAGCAATTGATTGAAACTTCCAAACTTAGGTGGTGAGATTCTCTTTTTGCTCATTTATGAACATTTATTGGAGAGCATTTATTATGACATTAATGTTGTGTTTTGCCTCATTTATACCATGGGTTGTTTGATTATATGAAATGTTTGTATGATTGAAGTGTTAGGGTGTTAAGAAAGTTGCAAATTTCTTAGCTCATTTGACATGAAATCCAAGGGCATAGATTTAGAACTTCTTGTGTATAATGTGTGGTGATTCTTGCTAGATAAGTGTGTTAATGTGGATTGTTCTCATATTTATCCTATAGATGCAAAGAAAGGTTGAACCTTGAATGTGGTTTATTCTAGGGTTAGCATAGTAAATGCTTTGTTTGGTTAAATGACTAAGTTTTTGGTACAAGACTTGTTGTTATCAAATCTATGGTTCTTCGTGTGAAATGTCATTGATGAAATACCTCTATGTTGTTGTTTGTCTAGAGTGATCATCAATTAGGTTTGCAAATGGTCATTATTTGTTTTTGCAAATTACTATTAAGAAGGAATGAATGTTGATATTTGAATAAGAAGTCATAACATCTCTCATTGACCACAAATTCAATTGAATGAGTGAATGAATCTATATGATCTATAGGAAGTTTGGAAGTGGAAGTCGATTGCCCCCAAGAATCCGTTAATTGTTGATTTAATCATCTATTTAGTTGTTGTAACAAGATTAACATAGTTCTCTTGCTTTGCTAGTTGTTGTCTTTCAATTCATAATCTAGGACCAAAACCAACCAACCTATATATGTTTAAACACTTAGAAATATCTCTTTTCTCGTGGATGACACCGACTTGCCATTATATACTTAATTGTAAATAGGAACCATTTGAGGTTAAAAATATAATTTTGAGAGGTACATCGACGACCTCCCAATTAGTGATTTTTAGACTAAGATCTCCCTATTAGTAATTTTTACAGTCATATGGCATCATCTATTTTATTAAGATAAATTTTTTTGCTACGACGCTGTAATTTCTTTTGAACACCTTCATTATTCAAAATGTTAATCTAGAGTAAGTCATATATCTGGTGGCCTACTCTAATCATCTAGACCTAGTGGTGTCGTATTATTCTTTGCACTGGATACTTTTTGAATATACTTTTATAAGCAAATACACATGTGCATGTGTTGCCCTGTAATATTTATCAATAAAAGTTGCAGTCCATTTTTTTATAGCTAATTCTGCTTGAGCATCATCAATTCTCATCACCTCCTCATCAGCAGAGTTTTCTTCTTTTTAAAGTTCAATACTATAAACATATGTATTTTTCGTTTTAGCAACCGTACTGAGTATGATGCAAATTTCAAAGGAACAACTTAATAATATAATGGCCGACATGTTCAGTACTGTAGTGTATTCAGAAAGAGAATGTGCCATCATCTTTGTGATATAAATTTCAGTATTGACTTCTTTTTTTTAAAACACCCTAAGGTGGGGGATATTTATTAGGTTCCCCAAACCTATGAAGCACCAAAAGGTGTACAATAATGTTATGAATATTACATCGGTAAGGCAACCTCATTGCCTTCAAAAGAATGATCTAATGGTAGTCATGGACTAGTGGATGAAATGTTAAAGAAAATTGTTTGCTAGGTCGAGGTCTGTAAGGGTAGAGTCTTCACGGATTGAGTGCTCGAAAGCTTAGAGCTTCGAAAGTTCGAAAGCTCAATCGGGGGGTTGAGTGTAGGATCAAGTGGTCGAGGTCGCCTAGGCTCCATGTGTTCGAGAGTTCCTATTTCGCGATGGCTCCATGTCTCGAGGGCTCCATGTCTCGAGAGGTCCATGCCTCGAGGGCTCGTTTCGAGGTCTCCATACATGACTCCAAAGCTCGAGGACTTCAAAGCTTGAGAACTCCATGTCTCGAGGGCTCCATGTCTCTAGGGCTCCATGTCTCTAGGGCTCCATGTATCGAGTGCTTCAGGGTTTGAGGACTCCAAGGCTCCAGGACTCCAAAGGTCGAGCACTCCAAGGCTCGTGGGCTTCAAGTTTCGAGAACACCGTGTCTCGAGACAATGGCTCGAGGACTCTTAAGCTCGCGGACCCCAAAGCTCGAGGGCTCTTATGCTCGCGGACTCCAAAGCTCGAGGGCTCCATGTCTCGAGGGCTCCATGTCTCGGGGGCTACATGTCTCAGGGGCTCCATGTCTCGGGGGCTCCATATCTCGAGGGCTCCATGTCTCGAGGGCTCCATGTCTCGAGGGCTCCATGTCTCGAGGGCTCCATATCTCGAGGGCTCCATGTCTCGAGTGCTCCAGGGCACGAGGACTCCATGTCTCAAGGCTCGAGTGCCCCTGGACACCATGTCTCGATGGTTCCTTGGCTTGAGGCTCCAAAGGTTCGATGACTCCAAGGCTTGATGACTCTAGGCTCGAGGGCTCCATGACTGTAGGCTCAAGTGCTCAATTGCACACTTGAAATGTATTGTCGTCGTTCGTCATACCAATTTGAAGAGGAGATGTTTATATGATGGATGCTCATTCATGAATGTATAACCGGCCGAGGATAAAATTGTGTAGCAGAATAGAACCTGTAATGAACACAAAAATTTTTAGCAGTATCTATCCTATAATAAGAAGTTCATAATTCCAGCCAGAAAAGCATGTAACCGATTATTACATCTTATACAGCATGCTCTTGAGACTCATTTCGAATCCAAGGAATTCCACATCTATCCAGATGAAGGAGTCCCTTAAGAAAAGGAGGTGCTAAATTCAGTTCTAAATCACCATCAAAGTTATTTTCTAAAGCAAATTTTTCCAGGAAATCAGCTGCAATATTAGTCTCTCTAGGAGTATGCCGGATTGGGTGGATATGATGTTTCAAATTTAGAGATTGGCAAATGGAATAATTCCTTTATGGTGAGGTGTTTGGATTTTGAATACCCTGTACTGCAATTAAACAATCGGATTCAACCTCACATCTATTTAAAACCAGCTTTGAACATAGTTCATATCCACATTGGACAGCTATCAATTCTGCATGTAATGGTGATGGGGAGTGAAAAGATTTTTCCCTCATTTTAACCACCTTCCCCTCACAATTCCTAACTATCACTGCTAGAGCTGAAAAACCCCCCTGATCCATGTTGCATCTGTATTAATCTTGTATCCAGTTGGGGGTTTCTGCCATGTCACAACATTAAAAGTTTTCCTTTTCTTTTGTGTAATGTGAGGAATAATGTTAGCCTGTGTCCAATATTTATGCTTGTCTAAGTTACCTATCAAATGATTCACTGAGAAAATTTGATATATCATGTCTTTTATTTCATGCATACAAGCATCATTGGAGAAGGAGACGTTGTCAAACAGGATATTATTCCGTGTAATCCAAAGAGTCCAGATTGTTACAAGAAGGGCAGCGATGGTGATATTAGACTGAATTTTAGATTTTGTATTAAAAGAAAGGTAAAATTCAACTCTGCTCTTCAAATTTGGGAAAGATTTTTGCTGAATCTTTAAAAAATCATTTACACAGTTCCAGACAGAAATGGATGTGGGGCAAGAGTTGAAAAAATGATCTAAAGAGTCACTGTAAGTCTGGCACAGGGGACATTTGGATGCTAAATGGAACCCTATCTTTCTTAAAATGTTGTCAAAAGGAAGTAAACCATTCAGAGCTCTCCATAAAAGCACAGACATCTTTTTAGGAATAAAAGGTAACTATACCTTTTGAAAATGGAGGATCTTCAGCTTTCTCTGTCTGAAAATTTTGTATGCTGATTTGATGGAGAAGATTCCATTTGTGGCTGGCATCCAGATGAGTCTATCTTCATGAGTATATTCCACTTTAGCCTCCTGCAAAATTGAGTACAAATTGGTTGCCAAAAATGGCTCCAGTTGTGGGAGGATTGATGCTTTGTTGTTAATAAATGACCTTAGTGAGATGTCCGCAAAGGGGATATCTCTATCTTGATGCCATTTATAATACAAAGCTCCCTCGCCCATCCAGTTAGCATTCCAGAAGGAGCAATCACCGATACCATGTTTTATTTTGGAGTTGCTATTTGCTTTTTCAGTAATTTTACAGATTCTAGACCATGTATGAGATCTTTTGTAAGACTTCGGGAGTGACCATAATAGAGAGGCCCATTGCGTGGAATTGAGTTGCAATTTCCACCACAGTTTACATGAAAAAGCATCTACAATGGCCTTTAAATCTCTAAAACCTATTCCATTTTCTTCTACGGGTACACTCATGTTTTTCCAGGATCTCCATTTTTTTTTCAACATTATCAGAATATCCCCACAACAAGCTAGAAGCCATTTTCTCCATTTTTTTCAAAACTATTTTTGGTGGACTCAAAACTGAAAAGGTATGAGTTGGGATAGAGAGAAGACAGTGATTAATTAGAACAATTTTACATGCGGTGGAGAGCCATCTGTTCTTCCAATTATGGATTGATTTATCCATTCTTTCCAAAGAACCCAAATATATATCATAGGATTCATTTGACACAGTACAATGCATATACTGTACTTAGATTAGTAGATCAGAAAAATAAAATTTAGAATCTATGATCTAAACTAAGCTATAGCAGTAAGTATTGAAACTAGTTAAGGTGTGAGTTAAGTTTATGCACATTCATTGTAAACAATTTATGCACTTTGACACCATAGGAAATTGTTTAAGGATCATAATGGATTATGCAGATTCATCTTCAGCCATTCCTTAGAAATACCATCAGAAGGCAGCAACACAGCAAGCATCAGACTCAGAAGCTTCTAGATTAGAAACAGTTAGTTAGCTTCTAAACAGTTAGTTAGTTTTCAGTTAGTCTTAGCTAGTTAGAAGTTTATTGTCAGTTTGTTGATTAGTTTATTAGCTGATTTGAGAACATTATAAATGTACAAATTGTATATCACTTGAGTAAGTTAATCAGTTCAATACACAGAAATTTCCCAAAACCACTTATTCTTTCCCTGAGTTCAGTTTTGAGTGTTCTTCATCCTTTTCCTACTTTTCTGATTGCTGCATCAGTAATTTCCACTGATTACATGGTATCAGAGCTTCAGGATTAATAACCTGAAACTCAAAGCTGTGTTTTGATCTCTGATTTGTTTTTCCTACCTTTTGAATCCTATTTTTTTCTCTTGATCTGAATGGCATCCTCTTCTTCTTCTTCTTCAAATTCTGTACACTCTAGAAATCCGCAACCAAAATATGTTGTGGATGAGGAAGGATTTTTTAAGATTAGGGTGGAGGACCCTCTCTATTTGACTGCTACAGATAACTCAAATCTGAGCCTTGTTGCAGGACTGCTCAATGAGAAGAATTTTTTGATCTGATACAGATCTATACTAAGAGCATTGAAGGCAAAGGATAAGCTAGTGTTCATCACAGGTGAGTTTCAGAATCCTAAACCTGAGTCTCCAATCTTCAAATAGTGGGAGAAGGTGAATTCCACTTTAGTTTCTAGGATCATGAATCCTATAACTCTAGAGATAGCTAAGAGTTTTGCTTTTATTAATAATGCATGAAAACTTTGGAGTGAGATTCAGGAAAGATTCTCTGTGAGAAATAGACCAATGATGTATCATCTCAGGAACCAGATTGCTGGATTCAGGCAAGGCCAGAGTTCAATTAATCAATATTTTTCAGATTTGAAACATCTTTGGGATGAACTGGAATGTTTAAGGCCAAAACGAAGATGTCTGTGCCTTTCAGAGGCCTACAAATGTGGTTATGATGAGGCTGTTGCACATGATGATAATGAAGACAAAGTGCATCAGTTCTTGGTTGGATTGAATGAGGAATTTGAGGCAATTAGGGATCAAATCATAACAGTGGAGCCAACTCCTTCAATTGGGAAGGTTTGTTCAAATGTTGTTAAGGCTGAAAGTCAGAAACACACAATCAGCAGTTTTGTGTCTTCTACTGAATATTCTGCCATGTTTGTTAGATCAAACTCTGATGCTGCTGGTCAGAGTTATGGAGGAAAAAAAGGCTTCAAGAAAATGGATTCTCAATACAAGAAGCTTTTAAAGTGTGATCATTGTCACAAAACTGGACATGTCAAGGATTTCTGCTTTAAAATACATGGCTATCCTGATTGGTGGAAGGAAGGAAAGCCTGGACCTAAGAATGTTGTGACTAATATGGCCATAACACAGGAGCAAGATGAGACTCCATTTGATGTTTTTGATGTGTAGAATGGAAACAATATGCATGTAATGTTTGCATCATTTATGAAGATAATGAAGCTGAACAAACAGCAGAATGACAAAGGTATATAATCATCACCAAGAGAGGTTTTCAATATGGCTCACTTTTGTGACTTCTCAGGTAGTGTTTTCTAACTCACCAGATAAATTTGGCTTTTCAATTTGATGATGATACATGGATTCTAGGCAGTGGTGCATTAAGTCATGTGTGTAGCAATAAAAATCTTTCTCAAACATGCA
This sequence comes from Rubia yunnanensis, assembly GCA_037428765.1. Lineage (NCBI taxonomy): Eukaryota > Viridiplantae > Streptophyta > Magnoliopsida > Gentianales > Rubiaceae > Rubia > Rubia yunnanensis. Next base: position 55,186,577 of record CM075061.1, read on the forward strand.
CTCCAAACTCAGTGCCTATTCCAGTTCATCTGCCAAACAATACCTCACAACTTGTCAATGCTCTAGGATTAGTTCATCTCACACCATATTTCATTTTGAATGACTGTTTATATGTACATAGCTTCAAATATAATTTGCTTTCTGTGAACAAACTTGCTCAGTCAGGAGATGTCCATTTTAACTTCCATCCATCTGTTTGTTTCATTCACGACCTCAAGACTAACGTAGTCATTGGGGTGGCTAAAGCTAGCAGAGGACTATATCTCATTACTCCTTCTTTATTTGACCATAATTTCTTTTCATCTTGTGTTCAATCCTTCAATTCATTGTTTTTCAAAGGAAAAGAATAATATGTAATAGTAAATAAAGTCTTAGTAGAAGATTCAGACATATGGCATTTAAGGCTTGGGTATGCATCTTATGTAATCTTGCAGCATCTTGATATCAAGAATAAAGACAGTTTTTAGTGTCATATCTGTCCTTTGGCTAAGCAAACTAGACTCACATTTCCTTTATCTCATACTAAAACTTTTGCATGCTTTGAACTGATTCATGTGGATCTTTGGGGTCCATATAAGGTGGCATCTACAAATGGATACAAGTACTTTGTAACCATAGTAGATGATTTCAACAGATTCACATGGACCATAATTTTTTTAAAAAGATAGAGTATATGATTCTTTGCGGAGTTTTATACAGATGATCAAAACACAGTTTGAAAAATCCATCAAAGTCATTAGAACAGATAATGGAACAGAATTTGTAAATAGCAAATGTCATAATCTTTTTGATAAACTAGGAATTTTTCATCAAAGGAGTTGTGCTTACACACCTCAGCAAAATGGAGTTTTTTTTTTAATACAAACACCCGAAGGTGAGGGAGTTCTTTATTAGGTTCCCCAAGCCCTATATCAAAAGAAATCAAAGTATGTTTTTACATGAGTTCGGCAAGAAACCGAAGAAGTGATGCCAAAATGTGCATCGACCCCTATAAACAGTAGACAAAGTACTATGATAGAAGTAGAAGTCGCGATCCTAGGGAGAGAATCTCCACCCCTCGTGAGAATCTCAGCAAAATGGAGTTGCTGAAAGGAAGTACAAGCATTTGCTAGAAATGGCTAGAGCTTTATGTTTAAATCTGGTTTACCAAAACATTTTTGGGCTGATGCTATTTTAGCTTCTACATATACTGAAATTTAGTTTTACCAATTTTTCTAGTCCTTACTAGTGTGTTCCAACATGAATAATTTAACCAAGTGTATAATAACGTAATACGTAATAGACATACGACTTGGTTACGCAGTTCGGTGTAATCCACCTACATCTGTGGGGCCTGGCCTAGTTCAGAATGAATCCACTAATTAGAAAGATACAGTACAGAGTACAGTTTACAAAATACTTATCTTTACTAACTATAGCGTGTGGACTCTGCTAGCTCCCCTAACTACCGATCCGCCTTAATCAGACTCCCTCTGATCTCGAACTCCGTCGACGCAGGATCTCCTCCTCCCGAGGAATTAAGGTTTGTGATTCTGAACTTTGTACGGCAGGTTAGGTGTGTTGGAACACAGTGTTCTGACTCTTTGCAACTTCTCAAAAGTCTCAAAAATCTGTATGCAGATTTTTGCTCTGTTAAATCCGTAAGTATGCAGCCGTGTTTGTCCCCGATTTATATCCACGAATCATATCTGAACACTCCTTGATTATCTCCACAATATTTCTATTCCAAATCTGATTCTTGAAGCATATCCAAATCCCATAAATAAAGGGATTTACCTTATATCATTCTATCCCATATATTCAAATAAATCTTCTCCATATAAGTAGGGATTTTCCATAAACCAATTATGCGTCACACGCCTGATATATATAGTCAGATATACGAATTCCATTTATACCAAACTACTGCAATATTCTGACTTTGATTTCTATAAAACCTTGGCGTAAATATTCTGCACCAACATGTTCTAACATGGTCAGAATTTCTGTTCAAAATTAATTCACACAAAATTGCCAATAAAATATTTACTTGCAAATCCCTTGACTTTACAATCTCCCCCTTTGGCATTTTTGTGGACCCATAATATTTTGGACATGTAAACCAGAAAACCAGCAATCAACAAGATATCAAAATTCCAGAATTCCCTTTAGACAAGAAATCCGAAAACCAGAAACCAGAAATCCAAAACATAAAAATCATTACATCCAAATTGAATCAAAGTATAAATCATGCCATCCAAAATTTCTCCCCCTGGGACCACACATAATCCAAAGATACTATTAAAATCATATAACAGCATTGCTCCCCCTGCATTAATTATAAGAATCAATCTTCCAATCGGAACTTCTCAGCCTCCAGGCTTGCTTTCTCTAAGCAGCCATTTGAACACCAATAGCACTAAGACGGGCATTCAGAGCCAGTAGCCGAGCCTCCTTTTCTGCTGCGGAAGACGAAGTCGACCCAGAAGGTTTCCATGGGAGATCATGAACATGTCTCAGCCCAAATGTCTTCTTGTTTGGACTCAAAAACTCCGTGTCAATCACTATATCTTAAGCCTTCCCTTTCACCTTTGCAGTCTTGGCTAGAGCAGAGATTAAAGCAGGGTAGATAATAGTATCATTTACTTTCAGAGCAGTAGCCTGTCTGACCAGATGCTGCTGAATGAGAAGTCCGAGATTAACTTCTTTCTGTGTTCCAACACAGTATAGCAGTTTAGCCACCTCCCTTGTCAGCGCTGTAGTATTACTCGAGGGCAACCAATAATGCACAGCTACCTGATATAAGCCAAAAAAATCTTGATGACAAGCAGGATGCTTGTGAATATCCCGTTGTTGGCCATTTAGTCTTATAACCCCCAGATATAACACCTAAAATTTCATTGTCAGACAATCCCAGATTTTCAGGAAATACTCCCCCTGTTTCAGGTGTGTTTAGACCCAGCAATGTGTTGATTCTAGAAGCAGAAACCTCTATTATCTTTCCCCGTATGTATACTCTACCAAACCATGGGGAGCTAATCTCTAAATTACCAAGCATAAGATTGGAGTATACCTCAAGTACAACCTGTCTGTTGTACTGTAGCTGGATTGTTGTTGCTGTTGTCATGCCAGTTAGCTTCAGAAAATCTGTAAAGCCGCTCTCCTTATAGGCTTTTAAATCCAGAGGCCTTTCTGCTATGAACTTCTTTTCTGAGAAAAAATCTCCCATCTCTGCACCTTTTTCATCAAAATAAACCGCAGAGTAAGCCTTGTTGATAGATGGAGGAGGTAAAATATTCTTTTCTTTGCTGTCGTGCCTTTTCTTGCTCCTCTTAGCTTTAGCAGAATCCTTGGCTTTGCCAGCCTTCCTCTTGTCTTTTGCCTTCTGATAGAACTCATCCAGTGCCTCATCACTGGAATATGCCAGATCAGGAATATCCAGTGTTGGAACACTCCCTGGTGCTTCAGCTTTCTTTTCCTTCTTAGATTTTTCTTCTGACTGAGTATCTTCGTCACGCTCAGAACCATCACTCTGATCAGAAAGGTTTTCATCAGGTGCTTCATCATCCTAATTATAAAAATCCTCATTATGCTCTCCTCCTAAATCAGCATCAGAGTCTTAGTCCATATGCTCAGGTTCACCCGTCTGTGTTGGAACACTCTCTTCACTATCAGATAGAACAATGAAGATAGGCTTCCTCAATTCTTCCATTCTCTTTGCAGAATTCGTATAATAGAACCCCACCTGAAGTTTATCTCCATTCCTAATCACTTCTAATCCAGCCACTTCACTTTCCCTAATCTCTCTCAAAGAGACACAACTTGGTACAGGAATATAGCAATGCACGTAAAACTTATATTTTTCCCTAAACTCGGCATATCTCCTTATAACAAATTTCACAGTATGATTCTCAAGCCTTATTCCTCCTAGATTCCCAGTCACCAACTCCTTCACTTTAACTGTCAAATATTCTCCTTCAATTTTCTTGATCTTCCTTAAGTCTACAACTACTCTATTGGCCTCAAGCCACTCAAAGATTTCATCCATACACGAGCATTCAATACCCATAAATTTTAACGGACTAGGGTCAGGGCTAGTTACCGTAGGTTTCTTCTTGGTTCCTGAAGTTTCCTTTTCAGCATCTAGCTTAACTTCGGATTCCCCAATCAATTTTCTGTTACCGGAACCCTCTTTCTCTTCCTCTGGTTCTTTGGCTTCCTCTGCATCTTCTATGCTTCCTCCGATCTGAGTTTGTTCATCATATTTTCTTGGCTCAGTAACCACCATCAATTCCAAATTCGATGAAACTTGAACTTCCTCCATAATTTCTGGTACCGTAGATTCCACCATAGGCGAGTTTGAGTTTGACATCCTTTTACACAATACCGAGATGAAGAACGATGTGAAGTATAACAATTTTTTCTTTCTCGCAGAGATTTGGAAGAGAAAATCTGGGTCGAGAGTAGGGGGATGTGAAAAGATGTTTTGTGAATTTGAATCCCACTTTAACTCTTCAACTATCCACCTCTTTTCCCGCGAAGCCTCCTTTTAGATTTCCCAAACTTTGTAATGATGACCTTTTTCTTCTTGTCATATCAAGTTGTCATTCCTTACTTAACTTCCAACATACCAAACTAACATCTCCTATTTTTGTAAGCCTTCACTTCCTTCCATATTTTTTGTTCTTTTCTAATTCTTATAAAACGAAAATTACCAAAAGAAATATTTACAAATAGAGTAATTATGGTAAAAGTTACCTCAGATTTGACAAACACCTAAGTGTTGTCGAAGGCTCTCAAAAGTGGTGGCATCCACGGCTTTGTAAATATATCTGCAAATTGCTCGTGTGTTGGAACATAGACTACTTCCACTTCTTTTCTTTCAACCAGATCTCTAATAAAATGATGCCTTATGTCAATATGTTTGGTTCTCGAGTGCTGAAGTGGATTCTTTGAAATATCAATAGCACTTGTGTTGTCACATAGAATCTTCAAAGGGCCTTGATGAATTCCATAATCTTTCAACATTTGTTTCATCCATAACAGTTGTGCACAACAACTCCCTGCTGCAAGATACTCTGCTTCTGTTGTAGATAGAGAGATCGAATTCTGTTTCTTGCTATACCAAGACACCAAATTTGTTCCAATAAAGAAATAGCCACCTGTGGTACTTTTTCGATCATCAGAATTATCAGCCCAATCAGAATCACTATACCCAACCAACTCTGAGTCTTGACTCTTAGAATACCAAACACCATACTCAGACGTCCCACTTACATAACGAATAACTCTTTTAACTGCCGTGAGATGAGATTCCTTAGGATCAGCTTGAAACCTCGCACATATTCCAACACTTAAACATATATCTGGTCTGCTTGCGGTGAGATACAATAGACTTCCAATCATGCCTCTATATAACTTTTGATCGACCGAAACTCCTTTTTCATCCTTCACTAATTTATCAGACACTTCCATGGGAGTTCGAACTGATCGAGCACTACTGAGTCCGAATTTTTTAACCAAATTTAAGGCATACTTACCTTGATTTATTAATAGTCCATTCCGTCCTTGTTTGACTTGCAGTCCAAGAAAGTAAGTTAGCTCTCCAACCATGCTCATTTCAAATTCAGATTGCATAATGGTGACAAACTCATGTACCATAGATTGTGAAGTAGAACCAAAAACTATGTCATCAACATAGATTTGAGCAATCAGAAAAATTGAAGCCTTGTCAAGCACAAACAAAGTGCGATCTACTCTCCCTCGACGATAACCTTTCTAAAGAAGAAAGGTAGTAAGTCGTTCATACCATGCCCTGGGTGCTTGCTTGAGTCCGTACAACGCCTTTTTGAGACGATATACATGTTGTGGATAATGAGGATCTTCAAAGCCTTTCGGTTGTTCCACATATACTTCTTCATTCACCACTCCATTTAAAAAGGCACTTTTGACATCCATTTGATACAAAGTAAAATTCATAGAGCAAGCAATAGCTAGTAGAACTCTAATGGATTCTAACCTGGCAACTGGCACAAAGGTTTCATCAAAATCAACACCTTCCACTTGTGTATAGCCTTGAGCAACAAGTCTTGCTTTGTTACGGGTGACTAAGCCATCTGCATCTGATTTGTTCTTGAAGATCCACTTCGTACCAATGACATTAATACCTTTGGGGCGAGGATTAAAATACCAGGCATCATTCCTTGTAAACTGACCAAGTTCATCTTGCATTGTAGCAATCCAATATTCATCAAGTAAGGCTTCTTTATAGTTCTTTGGTTCAATTAGAGAAACAAAACAGTGTAGTCCAGCCAGTCATCAGTAATCAACTCGAGGCACTGATCAAGTACTTCTCATGGTGGAACCAGGTTGGTGGTGTGTTGGAACATGGTCGTCAGTAGTAGGGGACTGTGTTCCAACATGGTCAGCTTCGGCAGAGTTAGGATCCTGTTGCTCATTTGGTCCAGCATGTTAGTGAAGGTCAACTGACGGCTTTTCTTTGTCTGAAGTTTGAGACTGTGTTCCAACATGAGTGTTGCTAGGTTCTTCCTCTACACCTTCTGGTTGTTGTTCCTTCTCTGAATCATCCACAATAACATTTATGGATTCCATGAGAGTGTTGGTTCGATGATTATAAACTCTGTAGGCACGGCTGTTGATGGAGTACCCTAGAAAGATTCCTGTATCACTTCGATTATCAAACTTTGCCAATTGTTCTCTATCTTTGAGAATATAACATGTACTCCCAAACACATGAAAATATGTAACATTTGGTTTCCTGCCCTTCCAAATCTCGTAGGCTGTCTTGCTGGTGAATGGTCGAAGATACACTCGATTGATTGTATAACATGCTGTATTGATTGCTTCTGCCCACCATTTCTTGTGAATATCTTTCTCTGCCAACATAACTCGAGCCATCTCTTGGAGAGTTCTGTTCTTTCGTTCTACGATACCATTCTGTTGAGGAGTGACAGGAGCCGAGAACTCATGTTGTATTTCAAGCTCATCGCAGAAGGAACTGAACTGTTCATTTTCAAATTCTCTACCATGATCACTTCGGATTCGAATTATCTTTCCTACTGTGCTCCCCTTTTCAGTTTGTAATTTCACTACAAGACTTCTAAAAACTTCTATTGTATTGGATTTATCTTTCAAGAAGGCTACCCATGTGAATCTAGAGAAGTCATCAACATAAACAAATATATATTTCTTTCCACCTATACTAGGTGTATTAACCGGACCCATCAAATCCATATGTAATAGTTCCAGATTTCTCGATGTAGTAATATACTGTACTGAAGAGTGAGGAGAACGAATTTGTTTACCTTGTTGACATGGTCCGCACACAATTCCACCCTTGCTGGTTAAGGTAGGCATTCCTCGTACAACTTTCACATTTGCAATTTTCACCAGTGTTTTATAGTTGATGTGGTCGAGCTTCCTGTGCCAAAGAATTCCTTCATCCTATTTTGAAATCATGCATCGAACTCCTTGTTCTAGCAAATAGCAATTGTCTGATGATCTTATTCCAGAGAGAACCTTGTTTTCTCCAAGCTTTACTATACACTTGTCCTTATGAAATTCCACTACCATATTGTCGTCACATAGCTGGCTTATACTTAGCAAGTTTGCCTTTAGACCTTCAACAAATAATACACTTGTGAATACTGGAAATCCTTCAATTTTTAATTCGCCCTTGCCAATTACTCTGCTTCTCTTTCCATCACCAAAGGTTACATATCCGCCATCATACGGAGTAATGTTCATGAGGTATTTTGGAGTGCCAGTCATGTGGCGAGAACAACCGCTATCAAAGTACCATGAATCACTGGAATAGGCTGTTAGAGAAGTGTGTACCACCAGACATGTACTGGAATTTTTAACAACCCATATCTTTCTGATCATTTTTCCTGTATGAGTATCGCCTGTATTAGAACACGGCAGAAGTTATCTTCCTGTCATTTGATCTCTGATCAGTCTTCTGCACTGTTGTTCAGCATGTCCTTGGTACGTACAGTATCTGCAGATGAGTGGTTTTCTTTGATACGGCATCCCATATTTCCATTTTACTTCTCGGATCCTAGCTTTGAGAGTTACTGGTTTTTCATGCAATTCAGTCTTGGGTTCTTTCCCGTATCCAATCCCGTGTCTATCACCAAAGTTTCTTCCCATATCCAGAATATCATCAAGCTTTGCCTTTCCAGAATTCAATTTAAAGATAGTTGCTTCAGACATCTAGGCCCTCTTGACTGCTGCTATCAGTTTCTTGTTTAGTTCTTCATTATGTTTTCCAAGTTCTGCAACCTTGGATCGTAATTCTTTTTCACTTTTAATTAGCTTTCTTTTTTCTTCATTCAGCTCTTTGTTCGTGTCAGCTACTTGAACCCACATGGCATACATTTGTTCATATGTGCTGTAGATTTCTTCATCACTTACAGATAGATCATCATCTTCATCACTGTGTGCATCGTCCAGATCTATGTTGGAACATACAGCTTTACCTTTGTTCAGTGTGTTGGAACACTTATCCTCTGATGTATCATGGACCTTTGCTCCAAAATCTACATAATTACTGGTAAGTTCCTCTTCGTCTTTTTCATCATCATCATCTTCACTCCAAGAGGTGACATATGATCTTCCTTGTTTCTTGCGAGTGTTAGCACATTCAGCCTGAATATGGCCATATCCTTCACATTCTCTGCATTAAATTCGTCCTGCCTGTTTTGGTTCGTTGTCCTGATTTCTCCCGAATTGCATATTCCCTTGCTCAAATCTCATTCCACGATTATTGCTCGAATCCTGTTGTTTTTGTCTGTTTCCGCCAAACCTTTCCTGAGATTTTTTGTTGACCACCTTCTTTAGCATTCTTGAGAAATTCTTTGGAATAAGTGCCAGTTTTTCAATCTCATCATCGCTGTCAGACTCGTGACTTTCCTTAGCTGGAGAAACTTTGAACGCCAAATCCTTGGAGACTCTTGTTGTAGGTTGCTGGAATGTCATCTCATAAGTTTGCAACGAACCCATTAGTTCATCTAGGCTCATGGTGGCTACGTCTCTTGCTTTCTCTATTGCTGCTACTTTCATTGTAAATCGTTTGGGAAGAGATCGCAAGGTCTTTTTCACCAGCTTAGTTTCTTTGTACACCTTTCCAAGTTGATAAGCCATGTTGGAGATAGCCCTGAGTTTTCCATTGAATATAGCAATGGTGTCGTCCTCCTCCATTTTGAGTTCTTCGAACTTGGTAGCCAGCATCTGTAGTTTGGATTCACGCACTCGACTGGTTCCTTCGTGAACAGTCTGTAGAATATCCCATGCTTTCTTTGCTTGGTGACACGTAGATATAAGCTTGAACTGATTTTCATCAACAACAGTGAAGATCGCATTAAGTGCCTTCGAATTCGCCAGAGATTCTTTAAGGTCATCTGGAGTCCATTTAGCCTCGTCTTTGGGTTTTTGACTTGACTCCCCTTCTACAGCCTTAGAACTTGTATCAGGATCTTCTGTAGGATGATTCCATTCATTCTCAACATAAAACCATTCCAGTTCATCCAGCGAATTGATGAAGACCCTCATGCGTGCCTTCCAATAGTTATAGTTGTTGCCTTCCAGCAGTGGTGGTCGAGAGACTGAAGCTCCTTCTCTTATCGTCATGGTAAAACTGGATCTCACTTTCCTTGAATCAACCAAGGGAACGATAAGTGACTCAGCTCTGATACCAATTGAAATTTAGTTTTACCAATTTTTCTAGTCCTTACTAGTGTGTTCGAACATGACTAATTTAACCAAGTGCATAACAACGTAACACGTAATAGACACACGACTTGGTTATGCAGTTCGGTGTAATCCACCTACATCTGCGGGGCTTAGCCCAGTTCAGAATGAATCCACTAATTAGAAAGATACAGTACAGAGTACAGTTTACAAAATACTTATCTTTACTAACTATAGCGTGTGGACTCTGCTAGCTCCCCTAGCTACCGATCCGCCTTAATCAGACTCCCTCTGATCTCGAACTCCGTCGACGCAGGATCTCCTCCTCCCGAGGAATTAAGGTTTGTGATTCTGAACTTTGTGCGGCAGGTCAGGTGTGTTGGAATACAGTGTTCTGACTCTTTGTAACTTCTCGAGAGTCTCAAAAATCTGTATGCAGATTTTTGCTCTGTTAAATCCGTAAGTATGCAGCCGTGTTCGTCCCCAATTTATATCCACGAATCAGATCTAAATACTCGATTATCTCCACAATATTCCTATTCTAAATCTGATTCTTGAAGCATATCCAAATCCCATAAATAAAGGGATTTACCTTATATCATTCTATCCCATATATTCGAATAAATCTTCTCCATATAAGTAGGGATTTTCCATAAATCAATTATGCTTCACACGCCTGATATATATAGTCAGATATACGAATTCCATTTATACCAAACTACTGCAATATTCTGACTTTGATTTCTATAAAACCTTGGCGAAAATATTCTGCACCAGCATGTTCCAACATGGTCAGAATTTCTGTTCAAAATTAATTCACACAAAATTTCCAATAAAATATTTACTTGCAAATCCCTTTACTTTACATATACCATAAATAAATTGCCTACATCAGTCTGAGGATGGAAATCTCCATATGAAATCCTTTTTAACAGAAAAATTGATCTAACAAATTTAAAAGTTTTGGGTTGCCTTGCCTTTGCTTCTAATCTATCACCACAGAAAGACTCAAGCTTGGTTCTCTATCTTGTTAAATGGTAGGCCAGTTGGTTTTTTTCAATCTACTAGGGGCATTAAACACGGTGATCCCCTCTCCCCCTTCCTTTTCAATATCTTTTCAGAGGCTTTTACTAGGAGTTTAGTATTTATATTCCATACAGGTAAATTGGCCTACTATGATTTCCCAGGTAAATCCACTCCAATCTCACATTTATCTTATGCTGATGATACAGTTGTGTTTTTAAAGACTGAAAAAAAAACTTTAATCAGATTTAAAGCCTTCTTGTCTACCTTTGAAGAAGTCACTGGTCAACATATAAATTATGGTAAAAGTGATATATTCATTGGGAGGCATGCATCTGTTCATAAAGTTCATAACATAAAAAGGATCTTGGGAATGAAAATTGGGACCATGCCTTTTACATATTTGGGGGTACCTATCTTTACAGGTCCAGCACATAAGTTTCATTTTCAGCCTCTAATTGAGCAAATAGATAACAGAATCTGTAGTTGGAAAAATAAATGGTTATCTATGGGAGGGAAAATGACACTCATAAAATCTTGCATCTTTTCAATTCCCCAGCATATATGGTCAGTGTTGAAACCTAGCAAGAAGATTGTTTCCATAATTGAAAAGAAAATGAGTAGGTTTTTCTGGGGCTTTACTGATCAGAAGCCAAATAGAGCATGGAGAAAATGGGAATCTCTTTGTTTTCCAATTGGCCAGAATGGGTTAGGCTTTAGATCAATAAATTCTATTATTGATACATGCTCTGTTAAGTTATGGTGGAAATACCAAAAAGGAGAGGCTCCTTGGACACACTTTATTGAATCCCTGCCCCCCTCATATAAAACTTCTCCAAATTGGAAAAGAATTTGTAGTTTTAATGCATGGGCGGAGTCCAACTCCAGGGTGATTCTGGGGATGGGATCCTGCAATTTTTGGACCTCCAATTGGCTTGGTATTAAGCCTATTATTGATTACTGTTCTCCAGTTCAGGTGGATATCTCGGAGAACTGCACAGTGGCTGAGTTCATTGAGAACAAAGATACTCTGATTAGGAAATTTCACCAGGTACTTCCAACTGATATCATTTCTCTTTTGCAGGACTCTAAACTCCATCCACATAGGAGGGACAGGCTAATATGGAAACCTGGACCTAGGGGAGATTTCACCTTTAAATCTACATATCTCCTACTTTGTCCACAGTCAGTTAGCATTGCTTCTACTAAACTTTTTTGGAGTGATAGAATTGAAAAGAAAGTGTCAGTTTTCATGTGGAAACTGATCAACTCCTATTTGCCTTTTGATAATGTGTTACAGAGACTGACTTTTTGCTTGCCTTCTAAATGTGTTATGTGCTGTAATCATGTTGATTCTCTAGACCATTTTTTTAACTCCTGCTCTTTCACAACTCCGGTTTGGAAGAATATTCATTCCTATATGGGTATCACAGACAAATCATTCCTTTCAATTTGGGAAAGAGTCTCTTACTATCTAACCTATCCAGGTTTAAGCTCTTTACACTCTACATTAATTAGGAATGCTTCTCTAATCACACTCTGGAGTTTATGGAAAATGAGAAACAAATGTATATATGATTTGGCTATCCCTAGTAGAGTCACAGTTCTAAGTCAGATTAGGGATCATATTTTCTATTCTTTCAGCTCTAAACCAGCCTACATTTCTTCTACATTTGACTATAGCATTTCAAACCACTCATTTTTGCCCCTGATAAAGACTGCTCCAAAACCAAAGATCTTCAAAATTGCATGGAAAAGACCAAATGAGGGATACAAGTTGAATGTAGATGCTGCTTGGAATCCACATGATGATATGTGCGGTTTAGGATTGATCATTAGGGATTCCAGGGGCAATTTCATCTCAGCTCACACGAAATTTACTCAGGCTAGTTCTGCTTTAGAGGCTGAGCTTAAGGCAATTCTTTTTGCTTTGCATATTAGTGTAGGATTCCTGCCACCTATTATCATAGAATCCAATTGCCTAAGTGCTACTATTTGTGTTCAGGATCCGTTCAAAGCTAATTGGGAATTGTTTGAACTAGCTGATGAGATTCACCAGCTTTTGGGTGAAATCAATATCCTCCATATACATAGACAGGCTAATTTGGTAGCTGATGCGTTGGCTAAGGAGTGTTTTAATTCTAAGACTACTAGTTTTTACAGTAGTTTACAAATGCTACCTCCTATTTGTTCGGGCCTTATTAAGCTTGATTGGATAGGCACACCTTCTCTTAGAATTTCTCATTGAATGGATGCTACTGAGTTTTTTCGGTTACATGCTTTTGCAGGGACTGTGTATATCAATTTGAAGTCATCAAGCACGGACATAACCATATGGAAGGGTTCCAAAATGGCTCAGTTACCCTCAGCTGATCATCTCAGAACGGATACCCACAAACACTGATGAAAAAGCTTTACATTTTGCTATCTCCTCCAGTTTCTTAACTTAGAGGATAGGCTTATGATTTAGGTAAAGGTATTCTCTGACTGACTTGTGTTTGGTTCACTCGATTCACTAAGAAGTTCGAGATCCGATTACCTAGTCATTAGTATTTGAATTCCTCTGGCTACTCCAATACTCTAGCTCATTCTTTTGGAAGCAACAAGGGTTGCTTCAAGAGCAATATGCTCAGTTTGTATAACTAATCTAAGCTTCGGCTTCTTTTAAATTGTTTCTTTATGGCTTGGGAAGGCTAATATAATTTCCCCCATCTATGGATGGTTTAATTTTTTTAAAAAAATATCACCACAAAAAGATAAATTTTTACCAAGAGATTTTCCTTGTGTCTTTTTAGGATATCCATCAAATCAAAAGGATTTCAAACTCTTTGATATAATACATGCTAAATCAGTTGTGTCTAGAGATGTTTCTTTTCATGAGAAAATTTTTCCATACAAGATGCATTCTGATCATATCCTTCATAAATCTTCCACGGCATGTCCTACTTATCAGTCTTCACTACATCCTTCTTTGGTCCAAGACATTGAAAACTCTTCTATTTTTCTTCCAGCTGATTTCCCTCTTCAAAGTATCCTTACTTCTAATCACACAACTGATCCACATAATTTTGATGTCTTCCAAAGTATTTCTGATGACACAATTGATCCTTATGATCCTGATCCTATACATCATTCTCCTACTGCTCCTATACATCATTCTGATTATGTTCAAAGACATTCAGATCTTACTTCTGATACTGCATCTTCCATACCATCTCCTGATTCATCTTCAAGATTTCAGCCCATTCAGCCTAGACATAGTACTAAGCCTAAAAATAAACCAATCTGGCTGAAAGACTTTGTTACTAATTCAGTTCTTGATTCCTCATACACTCATACTTTTTCTGCTACACATATTGCTTTTCTCACTACTATAGCTCAGATTCCAGAACTATCTTCATTCAAAGAGGTCATTCTTTATCCTGAGTGGATCACTGCTACGAATGAAGAATTGCAGGCTTTGGAAGACAATCATACTTGGGACATGGTTTCTTTACCACAAGGAAAGAGGGCTATAGGAAGTAAATGGGTGTACAAAATCAAGTGCAATACTGATGGATCAGTAAGTAGATATAAGGCTAGGTTAGTGGTTAAAGGTTACTGTCAAATTGAAGGTGAAGATTTCTATGAGAGCTTCTCTCTAGTTACAAAAACTGTTACAGTGAGATTATTCCTTGCTTTAGCTGCTGCACAAAAATTGTTTCTTCATCAATGTGATGTGAACAATGCCTTTTTACATGGCTATATTGATGAAGAACTCTATATGTTGCCACCTACTGGTTATCACTTGGCTCAGAAAGGTGCTGTTTGTAAACTGAGAAAGTCCCTATATGACCTCAAACAAGCCTCTAGGAAATGGAATCATGAATTTACCAAGCACTTGAAGCACCTTGGGTTGGGTTCCACCGGTCTTATAATGATTCATGCCTATTCATCAAATTCAGTGGCTCGGCTATTCTATCTCTTATAGTTTATATGGATGATATTCTCATTGATGGAAATTCAGAGGTGGCTATTCAATCTGTGAAAGCTTCTTTACACAAAGCTTTTACTATCAAGGACCTTGGCCCTTCTAAATATTTTTTAGGAATTGAAGTAGCCAGATCAAAATATAGAATGTTTCTCACTCAGAACAAGTATATTTCAGGTCTAGTTTCATACCTAAATCTTGATCAAGTAAGGGCTACAACTTCTCCTCTTCCCGTGGACTGGATTTACACTGATACAACATCTTCTCTCTTACTAGATCCTGGTCCTTATCAAATATTAATTGGTCGCTTGCTTTATCTGAATTTTACTAGACCAAATATTACATTTGCATTACATCAACTGAGCCAATTTGTCCACCGGCCTACTCAACATCACTGGCTTGGTGCTCTCCATGTTGTCAAATACCTGAAACATCATCTCTCCTTTGGCCTATTCTATCCATCTCAGACTCAGCTCCATCTTAGCAGCTATTGTGATGCTGACTGGGGAACCAGCAAAGAAACGAGGAGATTAGTAACTGGTTTTTCCATCTTCCTAGGATCATCCTTCTGGAAATCGAAGAAGTAGTCTATGGTATCTAGATCTTCTGCCGAGTCTGAATATAGAAGCTTGGCTATGACTCTCTGTGAACTGAAATGGCTCAGTTATCTTCTTAAGGATTTCAGGTTGTAGCTTTCTCTTCCTATACATGTTCATTGTGATAACAAGGCTGGAATTCATATCATTGAGAATCCGGTCTTTCATGAACGAACTAAACACATCGAGATCGATTGCCATCTTGTTCGAGATGCATACAAAGATGGCTTTATTACTCTTCTCCCATGTTAGTTCTTCCTCCCAACTTGCAGATGTTTTTACTAAACTTCTGTCATGCACTCAGTGTTTACCTATATTGTTCAAAATGGGCTTTTACAATACTCGCAATAGCCTCATTTTGATCGGGAGGGGGGGTGGGGGTAATGGATTATGCAGATTCATCTTCAGCCATTCCTCAGACATACCATCTCAGAAGGCAGCAACGCAGCAAGAATCAGACTCAAAAGCTTGTAGATTAGAAACAGTTAGTTTTTAGTTAGCCTTAGTTAGTTAGAAGTTTGTTGTTAGTTTGCTAATTAGTTTGTTAGCTGATTTGTGAACATTATAAATGTACAGATTGTATATCATTTGAGTAAGTTAATCAATTCAATACACAGAAATTCCCCAAAACCACTTCTCCTTTCATTTTTGATTGTTCTTCATCATTTCCCTACTTTTCTGATTGCTGCATTAGTAATTTCCACTGATTTTACAGATCACGATGTCATCAAAAGTTCACCTCTCGAACCCATCCAATCGAACCCCTCCACCTGAAAGTTCACCTCTCGAAAGGGTCCAACGAAACCCTTCCACCTGATACTTCACCTCTCGAATACGTGCCACTCGAATGGATCCAATGGAAGCACTTCACCTGATACGTCATCTTTCTAATGGGTACCTCTCGAATGCGAACCTATCGAACCCATCCAATGGAACTCCTCCACCTGAAAGTTCACCTCTCGAATGGGTACCTCTCAAACCCATCCAATCGAACCCCTCCACCTGGAAGTTCACATCTCAAATGGGTAGCTCTCGAATGGAACCTCTCAAATTGGTACCTCTTGAACCCATCCAATGGAACAACTCCACCTGAAACTTAATCTCTCGAACGGGTACCTCTCAAATAGGTACCCCTCCAATAGGTGCCCAAAATGACATCGTTTTGGGTAGCCACCTAGCAGCACCTGTAGACGCACATGGCGGCGCCACAACTTTTGAAAAATGGGATGCACAAAATGACAAAAGTGTGCCCAAAATGACGTCGTTTTGGGCGGCCACTTGAGAGCACATGCAGGGGCACACGTTCGGCTTGCCTGCGAAATAACCAATATGCCCCTGACGACGGTTGACACAAGCGTCCAGTTTTGGAGTATTTCTTTTATATAGTAATGAATTGAGAGCTAAATAATATAATCTAATCACTTAAATTTATAAACTTAAAAAATCATATTAATAACATAGTTTTATCTTATACTAAATTCTTGTTTAAGAGTATTGAACCAATACCTAAAATCTATGATCTAGTCACTCAAATTTATGAATTAAAAATTTTATATCAGTCATACAATCTTGTCTATTACTAAAATTCCCATTTAAAAATAGTGAAGTAATACCTAAAACACGCGATCTACTCGAAGGACGTACTAGCTCGCTCTCAAATTACTGTATGTGAGTGCGAATTGGTGCGAATTGTCCAAAACGAAATTTCTTGTGTCATTTTCGTCCTTCCCCTCTTTCTTTCTTCTCTCTTTCACTGATAACGGTTGGATTTCGTCCGTCTGGTCCTGATCATGGCGGCTCCTCCACCTGGCCGTGGTGGAAACACTGCGGCCAAGTCCTTCCTCCAAGCTCTAGGCACTCGTCAAGCTCCACTGCAACCATCTCTCCCCTCCAATCCCGAAATCGTCCCGAAGACACAGTACAAAGGAGAGATAGCCTGCTTAGTCTCTAGACAAGATGCGGAACGGTTGGCCTCGCATTACCAGAATGCTCTAGTGGGAAAGTTTGCCAGGGGAAAGCCACCAATGTCGGTCCTAAATGAGGCTTTCAAATCAGTGGGCTTCAAAGGCAACTTTCAAATTGGTTCAATCGACTACAGACATATCCTCATCCGATGCCAGGACAAGGAGGACTATCAGAGATTATGGATTAAAGGGCATTGGATCCTCAATCAAGCCCCAATGAAAGTGCTAAAATGGACTACAGACTTCTCCCCGGAAGCTGAGTCTTCTATAGTTCCGGTATGGGTTTCCATTCCGCAAGTTCCGATCTATTTCTATAACATTGCAATGCTTCAATCAATTGGTAATCAGATAGGCACATTTATTAAGATGGATGCAGCTACTGCTGCTCTCACTAGGCCTTCTGTAGTCAAAATGTGTGTTGAGATAGATCTGAAAAGTAAGATCCCTGCATATATTAGGGTGGGAATAGAAGAAGATGGTATTGAGTTCAATGTAGTTAAGTTGCCTCTTGAATTTGAGGATATTCCGCCTTATTGCCATCACTGTAAGACTATAGGTCATGAAGATGCTCAATGTATTCACCTGCATCCTGAGCTTAAGAGATCAAAAGCGATTAGGTTTGACAAGATATCAAAACCTGTAGTGGATCAGTTTGTGCAAGAGAAAGGCTCTGGATTAAAATCCGGAGGGGAGATGGTTAATGCACAATCGGAAACTAATGAGGCAGGGAGTTCAGGTCTAACTGTTGCTGATAAACAAGGTCCAAAGATTACAAAGAGTTTTAAATATGTTCCAAAGCAAAAAGTGGCCACTACTATAGTCAGTGAAGGGACTAAGGTTCCTGAGGTTTTTACCACAATGAATCAAGTTGGATTACAGAATACATCAGTTTCATAAACCCCTGCACAGAAAGAAAAACTGGGGGAAACTTTCACAGATCTAACCAATGATCATGACACTGTGACTGAAAGGCAGACTGGCATCTGTTCTGATTTGATCTCAGGGGTAATTAGAGCCAAAGAGGATAACTTTGCAACCAGGGGGTCACCATTAAAACACCCCCAATCTGCTCTTCCTTTCCCTACATCCAAAAGGATTTTTTCAAAGGACGACATCCCTGCTAAAAGAGGTAAATCTTTCTCCCCTTTTAATACTATCATTGCTGCTAAAAATTTTCTCTTCTCTCAGCAGAAACATAAACAAAATAGATTTCTCCCACTCGAAGACAACGATGGTTCAAAAGAGGACTTCTCAAATGATATCCCTGTCACAATCACTGGAGATTCTGAGGTCAGGAATGATGATAATCTGAATGCTTCTCCTGCAATTAACTCTGCTGCTCAGGTCAGTATGGTTAGGCAGGTAAGTCCTTCCTACTCTCCCTCCAACTTAGCTAAGCAAAGAAGGGGTAGGTAACTGGATATTGACCCTAAGCATAGAAATGATACATATCTAACTCAATTGAACACTAACATGACTAGATAAAAAAGCGCCAATAATGTTTTAATATGAATAATACAAACCTCCAGATAAAATTTCTAGTTTGGAACCTAAGAGGAATGGATACCTCCACACTCAGACTTCAAAACCTGATTATTAGGCATAAGTTTGATCTCATTTGCCTAATTGAGCCGAAGTATGACAAATTGCAATGTGAATCCTACAGAAGGTTGCTACATTTTGATAATTGCTTGTATGCCATGAATGAACAGATCTGGTTATTTTGGAACTCTTCAATAAACCTTTCTGTCAAATATGATAATTTGCAGTTTCTTGCTGTCTCTTTATATAGTCTTACTCTGAATAAGAATATGGATGCTTTCTTTGTATATGGTCTTAGGACTAGAGATGGTAGGAAATCCATGTGGTCAGATATACAGGCTTCTACCTATTCTGATACTATCTTTATTGGTGACTTCAATGCTATCACTTATATTCATGAATATAAAGGTCCCTCCACCCCTAAATCTGGAAGTATTAAGGATTTTAACAAATTTATTAATACATTGGCTTTAGAGGAAATAAATACGGTAGGTAATCTATTTACATGGAGCAACAATAGGTTGAGGAATCCTACCACTCAGAGATTAGATAGGGGACTCTGCAATGCTGCATGGTCAACTTCTTTTCCCTCTTCTTCTATTCAAATTTTAAACAGGACTACATCTGATCACAGTCCACTGCTTCTATCTATAGGAAGTGATATCCCCTCATCCCCTAGGCCTTTTAGATTTCTTAACACTTGGTTTAAAAGGGAAATCTTTCTATCAGTAATCAAGAGTGATTGGGAAACTCCTATGCAATACTCTGGAATGTTAGGTTTCTGCCTCAAACTCTCTAGGCTGAAAAAGACTTTAAAATTTTGGAATAAAGACCATTTTGGTAACATACATGAGAATGTCACACTGGCAGAAAAGGAAGTCTTACTGCAGGAACAAACTTTTGATCAAAATCCCAGTGAAACAAACGGTTTAAATCTTAAGGAAGCAAAAGCTAAGCTAATAAGATCACTGGTTGAACAGAAAAGTTTCTGGAAGCATAAAGCAAAGATTAAATGGTTAAAGGAGGGTGACAACAACACCAAATTTTTCCACAATTCAGTACAAGAAAAAAAAGGGAGGCTAAAAATTACAAAGATTAAGAGTGCTAATGGTTCATGGTTAGATAATATGCAAGATATAGAGACAGAAGCCATTCAGTACTATAAAAGCCTATTATCTGATGACAGCTCCCCTGCCTCTGACATTTTCAAAAATCATTTTCTCAGTCAGATCCCCAAGTGTATCTCGGATCTGGAAAATGAAAAACTTTTGCTTCCGGTTACTATGACAGAACTTAAACTTATTGTGCTTAGCCTCAATAAACATAGTAGTCCTGGACCGGATGGGTTTACAGCAAAATTTTACATTAAAAGTTGGGATATCATTTCTGTTGATCTACTTGATGCTGTTCAGGACTTTATGAATGGAAATAATATCCCCAAAGGTTTCAGTAGCACATGGATTACAATCATTCCTAAAAAGAAAACTCCCCTTTCTTTTGATGATTTCAGGCCAATCAGTCTCTCTAATGTAATTAACAAGATTTGTTCAAAGATAATAATGGAGAGACTCAAACCATTAATGAATAATCTCATCTCTCCACATCAGACTGCTTTCCTAAAAGGCCGTGACTTAGCTGATAATGTAATTTATTTACAAGAAATGATAAGATTTTTGAATAGAAAACAAAGAAATCCAAACTGCATAGTTAAATTAGACCTTAAAAAGGCTTTTGATAGGGTTAAGTGGTCCTTCTTATACAGTGTTCTTCACAAATTTGGTTTCCATGCTAGATTTCTTTTCCCTATCATGAACAATTTATCTCAGGCTTGGTTTTCAGTTTTGATAAATGGCAAGCCAGCTGGTTTTTTTCCAGGCTAGTAGAGGTATTAAACAGGGTGACCCCCTGTCCCCATTCCTTTTTAATATCTTTTCAGAAGCTTTCACTAGGAGTTTAGCATTCATATTCAGTACAGGTAAACTGGCTTCCTATGATCTCCCAGGTAATACTGCTCCAATCTCTCATTTATCCTATGCAGATGACACAGTTGTATTTCTAAAGGCTGAAAATAGGACTCTAATCAGATTTAAAGCTTTTTTATCTACTTTTGAGGAGGTAACTGGGCAGCACATAAATTATGGTAAAAGTGACATATACATTAGCAGGCATGCATCTGTCCATAAAGTTCTCAACATAAAAAGGATCTTGGGTATGAAAACTGGTAGAATGCCTTTCACATACTTGGGAGTACCTATCTTCACAGGAATTGCCCAAAAATGTTACTTTCAGCCTCTAATTGAGCAAATTGATAACAGGATCAATAACAGGAAAAATAAGTGGTTATCAATGGGAGGAAAAATGACACTGATAAAATCTTGAATCTTTTCCATTCCTCAGCATATTTGGTCTGTTTTAAAACCTAGCAAGAAGGTGGTTTCCATAATTGAAAAGAAAATGAGCAGGTTTTTCTGGGGATATATTGATCAGAAACCAAATAGAACTTGGAGAAAATGGGAATCACTTTGTTTTCCAATCAGCCAGAATGGGTTAGGTTTTAGATCAATTAACTCAAT
Organism: Rubia yunnanensis; assembly: GCA_037428765.1. Taxonomy (NCBI): domain Eukaryota; kingdom Viridiplantae; phylum Streptophyta; class Magnoliopsida; order Gentianales; family Rubiaceae; genus Rubia; species Rubia yunnanensis. Next base: position 55,207,935 of record CM075061.1, read on the forward strand.
CATAGAAACATGCTCGATTAAGTTATGGTGGAAATACCAAAAGGCAGAAGCATCATGGACTAATTTTATTCAATCCTTGCCCCACTCATACAAAGCATCCTCTAATTGGAAAAGAATTTGTAGTGTCAATGCTTGGGCTGAGTCCAATTCCAGGGTGATTTTGGGGAAGGGATCTTGTAATTTCTGGACCTCCAATTGGCTAGGTTTTAAGCCTATCATGGATTACTGCCTCCCTGGTCAGGTGGATATTTCAGAAAATTGCACAGTGGCTGAGTTCATAGACAATAAACAAAATTTGATCATGAAATTGAACCACTTTCTACCACCTGAAATCATATCTCTGTTGCAGGTCTCTAAACTTCAACCACACAGGAATGACAGACTAATTTGGAAACCTGGACCTACAGGGGATTTCTCATTCAAATCAACTTATCTCCTTCTCAGTCCAAGATCAGGTAGTATTGCTTCGATTAAATTCTTCTGGTGTGATGGGATTGAAAAGAAAATATCTGTTTTCATGTGGAAACTTATTAATTCCTATTTACCTTTTGATAATGTCTTACAGAGACTTACTATTTGTTTACCTTCTAAATGTGTTATGTGCTGTAACCATGTGGATTCTCTAGATCATTTTTTTAACTCATGCACTTTCACAACTCTGGTTTGGAAGAATATTCACTCTTATATGGGGATCACGAACAAAATTTTCCCTTCTGTTTGGGAAAGAGTATCTTATTATTTGACCTATCAAGGTTTAAGCTCATTGCACTCCACACTCATTAGGAATGCTGCTCTAATTACAATCTGGAACCTATGGAAGATGAGGAATGCATGTTTATATGATGGGATGGCCCCTAGTACTGTCATAATTCTTAACTGGATTAGAGACCAAATTTTTTACTCATTCATCTACAAACCAGTTTTTATTTCATCTGCTTTTGACTATGGTATTGCTAATCATTCCTTTCTGCCATTGATTAAAACTGCTCCAAAACCTAAGATCTTCAAAATTGCATGGAAAAAACCTGAGGTTGGATATAAATTTAATGTGGATGCGGCTTGGAATAAACAAGAGGATGAGTGTGGTCTAGGACTGATCATTAGGGACTCAAGTGGTACTTTCATCTCGGCTCACACTAAATTTACTCATGCTACTTCTCCCTTAGAAGCTAAGCTAAAGGCTATTTTGTTTGCAGTACAGATTAGTCAGAGTATTTTGATACCTATCATTATAGAATCTGACTGCTTAGGGGCTATTCTCTCTGTTCAATATCCTCTAAAAGCTATTTGGAAAGTGTTTGAACTTGCTGATGAAATTCATCAGACTCTGGGGGGAATAAATATACTACACATCCACCGTGAGGCAAATTTGGTTGTCGATGCATTGGCTAAGGAATGCCTATCTGCTAGGACTACTGCCATCTTTAGTAGTTTACACATGCTACCTCCAAAATTTTCAGGGCTGGTTAAGGTAGATAAGGAAGGTTGTCCTTCCCTGAGAACTGCCCACTGACCAGATGCTACTAACTTTCTTTTAATGCATATTTTTGCAGGCAATGATCGGACAAAATGGAGAACAACTCAAGAACCTATGTGGTTGGCTACTCTCAATGGATTTTTCCAAAGTAAAAGCTATCAAACAGCATTGGCAATGGTTTCACAATGACTTAGAAGATAGGCTTATGGCTTAGGTTAAGGTTGTCTCTGACTGACTTGTGTCTCGTCATTCGATTCACTAACAAGTTCGAGCGCCAATTACCTAGTCATTAGTATTTGTAATCCTCTAGTTACTCAAGTACTCTATCTCAACTATTTTGGAAGCAACAAGGTGTTGCTTCAAGAGCAATATGCTCTCACATTGTAAATAAACTAAGCTTCGGCTTCTTTCTTGTTTTTTAATGGTTTGGGAAGCCTAATACAACTTTCCTCCATCTCCGGATGGTTTAATTTTTAAAAAAAATACTCACTTAAATCTATGAAGTAAAAAATTTATGTCAGTATTATAATCTTATTTGTTAGTGACATTTCCGGTTAAGACTAACGAACTAAAAGCTAAAACTTGTGATCTAATCACTTAAATCTATGAACTAAAAAAATACATATCTGTCACGCAATCTTGTCTATTATTAAATTTTCCATTCAAGAATAATGAACTAATAGCTAAAACATATGATCTAATCACTTAAACCAATGAACTAAAAATTCATTTCCGTCGTAAAATTTTATCTGATAATGAAAGTTTGGCTTAATAATGAGTAAATACCTAAACATTTTTAACTAATTAATTAAAACTATGAACAAAAAAATTTATATCACGCAATTTTTTCTACTACTAAATATTATAATTAATAATAATAAACTAATGCCTAAAAATCGTGATCTAATTACTTAAAATTATGAGAAAAAATTCATACCAATCAGATAATTTTTTTATTACTAAATTTTTTTTTCAATAATAAACTAATGCCAAAAATATTATCAAAACAATTAAAATTATTTATTGAAAACTTTGAGCAAATTGAGTACTTTTTCAACGTGCGACTGTGTGTAGGTGCGATACAACGTGCGATTGTGTGTGCGATACAATGACTTTCCCAACTTTAACCAAATCTCTTCTTCTTCCCCAATTGAAAATTCACTTTACTCCTGGTCTAAGATGGAATTGCTGGCCGGTAACGGTTATTTCAGCCGTTAACGGCTTTAGCTATATCGGGAACTACTCTTCCGGCCGCTCAGGCCTCAAACCAAGATACCATACCGACTCCTCCCCCGATCTCTTTCGCTAATATCCTCAAAAACAAAGCTCCACCACTATCCAAGCTTTTACCGAGCAACCCTGAACTAGTGCCCAAATTCCAACATCTAGGTGAGGCGGCCTGTTTATACTCAGAGGATCAAATTGCAAAATTGTCTTCACACTATGCAAATGCCCTAGTCGGCAAATTCACCAAGGGCAGATGATCGATGGAGCAATTGGAACAAGTTTTCAAGACCGTGGGCTTCACAGGTAAGTATCAACTCGGTTCTGTTGATTACAAACATGTGCTCATTCGATTTGAACTGCTAAATGATTACCAACGAGCATGGATGAAAGGTGTCTGGAATTTTAATGGGATTCTTTTAAAAATGCTAAAATGGACTCCAGATTTTTCAATACATAAAGAGTCTCCGATTGTCTCTGTTTGGTGTACAATTAGGGAAGTCCCTTTGTACTACTATAACTCAGCTGCTATTGAATCCATTGGTAATAGCATTAGAAGCTTCATTAAAACTGATCTTGCTACCGATATGCTAACAAGACCATCAGCCATTAAACTGTGTGTAGAAGTAGATCTCCTCAAACCTATTATTAACCACACCAGGCTGGGATCTGTGACTAATAACAGAAAATATCACATTGAATATGAAGACATCCCCCTTTACTGTGACCATTGTGCCAAAGTAGGTCATTCCAAAACCCAATGCAGAGCCTTTCCTCCTAACCTCAATGTTAAAACTGGGGATCCCATTATAATTCAGAAACAACCAATGTGGCAGGCTACTGGCAAGAAATTTGACATACCACCTTTGATCTCCTCTGATGATCATATAGATTTAGTAGAATCTGAAAGCACTATGGAACCTGTACCTAGATTCCTAGCTACTCCCCTTCTTAATCTGAAAACTAGCAATGACTTCATAACTACTAAAACCACTAAAACTGTCAAAATCAATCCGCCAGTCATTTGTCCTAGTCCTACAACTCAGGTCTCACTGGATAACTCTATCTCTAAATTGCTAGATGAAACAGCCTTAAGTAAATTTACCCCAATGGCTTATGCTATAGATGATATCCAGATTAGGACTTCCCTTCCTGGAGTTAGTAGACAAAGCAAAATATCAACTTCTCTTCAACATAGATTGGGGAATAGGTTCTCTGTTTTGCAAGTGGACATGGAAGAACCGGCCCTAGACCAAAAGGCTACCTCTAATATGCCAGCCAGTTCGAGCTCTTCACCAACACTTGACTAGGGCCTCTTGCCAGGTAAGGCGAAAGGTAAAAAATCTGACTACTTTAGCCAAATTAATAGAATGATGCTTAGGTCATCTACGAAAAGTCATAAGTCAAGTGAGCAATGATAAGTCCTCTTTCAATTAATTTCTTGGTATGGAACATCAGGGGTATGGAAACATCAATGTTGAGAATTATTAACTTAGTTAGGCTGAAAAAATTCAATTTTTATGCATAATTGAACCCATGCATGATAACTCTAAACTCCAGTCTTATATGTACATACTTAAATTCTCTAATGGCCTGACCTTGCATAATGGTAAAATATGGCTTATGTGGGCTAATTGTTTCTCAGTTAACCTTCTCTCATCTCATGAACAGTATCTACATGTACATATATCTCATGGATCTTTTAATTTAACTATGGATGCTGTTTTCATATATGCTCTTAGGGATAGGGAAGGTAGGAAAATCTTATGGAATGACCTATCTGCTATTACCCCTGGGGATACTATTTTCATAGGTGATTAACACTATCTCCTCCATTACAGAATATAGAGGCCCTAGCTCACCCTCCTTAGGTAGTATTAGAGATTTTAATACTTGGATAAACATCTCTGGTATTCAGGAAATTAGCACGGTTGGGAATCTCTTTACTTGGTGTAACTCAAGACTAAGGAGCCCTACCTCAAAAAGGCTTGATAGAGGATTTAGTACTATTTCTTGGAACTATAGATATCCTTCCTCCTCCATTCAAATTTTGAATAGACAGACTTCAGATCACTCTCCTCTGCTTCTTAATATATCTAATTTATCCAGTCTAAATCCGAGACCATTCAGATTTCTTAACGTTTGGTTTAATCGTCCTGATTTCATCACTCTAATCCAACAAAAATGGGATAAAAGACTGAGAGAGACTGGTTTACTAGGCTTCTATCTAAAATTAGTTAGATTAAAGAAACAGATAAAAATTTGGAATAGGGAGTCCTTTGGAAATATTGACACTAATCTAATCACGGCTGAAGAATCACTAAGAATTCAGGAATCTGTCTATGATTTAAACCCTACTGAACCTGAGCTCATTAAGTTAAATCAGAAGAAGGCATTATTACTGAGAGCTCAGAAAGAAAAGGAAAAATTTTGGAAACAAAAGGCAAGATTGAAATGGCATAGGATGGGAGATAATAATACACAATTCTTTCATAAGGTAGTTCAAGAGAAAAATTGTAGATTGCAGATCTCAAAAATAAAAAACAGAAATGGCTATTGGCTTAATACTCAATCAGATATTTAAAATGAGGCCATATCATATTACTCAAATCTGTTATCCGAACCTAATCAGGGACCTAATGGCACATACTATTCTCATTTTCTGAGTCAAATCCCCACTAAAATTACTGCTCAAGATAACTTAGATTTAGCAAAACCAGCCTCAGAATCTGAGGTTGAGGCAGTAATAAAGAGTTTAAGCAAGAATAGCAGTCCAGGTCCGGATGGATTCAGTAATAAATTCTATTCCAAGTGCTGGTCCATAATAAAAAATGATTTAGTTGAGGCAGTAAATGATTTCATTAGGGGCTCCACTTTACCAAAAGGCATATCTAGCACATGGATCACCCTAATACCTAAGAAAGCTACTCCATGTTCATTTGATGACTTCAGGCCTATTAGTCTTTCTAATGCTCTCAATAAGATTTGCTCTAAAGTTTTAATGGAAAGACTAAGGCCTTACATGGACAATCTGATCTCCCAAAACCAATCAGCTTTTATGAAAAACAGAAATATCACGGATAATATTCTCTACTTTCAGGAAATGGTCAGATTTTTAGATAGAAAGGCTAGGGTTCCAAATTGCATTCTAAAACTAGACTTACAAAAGGCATTTGATAGAGTTAATTGGGACTTTTTAAAATGTGTCCTAATGAAATTTGGATTTGAAGGTTTATTTTTAAATGCTATCATGTCTAACCTCTCACAAGCCAATTTCTCGGTTCTCATCAATGGTAACCCTGTTGGCTTTTTCAAAGCCACTCGAGGAATTAAACAAGGTGACCCTCTCTCCCCTTTTCTCTTCAACATTTTTTCTGAAGCCTTCTCAAGGAGTTTATCCTTCATTTTCCATAACAGTAAACTCTCATACTATCAAATCCCATCTTCAGTTTCAGCAATCTCTCATCTTATGTATGCTGATGATACTATTATATTGATGCAAGCCTCTAAATCTAATTTAATCAGAATTAAGACTTTTCTGGACATATTTGAATTCACCTCGGGCCAAAAGTTTAATTTTCATAAATATGAATTCTTCATTAGTAAAAGGGCTTCGAACATAAAACTTAACCAGATGAAGCTGATTTTGAAAATGAAACAAGGGTTTTTTCCTTTTCAATACCTCGGATGCCCTATTTTCAAGGGTCGAACTTTAAATAGATACTATCAACCACTTATGGAAAAACTGGATAAAAAAGTGCAAAATTGGAAAAATAAGTGGTTGAGTTCTGGGGGTAAATTAGTTCTGATTAATAGTTGCTTGTACTCTCTGCCACAACATCTATGGGCTGTAACAAAACCCCCTAAACACATTATCAAATCTTTTGAGGAAAAGCTGGCTTGGGTTTTTTGGGGAGAAACTGATGGAAAAAGGAATAAGGTTTGGAAAAAATGGTCAGAATTGGCTAAACCAAAATCCCAGGAGGCTTAGGTTTCAGATCCATTAAAGGAATAGTAGATGCATTCTCCCTCAAGCTTTGGTGGAAGTGTCATTTAGGAGTCACACTGTGGTCTAAACTTCTATGGTCTTTACCACACTCATACAGAAATTCTGTTACCTGGAAAAGGATTTGCATGGTAAATTCCTTAGCTGAAGAAAATCCATTATTATCCATGGTAAGGGGACATGTAATGTTTGAACATCTACTTGGTGCCCTAATGGTCCACTGATTAATAAGATCCCAAGTAATATCTATGATACATTTCAGGGGTACTCCATATCTGATTTCATCAATAACAAACTGGACATTTTACCTAGGATTTCACCTTTCCTGGAAAATGATATTGTATTATTCTTACAGGATGCTGAAGTGGTGGAGAACAGAGAAGACAGACTCATATGGAAACTCGATACGTCGGGCAACTTTTCATTTAAGTCTGCATATCATACTATCACATACTCTCCAGGTAACTTCCTGGCTGCCAAAAATGCTTGGAATGTCTTGTTGCAAAAAAAGATATCGGTTTTCACATGGAAATTGCTTCATGCTTTCCTTCCTTTTGATGATGTACTTACAAACTGTGGATATAGTCTGGCTTCCAAATGCCCTGTGTGCTGTCATTCCGATACAATTGACCACTTTTTCATATCATGTACATTGGCAAAATTGATTTGGAACAACCTGGCATCTCTGATTCACTTCAATCTGCCTGAACATCAAACCATCTCTCAGAGATTCTTTGCTCTCTGGAACTACTTAGATTTACCTAAAGGTTACCAAATGATATGTAAACTACTTCCTTCGCTTACTTGCTGGTGTCTTTGGAAAGCTAGAACTAGGCATATCTATGATCAGGTTCCCTTTTCCACTGACCTAATCTGTAGGGAGATCCTTCACCTCATCAACCTTTCCTTATACTCATGCCCTGCATACTTGAACTTTCACTCAGGTTTCCCAAACCCACTTAGGCATCTAATACCTCTTCTTAGGCCACCTCCAAAACCAATTATCAGGCCTGTCTGTTGGGAAAAGCCTGGCATAAACTCCATCAAAATCAACACTGACGCTTCATGGCTCTCACACACTGCTTCTGTTGGGATCATTGTGAGAGATAACACTAGCTTTCCTCTATCCATAAACTCATCTACGATAGAAGCTCTATCTCCTTTGCATGCTGAAATATTAGCTATCCTTGCTGCATGTCAATCTTTTCAGGACCGTGATTACTCCGTTATCATTGAATCTGACTCTCTTCTAGCCATCAACATGATTCAGAACCCTTACTTTGCAAACTGGAATCTTTTCAACTTGGCATATAAGGTTAAAAGCCTATTAAACGGAGCTGTGCTTAAACATATCTATAGAGAATGCAACTCCGTAGCAAATGCAATTGCCAAATTTCATTCCTCTCATAACCAGCCACTTACCATGAATAATTTTCCGGTCCATATCAAAGGTCTCATCGCCTTGGATACGAAGCAGTTTCCCTATATTAGGACCTACAAACATGGCCATACTTGGAATAGATACTGCTAATGGAAACTGTTCTTATGCAGGTACAGGCAAGCAAGGTTTCAAGACCTATACGGCGATCCTGCACTCCTGTTGGTTCAAGATCTTTATGAGGATCCTACGCTCTTCCAGACTTACTTCTTCCTAACTCCTCTACTTCTACCTTTCTCATCCAACCGGCAACGACTAGTAACTATACATTGATGTACTTAGCTTCCTTTTAGCTAACAATATATCTACATGTTGGTAATATCCATAGAGTTGCCTGGCCAAAGTGCGAATTAACACGGGGTGTGGAGATTCGTCTACTTTGGAATCGCAACTCCTCTGGGATATTACCACAAACCTATATAGACTAACTGATTTTGAGGCAAAGGTGTTGCCTTTTGTAAAAACTTCTGCCACATTAAATGGCTACTTTCATGGTTTGGGGCACCAATATATATACCCCCACCTTCGGGTGCTTCCATTTAAAAAAAATATTGAAAAATTTGTATCAATAAAAAAAAATCTATTACTAAAAGTTCAATTTAATAATAATGAACTAATGGCTGAAATTTGTGATCTAAGCACTTAAAACTATGAACTAAAAATCTCATTACACACTTTTATCAATTACTAAAAATTCAATTTAATAATAATGAATTAATTGCTAAAAATTGTGATCGAAGCACTTAAAACTATGAACTAAAAATCTAATTCCACTTACACACTTTTATCAATTACTAAAAATTACATTTAATAATTATGAATTAAAACCTAAAAACTATAATTATATCATTTTAAAATGTGATTTAGAAGATTCATTACCATTCACAAAATTTTACCTACTACTTTTTAATTATAATGAACTAATGTCTAAAAAATGTGGTCTAACAAATTAAAACTGTGAACTAAAAATTCATACCAAGCACACAATTTTATCTACTACAATTTATTTTTGTTTAATAATGAACTAAGAACCAAAAAATTTGATCTAATAACTTAAAGTATTTGTCTCTTGAAAGATGATCATTCTATAAGCTATAAAAAGATGAAAGTTTAAAGTGTAAATTAGAAGAAATGGAGATAAAATTTTCATGTTGCATGAATCGGGTTATAAACTTTATAACTACTACACATTACATAATAAAATTTTAATATTGCAACTAAGACCTTTTACCATTTATTATTTTAATTAAACCTCGTCTTTCCATAAGCTTATGGAAAGAAGATCTTTCCCAAGACTTTTCCCTTGAGTCATTCTCTTGAAAGACGGTCTTTCCATTAGTCTTGAAAGACCAAGGTTTAAAGTGCAAATAAGAAGAAATGAAGATAAAACTTTCGGGTTGCATGAATTGGGTTATAAACTTAATGACTACTACACATTGCATAATAAATTTTTAATATTGCAACTAAGACGTTTTACCTTTTATTATATTAATTAAACATCGTCTTTCTATAAACCTATTGAAAGACCATCTTTCCAAAGACTTTGTCAAATAATAAATAGTAAAATATAGTATTTTATAACACCCAAGATTGAATATAATTTATTACCTTAAAATATAAAATATAAAATATATTAAAGTATACTTTTAAAACATAAAATTCTTAAAACAAGGAGGATGACAGAAACAAATTTAAATGAAGAGAAAAGAAATAATTACCTAGAGGAAAGGGAAATCAAATAAATGCCAAAGGAAACAGTTACTATCAGCTTCCCTCTGGCATTACACCTGCATCTCACTTGAGTTATGCTGATGACATTATCATCTTCATGCAAGCCTCAAAATCTAATCTAATCAGAATCAAAGCTTTCTTAGAAACATTTGAACTAACCTCTGGACAAAAAATAAACTTCGATAAATCTGATTTCTATGCTAGTTCAAGAGCAACAACTGTTAAAATAAATCAGATAAAATCAATTCTAGGGATGAAGAAAGGAGTCTTTCCATTTAAATACCTGGGATGTCCAATATTCAAAGGAAGGACCTTAAAACTATATTTTGAACCTTTGTTGGAAACTGTAGATAGAAAGCTCCTGAATTGGAAAAACATATGGTTAAGTCTGGGAGGCAAAATGGTGCTTATTCAATCTTGTCTATACTCCCTCCCACAGCATATCTGGTAAGTCCTAAAGCCCCCTAAACAGATAATAAAGGCATTAGAAAAGAAAATGACAAGATTTTTCTGGGGGGAAACAGAGGGCAAATTAAACAAAGTATGGAGAAAATGGGCTGATCTGAGTACACATAGGTACCAGAATGGTTTATGATTCAGATCCGTAAGAGCAATAATTGATTCATGCTCTGCCAAACTATGTTGGAAAAGCCAATTGGGCATAAACATGTGGTCCAAACTTTTATGGGCATTACCACAGTCCCATAAGAAGTCCTATACTTGGAAAAGGATATGTAGTATTAACTCCTTTGCAGAAGAAAATTCTCTCATTATACATGGCAAAGGAATGAGCAATTGTTGGAATGCAAATTGGTGCCCAAATGGTCCCCTTTCTAATTGTGTTCCACCTTCAGTACTATCACCTTTTTACTACTACACCATTGCTGACTTCATCAGAGAAAAAAGTCAGATATTGCAACATATTTTACCTTATTTGGAACATGATACTTTGAATTTTTTGCAGGTAGCACAGGTTAACATTAAAAGGGAGGATAGACTTATATGGAAACTTGAATATACAGGCATCTTCTCCTTCAGATCAACCTACAGGGCCCTTACTCAGCAATCAGGTAATTTCCCAGCCACTAGACACATCTGGAACCCCAGACTGCCAAAACAATATCGATTTTCACATGGAAATTGCTGAATTCTCTCCTACCTTTTGATGATGTCTTAGTCCAATGTGGCTTTAGCTTAGCTTCGAAATGTCCTGCATGCAATCAACCTGACTCAATAGAGCATTTTTTCATCTCATGCCATTTGGCTCAAAATGTTTGGGATAATACTTCAGATATTTTGGGGATTAAACTACATACCTTAGACAGTTTAACTTTGAGGTTTTTTGAATACTGGAATAATACTGAACTGTCAAAGGTGCATAGAGATATCTGTAGGATGTTTCCATCTCTGATATGCTGGTCATTATGGAAAGCCAGGAATGCTTTTTATTATGACAACAAAAAGTTTTCACAAGCTCTAATCAGTAAGGAAGTGAGAGATCTTATTTTTCTTTCATTCTCAGCCAAACCTTCTCACTCCAATGTGTATCTAAATAGAAGCTATCCTATTTTCTCTCTAATCCCACCTCTGAGACCTTCCTTAAGCCTTCTATATCCACTGTCTTTTGGAAAAAGCCACCACAAAATACCATAACTGTGAATGTGGATGCATCCTGGTCCTCTACCATGTCCACAATTGGCCTTATAGCTAGAGATTGGACTGGTAAACCGTGCCTAATTCAATCTTTAACTATTGCTACTAGTACACCATTAGAGGTTGAAATGAAGGCTAAGCTTCACTAGTTTGGACCCCGGGTGTTCTTACATAGTGGAATTAGATACCATGCTTGCGGTGAACATGATAAACAATCCCAGAAATGCTAAATGGTCTCTATATGTCTTAGTTTTCCAAACTCACTCTGAACTTAAACAGGCTACACTAAGGCATGTGTATAGGGAATGTAATGCAGTTGCTGATGCAATTTCAAAGCATAAACCTACACACCCTTTACAACCAGACATTAGCATCTCTAACATCCCACCAATCATCAAAGGCCTTATCCATCTGGACAAAAATAATTTCCCTTACATCCGAACACAGAAGCATGCTACTAAAGGATAGATACTGCTGAAGTTTCTTGTTCTTTTATTTTTTGCAGACAAGAAACGAGATGGGGAAACACTGAAGGCACTTGGATTGAAGGCAAAATCATGAACCAAGGAACGCAGCAACATCCCTCCGCAGACAATCTGAAGGTTTTCTGAATATGATCGGCTTTTGAATATGATGGCCTTCTCGGGTCTATACAATTATACTTTATGGTTTTAAGGATAGTTGCCTGGCCAAAGAAAGCGATTAACACAGGGGGTGGAGGTCGCTCACTTTGGAAATGCAACTTCCATCACCTCTAGTACTATAAATAGTCTACTACTTCCTCTCCATCTGAACCACTAGTCCACTAGTATTAGATCATTCTTTTGAAGGCAACGAGGTTGCCTTATCGATGTAATATTCCAAAACATCATTGTACATCTTTTGGTTCTAAATAGGTTTGGGGAACCTAATAAATATCCCCCGCCTTAGGGTGCATTAAAAAAATGCCAAAGGAAACAGAAAGAGATGCTTGTGGACATGCCTGCGGTATTCAAGGCATGTGTGGACATGCCTGCGGTATTCAAGGCACATGCGGACTTCCAAAAGCGTCTATGATGTGTCCATTTTATATACGTAATTTAGTACTTTTTGGAATTACTTTTGTGCTCTCTTGTTATCAAGAATTTGTGTTTTACCTTGAAATTCTCTTACGAAAGGTAAGAGCGACTTTACGCTATTTTACTTTTTCTAAATGGATTTTACGTGACAAAGGAAGAACATGGAGACTTGAAGATCGGAGGCCATTGAAGATCACCTTTTGAAGACTTTGAAGACTTGCTTCAAAGATTTGAAGACTTGAAGAATGAGAGGAATTATTGTAAAGAAGAGTGCTTGCTACAAGAACAAGAAAAGAAGAAAAGGTTCTATTCTGGCACCCATCGCGAGTCGCAACATATAACGGCCAGAACACAAGCTTATCCCTTTCTACTATAAATAGCATTCTTTTTCCTCTCTTTCATATCTCTTCTTCCAGCCAATTTTGGTACTATTCCAACCTTAATTTTCCACCATTTTCATCTTTGATTTCTCTTGACCAAGGCTTTCAAGCTCATGTCTTAAGAACAATTTGTAGCCTATTTGATACTCTTACTATTATGCATTTGTGGAACATTGAATGTGTTTGTTAATGTCATTAATGTTTTTGAAAGCTTGAGTATATTAAGTTCTTGTATGATATGCTTGTTAGGGTTTGGGGAAATGTGCTGACTACCCATTTTCTTGATAGGAAATTCAAGTGTATGATTTAGAGTTTTTTATTGTGTTGATGGATTGATAATTGCTGGATGAATATAATAATGTTGATCTCTTTGTCATGTTTGTTGCTTGTAGCAAATGAGAGAAGTCTATGAACGTCAAGCGTTCTTGACTAATCTTGTGTAAATGCATAGATTTGTTAAATGCCTAGACACGGTGTAATGTTTATAAGTATTGTCAAACTTGTTGATTCTTCATCTTCAACACCATCAATGGGATACTTTTAGTCGTGCTTCGACTAAAGAAGTCATTGGTGAGGTTTGACAAGAGATGTCGAATTCACTCTTGCAAATTTCTACCCAAGAAGGATAGAAGTTTAATCTTCACAACAAGTAGTGAAAGTAGTAAATATGTTGCATGTTCAATGATAGATAAGAGGCTTGGAAGTGGAAGTCAGTTACGCCCAAGGTTCCGTTAATTGTTGGTTGAATCACCTTTTAGTTGTTGCATGCTTTGCATATTTAACTTGCTTGATTATTTAACATGTTTTTCAACTCACGATTTAGGATCAAAACCAACCCCCCCATTTACATGCTTATATATATATATGCTTATATCTAGTATATTTTCTCCTATATATATTTAAACACTTGGAAAGATCCCTCTTCTTGTGGACGACCCTGACTTTCCATTATCTACTTAATTGTAGATAGGAAGCATTAGGGCTAAAAAATATAATTTTGAGAGGTACGGAAACAACCTCCCAAATTTTGGCACCGATGCCGGGGAAGAAGTGTTTATTTTTAAATGTTTGGGCATATTATGTCTGACTATGTGCTAGTTGTAAATATTTGTTAGTTTGCCTTTTGTTTTAATTTCTTAGTTGACTTACCATTTTTGCTTGGCTGGGAGATGTATTGTTCGAGTTCTTGGTGTATGGTTCGTACGCGATCCTCTTCATAAGAACCCTTACACTACGATCCCGAGTTAGAGTTGAATTTAAGATGGGTTAGCAGATTTTCTTTGGAAAGTGTGAATAACACCCATCCTACTGACCATTTTGTAAATACTTATACTTCTATAGAGTATCAACATGAGCACGAACATGAGCATCCGGGAGGAGGGCCTCAATATCCTCCTCTCTAAGGAAGAGCACCTCTCATCCAAGGAAGGGAGATTCCTTTAGGGCAAGCCTTGTTGAGGGACATTATGGCTCCCAACCTTGATCAACAACCGATGTGCACTTAGTATCCTTTGGTTGGACTGAATGGGCACTTTGAGCTCAAGACCGGGTTTATAAATATGCTACCTATCTTCCTTGGTAGGCAAGGGGAGAATTCTAACAAGCACCTCACCGAGTTCCATTTTTAGTGTGGTGGTACGGTCCCCCACGGAGTAGATGAAGACTTTTACAAGTTGAAGGCATTCTCATTCACATTGAGGGATGGTGTAAGAGATTGGCTCCACTATCTACCACCCAAGAGCATCAAAAGTTGGCTTGACATGAAGATAAAATTTCTAGCCAAGTACATCCCGGCCTCGAAGTCCGCCACTTTGAAGAAGGACATTAGCAACATCCTCCGATGGTAGGAAGAATCTCTCTTTGACTATTGAGAGAGGTTCAAGAAGCTTTTCACGAGTTGTCCTTACCATGACTATTCGAAGGGAGATTTGGTCTACTATTTCTACAATGGTCTTCTTGATGAGGACCAAAGATTAGTGAGGAGTTCTTGTGGTGGTACCCTTGGGAACAAGACTTTGACGGAGGTTATGCAATTATACGAGGAGCTAGCGGAGGAGTCAAGAAACTTTAGCTCGAGGGCCAATTTGAGAAGGAGAAATCCAATGCCCACAAGTGACCCCTCCAATAGTGGAAAGCTTGAGGACCAAGTCTTGGCCCTTGCTTCTATGGTGAAATCCTTGATGACCAAGCCCGAAAATGTGCCACGTGTGAAATCTTGTGAAATTTGTTTATTGGTGCATCCTATGGACACTTGTTCTACTTTGCAAGATGTTTATGTCGAGGAGGTGAGTGCCATAGGGTATCAAAGTGAGCAAGGCTATCAAGGCAACCAAGGCTTTGAAGGCTACCAAGGTTATCAAGGGTACCAAAACCGGCCGTACAATTTGGGTAAACACAATAACACGAA
This sequence comes from Rubia yunnanensis, assembly GCA_037428765.1. Classification (NCBI taxonomy): domain Eukaryota; kingdom Viridiplantae; phylum Streptophyta; class Magnoliopsida; order Gentianales; family Rubiaceae; genus Rubia; species Rubia yunnanensis. The sequence continues at coordinate 55,223,309 of CM075061.1, forward strand.
TCTCCAGTGTGGAAACTCTCAAGGAGGTCAAAACCCTCAACCGTATCGGCCTCCTAAACAACAATATATGCAACCTCAACAAAAATATCAAAGGCTTCAATACAAGCTTCGAGACCGAGCTCGGGGTTAACAAAAAATGAGGTGATGCAATCCATTCACCGGTTGAGCATGTGCACGGAGAAAGGTGAAAAATTCCAAGATGAAGCCAAGGAAAACATCAAGAACTTGGAAATTCAACTGAGTCAGATAGCTCAAGTGGTGTATCAGATAGAGGCCTGGGAAAAGGGCAAACTTCCCTCTCAATCGGAGATCAATCCTCAACAAAATGTGAGTGCAATCTCATTGAGACGTGGAAGGGGAAGTGATTGAGCCCCAAGCAAGGGCTGTTGTTGAGAGGATGGTTGAAAAACAAAAAGAAGACCTTGAAAAGAAGGTCGAAGAGCTGTCCAAATGGAGCAAAGAAGAGATTAAGGTGCAGACATTTGTACCAAGTTTGGGATCAAATCCCAAAACCACATCCCCACCGCACAAGAAGCTAAGAGGGGTGGTGACCCCTATCTATGTGTCGAAACCTCAGTTTCTAGAATTATTAAAGGATAGGCGGACCAAGGAGGACACCATAAACATCTATGAAGTCTTTTGTATATGTGAGGTAAATATAAAACTCTTAAATGCTCTTAATCAAGTTCTTAGGTATGATAAATTTCTTAAGGAATTGTGTACCATCAATAGGAAACAACAATTGAAAAGTAAGAAAAAGAGTGTGAAGAGTGAATATGTCTCTGCCATTTTTGATAATGAAATACCCCCTAAATATGATGATCCGGGAATGTTCACAATTCCTTGTGAGATAAGAGGCAAATGTGCTAACAAGGCCATGTTAGACTTAGGTGCGTCAATCAATGTGATCCCATATTCCTTGTATGAACACCTAAATCTAGGAAATTTGCACAAAACCGAGGTTGTTTTCTAACTAGCCGATCACTCTAGCACATACCCGAAAGGTATTGTGAAGGATGTGGGGGTGAAAGTGGATTCTTTGACATTCCTCGTAGACTTTTATGTTCTTGAAATGGGAGATGAAAATAGTGCTAAACCTATTCTTTTAGGAAGGCCATTATTAAAGACTTCAAGGACCGTAATTGACGTGCATAAAGGAACATTGACCATGGAATTTAATGGGAGAAAGGTAGAATTTGACACTAATAATTCTATTGATCATCCTAAAGATACCATTCTTTCCAAGCTATTGATGTTATTGATGATAAGGAACAAGAGGTAATTGAGCCCAAAGATGGTAGTTCTTTTAATGTGGCCATGGATGATGTTTTGAGTGATGCGTTGATTTCAAATGTTGTTAGTACTAACTTGAAAGGAAACAACAATGGCGAATACACTCTTGGGAAAGAAACATCCTACACTTTTCGTGTGTCCACGGGTAAGCCTATAAGGGTGGTTTTCCCTCCTTCTCTTGAGAAGACTTCGGTGGAAGAGTGCAAACCACCACCAAAAGATCTTAAATATTCATCCCTTGGAGAAGGGGAGAAACCCCCGAATGCTCATGTGCTTGAGATCACCATGGGACAAAAAGGTGAGTTGTTGGAAATATTGAGTGAACATGAAGAAACCCTAAGATATTTGAAGATGGTTTTGTTGGTGGATGATGTGAATCCCGATTATTTCGACCTTAATCGGGGAAAGGCGACCGATCATCTCAGTTCATTTTGTGAGTAAGCTCCAAGAAGAAGAGTGACTCATGTGGACAATGTTAAATAAACTTGGTTTTGATCATCTAGATCGTCATTCGTGACTTTCCGTTGGATGTTGTTTGGTTTTGGGCTTTTGTCATTAGTTTCATTATTTTGCTTTGTGCTTTTCACGGTTTTTTCCATGATTTTGTAGCAATTTGAAACTAAGGCATTGGATGGATGAATGGAGAAATACTTGGAGTCAAGAAGGAAAATCTTGGCAAGGGATGAGATAAAAAAATTCTCTAAGTACTAGGTAGACTGCCCGTCGCGATTCGGGACCACCTTGTCGCGAGTCGTGATGGGATCAAAAAATTGACAATTTTGGAGCCCTCTAGATCAAGTTTTCACTAACCGCAATGGCTTCATCGCGAGTCGTGATGGACCTCCTCATGTCACGACAGTTTAGTCGCAAGTCGCAACCAAATCAGAAATATTTTGCTCAAATATGAACTCCCAGGTCCACTTTTCGCTACTCGCGACATTCCCATCATGAGTAGCGACGGATTGGTCATGAGTCAAAATGAGAGCTTTAACCGGAGGTGCCTTTTGACCTACCCATCGTGAGTCGTGACGAGCGTACATACCTATTTTAAAAAATAGGCAAAAGTTTATTTCTCCTCCATCCCCTTCTTCTTCCCTTCATCTCCTCCATCCTCTCCATCATTTTCCATCAATCCCAACCACCAAACCACCGCAAATCTATCACATATCCATAACCCATCATCCATACCCTCTCAATCCTCCAAAAACACCCCCAAATCAACCAAATTTGTGAAAATCCCAAAACCCTAGTTTTTGGGAATTTCTCAAATTTGGGTGAATTAGGCTCAAATTAGTTGTGGGCTTCATTGTTTCATCCTTCTACACACACTAGTGGTATGATTCCTTACTTTCAAACATTTGAATTTTTAATTGTGTGTAGTTTAATTTTGGTGAAAATTGTGCATTTTGTGAATGATGATATATTGTGTATGTTATGATAGTTCTTCACAGTTTATGCCTTGAATTGAAAATATCTTGTATATATCATTATGTTGGATATTTTTCAATGGTAAACGTGGGTAATTCTTTGTAGTTTAGCATTGACTGGGAAATGTTCATATTGTGCCTATAATTTGGTTTGATGGGAATCTTAGCTATAGAGTATTTATTAATACATGGTGGATTGAATTGAATACATTCATGTGGAATTTTGGATGTGGGATAGCATTGTGCTCAATTTGATTGTGTTGATTTTCTCATGTTGGTGTTGTGCTTGCTTTGTGTTTATATTGTTTCTTTGGTTGAGAATTTGGTTATGGCTTGTACTAGAGATTGGGCACATTGGCTTGATTAAACATAGTTGATATTTGTATGCAATGTTATCATGCTTAAGGTAGTTTAGCCACAGCATTTAAATGTTAACGTTATGAACATATTAATGGTAGCTAAAGTAGTTAGACATGACTGTGATTATAGGATATAGCACACTTGATGTTTAACTATGTGACAACCTAATGGACTTGAAATTATAGGTATGTTGAATGTGACATGAATTGTATATGCAATTGTGGTTAGAACTTAAACTAGTTGGCTTGGATTTTGTTTGGTTTGTGATGATTGGCTAAACTAGTTTGGGATTGGGTGTGATTTTGTGACATTGCATGTATGTATATTCTTGTGAATTTTACTTGTTTGTTGTGGTTGTTAGATATGGCCCCTACCAACATACCTAGGGCTCTCCCATCAGGTGGGTGCACTGCCGCTCCATCTCCACCTCCACTGCTAGCTCCGGAATCGAGCCCTGTACCTCCTCCTAATAGGTACATGGTTTTAACCCGGATCACCGAGCCCTATGTGGAGACGTGGGATGCCTTGGTCAACCGCCAGCTCAAGGAGACAAGTTTTGTTGACATGCCCACACTAGACGCTCTTGGGCTAACCCAGCTAGTGTGATGCCTTCTCGCCAAAAGAGGTTTAGAGGGTTTCATAGACAAGAGTGCCTCCTCCTACCGGCGATACACACTGGAGTTCCTGTCCTCCATCAGGATGTGCAGCATAATAGATGATAAACCATTAGAGAGGTACATCACTTTCCACTTAGAAGATATACCCCGAGAGATTACCGTCTCGCAGGTTGAGAAAGCCTTTGGATGGGACATGGCTGAGATTCGGGCGAGGCTAGACCCACAGGCCCAGGATCGATTGATTGAGGATGAAATGCATTTCTGGAGTGTCATCAACATGAGGGGGAAGAACTCTAATGACAAGAGCAGTGTTATCATCCATCCCACACTCCGCTATGTGCACAGACTCTTGGCCAACACAGTGCTATACTAGGCGGCGCCGACGAATGTGCTGGTCAACGACATTCACTTCTTATGCCACTTGACGAGTGAGGAGTTTGGATACAAGTTATGGGCTGAGCTATGGATAAAAAGGGTAGCAGAGATGGCTAGGAAGCGAAAGGAGAAGATTATTGTTGGATGCATGATTGGCCTCTTAGCGGAGTACTTAGGATTGGTCCCACTGGCAGATTTTTCGCACTTAGGGAGGCGTACTTCCTACCTCATCACTGCAGAAAAGCTGGTGTGATTTAAGATGCTTGGCACCACGCAGACCACGGGGGTGTTTCATTGGTTATATGGTGCAGGAAGGTCACCTTCATGGCACTTCCTTATCCCAACAAGACGAAGTTGGAGTTTGATACACCCTTGGCCAATTTGGCGATTCCACCTGACCCCTCGTGTAGAGAGGAATTTCATCGTGAGCTTAATAAACTTTGTCCAATCCATGTTCAACGTGATGATAGTAATTTTCCTTTCACTGAGCGATAGCAGCAGCACTCTCCATAGCCTCCACCAGTGATCGAGCCTATGCAGGAGGATTATGTGCAACCTCACTACTCCCAGCCTCCGACTGATTTCTATGAGCGTATGATGCAGATTATGCAGGAGGGATTCTGCCGCCAGGATAGCATGATCTTTGAGGCACAATGTTTTTTTCTCTTAGAGCTTGATTGAGAGGTCTTTGTCGTACCTCTCAAAGTTATATTTTTAAGTCCTAATGCTTCCTATCTACAATTAAGTAGATAATGGCAAGCCGGGGTCGTCCACGAGAAGAGGGATTTTCTTCAGTGTTTAAACATATCTAGGAGAAAATATACTAGATATAAGCATATAGATATATATATATATATATATGCATGTAAATAGGGGAGAAGTTTGGTTGGTTTTGGTCCTAAGTTATGAAATTAAAGACAAGTTAACTAATCAAGCAAGTTAAATATGAAAAGTAGGCAACAACAACTAAAAGGTGATTAAACCAACAATTAATGAACCTTGGGCGCAATTGACTTCCACTTCCAAGCCTCTTATCTATTATTGAACATGCAACCTATTTACTACTTTCACTACTTGTTGTGAATACTAAACTTCTATCCTTCTTAGATAGTAGTTTGCAAGAGTGGATTTGACATCTCTTGTCAAACCGCACCAATGACTCCCTTAGTTGAAACACGACTAAAAGTATCTCATTGATGACATTGAGCAAGAAGAATCAACAAGCTTGACAACAATTATAAACACTAAACCGTGTTAAGCATTTAACCAATTCATGCATTTACACAAGATTAGTCAAGAATGATCGACATTCATAGGCTTCTCTCATTTGCTACAAGCAACAAACATGACAAACGCTTGGACATTATCATATTCATCTATCGATTATCAATCCATCAACACAATCAAAAGCTCTAAATCTTACTCTTGGATTTCCTATCAAGAAAACGGGATATCAAGCCATTTCCCCAAACCCTAACAAGCATATCATACAAGTACTTCATATACTCAAGCTTTCAAGAACATTAATGACATTAGAAAACACATTCAATGCTCCATAAATCATAATAGTAAGAGTATCAAATAGGATATAAATTGTTCTTAAGACATGGGCTTGGAAGCCTTGGTCAATTGCTCCCAAGAACTAGATTTAGCTACTACAAATCATACTAACATCCATAGACAAATTCATAGAAAAATAAAAGATAAAATATAAAAAAGATGAAGAACCTAGGGTTCTTTGAGGAGGAAGTTTGGCCAAGAGGATAGGATGAGAAGTGAGTGACCAAAAATTCCTTTTATAGTACAAGACAGAGGAAAGAAAAGCAAAAACAAAAAGTGTAGCAGGATCCCGCCCGGGCAGGAATGGGCTCGCCCGGGCAGGCTGCCCATTTTCACCCTTATGTCGATTCCTCTTTGCTTTTTCGCCTTGTCTTCAAATCCTCGATTATTCTTATCTTCAATCGTCAAAGCTAGTCTTCAAATATTCAAAGTATTCAAGAGGTGATCTTCAATGGTCTCCGGTCTTCAAGTCTCGATGTTCTTCCTTTGTCACAGAAAATCCACTTAGAAAAAGGTAAAAGAGCGTAAAGTCGCTCTTACCTCTCCTAAGAGAATTTCAAGGTAAAACACAAGCTCTTGATAACAAAAGAGCACAAAATTGATCCTAAAAAGTACTAAAATATGCACATAAAATGGACACATCAAACCTCCCCGCACTTAAAACTTACTCGCCCTCGAGTAAGAAAAGATTCAAGCGCACGAAGGAAATGACGTATCCGCATCCTAACTACTATTCCCCCAAATCAATACCTCACAAAAATCTCAATATCACACATCCCAACATTAAGATCAAATGAAAAGTCGCCCACAACCCCTATTCCTAAATCTACCCAAACCATATCAACCTATCAATTCATTGATATCCCTAAAACATCTCCAATCCCAAATTTAAAATCTCAAATCCAATGGTACAAGGTAAAGCTAAAAGCATACATTAAGTTCAAACACATACTCCACTTTATACCAATATATCATCAAAACATTAAGTATATCAACAATCAATAATTTCATAACTTCGTTTTTCTCGCTAAATATTTTAATCCCAAGAGGTCTCAAGATGTTAAGCTACCTGATCCATCTATATGGCCACCACAACCTTATGACTCCAACACCGGCAAATGAGTGAACACATAACGTTTTTCCTTTTTCTCTTTTTCTCTCTTTCTCTCATTTTGCCTGGGAACCCTTTCGGGTTTTCATCCTAGCCACACATCATATTTCTTTGGCTCATATCTCAGCTTTTTCCACACATTTAGCCTCTCATTTTTACCTAGGTTTCCCTTTTGGATTTTCGACCTATCTGGGCTCCCAATGTTGCCTAAGATGCCCTCTTGGGTTTTCAACTTAGCGGAATTTTTTTATTTTAATTTTTGTTCTTTTTCATTTTCTATTTTTTTGTGTTTTTCCAATCAAAAGTAGCTAATTATATACATGTCAATCATTAAACCCTCTGGGAGGTCGTCGCCGAACCTCTCAAAGTTAATATTTATAAGCCCTAAATGCTTACTATCTACAACTAAGTAGATAGCGGCAAGTTGGGGTCGTCCACGAAGAAGAGGGATTTTCTCAAGCATTTAAACGTAAATGGTTGATATTATGCTAGGAGTAGATATATATACACATATAAAAGCATGTAAAAAGGGGGGTTTGGTTGGTTGGTTTTCCTAAGTTATGAAAATTAAAAGACAAAATAACTAGCAAAGTAAAGTAACTAGGCTAATCATTAAACAAAACTTAAGAAAAAGGGGTTTAAAACTACAAAGATAAAGCCTTGGGGGCAATTTATATCCACTTCCAAACTTAATGTAGATCATTGAACCATTCACTCATTCTATCACATTCATTACTTGACTTAACATTAACATACTTATCTAGAAAGAATCACAACACATTCTGCACAAGAAGTTCTAAGTTCATGTTCATAGATTTTCATGCAAAGGAGCTAAGGAATTTGTCACTTTCCTAACACCCGAACACTTCAATCATAAAAACACTTCCTATTCTCAAACCACCCATGACATAAATGAAGTGAAACATAGCATCAAGAATACATATATGCTAAATAATAAAGGCTTCAAGAACAAGTGAAACAATCTATTCACTACTTCAAGTACTTGTTGTAAAGATAAATCTTCTATCCTTCTTAGATAGTAGTTTGCAAGAGTGAATTCGACATCTCTTGTCAAACCTCACCAATGACTCCCTTAGGACTAAGAGTATCTCATTGATGGCATTTAGCACGAAGAATCAACAAGCTTGGCAACACTTATAAATACTACACTGTATCTAAGCATTTAACCAATTCATGCATTTACACATGATTAGTCAAGAACGATCGACATTCATAGACTTCTCTCATTTGCTACCTAAAACAAACATGACAACGAGTTCGACATCATCACATTCATCTAGCAATTATCAACACACCAACATCATTTAAGAAGCTCTAACTCATGCTCTTGGATTCCACATTAAAAGAGGGGAGAATTAGCTACTATCTCCCAACCCTAACAAGTAATCATACAAGCAATTCATATACTCAAGCTTCCAACAACATCAATGCAATTAACAATTCACATTCAAAGCTCCATAAATGCACAATAGTAAAAGCACTAAATAGATAGATATGGTTCTTACTACATAGATATGGAAGCTTCAATCCATTGCTCCCAAGATAAAATTAAGCTAGATAATCAAAACCCACAACATGGAACAAAGATCTACAAAGAAAGAAGAAGAAATGAAAGAAAATGGTGAAAAACTGGGGTTTTGGAGCCCCCAAGTCGGGCTTAGAGAGTTGGGGAAGAAGGGGGGTTAAAAGCTATTTATAGTACAAGAAAAAAGGGAGTAAAATGCAAGTTGCAGGGCAGTTATCGCGAGTTGCGATGCCTCCATCGCGAGTCGCGACCAGATCAGTAAAATTTTGAGCTCCCAGGTCAACATTTTGCGAGTCGTGACACACTCGTCGCGAGTCGCGACGAAAAAAAGTCCTGTTTTGTTTTGCTTCCTCCGGGTGAACCGTTGATCTGTTTTGGGAGAACCACCCATTTTATAGTACTCGAGAAGAGGAATCCAATGGTACCACTCTTGGAGGCTGATTCTTCTTGGAAAATTCTGAAAACTCTACTTCAAAACATAGATCATTCTTCACCCTTTGCTTTGCTCTCCTTTCTTCAGCCTTTGCTTTGCTCTCCTTTCTTCACTTTATCTTCTACCACTTTGTGAGTGGCCTTCAATCTTCTACCATCCTTTTGAATGGCCTTCATTAAACCACTACTAAGTGCTCATGAGCAATCTATAAATTAATCTTACAAAAAGGAATCTAGATGCTCATAAGGACCAAAAGTCCATTAGATTAAACATAGGTTACAAAATGAAGGATTTAGATATAAAAACCAAAAATGGTCATCTAAACCCCTTATCATGTAAACCTACTAAATCTAGCAATCTTACAACAAAAATATGATAAAAGAGCTGTTAAATGCTTTGTAAAATACATGCTTTTAACGTCTTATCACCCTCCCCCCTCCCCACACTTAAAATCATACATTGCCCTCAATGTAAAACACCTAAGGCAACAAGTTTCAAGTATAAGGACAAATGAAAAACAACTTACAACTATTGGTGCGACGACTCCCCAAAGATTATTGCCGGTATTGAACCTCCCAAGCATCTTCCTCCTCATGACATCTCCTCCGAGTTTCTTCATTTCTAGGGAATACCATGGATTCACCACCGGTCAAGTGGTGAATCCACATTCAAAGGTTTCCATTGTCATCCGTCATGGTGGTTCTCTGCTGGTTGGCACGAACATTATACTCCACTTGAGCTCGATGGAAGGCATGTTGTTCCTCTCAAAGGACATGCAACTCATGAAGAAAATATTGATAGGAATTTAGAGGTAAAGGTGTGTTGGTATGAATACCAACTACATATGGAGTGGCCTTGGAGTTGTGGTTCAATTCCGTCTCAAAAGCAGTCTTGTATTCCAAGTCCGGCTCAATGCACAATGCTTCACTGGGGTGTCCTCCTCAAGGTTTGTCCTATTCGGGTTATCAAGATCCACGAACTTCACTTTTCTCCCATATAGCCAAATATATCCAAAATCATCAGCGATTGCTAGCATGTTCGATTCAGATAGCTTCTTGCATGAGAGAAAGTAAGAGTCTAATAGGCCTAGTCTCGGAAAACCCTCCAGTGCTTGGATGTTCAAATGTTCAACTAACATCGTAACCATGCCACCCATGGAGAGTTCACCTCTTTGATCTAATTTGGTGGTTTTTGCACAACATTTTGTTACCCAAACATCAACCCAATCCGGTGGCCGATGCCGGCTCTTGTCATTGACCAAAGAGACTTAAAGTCTTCAACGGGGGCATGTGTTGGCTTTCCATGGAAAAAGAAGGTTGAGGCCAATAGACGGTGAGTGTATCGCAAGGCGGGGTGTAAAATCAAAGAGCTCCTATCTTTACCCGTCTGGGCTCTCTTGGTTATGATATACCAAAATTCGGCATCATTATAAGCATGAGTGGTTTCATACCCTTTATTGTACTCACAGTCACACCCGAAAGCCATCTTCAACTCAGTGTAGCTCGCTTCATGGTTCACATCATTCAAGTGGAAGGTGATATATGGTACACATTTGCCATCCTGATCCACCCGGCCTTGGTGTTTTTCTACGGTAGCTAAGAACTCTACTGTGTACCTCTCTTATGCTGGAGAGTGTTTGGCCATGAAACGTCTCAACCCCACCTTGGATAGAAGAATTTTGACTGGATGTCATAACCCAAGCACATATATAGCTTCACCACAGTAAAATTTTGTTTCTTCAATAGGCCGGCCAACAATAAAATCCCACCTTCTTGAAAACTTGCTCGTAATGCACGTTAACCCCATATACTTCCCTGTGAAATGCCTAGGGGGTGCGGAGGAACTTGCACCATCATGCTAGAGTCATTTTTTTGGGGCCATGAGTTCTCACCACAATACACTAAACACCACAAGAAACAAGGTTCTAAAAGAAATCACTCACCACAACAAGCAATGCTTCACAATACCATTCACCACCACAAATAATTCTTCACAAAAGTACTCCTAGTGGTTAAGAACAAAATTCCACCAAGTTCCAAGAACAAAATAGCTCCAAGTATCCAACAAGCAATTGACAATATTAGCACATCACCCAAAAAATCCAAACACCTCAAATCAACTAAGCAACAATACTCCAACCTCATACCACCCACAAGATAGGCACAAAATTCTTCCAAAAATTCTACACCAATCACAATGGAAATTTGTAGGAGATGTAAATTTACCGTTGTTGTGAAGAGGATGACTAGGGAGAACACATTTTCCAAGTGAGTCCAAGCAATTCGTTGCTTCCCAAGTGACCAATTCAAGCCAAGAACAAAAATCCCAAAAAGTTAGGGATTTGAGGATTTATTAGGTTGAATAATGGATTTGATGAGTGTAGAGAAGTGTAAGATGGTGGGTAAGTGTGGAATGTTGGTGGAAAGGATGGATGTTGGATATAAATGGTGAAATTTGGAAGATAGAAATGAGTTGTAGGAGAGCTTTTGAAATGGATAAGAGAGGAGATGGAGAAGAAGGAAATGGAGAAGAGAAGAAAATAGGAAGAAGAAGAAAAATGTGTCAATGAACAGTGCCCACGCAAGCGGCGAGGCTCCCAGCTCTATTTCTGATTTACCCACGCAGGTTGCGCGGGCGGCCTTTTCTCATGCGAGCGGTGTGGATTCTAGTCCGCCTGCTCTCATTTTGCCTGCGCATGTCGGGCAAGCGGGGGCTTGGCTACCCGGGCGGGATAACTCCCAGCTCCCCTGCTCTACTTCTGAATTTTTTTATTTTTACAAGGCCAATTTTTTTGTTCCAAAATTATCGCCAATTCTCCAATGCTTGACCTATTTTGCTACAAAATCATGGAAAACACAACCATGATAGAAATAAAATAAATTAAAACAATGAAAAATAACAATAAAAATCAAATTGAGATAACCTCGACGAAAAATCATGAATGACGATCTGGATGATCAAAACTAAGTTTATTTAACATCGTCGGAACGACTTACTCCCCTTCTTGGAGCTTACTCAAAAACCGGGTCAAGAAGCTCAACATCTTCTCCCTTCTCCGGCACAAAATTATCGTGGTAAGGCTTCAAACGTTGTCCATTGACTTTGAATGTATTAGACTTAGCCGATCTAAGATTTCCACCACACCATGCGGGAATACCTTCACCACCTCAAAAGGACAGATCCATTGGGACTTCAACTTACTAGGAAATAGGCGAATGTGGGATTGGAATAGGAGGACTTTTTGACCCACGTCAAACTCTTTCCTAATGATCATGTTGTCGCGCCACACCTTTGTTTTCTCCTTATAGATTTTTAAATTCTCATAGGACTCCCTCCGAATTTCATCTAGTTCATCCAATTGTAGCTTCCTATGCAAGTAGTCCTTATCTATATCAAGGTTGAATTCCTTAATTGCCCAGTAAGCCTTATGTTGAATTTTCACCAATAGTTGACAGGGCTTACAGAACACTAATCGGTATGGTGACATACTTATCGGTTTTTTGTAAGCCATCCTATACGCCCACAAGGCATCGTTCAACCAAGAACTCCAATCCTTCCGGTTAGGGTTAACCATTTTTGAAGGATGGACTTGATTTCTAGATTGGAAACTTTGGCTTGCCCATTGGTTTGTGGGTGATAAGCATTGGATATCTTGTGAGTGATGCCATATTTCTTTAAGAGTGCCTCTATAGTCCGGTCATAAAAGTGGGTGTCACGGTCACTAATCAAGGGCCGGGGTACCCCAAACCTAGAGAAGATGTTATCTTTCAGGAATTCTGCAACCACTTTAGAATTGTCAGTCCTAGTGTTTTTGCTTCAACCACTTTGACACATAATCAACGGCAAGAAGAATTCATGTAAAGCCATAAGAATTAGGGAAAGGTCCCATAAAGTCAATACCCCAAACATCAAAGATTTCACAATACAAAATAGGCCTTTGGGGCATTTCATTCCTAGAGGAGATATTTCCTACTCTCTGGCATTCATCACAAGATTCGCAAAAGTATATTCATGCTTATTTTGATGTAGGCCAATAAAAACCATTTCCTAAGACTTACCTAGCGGTCCTCTTTGCTCCAAAATGACCACCACATGCATAAGAATGACAAAATTCAAGAATTGAGTGTACTTCATTATCGGGGATACATCTCCTAACAACTTGATCCGCACAATGTCTCCACAGAAAGGGATCATCCCACACATAATATTTAGCATCACTCTTCAATTTATCGTTTTGGGCCTTAGAAAAATGAGGAGGGAATTTACCGCCTACAAGGAAATTTAAAATGTCGACATACCACGGTTGGAGGTCCCTAATTGTGAACAGTTGTTCATCAAGTAATTCCTCCATAGTTGCTCCTTCACTGATGGATTTACCTCAATGTCTTGGCATGGAGTCAACCGGCTCAAATGATTGGCCACAAGGTTTTCCGTGCCCTTCTTGTCTCACACCTCCAACTCAAATTTGCTCAAAATCAAGATCCACCTTATCAACCTTGGCTTGGCCTCTTTCTTCATCATTAAATGACGAAGCACTACATGGTTAGTGTACATAATAACTTTTTTACCAAGCAAGTAAGATCGAAATTTTTCCAAAGAAAATACCACCTCTATCAACTCTTTTTATGTGACGGAGTAGTTTTTTTAGCCTTATTGAGAGACATGGATGCATAGTAAATGGCGTGAGGTGCTCTCCCCACCCTTTGACCAAGCACCACTCTAATGGCATAATTCCTAGTATCACACATGATCTCAAAAGGTAAAGACTAATCCGGGGGTTGTATGATAGGGGTCGAGACTAACCTTTCCTTCAATGTATCGAAGGCCCCTTTACAACCCTCATTCATCACAAATTCCACCTCCTTTTGCAAAAACTTGTACAAAGGAGATGCTATCTTTGAAAGGTCCTTGATGAACCAGCGGTAAAACCCTGCATGGCCAAGAAAAAAGTGCACTTCGCGAACATTAGTAGGATAAGGCAAAGTTTGAATTGTGTTTATCTTTGGCTTGTCAACCTTAATACCCTTAAAGGAGACAACATGGCCTAAGACAATGATTTTCTCTACCATAAAATGACACTTCTCTGAGTTTAACACAATATTAGTATTAATGCAACGTTTAAGAACTTGTGCCATATTTTCTAAACAGTTGTCAAAAGACTTACCATGAATGGTGAAATCATCCATGAATACCTCAACAAAGTTTTCAACAAATTCTGAGAAAATGCTTACCATACACATTTGGAAAGTAGCATGGGATTTAGATAACCCAAAAGGCATACGCCGGTAAGCAAATGTACCAAAGGGGCACGTGAAGGTGGTCTTTTCTTGGTATTTTCTTGGTCTTCCAGGGCAATGGCTACTTGAAAATATCCCAAGTACCCATCCAAAAAGCAATAAAAGGGGTGGCTTACTAACCTCTCGAGCATTTGATCAATGAATGGAAACGGGAAGTGATCATTTCGGGTCTCCGCATTTAGCCTTCGGTAGTCAATGCAAATGAGCCACCCATTTTGAACTCAAGTGGGCACCATTTCACCCTTCTCATTCTCGACTACCGTCACCCCACTCTTCTTGGGTACCACTTGAGTTAGGCTCACCCACTTACTATCCGATATTTTATAGATTATACCCGCTTGGAGCAACTTGAGGATCTCCGCCTTTACCACCTCCATCTTAGGTGGGTTCAATTGGCGTTGGGGTTGTCGTACGGGTCTTGCATCGTCCTTCAACAAAATTCTATGCATGCAAGTAGATGGACTTATGCCTTTGATGTCGAAAATAGTCCATCAAATTGCTTCTTTATTCTCCCGTAATACCACCATCAACTTTTCTTCTTTCTATTGGGTGAGTTTGCTTGAAATTATAACCGGGAGTGTCTCCCCTTTCCCAAGAAATGTGTACTTGAGGTCACTTGGCCAAGGCTTAAGCTCTATCACCGAAGCCTTCACAAGTGATGGAAGGGATTCCGGTTCCTTGGGGTTCTCTAAGAGTAGAGGGGGAGGGTTTAAGAGGCTTCGTTTCATCTCTTCAAGCAAGTTCAAGTCCTCAAAGCTTTCCTTCAAGTTAGTGCTCATAGAATATACATTGTAGGCATCATCACTATCACATTGCAAATAAACTAACAAGGAATCATCACCACTTAGTTCAAAAACATCTTGCACAACATCTTCAACAACATCTAAGGCATGGAAAGCATATTCTTCACTAGGATACTTCATAGAGTCATTTTTTTTGTTAAACTCTACTTTTATTCCATCAAATTCCATGGTGAGGGTACCCTTATGCACATCAATCATTGTCCTAGAAGGTTTCAAAAATGGCTGCCCCAATAAAATTGGGGTGGCATGTTTATCATGCTCCATGTCAAGGACAAAAAAATCCGTGGGGAAAACTAAAGAATCCACCTTAACCAACACGTCCTCGACAATACCCTTAGAGTGTGACCTGGAACGATCGACCAATTAGATTACCACCCCAGTTTTGTGCAATGTACCCATATTGAGGCTTTCATACAAAGAGTAAGGAATCACATTTATCAATGCACCTGGATCAAGCATGGCTTTTTCAAAATGTTTATTTCCTATTATGCAAGGGATTGTGAACATGCTGGGATTGCTACACTTAGGGGGTAGCTTTTTTTGACACAAGGCAGAAACATGCTCATTTTTCCCAATTTTCAACTTATTCTTGGCTCTTTGTTTTCTATTCACAACACATAATTCCTTAAGAAATTTAGCATATCCAGGAATGTTTTCAATGGCATTCACGAGTGGGATATTTACCTCACATCTACGAAAGACTTCGAAGATGTCCTTGTTGCCCTCCATCCTCCTCTTGTCTTTCAAAGCTTCAGGAAATGGTGGTTCCGGTACATATGGAGGAATCTCCACCATTTTTCCTTTGTGTGAGGGGAGGATGAAAGTTCCGGAATAGAGGTTGACTTCTCAACAATAACCTCCTCTTCCTTCTCCTTCCCTTCCTTGCTTTTTCCTTGGCAAAATTCTCAGCCTCTTCTTCAACCTCTTTCTCAAACACCTCAACCCTCATAGGCTGTTCTTCAACAATTTCATTACCCGGGGAAGTGCCAACCTCTCTACCACTTCTCAAAGCGATAGCACTAGCATTTTGTCAAGGGTTGATCTCCGGTTGGGAGGGTAGTTTACCCTTTTCTAGGGCCTCCATTCAATTCACCACTTGAGCTATTTGGCTCACTTGAGTTTCCAAGTTCTTTATGCTCTCCTTGGCTTCATCTTGGAATTTTTTTACCTTTTTCCACGCACATGCTCATCCGGTAAATGGCTTGCATCGCCTCATCTTTTGTTAACCCCAAGCTCTCCCCTTGGTCTCAGGGCTTGTCTTGGAGCCTTTGAAATTGTTATTGATGTGGCCTATATTGTTATTAAGGAGGCCGATACAGTTGAGGGTTTTATCTTCCTTGAGTCTTTCCATACCGGAGGTTCAGGTTATTACGATTACTTGAATAGTACAACCGGTTTTGGTAGCCTTGGCCACCTTGGTACCCTTCATTTCTTTGATATCCTTGCGCAACTTGGTAGTTTTGGTTGCCTTTGTAGCCTTGGTTTCCTTAATACCCCATAGCACTCACCTCCTCGACATAATTCTCTTGCAAAGTAGGACAAATGTCTGTAGGATGCGCCAAGTAACAAATTTCACACGATTTAACATGTGGCGCATTTCCGGGCTTGGTCATCAATGATTTCACCATAGAAGCAAGGGCCAAAACTTGGTCCTCAAGCTTTCTACCATTAGAAGGGTCACTTGCGGCCATTGGATTTCTCCTTCTCAAATCGGCCCTTGAGCTAACGTTCCTTCACTCCTTTGCTAGCTCCTCATACAATTACATAGCCTCCAATGAAGTAATGTTCCCAAGGGTACCACCACAGGAACTTCTCACTAATCTTTGGTCCTCGTCAAGAAGGTCATTGCAAAAGTTATAGACCAAATCCCCCTCCGAATAGCCGTGGTAAGGACAACTTAAGAGAAGCTTCTTGAACCTCTCCTAATAGTCGAAGAGAGATTCTTCATTCCATTGGAGGATGTTGCTTATGTCCTTCTTAAAACAGCAGATTTCAAGGCCGGGAAGTACTTGGCTAGAAACTTCGTCTTCATGTCAAGCCAAATTTTGATGCTCTTAGGTGATATGTAGTGGAGTCAATCTCTTTCACTATCCCTCTGTGTGAACATGAATGCCTTCAAGTCTTCATCTAATCCATGGGGGACTGTACCACCACACAAAAATTGGAACTCGGTGAGGTGCTTATTGGCATTCTCCCCTTGCCTACCAAGGAAAATAGGTAGAATGTTTATGAAACCGGTCTTTAGCTCGAAGTACCCATTTGGTCCAACCAAGGGATACTCAATGCACACATCGGCTATTCATCAAGGTTGGGGACCATAATATCCCTCAACAAGGCTTGGCCCAAAGGATAACGTATGAACCATACACCAAAAACTTTCACAATACGCCTCCAAGCCAAGTGAAAATTGCAAATTAACTAAGAAATCAAAACAAAAACAAACTAACAAAGATTTACAACTAGCACATAATCACACATAATATGCCCAAACACTCAAAAATAAATGCCTCTTCCCCGGAAACGGCCCCAAAATTTGGGAGGTCATCGTCATACCTCTCAAAGTTATATTTTTAAGCCCTAATGCTTCTTATCTACAATTAAGTAGATAATGGAAAATTGGGGCCGTCCACTAGAAGAGGGATTGTCTTAAGCGTTTAAACATATCTAGGAGAAAACATACTAGATATAAGCATATATATATATAAGCATGTAAATGGGGGAGAATTTTGGATGGTTTTAGTCCTAAGTTATGAAATTAAAGACAAGTTAACTAATCAGGCGAGTTAAATATGCAAAGCATGCAACAACAACTAAAAGGTGATTAAACCAACAATTAACAGAACCTTGGGCGCGATTTACTTCCACTTCCAAGCCTCTTATCTATCATTGAACATGCAACATATTTACTTTCACTACTTGTTGTGAAGACTAAAATTCTATCCTACATAGATAGTAGTTTGCAAGAGTGGATTCGACATCTCTTGTCAAACCTCACCAATGACTCCCTTAGTCGAAATACAACTAAAAATATCCCATTGATGGCATTGAGCACCAAGAATCAACAAGCTTGGAAACACCTATAAACACTACATCGTGTCTAAGAATTTAACCAAATCATGCATTTACACAAGATTAGTCAAGAACGATCAACATTCATAGACTTCTCTCATTTGCTACAAGCAACAAACATGACAAAGAGTTCAACATTATCATATTCATCTAGCAATTATCAATCCATCAACATAATTAAAAGCTCTAAATCATACTCTTGGATTTCCTATCAAGAAAAGGGGAAGTCAACCCATTTCCCCAAACCTAAACAAGCATATCATACAAGTACTTCATATACTCAAGCTTTCAAGAACAATAATGACATTAACAAACACATTGAATTCTCTATAAATGCATAATAGTAAGAGTATCAAACAGGCTACAAATAGTTCTTAAGACATGGGCTTGAAAGCCTTGGTCAATAGCTACCAAGAACTAGATTTAGCTACTACAAATCATACTAACATTGATAGAAAAATTCATAGAGAAATAAAGAGACAAAAAAATGAAAAAGATGAAGAACCTAGGGTTCTTTGAGGAGAAAGTTTTGCCAAGAGGATAGGATGAGAAATGGTTGGCCAATAATTCCTTTTTCAGTACAAGATAGAGGAAAAGAAAAGCAAAAGTGTAGCAGGATCCTGCTTGGGCAGGAATGGCCTGTCCCGGGCGAGAACGGCCTCGCCTGGGTGGGAATGAACTCGCCCGGGCAGGAATGAACTCGCCCGGGCGGGCTGCCCATTTTCACCCTTGTGTCGATTCCTCTTTGCTTTGTCGCCTTGCCTTCAAATCCTATATTTTTCTTGTCTTCAATATTCAAATCTAGTCTTAAAATCTTCAAGAGGTGATCTTCAATGGTCTCCAATCTTCAAGTCTCGATGTTTTTCCTTTATTACACAAAATCCACATAGAAAAAGGTAAAAGAGCATAAATTCGCTCTTACCTCTCCTAAGAGATTTTCAAGGTAAAACACAAGCTCTTGATAACAAAAGAGCACCAAAAGTGATCCCAAAAAGTACTAAAATATGCACATAAAATGTACACATAATTCATCGACATGGATTAGAAGATTGACCATCTATCAGCCTGCATCCATGAGATGCAGTCCCGGGTAGATGGCGCATCAGGCCCTGATCCTGGAGCAGAGATGCATAGAGCTAGGAGGCAGAGGAACACGGAATGGCTAGCTCATTATCATCAGCATTATTTTGGTGGTGGTCCTTCTTCCTCACAGCAATGATTGTGAGCATTATATTCTTAACCTTTCCATATTTCGCTTTGTACATTTTTGTCTTATTTTGTCTACATTGAGGGCAATGTAGCATTTTAAGTGCAGTGAGGGGTATTTACTGATTTCACTGCTTGGTTTGGGAATGTTTTTCTAGAATTGCTACTTTTGTGATAATTTTTCCGCTTTGTTTTGGATATTTTTCCCCTTTTTGTTTTGGGGATGGTTTCCTTTTGATGTACTTGAATGATGTTCGCTTTGATATTTTTCTTAGCCTTAACATTTGGAAAGCACTTTGCTACTTTTTGATTGGAAAAACATGAAAATTTTGAAAAAAAATAGAAAAAGAAAAAGAATTCCGCTAAGTTTAAAACCTGAGAGGACATCTTAGGCAAAATTGGGGGCATGGATAGGTCAAAAACCCGAAAGGGAGATCTAGGTAAAAATGAGAGGCTAAATGTGCAAAACAAATGTGAGATGTGAGCCGGAGAAACGTGATGTGTGGCTAGGATGAAAACCCAAAAGGGCTCCTAGGCAAAATGAGAGAAAGAGAGAAAAAATGTATGTACTCACTCATTTGCCGGCATTTGAGTCATAAGGATGTGGAAGCCATATGGATAGATTGGGTAGCTTGACATCTTGAGACCTCTTGGGATTGGGAAATTTAGCGGGGAAAATGAAGTAAGTTATGAAATTATTAATCATTAATATACTTCATTTTTAGGATGATATATTGGTATAAAGTGGAGTATGTGTTTGAACTTTATGCATGTTTTTAGCTTCACCTTGTACCATTGGATTTGGGATTGTCAATTTGAGATTCGGAGATGTTTTAGAGATATCATGAATTGATAGGTTGATATGGTTTGGGTAGACTTAGAAATGGGGGTTGTGGGAAACTTCTCATTTTATCTTAATGTTGGGATGTGTGATATTGAGAGTTTTGTGAGGTGTTGACTTTGGCAAATAGTAGTTAGGATGTGGATACATCAATTCCTTTGTGTGCTTGGATCTTTTCTTACTCGAGGGCGAGTAAGGTTTAAATGCGCGGATGTTTGATGTGTTCATTTAATGTGCATAATTTAGTACTTTTGGGATCACTTTTGTGCTCTTTTGTTATCAAGAGCTTGTGTTTTACCTTGAAATTCTCTTAGGAGAGGTAAGAGCGACTTTACGCTCTTTTACCTTTTCTAAGTGGATTTTGCGTGACAAAGGAAGAACATGGAGACTTGAAGACCGGAGGCCGTCGAAGATCACCTTTTGAAGACTTTGAACACTTTCTTCAAATATTTGAAGACTTGAAGAATGAGGGGAATTATTGTGAAGAAAAGTGCTTGCTACAAGAAGAAGAAAAGAAGACAAGGTTCTGTTCTGGCACCCGTCGCGATTCCTGATGCACGGGTAGCCAGAACACAACCTTATCTCTTTGTACTATAAATAGCATTCGTTTTCCTCTCTTTCATATCTCTTCTTCCAGCCAATTTTGATACTATTCCAACCTTAGTTTCCCACCATTTTCATCTTTGATTTCTCTTGTTTTATATTTGGTTTGTTAGCATTAAGTAGTATGAACTCTAGTAGCTAAATATAGTTCTTGGGAGAAATTGACCAAGGCTTCCAAGCCAATGTCTGAAGAACAATTTTTAGCCTATTTAATACTCTTACTATTATGCATTTATGGAGCATCGAATGTGTGTGTTAATGTCACTAATGTTCTTGAAAGCTTGGGTGTATGAAATACTTGTATGATATGCTTGTCAAGGTTTAGGGAAATGGGTTAATTTCCCCTTTTATTGATAGGAAATCCAAGAGTATGGTTTAGAGCTTTTGATTGTGTTGATGGATTGATAATTGCTAGATGAATATGATAATGATGAACTCTTTGTCATGTTTGTTGCTTGTAGCAAATGAGAGAAGTCTATGAATGTTGAACGTTCTTGACTAATCTTGTGTAAATGCATACATTGGTTAAATGCCTAGACATGGTGTAGTGTTTATAAGTGTTGCCAAGCTTGTTGATTCATCGAGTTCAATGCCATCAATGGGATACTTTTAGTTATGTTTCGACTACGGGAGTCAGTGGTGAGGTTTGACAAGAGATGTTGAATTCACTCTTGCAAACTACTATCTAAGAAGGATAGAAGTTTAGCCTTCACAAAAAGTAGTGAAAGTAGTAAATAGGTTGCATTTTCAATGATGTATAAGAGGCTTGGAAGTGGAAGTCAATTGCGCAAAAGGTTCTGTTAATTGTTGGTTAAGTCACATTTTAGTTGTTGTTGCATGCTTTACATATTTATCTTGCTTGATTAGTTAACTTGTTTTTCAATTCATGATTTAGGAACAAAACTAACCCCCACCCATTTACATGCTTATATATATATATATCTATATATGCTTATATCTAGTATGTTTTCTCCTATATATGTTTAAACATTTGGAAAGATTCCTCTTCTCGTGGACGACCCCAACTTGCCATTATCTACTTAATTGTAGATAAGAAGTATTAGAGCTTAAAAATATAACTTTGAGAGGTACAGCGACGACCTCCCAGATTTTGGCGCCGCTGCCGGGGAAGAAGCGTTTTAAGTGTTTGGCCATATTATGTGTGACTATGTGCTAGTTGTAAATATTTTTTAGTTTGCTTTTGCTTTTGTTTTTGTTTCTTAGTTGACTTGCCATTTTTTCTAGGCTTGGAGACGTATTGTTCAAGTTCTTGGTGGAATGTCCGTACACGATCATTTTCACAAGAACCTCTATAGTACCACCCCGAGTTAGAGTTGAATTTGAGATGGGCTATGAGGCTTTCTTTGGAAAGTGTGAATAAAACCCCTCCTAGTGACCATATTGTGGATACTTTTACTTCTATGGAGCATCAACATGAGCACGAAGATAAGCATCCGGGAGGAGGTTCTCAACATCCTTCTCTCTAAGGAAGAGCACCTCTCATCCAAGGAAGGGAGATTTGTTTAGGGCAAGCCTTGTTGAGGGAAATTATGGCTCCCAACCTTGATCAAAAACTGATGTGCATTGAGTATCCTTTGGTTGGACCAAATAGGCACTTCAAGCTCAAGACCGGGTTTATAAACATGCTACCTATCTTCCTTGGTAGGCAAGGGGAGAATGCCAACAAATATCTCACCGAGTTCCATTTTTAGTGTGGTGGTACGGTCCCCCATGGAGTAGATGAATACTTTTAAAAGTTGAAGGCATTCTCATTCTCATTGAGGGATGGTGCAAGAGATTGGCTCCACTACCTACCACCCAAGAGCATCAAAAGTTGGCTTGACATGAAGATAAAATTTCTTGCCAAGTACATCCCGGCCTCGAAATCCACCGCTTTGAAGAAGGACATAAGCAACATCATCCAATGGCAATAAGAATCTCTCTTTGACTATTGGAAGAGGTTCAAGAAGCTTCTCGCAAGTTGTCCTTACCACAGCTATTCAGAGGGAGATTTGGTATGCTATTTCTACAATGGTCTTCTTGATGAGGACCAAAGATTATTGAAAAGTTGTTGGGGTGGTACCCTTGGGAACAAGACTTCATTGGAGGCTATTCAGTTATACGAGGAGCTAGTGGAGGAGTCAAGGAACCTTAGCTCGAGGGCCAATTTGAGAAGGAGAAATCCAATGCTCACAAGTGACCCCTCCAATAGTGGAAAGCTTGAGGACCAAGTCTCGGCCCTTGCTTCTATGGTGAAATCCTTGGTGACCAACATGTGAAATCTTGGGAAATTTGTTTATCAGCGCATCCTACGGACACTTTCCCTACTGTGTAAGATAATTATATCCAGGAGGTGAGTTCCATGGGTTATCAAGTGGGCAAGGCTACAAAGGAAACCAAGGCTACCAAGGTTATCAAGGGTACCAAAACCGGCCGTAAAATTTGGGTAATTGTGATAACCAGTATCTCCGGTATGGAAATCCTCAAGAAGGTCAAAACCCTCAACCGCATCGGCCTCCTCAACAACAATATAGGCCACCTCAACAACAATATTAAAGGCTTCAAGATAAGCCCCGAGACCAGGAGAGAGCTTGGGGTTAACAAAAGATGAGGTGATGTAAGCCATTCACCAGATGAGTATGTGCGCGGAGAAAAGTGAAAATTCCAAGATGAAGCCAAGGTAAGCATCAAGAACTTGGAACTCAAGTGAGCCAGATAGCTCGAGTGGTGAATTGGATGGAGGCTTGGGAAAAGGGAAAATTTCCCTCTCAACCGGAGATCAACCCTCGACAAAATGTGAGTGCAATCTCATTGAGAAGTGAAAGGGAAGTGAAGGAGCCCAAGCTAGGGTTGTTGTTGAGATAATGGTTGAAAAAGAAGAAGGCCTTGAAAAGAAGGTCGAGAAGCTGGCCAAAGGGAGAAAAGAAGAAAAGATTGAGGTACAGACATTTGTACCAAGATCGAAATCAAATCTATAAATCTCATTCACACCGCACAAGAAGTCAAGAGGGGTGGAGACCCCTATCTATGTGCCAAAACCTCCATTTCCGAAAGTATTAAAGGATAGGCAAACCAAGGAGGACACCACTGACATCTATGAAGTCTTTCGTAGATGTCAGATAAATATTCCACTCTTAAATGCTCTAAATCATGTTCCTAGGTATGCAAAATTTCTTAAGGAATTGTGTACCGTCAATAGTAAACAACAATTCAAAAGTAATAAAAAGAGTGTGAAGAGTGAATATGTCGCTGTCGTGTTTGATGATGAAATACCCCATAAATGTGATGATCCGGGAATGTTCACAATACCTTGTGAGATAGGAGGAAAATGTGTTAACAAGGCTATGTTAGACTTAGGTGCGTCAATCAATATGATCCCATATTCCTTGTATGAATATCTAAATCTAAGCACTTTACACAAAATCAAGGTTATTATCCAACTAACTTATCACTCTAGCACATACCCAAAAGGCATTGTGAAGGATGTGTGGGTGAAAATGGATTCTTTGACATCCCCCGCAGACTTTTATGTCCTTAAATGGGAGGTGTAAATAGTGCTAAACCTATTCTTTTAGGAAGGCCATTTCTAAAGACTTCAAGGACCATAATTGACTTGCATAAGGGAACATTGACCATGGAATTTAATGGGCATAAGGTATAATTTGACATTGTTGTTTTCCTTCCAGTAAGTACTAACAGCATTTAAAATCAACGCATCACAAAAAACATCCATAACCCATCATCCCTACCCTCTCAATCCTCCAAAAACACCCCCAAATCAACCAAATTTGTGAAAATCCCGAAACCCTAGTTTTGGGGAATTTCTCAATTTTGGGTGAATTAGGCTCAAATTAGTTGTGGGCTTCATTGTTTCATCCTCCTACACACACTAGTGGTACGATTTCTTACTTTTGAACATTTGAATCGTGAATTGTGTGAAGTTTACTTTAGGTGAAAATTGTACATTTTGTAAATGATGATATATTGTGTATGTTATGATAATTCTTCACAATTTGTACCACGAATTGCAAATATCTTGTATGGATCATTATGTTGGATATTTTTCAATGGTAAATGTGGATGATTCTTTGTAGTTTAGCATTGACTGGGACTTGTGCATATTGTGCCTATAATTTGGTTTGATGGGGGATCTTAGCTATAGAGTAATGATTAATACATTGTGGATTAAATTGATTATATTTTTGTGGAATTTTGGATATTGGATAGCATTGTGCTCATTTTGATTGTGTTGATTTGCTCATGTTGGTGTTGTGCTTGCATTGTGTTTACATTATTGCTTTGGTTGAGAATTTGGTTGTGGCTTGTACTAGAGATTAGTCACATTGGTTTTATTAAACATAGTTGATATTTGTATGCATTGTTATCATGCTTAAGGTAGTTTAGCCATAGCATTTGAATGTTAACGTTCTGAACGTACTAATGGTAGCTAAACTAGTTAGACATGACTGTGGTTATAGGATATAGCATATTGGAAATTTAACTATGTGACAACCTAATGGACTTGAAATTATGGGCATATTGAATGTGACAGGGATTATATATGCAATTGTGCTTAGAACTTGAATTAGTTGGCTTGGATTTGATTTGGTTTGTGATGATTGACTAAACTAGTTTGAGATTGGGTGTGATTATGTGACATTGCATGTATGTATATTCTTGTGCATTTTACTTTTTTGTTGTGGTTGTTAGATATGGTCCCTACAAAAAGACCTAGGGCTCCTTATCGAGGTAAGTGCACTACTGCTCCACCTCCACCTCTGCTGCCGGCTTCACAGTTGAGCCTTGTACCTCTTCCTCATAATAGGTACATTGGTTTGACCTGGATCACCGAGCCCTATTTGGAGAGGTGGGATGCCTTGGTCAACCGCCAGCTCAAGGAGACAAGTTTTGTTGACTTGCCCACACTGGACGCTCTTGGACTAACCTAGCCAGTCTGATGCCTCCTCACCAAAGGAGGGTTGGAGGGTTTCATGGGAAAGAATGCCCCCTCATACTGGCAATACACACTGGAGTTCCCGTCCACGGTCAAGATATGTAACATGAGGGATAATCAACCATGCAAGAGGTACATCACTTTCCACTTATTAGATTATATACCCCAAGAGATGACTGTCTCGCAGGTTGAGGAAGCCTTTAGATGTGACACGGCTGAGATTTGGGTGAGGCTGGACCCATAGGCCCATGATTGACCGATTTAGGATGACATGCATTTCTGGATTGTCATGAACATGAGGGCAAAGAACTCCCACGTCATGATCAGTGTTATCATCCATCCCGCACTCCACTATATGCACAAACTCTTAGCCAACACAGTGCTCTGCTTGGAGGAGTCGATGAATGTGCCGGACAACGACATTCACTTCTTATGGCACTTGACAAGTGAGGGGTTGGGATATGGGTTATGGGTTGAGCTATGGATGAAGAGGGTCGTAGAGATGGCTGGGAAGCCAAAGAAGAAGATTATGGTTGGAGGCATTTTCGGCCTCTTAGCGGAGTACCTAGGATTGGTCCCACCAGCTGATTTTCTGCGCTTGGGGAGGCGTACTTCCTATCTCATCACTGTAGAGAGGTTGGTGCAATTTGAGATGCTTGGCACCACGCGAACCACTGGGGTGTTTCATTAGTTATATGGTGCCAGGAAGCCCCATAGCTCTGGGCCGCTGGCCCAAATTACTACTAAGCTCTTCGATACGAGCTAGGAAAGCTGAAGAGGGTTAAACCATGAAATGAGAAAGGATCGAGCTCTTAGACACGGGCCACTTTTCTTGGGACCATATTCAAACCCACGATAGTAAATTCAGATGAAGTGGAGCCATGTTCATGGCACACTATAAAGCGAACATGAGCAGAGAACAAAGAGGTAAGCGTGATTAGACTAAGAACTTCTAATTCTTGAAGAGAGGGACTTGATTGTTAGAGTTTTTCTCCCGGAATCACTTTCGGGACTTGTTTTGCAGGGACAAAGATTCACAGAGTGAACGAAGATTGGTTTGCCTGAGTGGATTACCCCATCATTTGGCATCTTCTGTGGGGATGGGAGATTTTTTGCCGCAATATCTTGTAGGTAAACAATGGTATTCACTAGAAGTGAAAAGAGTCATAACTATCACACATAGGAACAAACACATGGACACAATAAAAGCTTGCATCCTAACCAGGACCACATTCACAGTAAAGAAAAGGAGCACAGTAAGAATGAAATGGAAGAGGAAGAAGAGGAAGCAGAATCTCTGAATAATAATAAAAAATAGAAAGGAGAGGGTTCGAAGCATTCTTAGAAGCGAACAGAGAAAATTTGTACAAAAAGTTCCTGACGACACTTAAGCAAAAACCTCCAAGATTGAAAAAAGAGAATAATTTAGGAGCATGAGAATCTCAAGTACGAAAAAGAGTTGCGGGACATAGTGGCAGGCGATGACGTGGACAAATCGCCCCTAGCTCCACATTTGTGGGATTTTATGATGCCAAAGAATTTCAAACTTCCCTTAAATGTTAAGATCTACGATGGGACCACGAATCCAAAAGAATTCCTACACTTATATAGAAATAGCATGAGATTTTGCGATGTAAACATTGAATTGGTATGTAAGGCTTTCCCCACTTTCTTGTCAGGAACAGCGATCATGTGGTATAAGGATATTCCGAAGGGAATTATCAAGTCTTGGGCACAATTGTCAGATATGTTTTTAGGCCGCTTCTATCAGAAGCAAAAATTCACAAAAATGATCACAGATCTTAACAACATAGCACAGCAAAGGGATGAAAGTCTGGCAGAGTATCATAATAGATTTGTCATAGAGAGTTTGCAGGTTAGTGAGCTGTCTTTCCAATCTTCGTTGGGAGCGTTCACAAAGAACTAACAAAGAACATGCCAGAAAACCAAGATAGCTACAAAAGATTATCGAGCCGCATATGCGAACAGAAGAGGCGAACAATTGCAAGATAGAGTGGGAACGAGGAGAAAATAAAACAATGGAGGATTTTCAAAAGGGGTTTATGAAGAAAGGAAAGGGAAACATCCCTTTCCAGGAAACAGAACTAGGGTTACAAGGCGCATCGTTCCAAGATACACCTCTGACAAAATTGAGGAAAGATATATGACAAGCGAAAAGAGAGATTTTTTGCAAGCTAACACCTATGGTTGCAACACCAGAAAAGAGGTCCAAGGAGTATTACTGTTCCTTTCACAAGGATCATAGTCATGACATCGAGTATTGTAGAGACCTGAAGACAGATTGAAGAGAACTTAAGGAATGGCTACCTAAGCCAATATAAGAAAGAGGGGGGAAGCCAATATGGCGATGCCAACAGAACATGGAATCTCAGGCAAAAAAACAAGGGATGGCGACCACACTGGCAAAGAATAAAAAAAGGACTGCGGCAATAGGTTACAATAATGAGGCAGGGGATGAAGTACCAGAAAATGTTATCCTGTCCATACAAAGATCCACAAAGTCATTGTGAAACAAGGCTTGGAAGGCTACGGAAAGGTATTCTCCCCTGCAAGAGCATGTTGATAAAAGGCTTTATCAAAGCAAAGCGATCACTTTTAGCAAGGAGGATGCAATACCTAATGCTTTACCTCATAATAATCCCATGGTCATTATAGCTAAAATTGGAAATGCAACAGTTCACAGAGTGTTTGTGGACGATGGGAGTGCCGTCGAGATATTGTTCATGGATATTTTTGACAGGTTAGGCTTCAAGCAAATTGATCTAAAGAAATCCATGACCTTGCTTGTAGGATTCATAGGGCGAGCAAAAACACCTTCTGGGAATATACTGTTGTCGATCACCATAGGATGTAGTGGAAGAAATTGTACGATCATGTGTGACTTCGTAGTCATGGATGCTCCACATCAATGGAGGATCTTGGATGAACGCAGCAAGAGCGATATGGTCCGCTTATCACATAGTAATGAAATTCCCAATCCCATCTGGAATTACAACTATAAGAAGAAACCAACAACGGTGATACAATGCATGGTTATCGCGATGAAGGTAGGGAAAATTGTAGAAAAAGAAAAGATGGTCAACACAATCTCAGTTGGTAGGTCACCAGAGCAGCCAAAGTCAGTAGTGGATTTGGGGGGAAGAAACATAGCTGATTAGCTTAGATGAAGAAGACAATTCAAACTGCGTAAAGATAGGAAAAAATCTCCCATCCGAGGAAAAGAAGAGGGTTGTAGAAGTCGTACAAAGCCACAAAGATAATTTTTCATGGAGTGTTTAGAACATGGGAGGAGTAGACCAGAGTATCGCTACGAATTCTTTGAATATCAGTGATTCGGTTAAGCTAGTTAAACAAAAGCAACATTGCTTCGCTAGCGACTGGAAAAAAGTAATCAAAGAGGAAGTTGCACCATTGCTTCAAGCTGACATATTGAAAGAGGTCACATACCCAAAGATTTTAGCAAACCCAGCCATGGTAAAAGTATGATTGAGAATGTGCATTGACTTCATAGACCTAAGCAAGGTATGCCTAAAGGACTGCTATCCTTTGCTAAAAATTGATCAACTAGTGGAGGCAATTTCAGGATATGAAGTCTTGGCAATCTTGGATACGTACAAGGGATACCACCAAATCTTGATGAATTCAGAAGATGCAGAGAAAATGGCCTTCATAACAAGCTTCAAAACATTTTGTTAGGTTAAAATGCATTTGGGTTTTAAAAAAGGAGGGGGAAACGTACCAGATAGTGGTCAATAACGCATTTTGCAACCAAATAGGATGAAACGTTGAGGCATATGTTAATGACATGGTCATAAAAAGCATGAAGATGGGTGGCTTTTCTATACATTTAAAGAAAACTTTAGACACATTTCTTTTTTTGACTCCTCAAGAATTTGTCGATATTTCCGCTTATTTACACAGCATTGGGATGAAGCTTAACCCTAAAAAATGTGTAATTAGGGTTGGTGCAGGAAAGTTCTTAGGATACAAGGTATCCTCAAAAGGAATTGAAACCAACCCAGAAAAGATCCAAGCTATAGTAGATCTTCCCCAGCCACGAATAGTCAAGGAAGTACAGGTGTTGTGGGGCACTAGCAGTGCTTAGTAGGTTCTTCTCAAAAGCAGCAGAAAAATATTTTCCACTCTTTGAAGTCCTAAGGAAAGCCAAAAACTTCAGCTGGAGCGAAGAGTGTCAGAAAGCTTATAACAGTTTGAAGGAACAACTTCAAGCATTGCCAACTCTAAAATCACCTGTTTTGGGAGAAAACTTTTATCTGTATTTAGTGATCTTGTTGAAAGTGGTTAGCTCTGTTTTAGAACAACGAGAAGGGAAAAATCAAGTGACATTCTACTATATCAGCATAATATTGCAAAGTGAAGAAAATGCATACATGGCAGTTGAAAAGTTAACCCTAGCTTTAATATACTTAGAAAGGAAGTTGAGAACGTATATTCATGGTCATCGCATTGTGGTCTACACCGATTTCCCAATCAAGAACATCCTAAGCAGGCTTGAATCTTCTACCAGAATGACAAAGCAGGCTTTAGGATTAGGCCAATTTGAGATCCAATTCCAACTAAGAACAGAAATCAAGGCTTTGGCACTAGAAGACTTCATCACAGAAATGACCAACAAAGACACATAGAGAGCGATTAAGACATATAATCTAGGAATCGATAAGGGAAATCGAAGTGGGAAGCAATCTCTTGGAAACTGTTCGTTGATGGCACGTCCAGCAAAGAGGGTTGCGGTGCAGGACTCCTATTGGTAAACCCAGAAGGAGGTGAACACCAGTACTCACTTTGATTTGAATTCCCGTTCACTAACAATGAACTGGAATATAAGGCTTTGATAGGAGGGATAAACCTCACCATCAGAATGAAGGTTCAAAGCATCTGAGTATTCAGCGATTCACTGATAGTAGTCCAACAGGTGAGAGGGGACTACAAAGTGCAAGAAGGAAAATTGGTGAAATGTTTAAAGAAAGTCGAGCAACTCATAGCCCAGCTTGAATACTTTAATATCCAACACATACCAAGAAGTGAAAAATGCAAAGGCGGATGCACTAAGTAATCTAGTAACGGCCAGATTTGAATCTCTGAGCAAACACAAAGAGGTGATAATAGAGGTTTTTCCAGTCAGAAGCAAGGCTTCAACTACCATGCTAACAATCCAGCTGACATATGTAAACTGGATGACACCACTAATAGAGTACTTTGCAAAAGGGAAATTTCTAGAAGAAAAAGTTCAATCCTGGAAATTGGTGTTATGATCTAACAACTACACCTATGAAGAAGGAACCTTGTACAAGAAAAGCTTTCTGTCTCTGTGGATTAAATGCGTAGGACCAGTTCAGGCTACTAAGATCTTAAGATAAGTTCACGAAGGGGTATGTGGGATGCATCAGAGAGCTTGAACAGTGGCAAAGAAAATCATTCGAGCAGGATACTACAAGCTAACTATCTTTAACGATGCACACAACTTCGTGCTGAAATGTAAGAGTTGCCAAATTAATGCTTCGATGTCGCATAAGCCACAACTTGTTTTGAGAGGGATACATGGAGCCTGGTCATTTGATAAATGGGGGATCGACCTAGTGGGACCTTTCCCAAAAGGCAAGAGCAATGCCAAATTCCTAATAGTGGCAATTAATTATTTCACAAAGTGGGTGGAGGTGAAGCCATTAGGACGAGTCACAGCTGAAGGAATGAGAAAAATTGTTTGGAAGAATATAGTGTGTCACTTCGGGGTACCATATACTATTGTCACGGATAATGGTACATAGTTCAAAAGTGGTATCTTTACTGACAGGTGCTCAAAGCTTGGGATTCTTTAAAATTTCACATATGTAGCACACCCCTAGGCTAACAGACAAGTAGAAGTAACGAACAGGAACATAGTTTAGGGGATTCAGAAGGGATTGGAGGGAAAGAGAATTGGCTAGGTGGATGATATATCCAACACCATATGGTCATACAAAACGACCGTTCGAGAACCTATTGGGAAGACCCCATACAATATGGTCTATGTCCATGAAGCAGTAATAACGGTGGAAATAAGTAATTCAAGCCTCTGAGTATGCGATTACAGGGAGAAGGACAATCCGGACATGATGAAATTGTATCTAGACGAATTGGAAGAAATGAGGGAATCGGAAACGATCACAGAGGAAAAGTATAAAGACATAATGGCTAGAGCGTACAATCAGAGAGTTAAGGAAACATGATTTCATATTGGCGATCTTGCCTTGCTGAAGAACGAGGAAAGCTTTGCCCAAAATGGGAGGGACCATACAAGGTTACGAAGGCTCATAAATCCAATTGCTACGAACTAGAAAGGGTTTACAAAAGAAAATGTTCCCAACACATGGAACTTGATCAACCATAGACAATTCTATGTCTAGGATCGGGAAAAAGATAGGAAGCACCTAGTTGTACAAAAACCATGAAATTATCATTGGTTTCCTTTGTTCTTTTGTCTTCAAGGCGACATTATCGCAGTCTTACACCATTAATAGTAAAAAATCATCTTTCTGGGCTACAATCACATTTTTAGTTCTCTACTTAGAAATTTTGGGTAATAACGCATTGGTAGCATGTTGCAATCAACACATTAGGGCCTTTCAATTGTCAAAGGACAAAAGAAAACACACGTATCATAACTACCATCGAACTGCAAACCTTAGACATTGCAGTTTCAAAATTCCAATAATCGGAAGCTATAGACCTTGCACAATTACCGACGCTTGCAAGCTTTAGATTTTACAACTTCGCAAATATTACAATCGCAAGCAATAGATCTTGCAATTTCAAAATTCTTAAACTCGCAAGCTATGTATCTTGCACAATCAAGACAATTGCAAGCTTTAGATCTTGCAACTCTGCAAACCTTACGATCGCAAGCTATAGATCTTGCACAAAGGCATACTTGCCCACAACAATGATACAAGCAAGCAATAGATCTTACACGTTACATTATCCAAAGCTCTTCAATATGCAAGCAATAGATCATGCAGCTTCGCTACACTAACTTTACAAGCCGTAGATCATGCAACTCAGCAAACTCAGCAACACGACTCATACAACCAGCAAAAAGTGGCTAGCATAAAGTTTCACAAAATATAACTTATTAAGTGTTAGCAGACACGCAAATTTGCAGAATTACAAAAATATTATTCGAAGCATTACCAAAATAACTAAGTAGCTTATATCAGGAGACCTATCTATGCCTAGGTGCTCGTGATAATCCTGAAAAGGACAAACCACCACAGCGGAAACCATGCTCAATTTTGCGACGGGAGTGCTCAGCCCTATGCCAGTTTTCTTCAGCCATACACTTGTCACTAACTAAATGGTCGTACTGCCACTTCATGTGTAAATAATCAGGATGGCACATTAGACCCCTTCGCTCCATGTGACCAAGGTATCTAGCATAATAGGCCTTGAAGCAGTTATAAGGCCAAACTCTTTGCGATTCAACTGCATACTCATAACATTAATGGTATCTTCATATCTCTTCATCTCGCCTATCAAAATTATTAATTCCTCTTCTAGGCATCGAATATGCGATCGGACAGCCTCAGACAAACTGTCTATTAATCCCCATAGAAGGGTTTCAATGACTAGTAGGCCTATGAGATGATGAAGGAAGAGCCTAAAGTTTATCTTTGTATTCAACACGAGCTTGCTCAAGCTGGTGTACATACAAATCAATCCGGTCACACTCAGCACGGAGTTGCTCATTTTTTCTTTGCAGCTGTGTGTTTATAGCAAATTGTTCATCAAACTTTCTTTGCCAACCAAGAGAAGAAATATAAAAGTGATCAGTCTCATCCTGTCTTTCCCCCAACCGATCAAATAGGTCATCAAGACGAGTACATTGTTTATCAGTGATCACTGTCTTCTGATGGGCTTCGTGAGCTTTACTTGCAGCGTAATTTTAGCCTCCTCTTGTTGTTGAAGCATTCACACCATGGTCAATTGTTAACGATGAATAAGACCATTATACTTGTTATGAATCCTTCATAAATCACAAACAACATCCTAGGTCTCCTTTACAGTCTTATCCCACTTCGCTTTGAGATCATTGACACCCAGTAGCATGTACTTCAGACGAATTCCTAAAGCAAGCTCCCATTCTTGGACGTAGACAGGGAGGTTAAGCAAACGCATGTACATCGGTGGATTCAAGATCGATTAGACCATGAAAAAATATCCTTTCCAAGTGATTCAACATTGTAACCATCGTGAATAAACTATCTATAAGGGAAGGTTGCAGAAGAAGAAGGAGATGGAATGGAAATTGGAACTTCCCATCCAATGCACAAGAGGAGACTCAATACGAGAAAAGCAATCAGAAGAAACAAGGTCATCATATTCCTAGGTTAAAAACTAGGTAGCTTGGATCAATCCAATAGGGCAGTGAATGTCAGGTGGCAAAAATCCATAGCGATCAGATAATCGATCAGTAGATCCCAGAAAGTCAAGTCGTTTAAAAAATTTACGATCAACCAAAATATTGAGTCCCTGCATATAAGTAAGTGTGATGAAAGGATGTAAAAGTAGAAAGGCAACAAAAAATTAATTACCGCAGTCATACAAATATTACAGACATACAGAAAAATATTTTCTTACAATCACAAATCCAAAAACCTGATAATCTAATAACTAACCAAATTCAGAGATGGAGGTTAGCGAAGGCTAAAGAACGATAGCGGCTCCCTCTTTGCCTTCTTGCTGAGTAGGAACCTCCATGTTTGCATTAGACTCAATTACCTCAATCGAAGCAGATTTAGGAGGTGGCAAAGCAGTGCTATAGCCAAATGGCAGGTCCTCTAGGTAATCAACCTCACACCTCTTTAGCTCGGCTGCAGAAGGAAAACAATGAAGGCTAGCAAGATTCGATAGCAAGGCATAGTGGTGGCCAATGTCAGAAATCTTTTTCAATAAATTCATCGTTAAGTATCGCCTTCTGTTTTGCCAATACCTTGGTACATCTTTTCAAAGAGGCTAGACTCCTCATCGTCAAAGTTGGGTTCCACTCACGCATGTCTTTTACAGCCTCACAATAACCAATGGTCTGAGAAGAGCTGGAAACATCCTCAAATAGATTGAAGAAGGACTTTGTCTTGCAAAGCTGATCCACCAGAATTTAAGGACAGTTGGGAGAAGCAGGTCCATTGGTACGCATTTCCTTAAGCTCAAAATGAAGCTTTGTGAGCACTTCCTTTGTGACCTTGGCTCACTCTTCAGCAGTGTTTGCCTGATTCTTATCAGCTTTAAGAGAAGTCTCCAGTGTCAAACATTTATTCTTTTTAGCTTTATATTTTTCCACGAGTGACTCATCAGCAGGAGAGAACTTAAAAAGCCACTCACTCACAAGTTGAATACTCTCACCGACCTTACATACAAAAAAGGATAATTAATATTCTAAACACAAGGTATCAATCCATAGAAAAAGTTACTCAAATTAAGAAGCTAGTTTACCATGGCCAAAGTATTGGGAAGAGAAATTTTTAACAGGGTGTCAGGGTGTGTTCCCTCCACTAGCATATTATCAGTTAATGTGTGGCCTTGAGAGCGAGACTAGTGGCCACACACCCTTTTCACAGGAGGTAGTAAATGACCCGACGGTCTATCATTCCTATCCCCCTTCTTCTTCTTTGCCTTTAACTCACCACTAGGACGCTCACCACCCATTTCTCCACCGTTAGTAGACTTGTTCTTTGCAAGTCCAATACTAGGGTTCTTTTTGTTGACATCATGTTGAAGGGTGTTGTCAATAGAAGCATTTTCAAGTTGGGGCATAAGTACCAACCACCTCTTTTTCATCATCAAAAAGTGGCCGGTCGATAGCTTCTCCAACTAGGTCCATGTTTGCAAAAATAAAAGCAAGCACCATAGATCAAAGGAACGGACGAAGAGAGTAAAAGTTCATCAAATTAAGACAAAATCCAGATCCAACATATCAATATAATTTCAATTCTTAACACCTTCAACATCAAAATCAGTAGGTCAGAGATGTTGTGTATGAGCACCAAGTGTAACCATAATCTCAGTATCACTAGTAAAACAAACACTCAAACTAGGAAGCTTAGATTTAGGAACTTTATAGTTCCAGGAAGGAAGGGCCATTTTGGGACTTTGGTTTAGTTTTACAAAAATGTATTTTGTCCTCCAAGGACCAACATTGCTAGGAAAACCACTCACAAGTTCAACCCCAGCTATCACAGGATAAAAGGTGAATTTGTCTACGGTATTTTTTACTTTTTGAAGGTGGTAAAAGTTACAAAACAAATCAAGGGTGAAAGGAACATTCAATTTTTCACACACCTAAAGAAACCCCATTATGATAGCGATGCTCTTGGGATGAAATTGGGGCAATGCAATTTTTTACGAATGCAAAAGAGTGATAACATGTTGGGGAAGTAGAAAGTAGAGACCAAAATTCAAATAACTCAAATAGAACTAGATATAGCTAGGAGGGGTGTGCTACCACATTCATAGTTCGCAGGAGCATGAAGCTCAAACGAAGAGAAAAAAGGAAAATTGTTCTTCAAATCTTCTAAATATTGACCGGTCAACATACTGCCAATAGATGAAGATTCAGTGATGTGACCGGTGTCTCCATCGGAGTGAACATCTTCTATGGGAGATTCTACGTGGTTAGAGGAAGACATTTGGATAGACAGTGACCCTAAAGTTACAAATAAATCAAGTAAATCAACAAGATGTTTGCTGGAGAAGATAACCAGAGATAGGTTGAGCATAATCACAGGTGGTAAAATTGCCAGAAATTGAGAAGAAAACACCTTATTAAAATTAACACATGCGATAAAGGAATCAGAGATAGAGCAAAAGGTAAACATACTCTCATATAGGAGGAAGAGGGTGATTCACGGAAAAAACAAGGAATCGTCGGAGTAGATGAAGGTTTCGATAATATGAGAGATGAACTGAAAGGATAATAAATTCCTGCACTTAAATAACAATGAAGAAACATTAGGAACGAGGACAACAGTAACTTCAAAAAACACAATGATTACTTAACACAAAAGTAGGTTACTTTTCACAGATATCAAAACAAAAGTGAAAGATCAGTGGACAGCGCACTAAATGACGACAAAATTAAATTATTCGTTTATAACTCCTTATTTAAGAGATGGGCCAGTAACAAAAAGAAAATAAAACTGAAACAATGCACCGAAGAAAGAGGAATGAATCTCGACTCTTAGAAACAAAATCTCAATAGTCATCCTTATCACAGAGATAACATGAACGGGAAGGAATCAAAATTCAAAATTTGAAATCGAAAGAGTTAGCCAGGTTATAGGTTTAGCCATAAAGCTAATGTCACTTTGCAGCAACAATACGAGTTATACCAAA
Organism: Rubia yunnanensis; assembly: GCA_037428765.1. Classification (NCBI taxonomy): domain Eukaryota; kingdom Viridiplantae; phylum Streptophyta; class Magnoliopsida; order Gentianales; family Rubiaceae; genus Rubia; species Rubia yunnanensis. Next base: position 55,260,210 of record CM075061.1, read on the forward strand.
AGACAAACATGTTGCTCGTGAACGACACCAATTCGATTTTGTGTACATGTAATGACATGGCTTTGTGCCTATTAGACTTCATAGCTAAGGGGGCTTATGGTGTATACCCAGCCCAGAAGCTCCATAGCTTTGGGCCGCAAGCCCAAATTACAAGTAAGCTTTTCAACATGAGCCAAGAAAGGCAAAGAGGGTTAAACCACGAACCGAGAAAGGTAGGGGCCATGATCGAGCTCTTAAACACGAGTCGCTTCTCTCGGGACCATGATCAAACTCATGATGGTAAATCTGGATGAAGCGAATCCATGTTCGTGGCACACTATAAAAAGAACAAGAGCATAGACCAAAGAGGTAAGCCTGATTAGACTAAGAAATTCCAATTCTTGAAGAGAGAAACTTACTTGATCGTCAGAGCTTTTCTCCCAAAATCACTTTCAGGACTTGTTTTTCAAGGACGAGAATTCATGGAGTGAACGACGATTGGTTTGCCTGAAAGGATTACCACATCAGAGTCATAAACTTATAACTATTGCACGTTGCATAATAAACTTTTAATATTGCAACTAAACTTTTTACCTTTCTATAATACTAACTCAACCCCGTTTTTCCCTATGTCAATGGAAAGACGGTCTTTTCCAAAACTTTTCCAAATAATATGTGTACTTTTTAAAAGCATTTGTAGAAAAATACTATCAGTTATAAATAATATATTTATAACTATGTGATGTGGTAATCCTGTCAGGTAAACTAATCTCAGTTCACTCCGTGAGTCTCCTTTCCTGCAAGACAAGTCCGAAAGTGATTCTGGGAGAAAAGCTCCAACGATCAAGTTAGTCCCTCTCTTCAAGATTTGGAATTTCTTAATATAATCACTCTTACCTTCCCAGCATTTCCTTTGCTGTATTTATAAGAGTTCACCATCGTGGCTCCGTATTTCTCTCCTATGAGGATGTGGGTTGTACCAAAATCCCTATAACTCTAGTTTGTGACTCAATTGTGCATCCACATTTATTGGTTCATGATTGCATGTTTTAGACCTGGCTCCACTTTTATCGCTTCATCAGTTTTATCTCTATTTGTTCTTTGGACTAGGCTTCCAGCCCAATGATGTTTGCTTTAGGCTAGGTATACACCATAACCCCCCTCCCCCCAGCCAGGAAGACAAGCAGACACAAAGCGATGACTTCATTTGCTTTATGTACACGATCTGTTGTACTTCGAATTTCTTATATTTGAATAGCATGTTCATTGTAGATGTAGCTATGGCAGTCTTTGCGAAGTGTCTTTGCTTCTTGGCTATCAATGTGTGTTTTTTTCTTTTTGAATTTGAATATCTCTTTTATTTTTTCTCTAACGTTATCAATTTGGAATCTTTGATGGATTTTACCCAGATTTTCCTCTTTTATGTTCGCTTCATCATTTCAAATTATCCTCCAATGTGGTTATATCTGCCTATAATAAATATTTTAATGTGTCAAACACATGTCACTATTTTGTGGACAACTGTTAACCCCTTTTGCGTCATTGTCTCGTATTAAGGTAAGTAGCTTTTTGTCAGTCTATAATCACTATCTGTTTTGATGTCTTCTTTTTCCCTTTATCTTCCTCTTTGTTCCAGCAACTAGCCTCCATTAATATCTGTAAGTTTTCTTCAATATATTTTTTTGGTTCTTTTCTGTAAATTTGGTACAGGTCCGGTAAGCTTTGTACTATGATGTTTCCTATAGAAAATCCTTTCTCTTAACTCCAATTCATACCTTCTTCTTTCTCTGTTTCTTTTTATTGTTTGGTTTCTTCTTAGACTGTGCTCTGACTCTGTGCAATATCTTTACGTGATTGTAGTCATTTGCGTTTTGCCACCTCTAATTGACAGGTTTTTCCTTTTTATTTTAGGAATAATGTCTTCTTCCAATTTTATCCCCCTTGTTGGTGAATCCTCAATGAATAATGTATTAGATGTGCATGTTGATTTCGGGGAGGATTTCGACCATCCCACCAATTTTTCCACCATCAGTAGCGTAATATCTTACTACTGTTTGGACAACTTAAAAATTAGTTTCCCTTTCTTATCTTCTTATGAGATTAAGACCCCTAAATGCACTGATAGTGTACGCACTCCCCTTTCTGGGTTCATTTCTTGCTACTTAGATTATCTAAAATTTGGACTTGTCTTCCCTCTCTCGTCTCATATCATGAATTTACTAAACCACTTTCAGGTAGCCTTACCCCGCTTCATCCTAAAGTGATCTCTATTTTTGTTGTATTTTACCATATCTGCGAAGCCGCTGAGGTCCCATTTCAGTTGACCTATTTTGCAATCTTTTCCAACTTCGCAAAGTGAAAAATTCTCCTGATGAATTTATCATTTATCCTATTATTCCTGAAGTTGAGTTTGTTAGTGGGTTTCCGAATAACTGCAGAGTGTGGCGAAAAAAAATTTCTTTCTAAAACTTCGTATTTAGAGTGAGCGTGGTCTACAAATTTGTAGCAATAATGTTCCCACATCTAAACTTCCTAAAGCTGGTGTTCACCTTAATGCTAAATATGAGGTAGTATAAACGCTCCTTTGGCATACGATATCTCTTCGCCGTGCTAATTGTGAGGGTGAAGGTGGTTATTATTTCCTTGTTATGTTTCTTTGTCTGTCTTACTCCTTCGTCTTAGATTTTGCATTGTCGTAATACGTTTGCTCTTTTATGGAATTTAATCTTCTGTGTTGGATTACGGATATAGATTTAGCCAAAGAAACTATGGAGAGACTATTTTTTGGCAGTGATGAGGATGAACCGGAGGCCATGGTCGCCTAGACAAATAATGCATCCGCGATCAGCGTGTCTCAGGGAAATGTGACTGTAACGAACCCTCAACCTTTAGTTACTGGTTCGTTGTTGATGGTGAGAGGAAGGGTGTTGGTCCTCAAATAACTGATAACTCTCAAAGGAGGAAGAGGAAAGAACGGACTGGAGGGACGTCGAGCACCATGGAGCCGCCGAAGAAAAGGGAGCGAGTTGGGCATTCTCATACAAAGATTCTTTTTTTGAGCCAATAACTAATGGTAAAGGGTAATTTCCATGCTATATTGTTTAAAGTCTCACTCCCTGAAGCCATGGTTGTGGTATGTTTGTTTGAAATGTGAACTAAAATGTGTATTTGGCTTTCTTTTTACACTGTTCCATTGTTATGCTTTAACTTTTGTTTTTTGAAACTTGAACCTAGGTTGGGAGAGTCTTCATCTTTTCAGCAAACAAGTCGCCCAGTTTGATAAGGAAAATGGTTGTTTCGCTGGAGGAGAAATGTTGATCTGCTGAGGAGAAATGTGCGGCAATGACTGTTTCTCTAAAATATGCTAAAGATCGTGTAGTGGCTGCTGAGAGAGAGGTTTCCCAGTTGTGGTCAGAGTTAGAGCAAGTGCGAAACATGGACCTCGCTTCATCTGGTTATCCTCAAGTTCTTGTTGATCGACTGGTGAAGACAAAGTCTTTTTATAAGCTATTTGAGGGGATTTTTGCCATGGCTCGCAATGTTGGATATTGTGAAGCTATGGTAAAGCTGGAACAATTGAACCCAGATGCTAAGGTTTAGAGTCTTCCCCAACTTCCCAAGGCTGAGGCAGTATTAGAGGAGCAGAAAACCCTACTCAATAAGGGTTTCATAAGCAGCATCGTTGATGGCGGTCCCTCCTATGTTTTATTGTCCAATCTTGCTGGTCTTCCAAGTCTTCCTTCTGTGAACGAGCTGAAGCAGTGCGAGGTTGATTACTTCGAATACCTTCCTTTTGGCTCTCATACTATTATTCCTCATTCGAATTTTGTTGCTCCTACAGCGAAGGAGACTAATGGGACCGCTGAAGTATCAGCTACGGAAGCAAACAAGAAAGATTTTGCCCTCGTTGCCCAGCCTTCATCTGTCTCCACCTATAATGTTAGTTGAGCCTTAGTATTTTTGGCTTTTACTTGTCATTTTTTTTAAATTTTCTGATGTGCCTCAGTACTAATCGTATGACTATGGATATTTATTTTAGTTCAGCCTTCAATTTTTACTACTTCTCATCGCATTTACTGATATGCAGGGTTTCTATATTTTTGTTGACCATAGATTTTTGAAACGCTTTAATTATCTGGGGTCTACAGATCAACTTCCTGATCGCTGTGGACCTTTTCCATCTGGTTCCAACTGCCCTATAAGATTGATTCTAGCTACTCAGTCTTTAACGAAGGAGTATACCGAGCTTTTTTCCTTTGATCGCTTGTCTCGTATGGAGTCGCTCCCTTTATACATCGGCTGGAAATTTCCTAGTTCTAGTCCTTCGCCATCTTCTTTCCCACCATGTCCATGTAGTAAGTTTATCCCCGATGGTTATAATGTTAAATCGCTTGGCAAGGATATTGTTCGTGGTTTGGTTGATCTTGAATATGCTAGTGCTTACATGCGTTCACTTAACATTCCTACCCATGTCCGTGAATAGGTGTTATCTTTGGCCATCTATTTGAAGTACACGCTCCTTGGTATTAATGATCTTGAAGTGGAGTGGGACAAGAATGTGAAGGACACATAGGACACCTTCATAATTTGCGAAGGATTTGCAACGAGCAGAACGACCTTATTTATCGGGAATAGTTAACTATGGTGAAGATGATTCACCAACAGGAGAAAACTAGAAACTATGTTGCTGGTAAAACTTGCGAAGCCCATCAAAAGACCTTGATCATTTTTAAGCAATGTACTCGCCTTAACGACTTGTTTGATCGGTTGAAGAAAAAGCAAGATGAATGTGATCACCATTTGTCTTCTGATATTGGTTGGCAAAGTAAGTTTGACGAATAGTTTGCTATTAATACACAGCTTCAAAGTGACAACGAGGAGCTCTGCGCTGAGTGCGATCATCTTGATAAGTCTGTGCACCAACTTGAGAAACTTGTTTCGAATACAAAGATAAACTTCATGCTCTCCCTTCGTCATCCCAAAGGGCTACTAGTCGTCGAGATCTTACCATAGGAGTTGGTGGGAAGGGGATTAATTTTTCTGAGGCTGTCCGATCGTATATTTGGCACCTAGAAAAGGAAGTACAATTTGAAGGCTGAGATGAAGAGATATGATGAAATTGTTAACATTATGAGCATTCAGTTGGATCGCGAGGATTTTGGTCATATAACTAATTTCAAGGCCTATTATGCTATATATCTTGTCCACATGGAGCGAAGGGGTTTGATACGCCATCCTGCTTATTTACATATGAAATGGCAGTATGAGCATATAGTTAGTGAGTAGCGTATGGTTGAAGAAAATTACCTTAGGGCTGAGCACTCCCTTCGTGAAACTGAGCATGGTCGTTGCTATGATTGTTTGTCTCCTTCTGGATCATCACAAGCCTCTCAGCATGAATAGATCTTCTAATTTAAGCTATGCAGTCTTTCTTATAATGCATCGAATAATTTTTCTGTGATTTTGCAAACTTTCATGTCCATTATCGCTTAATAAGTTTTGTCTCGTGAATACTTATGTTGATATCTTCTTGCTGGTTGTACTAGTCGTGTAATTGTGTTTGCAAGATCTATTGCTTGCGTAGTGAGTGTAGCGAAACTGCAAGATCTATTGCTTGCATATTTAAGAGCTTAAGACTTTGCGACATTACAGTGCTATTGCTTGCTTGTGTCATTGTTATGGGCAAATATGCCTTTGTGCAAGATCTATAGCTTGCAATCGCAAGGTTTGCGAAGTTGCAGGATCTAAATCTTGTGAATGTCTGCAATTGTGCAAGATCTATAGCTTGTGAGTGTAGTAATTTCAATTTTCAAAGATATATAGCTTCTAAGTTTGATATTTTCTATGATACGCGTGCCTTCGTTTAACCTTTGACAAATGAAAGGCCTTAGTGCGTTATTTGCAATGTGCTGCCGATATGTTATTACGTAAAATTTCCAAGCATAGAACTGAAAATTTAATTGTAACCAGAAAGACTGTTTTTAATATTAATGATGTATGGCTGCGATAATGTCGCCTTGAAACCTACTGCCACAAATGATAATCTCATGGTTTCTGTACAACTAGATGCTTCCTATATTTTTCCCAACTATAGACATAGATCTTTTCATATTAACCATGTTCCTTGTTTTGTGAACATTGTAGCCTTCTATCCTTTCAGGCTAGTAACAATTGGATGTGTGGGCCTTTGTGACCTTGTAAGGTCTCTCCCTCTTTGAACATAGCTTTCCTCATTGTTTTGCCAAGCTTGATTCTTTCACTAGATCATCCATCTAAAATCGAGTTTCCTTAACTTTCTGATTGTAAGCTCTAGTCACTCTTTATTTATACTTAGTCTCTGTGATTGTTGCGACTTCTCTTTTTTCTTCTAGTTCGCTTAGATCCAACTTCACCATCTTCAGATTTTCCTCCTCCCTGTAAATGCATACTTGGAGGCTGAAATTACCGATTTCCACTAATATTACTACTTCGTGGCCATAGACCAAATTGCATGGTGTTTTCCTTGTTGGTTCCCGAGCAGTTGTTCTATATGACCATAGGGTGTTGGGTATCTCTTTCACCCATACAGTTTTCTCTTCTTTCAATCGGTTTTGATTCCCTTGACCAATTGTCATATTCATTACTTCTACTTGTTTTTTAGCGTGAGGGTGCTCTCCAGATGTGAACTTTTGAAATACCCTGAACTCAGGTGTTACTTGTCCTAACAGTTTGCCTCTATCCACTTTGCGAAGTAACTGGTTTTCACCATTAATAATTTATCATTACTCTCGCCTTTTAGAAAAGATCCTACTAGGTCGATCCCTTTTTTATCAAATGGTCAAGCTCCATATATCTCTCTCAAAGCAGTTTGTTGCTTATGCGATAACGGTGCATTGATTTGGCAACTTTTTAGCACAAAGTTGTGCATATCGTTGGACATAGTATTCTAGTAGTATCCTGCTCGGATGATTTTTTTTGCCACTGCTCTCGCATCCTGATGCGTTCTACACAACCCTTTGCGCACTTCTCTTAAGATCTCAGTTGCCTGCTCTGGTCCTACACATGTTGTCCATGTGGGTAGAAAACCTTTCTTATACCAGGTTTCCTCTTCATAGGTGTAGTTGTTAGATCGCAACTTCAATTTCCGAGCTTGTGCTTTATCTTTAAACAATGTTCCCTTCTCTACATACTCTATTAGTGGCGTTATCTAGTTGACACCTTCCCTTTGGATTATCAACGCTGTAGTTGAAACAAATTCTACAACCCTTTCTCTGTGTTCACTCTGAGATTCAAATCTAGCTGTTGCTAGCTTGCTTGAGGTATCCACCTTTGCATTTTCACTTCTTGATACGCACTGGATAGCGAAGTACTCGAGCTAGGCTATGAGTTACCAAAATTTCTCTGAAAAACTCACCAATGGTCCTTTTCGTACTTTGTGGTTCCCTCTCTCTTGCTGGACTACTATTAATAAATCATGGAATACTCGGTTAGCCTTCCCTCTGATGGTAAGAATCAATCCACCTATCAAAGCTTCATACACCGCTTCATTGTTGTGTGTTGGAATTCCTGGCGAACAAAGTAATTGTGTTCGCCTCCTTCTGGGTTTACAACCAGGAGTCATGCACTACAACCCTCTTTGCTAGGCGTGGCCTCAATGGATAGTTTCAATGCGATATCTTCCCACTTCGATTTCCATTTATTGATTCCAAAGAGTACTCCTATGACCCTCCTCTTTTCTATGCAGGGAAGAAGTTTTCCTATCTTTCTGCACCTCGAAGTGTCCTTTTCATCCAACCTTACTAGCTTCGTTTCTTCTTCCAGGTCTACTGTTGATCTCGGCTGTTGTAGCAACCTACCATCCGAGACTGTGTTCACCATTTTTGTCTTTTTCACAATCTTCCATACCTTCATCTCGATAACCATGCACTATCTCACAGTTTGCTGGTTTCCTCTTATAGTTATGATTCCAGCTAGAGTTGGGAATATCATTACTAGGTGGTAAGGATACCATATCACTTTTGCTACATTCATCCAGGGCCTTCCAATTATGATGTTAAATGCGCTTAGAGCATCAATTACTACAAAGTCACATATGACTGTACAATTTTTTCCACTTTCTTTTATGGTAACGGGCAGCTGTATATTCCTCAAAGGTGTTTCTGGTCGCTCCTTGAATCCTACAAGTGAGAAAGTGGATTTCTTTAGGTTAGTTCGCTTGAAACCTAACCTATTGAAGCAATTGGCGAATAATATCTCAACCGCATTTCTAACATCTACTAACACCTTATGAACTATTGCGTTTCCAATTTTAGCTATAATGACTATGGGGTCGTTGTGGGGCAAAGCATTAGGTACTGCATCTTCCTCACTAAAAGTAATCACCTCGTTCGGGCAAAGTCTCTTGTGTGGAGGTTCTTGCGGGGGAGAATAACTTGCTTTAACTTTCCAAGCATTATTTAACAACGACTCTGTGGATCCATGTATGGACATGATAACATTTTCTGGTACTTCATCCTCTGCATCATCATTGTAATCCACCACTGCAGTCATTCTTCGGCTCTTTGCCATTGTGGTTGCCATTCCTTGTTTTTTTTTCTGGGGGGCTCCTTGTTTTGTTAAAGTTCCCATACTGGCTTCCTCCTTCCTTTCTATATTGGCCTAAGTAGTCATTCTTCAAATTTTCTTCAATTAGTCTTCTCAGATCTCTACAATACTCAATGTCATGACCATGGTCCTTATGGAAAGTACAGTAATATTCTTTGGACCTCTTTTCTAGTGGTGTTAACAAAGGTGTCGGGTTGCGAAACAGTTCTTTGTTTGCTTGCCAGACCTCTTTCCTTAACTTTGTCAAGGGAGTATATTGAAATGGTATGCCTTGTAATCCTGGTTCTTTTCCCCTGAAAGTAGTGTTTCCTTTCCCTTTCTTCATAAACCCCTTTTACGACTCTTTCATTGTTCAATTTTTGCCTCATTCCTGTTCTACCTTGCGGTTGTTCACCTCTTTTGTTTGTGTATGCTACTCAATCATTTTTGTAGCTCTCTTAGGTTTTCTGGCATGTTCTTTGTTAGTTCTTTGTAGAACTCTCCTGATTGCATGCCTCATTTGAACGCTCCCAACGAAGATTGGAAAGACAGGTCACGAACCTGCAAACTCTCTGTGACAAATCTATTATGATACTTTGCCAGACTTTCATCACTTCGTTGTGCTATGTTGTTCAGATCTGTAATCGTTTTTGTGAACTTTTGCTTGTGATAGAAACGGCCTAAACACAAATCTGACAATTGTGCCCAAGAGTTGCTATTTCCCTTGGGAATGTCCTCATACCACGTGATCAATGTTCCTAACAAGAAAATGGGGAATGTCTTACATACCAATTTGATGTTCAAATCGCAAAATCTTATGATATTTCTATATGAGTCTAGGAATTCTTTTGGATCCATGGTCCCATCGTAGATCTTAACGTGTAAAGGAAGTTTGAAGTCCTTTGGCTTCCTAAAATCTCTCAAATGTAGCGCTAGGGGTGATTTGTCTGCGCCATCATCTGCCACTATGTCCTGTAACTCTTCTTCGTACTGGAGATTCTCATGCTCATGACTTATTCTTTTTTCTAGTCTTTGAGGTTTTTCTTGAGTGTCCTTGGGAACTAGTTGTATAGAACTTCTCTGTTCACATCTAAGAATGTTTTGAACGCTCTCTTTTCTTTTTCTTGATTATTGTTCAGGGATTCTGCTTCCTCTTCTTCCTCCTCTGTATCATCCTTACCGTGTTCTTTTTATCCATTGGGAGTGCTGTTCTGGCTGGGATTTCTATCGCATCCCAGTGTTTCTTCCTACGTCTAATGATTATGACTCATTTCCCTTCTGGTGAACACCACTGCTTACCTAAAGGATACTGAAATGAAAAAAATTCCCGTTCCCCACAGACAACACCAAATGATGTGATAATCCTGTCAGGTAAACTAATCGCCGTTCGCTCTGTGAATCTCCTCTCTTGCAAGAAAAGTCCTGGAAGTGATTCCGGGAGAAAAGCTTTGATGATTAAGTCAGTCCCTCTCTTCAAGAATTGGACTTTCTTAGTATAATTACGCTTACCTTCCCAGCATTGCTTTTGCTATATTTATAAGAGTTCACCATCATGGCTCCGTACTTTCTCCTCTGAGGACGTGGGTTGTACCACAATCCCTATAACTCCGGTTCGTTTCCCAACTCCCCGATCATGGCTCAATCATTCCTCCACATTTATTGGTTCATGATTGCATGTCTCATACCAGACTCCGCTTTTATTGCTTCACCGATTTTATCTCTCTTTGTTCTTTGGACTGGGCTTCCAGCCCAATGATGTTGGCTTTAGGCTAGGTATACACCACTATGAACTATATATTCATAATTAATTATTATATAATTAAATTTAGTAAAATTATTTTTTATTTAATAATAAAATAGTAAAAGTATTCCTATTTAGAAATAGAATGAAAATAATTGTATTTTCTTTACTAATTGAATATCTTTGTATTTAAGTAAAACATAATTAAAATTAAAATATATACTTTTATTTGCTTTACAATTTATATTATTAAAGATTGTATTTTCATGAGTTACTAAAGATTGTATTTATTGAATACACTATAATCCATTTTATCAAAGAATATATTTTCATAAGGAGAAGTCTCAGCAAAGTTGGTATATCAATAACCTTATTGACATATACTTTATTTTAAACTTAAAAAATATTTTTTAAAATTTGAATATTGTACTTTATAAGTAAAACCATGTAATAAGGTGTGTTTTAATGTGAAATTATAAGATATTATATAAAAAGTAAAATATTTAACTTAAAAATACTTTATTTAAATTTAAAATTTCGGTGTTTGGTTTAAAAAATGCAGTGCATAAGTTTAAAACTACATTAGATTGTCTATAACTTAAGGAGAGGTCAACTGTCATAATACCTACTCTTTCATATGTTACATAATGTTTGAAACATAATAAATAATTCATATAATTTATTTTATAAAAAGTGGCATCTTTATAATTATTGTACTTTTTTCTAAACACTGTAATTTTGAAATTTAGTAATACACGTTTAGATATAAATATTATATCTTTCATATAATATTTTACATTTTTATAATAAAAATCACTAAAATAATTATATTACAATTAGTTTAAATAAACATAGGCTTGGAAAGACCACTAAAAACAACTTCCAAAGTACAGTGGAGCTCGAGCCGAGATGGTATAGTATTCGAGCTTGAACTCAAGTTCAATTAATATTGCTAGTTAATATTTTAAATAATATGTATATATATATACACTATGGCTTGAGTTTGAACTCGAGCACGAGTCCGAGCCAAATTAATTTTTCTTTAGCTCGAGTTGATATTTTACTGACTCAATCCAGCTCAATACGAGTTCAAATTTGAGAAATGTCAAGCTGCTCGACACATTTACCTTTGACGTCATTTACCTTTTAATTTATACATTACAACTCCCTTTTTCTTCTTCTACTTTTTCATTGTGGGATTCTTGTAGTAATCTCTTTTTCTCTTTTTCCATCCATGAAGGCTTCATTAATTCTTATAATCAAGGCTGCATTGATTTTTATAATTTTCACTTTTCAAGAGAATACGTTGGAATTTAAACGTTTTTTGTTATAACTATAAATTACATTTTCAATTAATTTTTTAAAGCTAACGTGGAATTTTGTGTGAATGATATGTGTCAACAATGGTCTCTTTTAATGAATACTATAGATGAATGACACCAACAGTCCATCTTAATTAATGAAACATTAATATCTCAATGACATGTCTCATCAATGATGATGATTACAATATATAGGGTTACAAACTAAAGTCTAACATAAATAAGATTCTAAAGTCCATAAGGAAATTACCATATATAATCTAACCAACTAGGAAATTAGTTATATAAGGTAACTACCATTTATAACATTTCCTACAAGTAAAGGATTTCTATTTCCTTATCACACTCCCTCAAACTGGTGCATGATGAACAAGAATTCCCAACTTGCCAAGAAGACTATGAAATTGCTAATCGTTAAAAAAATTGGAAAAAAACAAATCACGATAGAATGGGATTCAACCTCAGTAACGGTAGAAGTAGCAGCAACAATAGTCACAGTATTAGCCAGTAGAGCAGGAGATAACAACAACAACAAAATGGCAAAAAAAAGTCAGACTATAGCAGATAGCGACGAGCAGTGGACCACAACAAAATGAAACATCAACAAAAGTCAGCAAGTTGCGACAGTAGATAGTAGCGCGCTGCGAACGACAACAATATGAAACAAAAATAAAATTTGGGTGGCGACGACGTAAATCTATGACAAGCTACGATAACTAGCGGTGGGTAGCGGCGAGAATGACGTCGACACTAGTCATAATTAAGGTTTTAGGATTTTAGAGGTTTCAAGAACTTGGACTCTGATATAAGATATAATCGAGTTAGTCAATGGTGCATTGATATGTAATCTATGACACATCTCATCAACACATGAGGATTACTATATATATATATAGGGTTACAAACTATAGTGCATCAGTAGTAGGATTCTAAAGTCTATAAGAAAATTACCATCTATAGTCTAACCTACAAGGAAATTAATTCGATAAGGTAACTACCATTTATAACCTTTCCTAAAAAGAAATGATTTTTTTCCTTGTCAACTCAAAACATTACAGACAACATACATCACAAAGAGTTTCTTAAACTCTTCAACACGTTCACCTAAAGTCATCATCTTATTAACAAACCTAATACAAGGAATGTTTCCTAAAGAATCAAAGCCAAACTCAGTCTTCCACTTCTTCCTCAACTCTACATCCTTATTTTCACCCTTACCAGAATTACTAACCTCATCCACCTCCTTATCATTAATAGGTAATCCTAAAATATCATGCACATCATCACAAGTAATAACGTACCTATCACAATCAACTGCCTGAACACAACTAACGTGATTAAAGTCAGAATCTAGGTAAGAATTAATTTGTCTGGGAAAAAGTGTAAAATTAATCTTTAATAATCCACTAAACCCAATCTCTTGCACAAATTTCATCTGATTTGCAGTCAACATGCAAGCTAACTTCTCCATCTTCCGAGGGCTACATTTGGTACCCAAGCCCTTCTCAAAACTGGGATAAAAAATGAAATGTCATAAACATCACATGCAGAAATAGAAACATCAATATCTGGAAATAAAACATCACAATACAACATCACCGATAAAAAAAATCACACACACAATATTTAAAACATCAACGCACCTGAGGCCATCATCATCTTTTTCATCACTATTATCAGCAACAAGTGATTTCCCTTTATCATTCCTCTTCACATTGATATTTACCTTTCTAGCCGAGATAACCCATCTCTCAACTACCTCCTCTTCAGATTCTGATTCAGCAACAGAACCACTGATATCCTCATCTTCATTGAAAGCTTTAGAAACTTCCTCTCCTCTCTCTAAATCTCCAGACTTAGATTCTACTTCATCTGTTTCTTCATCTTTTTTTCATTTTCTTCATCACTTCCAAATTTGCCATTGCAACTATCTGAATCCCCAACAATCCCAGATTCAACGAAATTATTCTCCACAACATCCTCATCATTATTAGTTTCAATTTTTTTGGGTCTCAAAAGCAGCAATACTGAGCACCTCATCATCTACAATACATGAAAAAGCATATCAGAATGTTCCCACATCACATCATAATAACTACACAACAAAGTTATAAAAAGTGAAATCCTAATGGACATTAAGGGAAAAATACCAGCATGATTGAAGTCATCCTCATCAGCATTACCATCTGCTTCATTGTCATCAATAGTATAATCAAATTTTTTATCAGCAATTTTATTGTTTCCATCATCACCCATAAAGCATAACCATCAAACCAAAATATTAAAACATGTCATCATAAGTACACAAAATTATGGAAACTACAAATCATGAGAAAATCACAGCACCTCTATTCACATCAGAATTGATCTTGCTAGAATCATCAACTATACAAAAAATGAAACATCAAATACGAATCTTACAAGATCAAATCATAATCTGAAATCAATAACAAAAATAAATAAAATTGCAACATTGAAGCAAAAATATTACCATCAGCATTTAAAATTTTTTTTGCAACCTTTTCAGATTGCTTCTTCACACCAGCATCCTCATTGCAAATATTAGTTCCCTCCTTATCATCAGCAGTTGAAAACATAAAATACCAAATCGTATAACATAAGCAATAAACCTAAAACGCTAAAAGATTAAATAACAAGATACAAATAATTAAAAATCAAATACCTTTGTCATTGACCTCAACAACAATGAACACACTCTTATCATCCATTTTCATACTTGAAGCAACTGATGCAACTTTTCCAACAACACCACCATTAAATACTACTAGCGCATTTTCTAAATTGCAAACACTAGGAGTTGCATCTTCACCTTTCTCCACCAAATCAATAATTCCTTTGGCAGTCTCCTTCTTTCCCTTTATAAAAGAGAGTCCTGAAACCAAACAACCATATGAACCCAAATATGAAACATTAATATCCTACATGCACATAGAGGAATAGATGGAAATAAAACCTGACATCAAATCAGGATTTGGATCTCCTCTCAAACGATGTGAGTTTCTCATAGCACCGGCACCAGCAATATGTACATCTTAAACATCAAACATTATTATTAAAGCATAAAAACAATTACTTTAACGAAAACATGATAAAAGGAAGTGACTACATATTAACACACACGGAAAAAATCAATCTAAAACAAAACAACATTAATTTAAGATACAAAAAAATAAATAAACAAAAAACATTTTGCAAAAACTACATGCTTATGAAAACTGAAACTATAAAAACATCACACTAAAACTAAAAGTCAAACTAGACTTGTATACATCAATAACTGCAAAATAAAAGCATACAACTACATGAACAAAAAATCTAAATCATCATAAAAAATCTCAGCCAAATCACAAGCAACATCACACTCTGAAATTCAGATATGAACCTAAACAAGCACACCACACACAAAATCCATGAAATACGACTCTACAAAATAATTTTAGCATCCAACAAAAATCATATGAAACTAAAAAACAGACATCATAACTATAACTTAAAACCTTATTCAATAAACTTTAAACATCAAGATACATGCTCATACAGAATATGCTAAATCAAATACATGAAAAGATGGAAAATAAAACCTAAAGCACAATACATTGAAGAAAGATTGCAGACCTTAACACCATATAAAATCAAGGAACATCACACTAGAAAGGCACAATAGATAATTGATCAACATGAACACAATATAAGTGAAACATCAACATAACCATATAAAACATCATGCCAAAAAAAAATCAAAACATCCACAAAACACTGAACAACCAAAATTTACAATTAAATATGAAAATAAAATGAAACAATCCCACCGGAAACAGAGCACAAATAGGAAATGCCTTACGAATATGCTTTTTTCTACACATTTTTCTTCACAGTACCATGGTTGCCTTAGGCAGGCTCAACATAGGACTTCAGAATGTCCAAAACAACTTCATCCAAGGATTCACTAGCATCAATCTTTTTTGACATCTGCAAAGCAACAACAAGAACACACAACCTAACTAAAACCTAAGATATCACACACATTCAAAACAGAAACAAAATCATTGCAAAATCCGAACAGTCACACTTGAATAACATCATACACAGCTAATACACACATGAAATTCCTAAGAACTACTCACCGAACACAAAAACAAAATGCAATCCCCAAATATAAGTACAATGAACAACAAAAACTATAAAATTTTTAAATCGAACACACAATAAAGGGAGATTCAACTACATAACCAACAAAAAATAGAAATAAGCACAATAAATACTTAGGAAACCTACACGAAGCATAGAACATCACATGCACAAAAAAATTGAAAAAAATTGAAGAATGCATCAAAATACGCACACAAAAAAACAAAGCGAATACATTACCTTTGCACATAAACACAAAATGAAAGTCTTCTGGTTGTAGATCGTTGGAAACTGAACCAAAACTGGAAAAATTGTCGAAAAATGAATCGCGGCTTCACTACATTCACTGCCCGCAAGAAATGAGGAAGAAAAAAAAACTAATCCAAGCGGTTGTGTGATGTTGTGTGCAGTTGAGATTTGAGAAATGGAAAATGTGAAAGAGCGGTTGCAGTTGCAGTTGCAGAGAAGGAATACGAAACAATTTTTGTGAGGGAAATTTTGGAAAAGATCTTGAAATATTTCATATATATTCTAGGACTTAAGTGCAGATTATAACAATTACAAAACCAACCCTCGACTTTTAAAACTTCAGTATGAAACCCCATGTTGAATTCTTTGCGAAAAAATCTCAGGTCTCGTTGTGAGACAGTTTTATATAAGACTTGTCAAAAATCATTTTCGACATTGAGAGATTGTCCAAAATGGATTTTAAACAAAATTCACAGTGTGGTATCCAAATTTTAAATTTGTCCTTCATAGGTTACAATTCAACAAAAAATGGGTACCAATATGGATTAAAATTCTGTCACAATGGTACCATTCATGACATTTTCTCCTTCGATATTCTAGACATAAAAGTTGGTACCATTCTGGACATTTTCTCCTTCTACATTAGAATTAAAGGACCTTCAACAAATCTTCCTTTCTTCGTCACCATTCCGCTGCAGTAAAACACAAAAAACTTCAAATCTAAAACCAAAACCTAGAAAATAGAACATAAAATAAAAAATGGAACACAAAAAGAGAAAATTACCTCATATGAACCTAGAGAATGGAAGGTACTTGAAATCGAAGCTTCAATTGACAACGAACTGACGGAAAATATGGGGGAACACAAAAAATCGAAGCAAAAAAAAACCAGAGCACCGAGCAGAATTTACGAAGCACCGATCAATTTTCTATGCACATAACCAGGATACCTTAAAATAAAAGGAAAATTGCAAAAATGACCCTATTAAATTGAGAAAGTTTAGATATAACCCTGTAAAATTTGAAAGTGTAAAACTAACCCTAACTTTTTGTAAAATTATGCAGTTGTACCCATTTTTTCAATTTCGGTGTTGACTTAATGAAATCAACGATTGACCAAACATTAAAAGATAAAATTACCCCTATACTCAAAACTAAAAAATGTAATTGACAATTATACCCATGTACTTCTTCTTCATCTTCATCCCACCCATTTGGCCACCACCTGCAGCTGATCCGCCACCGCGTTGCCGCCCAGAAACCCCATCCCCACCACCAAAAATCCAACCCTTCCGCTCACCTCCACCACCTAGAAACCCCAGCCCCAGCGCTCAGAAACCCTAGCCCCACCACCCTAGCCCCATCGACCACCCTCACGTACCCTAGCTCCACCTCTCCTCATGCGTGCCTCCTTTCCCCGTGCTACACCCACAACCACTATAGCTCCCGTCGCGGCACCTCTCCCCGCCGTGCTACACCCATAGCCACCACAACCCCCACCGCGGAACCACTTCCCCTAACCTTCAATCGGCAAGCCGCACCACCACCATAGCCCCCCCAAACATCCCCCGCCACCACAGCCCCCACCGCTCCACCACCGTCCCTAACCCTAACCTTCAAATCAAATCCAAGAATCAATAATTAATCTCTTACTTGTTCGATTGTGATTGAAGAGCAAGGAAAAGGCTTGGTGGAAACATTTTTCTTTTGAAGAAGACAATGCTGACAATGTTCAATGACGGCGGCAGTGTCAGTGTCCTATCGCCGGACACCCTCGCACCACCCACTCCTCCTGGTGCGTGGGCCCGTGTAATCAGCAGCCTAGCCGCCGGAGTAAACTCAAGATAGTGCTCGTCGGAGTACACCAGTCGCCATGGATGATGAAGGGGAAGAGATGAAAGAGATGGCTGGGAGGAGAAGGGATCGTGTTCAGGCGGGGGAAAAGGAAAGAAAGAGAGGAATATTTTAGGGCTGAGAGAAAGGGCAATAACTTCTTTTGTTATTTTTTTTAATAAGTTTTAATAGAAGGGTAAATGGGCCATTTCAGTGATTTCCGGCCATTTCTGTCGTTGATATTTTGGTCAACGATTTTCAGGATTATTTTTTCACATTTAGATTTTACAAGATCGTTTCTGTATTTTTTTCAAAACATAGGGTTAAAAACACATTTTTCTCTAAAATCAAAATTTCAACGTCAAAACCAGCATAATTTGGCCTAAAATAGAGAAGATATAACGTCTAACAAGAAAAACAAAAGAGAAATAGATGGTTTGAAGAAGACAGAGAATGAATTTTAAAATGAGAAAGCGGGGGGTTTAATGTGTATATTTATAGCACATGAATAGTAATTTCTAGAATATTGCAGTTAAATCTCTAATGGCAAAGTCATGAGAAAGAACATCTTTCCATAGATTTATAAAAATACGAGGTTTAGTTAGAATAATAGAAAGGTAAAAGGTTTTAGTTGCAATATTAAAAATTTATTATGCAACGTGTAGTAGCTATAAGTTTATGACTCGATTAAAGAAAATCAAAAATTTTATCTTCATTTCTTCTAATTTACCGTTTGAACCTTAGTTTTTTTTTAATTTAAGAAAATATCATATTTTAAGAGACATACTAATCTCAAATTTTCTATTATTTTAGTTAAACACCGTTTGGCTATATTGTTTAAACAAAAACGATCTTTGCCAAAAATTTGTTAGGAGTTATACCAAATGAATAGACCTGGCAAACGAGTCTCTTCGGTCGGATACGGGTGAGACCCAGTCAGTTCGGGTATGATTCGGTAGATTGTTTTTTGTCTTCGGGTATCGGGTCTTGATTAGGTGTGTTCAGGTTCAGATGTCTTTCGGTAGTTTTGAAAAATATCTAAGTGGGTCGGGTTTTGTTCTAGTTGTTTCAATTTCAGTACAATTCGGGTATCATTTTTTTGAATTGGGTTCAGATCAAATTTGGTTCAGGTTGTTTCGGTTACAGGAACAATTTGGTTTTATATTTTTTTAATCAGGTTCATATCGGGTTTGGTTTGAGTCAGTTTGGTTTTGGTACTTTTTGGGTACATTCTCTTTTGGGTCGGGTTTGGTTGGATTCCAATATATTCAATCCGAGTCTTGTTCAAATAAATATAGCAAATTGTCATTATAATGAACATAAAATTTTAATATATTAATTTTGTAAAAATACTTTTGCTGAACTAATCTATTATATATATATATACAATTTTATTAGTCACTTTTTTAATGTATACTTTCGATTTTTTGAAATGAAAAATTATTTCTCTTGTAAGGAACATGACATTTATGCAAACATTGATCTGTATACGTTACCGCATAAAGATTATACTAGTATGTAAGAATAAAATAGAATAGTTTGTATTTAATATTTTTTTCTATTTTATGTTGTCGATCATAAGTTCATAACTCACAAAACTCCTAACCTGCAAGTTATAAAATATATATATATAGTAGTTCTCCTGACAGGTGGTCTGTCCATAAGTTTATGAACAGACCACTTATTTTTAACCTTATACATTCACATTCAAATACATATTATTACTTGTTTTAACTTTAAAAATACAATATTTAAATTTTATAAAAAAAACTTACAACATTTAAAGTAAAAATCATCGTGAATTGTCCATAAACTTATGGAAAGACCGTCTTTCCTGATATATATATATATATATATATATATATATATATATATATATATATATATATATATATATTCTTGATTGCAATACATTTTAAAAATATAGCATATTAAATTAAGATAAGAAAACATTCATAGAAAGACATGCTCATTTTTTCTTAATCAGGTGAAATATTAGTATATTACCAATAAATCCCTTCGGAAATTAGAACTATTTAACTTTACATAAAAAGTCTTAACTCTTGACCGACTTTATATAGAAATTAAATATCCCCTATTTACTAATTATAAATTATGAGTCTCATGACTTAATACTAATTAGTTGTATTTTTTTATAACTATGCTGACTTATATAATCAACCCTCGAAGTGGATTTTTAATAAATATTAATTCTCATTTATTTTTATAATTGTGTCTTACTATTTTACTTAGTTATATTCCACCGTAACTAATTTGATTAACATACATATTTGAGTTCTATAAGCACTTATTAATAGTTATTATATTTTATGTACACTTATTCTATATGATATATTGTACACCCAAAAATTGAAATTGTTTTACTACATGCTTTATTAATATTTATAACGACGAGGAATGCTCTTGTGTAACTTGTATGAATATCTTTATTTTCTAGTTCTAGTTAATTGCTTATATGATATATCATCTTATAATCGAGTTTACTTTGAATATCCATGATGTTTTTTTTTATTTGAACCTTTTAAGTTCATAATTCTAAGCACCATATAATAGAAATTGTTTGGATAGTGCTGTCAACGGGATATTTAAGTTATTTTGACTAACCTAAACTCAAGTTGTCTAAAAATAACATATTGTGATACTAATATTATAATATGTTACTGATTTTAATTATTACTACATATAATCAATCATAACTTGTTAAAATATATAACTTCTTAAGATATTTAAAACCATAAACACCACATTGTAATACATATATATAGATATATATCATATTACTGAAGAAAATCCAAAAAAAAACATAATCTGAAATAACAAAATGTTTAAATTTTTTTATGCATTGTCACATTGATAGAGTACTTTTGATAGAAATACGTATACATATTATTTATTTATTTATGCCAAAATCTTATTTTAGACCAACTAACTGTTAAATGAGAACATTTTATAACTAGTGAGACTAATAAGGTTATTTGATATTTACTTTTATTTATTGCAGTGAGATACATATAAGTATGATAGAATTTTAAAATAAATCTCAACAAATAGATAATTAATTTTTAAATAATCTAAATAAAATATTATAAAAATAATCAAATTTTAATGTATTCAATATTTAACTATTTCTAACTATCTCATATAGTTTTCCTTAGATGACTAAACTTTAAAATTTTAAATAAATTTCTTTGTTTTCAATTTAAATGTAGGCAAAGTCTAGGGAAAGACCGTCTTTCCATAGACCTATGAAAAGACGGGTTTAATTAAAATAATGAAAAGGTGAAATGTTTTGATTGTAATATTATAAATTTATTCTACAACGTACTGTAGTTATAAAGTTTATGACCCAGTTAATGCAACCCAAAATTTTATCTTAATTTTTTCTAATTTGCAGTTTAAACTCTTCAAATTACAAGTATCTATTTATGAAAATAAAATTAAAAAGTAAAACCAAAATATATCTAAGAACTAAGATAGAAACCAATCAAGTGAATCATTAATCAACCAACGATTCAAATTATCTTTGTAATTAAAGAGCTAATTAATACTAATAACTAATAAGTAATAGCTAATTAGTAATTATCTACGGGAAAAATAAAAAGGTTAATATTATTATATTAGAGAGTCCAAAGTCTCCATACCTCCAGTCTCCAGAGTCAAGACTTCCTAATCCCGTTCTTCTTTCTATTAGCAATGAGTCCAACGACGCACCTCGGATTCCCAAAAATATGGAGAACATATCAATTTCAATCCGCTTCCAGTATTTTTGCACAGAAAGAAATCGCACAAGCACGGCTCTTGGAGCCTAAAGGTTCGTTCCCGCTTTTATTTTATATTGAAGAATAAGATTTTGGCGCTCAAAGTCATGGTCTCTGAATCCGACGGAATTTAGCCCCATATCTGTAACTAATATTATGTTTGAAGGAATATATATATATATATATATATATATATATATATACATCTTATATTTCATCTAGTGGAGTATTCAGTTCAGGTAATTCAATATTCTTTCAGGGCAAATAAGTGTGAAAGAGAGGTGTTCTGAATTAGTTCATCAATTGAAGAGGTAATTTTCAATACTCATTGAGTCATTGTCTGTTTATATTGTATAATTTTTATGAGATGGTGAATACTAGATGGAGATAGTTTAATCTGCTTAAATTGTTTTGATTTTGATTAAACCGAGTTCTTTTCACTTGTTCAGTTTGAAATAAACCTCTTTTGGACCTTAACACAGATATTCTTACTGGTTGACTATGTCTTTCTCTTTCTACAGAATTATGAGCTCACTAAATGATGAAAATGATGAAATAATGGATGCAGTCACAGGACTCAGAGTTGATGGAAATGAGGCTCCATCTTTTGAGGTGGGATCTAAGGGAGCATGGGCTGGTCGCAGGAGTAAAGTTTGGATGGGGTTTATTCAAATCAGTAGAGCCGATAGTCATGACGGATATTTGAGAAGTCAATGCAAGCATTGTAAGGTGTGATCAATTATTGCTGAATCCAGTAGAGGGATTACTAATCATACGAATCACCTTGAAAAGTGTGCATCGTATCAAGCTCATCTTCAGACTTTGAAGAAAGAAGTTGATCAGATTAGATTTTTTGATCAAAAGATTTACCGAGACTTAGTAGCAAAAGCAATTATCAAACATGGTTATTCTTATTCCTGGGTTGAACATGAAGGAAATGGAGAGATTAATGAGTACTTGAATGATAAGGTTAAATGTATTAGTTGAAATACTGCAAAAGCAGATTGCATGAAGATAACACTCGAAAAAATCTCCTTAAAGCCATTCTCAAGCGTGCACCAGGTCGTATAAGTCTAACTAGTGATTTATGGACTTCTTGCCTAAGTGAAGGTGTGTTTGACTGTTCATTTCGTTGATGAGAATTGGAAATTGAATAGCAAAGTTTTAAGCTTCTGTCATATCCCACCACCACATTCTGGACTAGAAATTTACAAGGTTATAATAAAATTAGTTAAGGATTGGGGCATTGATGATAAGCTTTTTTTCTTTGACATTGGATAATGCCTCTAGTAATGATAGAATGCAAACTCACATGACGGTGAGGCTTAATGATTGGGGATTCTTGTTGAATAATGGTAATTACTTTCATGTTAGATGTGCAGCCCATGTGCTAAATTTTATTGTTAAGGATGGACTTAAGGTGATTGAGAATGTTGTGGTCAAAATTAGGGAGAGTGTGAAACATGTTAAGGGCTCTGAAGCAAGAAAAATTTCTTTTCGGAAAGTTGTGGACTTGTGTAGAATATGAGAGACTAAGTCATTGTGGTTGGATGTTGCTACTAGATGGAACTCTACATACATGATGCTTGATAGGGCTCTTTTGTATAGAGATGCTTTTGATAATTTGCACACTGAAGATGTGACATATAAACAATGTCCAGAACCTTATGAGTGGGACATGGTTGCAAAAATTCGAGATGCTTTGGAACCATTTAATGTTATTAATGAGTTATTTTTTGGTACTGACTATCCTACGACAAATTTGTACCTTGAGAATGTCTGGAATATTGCTATGCTGTTAAAGAACTCGGTTCAAAGTGAAGATGAGGTTTTGAAAAGAATGGCAGTAGAGATACAAAGTTAATTTGATAAATATTGGGCTGAAAATGAGGAAAACAATTATTGCACCTTGTTTTCTTTTGCAATAATTCTTGACCCCCGGTGTAAATTTGATTTTCTCAAGTATTGTTATAAGAAGTTGTTTGATGGTGATGAGTTGAAAGCGACAAGAAAAGTGAGTGACATATCTCTGAAATTGGCGATGCTCTTTAATGAGTATTCTTCAAGGCCATCAAGTAGAATGTCTTCTCCATCAAACACTCAAAGCAGATCAAACTCTAATGGGACTGATAGACGCAAGTGCAAGTGTGACTATTCCGCGGTAAGTTTGTTGTCTTTAAAGTAAATTATGATTAGTTAACTTATATTTTAGGTTAATAATATGTATATTCAGTATTTTATTGCTTTGTTGTATTTTTAAGTACTTTAAATAGTTTATAATAAGTAGCTTATTTTTTCCGTAGGATTTTGATGTGGATGAGATGGATACTTTTAATTAAAAGACAAAGTTGCAAGTTTATTTAGATGAATCTAGAGTTCCAAGGAGCAGTAAACTGAATGTTTTAGATTTTTGGAGAGAACAAGAAAAGAGATATGGTGTGCTTTCTGATATGGCTAGAGATATATTGGCTATCCCTCTCACAACTGTTGCTTCAGAATCAACGTTTAGCATTGGAGGTAGAATTTTGAACAAGTGGAGAAGCTCTTTCATTTCCGAAAATGTGGAAGTTTTGATAACTACATGCAGTTGGTTGCATGGCTATGAATGTAAGTGCTTTTTATTGGTCAATTTTCATGTTCTGTTTCATCTCTTCTTTATACTTGAATAATTTTCTTTTGATACCCATGAAGGCTTTGAAGACGAGGAATTTATTGGATGTCACGTGGAATGGATATGATGGAATCTTATGGTAATTGGTAAGTAACTGACAACCATGCTTTTCTGCAATGCCAAAATGGAAACTTTTCCAGATCCATTCTTCAGGTGCACGGATGGACTCAAGGTTCTGAATCTACAATAGTGTTACAACATCTCGATCCTCAGCTTACATCAGTGATCGTGAATCTCTGAAGCAACTTAGAGTGTTCAAAGGACATCTGACTTTTCCAGAGATGTATACGCAGTTCATTGCATCTCAATGCTGGCCTAAACACTATGTTATTCTGGTCGGCGGTAGAGCATTTGGAAGCCTTGAAGATCGTCTGTTGCACTCAAGAGATTGTGTGAATAGGTTGGTGTTTAACGAGTGCGAATTTGAGAAAGGATTTCCTACAGAAAGAACTTCAAAATCGGAAGAGAGAATGGATTTGGTTTTGATCCCCGAAGATATTGGATAATTAACTCTCAGCAAGTGTAGTGGTTTGTGTGTTTCTTTCTTTAAGCTCTTGTTCCAGAATTCGAAGAATTTGTCTAAGCTCTTGTTGTGTGTTTCTTTCTTTATGAATGGCTAGTTGTGGGGTTTGTAATTTAGTAAGTTGAAACTTGATGTGCTGAACCATTTTGTTGTTAATGTTTGCCTTCTGCTGAACTGAATCAGTTACTGGATGAAACATGTTGATTTAATTCAACTGGCTCTGCTGCTGTGACTTTTAGCATTTGTCTACAGCTGAATGATGTGTTTGTGATAAGCCCCTCATTAGATATGTTCCCCTTGTCAAGGGTTGATTTCAGGCTATTCTTGAAGCTGGAAAGACGTGCAACTTATTTGTGGGAGATTGGGTTCTGAATCCCCCAGGTCCGTATTATATCAACAAGACATGTTCTTTGATTCAATTGATCAGAATTGCATGACGAATGGGCGCCCTGACACAGATTACATGTATTGGAGGTGGAAACCAAGACACTGCGATTTAGCTAGATTCAATGCAAAGAAGTTCCTCGATTTGATGAGGGAAAAATCATTAGCCTTCATTGGTGACTGGATTATGCGAAATCACGCCCAATCCGTGCTTTGCAGTCTCTTTGAGGTAAGAATTCGAGTCATGATTACGTGTTCTTTTTCTCGAGCTATGATATTTCGTTATCTTGATCTAGCCATCTAGGCTTATGTTGGTGATGAGTTCACTTCCAACTTGGAAACTAGTCAATATCTGAAATGAGTTAAATTTCCACACCAATAAAGCCTTCAACTTCAATATTCCAACCTGTTGTTTCCTGTCAAGTATGGTATATTTATGATTTTCTTGACCATTTACCTGTAAAAACCACAGTTTCCCAACTCTCCATGTGGCAACGCAATCCATATCCGAAATTGTGATCTTTATCTGTGTTTTACTGCTACTCTCTATTGCAAAATCGTTTTTGATCGCTTTTCTTGAAATGAATGATTTTCTAGTCACATTTTGTCTGATTTTTCCTGATGAGAGACATGATGATATGGAATGGAGCTAATGAAAATGAAGTTGAATTATCTGACATTTGCATTAAAAGCACGATATATTAGCCCAAGAGTTTAACTTGATAGATCATTTACTGACTATATGCTTAGTAATTTGTGATTTACAAAACTCATTTCTTGCTCTCCAGTCGTTTCCACTATTTTTAATTTGCTTTTCTTGAAATGAATGATTCTCTAGTCACATTCTGTCTGATTTTTCTTGACGCGATATGTGATGATATTAGTGTAATGAAAATGAAGCTGAATTAACGACATTTGGATCAAGAGCGCGATATATTAGGCCAAGACTTTAACTTGATAGATCATTTATGTATTACACACTGAGTGTTTTGTGATTCTATTGGATCTTGATATCCATCTTGTATAGGAGGAAGAAGCGATTGATGCGTACCACGATGAGGGATACAAGAACAAGAGATGGACATTCCCTAACCACAACTTCACCCTCTCGGTTGTATGGTCTCCATTCTTGTCCAAAGCAACCATTTTTTAAGATGACAACGGTGTAACATCAGGTAAAACAGAGCTTCACCTCGATGAATTAGACCCTGTCTGGACAGAACAGTTCAACAGCCTCGACTACATACCGACAGCCAGGGGAAAATGGTTCCTTAAATCCGCTGTCTACTACGAGAACAACACAATCGTGGGATGCCACAACTGCCATGGAGGTGGAGTGCACATCATTACAGAAGTAGGGTTTGAGAGCTTGATTTATCCAACATTACACAGCTTGATGATTTTCACATTCGATGTCTTGTGCAGCTGATTGCTTTTTTATCCTAGAGCTTGATGATTTCCTCGGCTTGGGTAATGTTTAGGAAGGTTTGAAAGTTTTGGGCGTGTTAGAGAAGCAGGGCATTAGTTGATTGGTTTTGATTCTAAAGCCAAAGAAATGGCCTAACGTCTCCACTAAACATGTAGATTACTAGATTGGTCTTGAAGTTTGGACATACCACATGAAAACAATTGAGAAGCATTGACATCGATCAAAGATCGAGTTAGCAGAATCAAACTAGGACTGCAATTTATGTGCTAAATCCATGGAGTTTCTAAGTTGGGATTGTGTTAGCGAACAATTTAAATTTTGTGCACAATCATTCATTCAAATTCAGAATGCAGAGTTTGCAGATTTCTACTACTCCCTCTATCTCAATCAAATATGCACATAATATTTTTTCACTCAAAGTTGTCAAACTTTAACCATATATTTGAATAGATATATGAACAATAATATTATTGTATGACATGATTGCTACTTATGTTTTTGATATGTTATAGTGGAGTAATTATACTAATTAAGCATATTTTAAATTTAAGCATTAAAGAAAAATAGATCGTAAATGCAATATTATTTTAGATGTAATTTTATATTCTTACAAAAGAATTTGATGATTGAAAATATTGATTTAATTTTTTTTTGCAAAATTTAATGAAAATATATTTTTCGAAAGAAAATAATAATAATGAAAAGTTAATATTGTATGAATATTTTTCTAATAATAAATAAAATAACTAATCAATATTAATTTTAATCAATATTAATTTTAGCTTATAAAATAATTTTAAATTAATAATTTACAATGTTCTTTTATTTAATACATAAATTTTAGATATACTCTTAAAATAATTTCATCTAACTATGGTATTAATACACATTTTAAATTTATAAATTTAATTTATCATGTGATATTTTAATATTAAATAACATATCAACACTGTTTATAATCGTAATGTTATTTTCAACTAAATATGATTAATTTAAAATTTTAGACAGTAACAATTGTAACACACTATTCAATCATATTCGGGTTTTGTTCGATTTGAGTTAACATTAATCCGGATGTATTCAAATTTGGGTTAACATCAATTCGGTTCATTTCGAATCGAGTAGTAGTCGAGTATGATAAGGTTTCTTTCAGGTACGGGTCCTTTTCGGGTCCGGATTCAGGTTCGGTCCAAGTGCGGGTCCTTTTTGAGTTTTGGTTCGGGTTCGATTTGGGTTTAGGTGTTGTTCGAGTTTGGGTCCCATCGGGTCTGACAATTTAAGTTCGGGTACAATTCAATCGATAATTTTGGTTTCCGATTATTGATTGGGTCTCACTATTTGAGTGTCAATTCGATTTGGTTCACTTATTTAATATCGAGTTTTCGGATTCAGTTATATTTTGCCAGATCTACAAATGAAATATGACGCTGAATAAAATAAGTGTAGAAAGAGAGAAGAAAAAAGTGGAAAGCAAGGGGAGGACCGGTCAACTGGGAAGGATAGAAAAGGGCAAGAAACGCGTCGGGGTCAAAAGGCCTTCCTTCCTTCCTTCCTTGAACCAACAACCAACCGACACACAAGTCCAAAGTCCAACCTCTGACTAACTCTCTCAAAACCATCGAAAAAAGGAAGATCGTCCCCTTTATAACTTTCAATTGAAGCTCTCATTGGTTGATTGAAGAATCATGAATTCAAGCTCTGATGCCCTGGTGACCACCCTCTGTAACTCCGTACAGGCTCTGGGCAGAGGCTTCGATGTCACCTCGGACATCAGGCTGCTCTATTGCAAAGGGGCCCGGCTAGTTCATATCGATGACCAGCGCACTGCGGATCTCGTGGTGGCTGATGGGATTACTCTTCCAGATGTCTCTGTTGATATTGAGTGCGATAGAGGCAGTAAAACTACTGAAACTACCCCTGTTTTCACCTTCCACGAGGTCACCTTTTAATCCCCCTTTCTATGTTGTTTTTGTAAGACTTTAATTCTTCCAGTAAATAGTTGCGGTTTCTACCCCCGTCGCAGTAAGAATGTCATGCGTCTGTTTTCGGTTTTCAAGATTTGAATTGTTAATATTAATAATTACATATAACCCTGGTTCTAAAAAGGCAGTCACACGAATATAGGGATTATGTTTGGAGGGAGTATGTTTGGATTATTGTAATGGAATGATTTTATTCCATTCTATATGGGATAAAATGAAAATTATGGGGTCAATTTTTGTGGTGAATCTTTTATCCATTAAATATGTAGTGTTTAAGTTGTGGCCTTAGTGTAAATCACGAAATGATAACCGAGAGCCATTTATTTATAGAAGGTGTTTTCTGTTCTGTCAAAACTATCCCACATCACCACATTGCACGAATTTGACTTCATATATAACACCTGGTTGGGTTGTGGCATGATGTCATAATCCCTATTTATTTGTGGACAGATTCCTGCATTGGCAGAGTGAGGGGGGACGGGATGAAATTGTCCTTTAAATGTGATTGACTTAAAATATATAAATTTTAACATGTTCGCCTTGGTCCAATGATCTGCATGTGTTTTATGAGTTTGCTAGAGCAAATGATTGAGAAATGGAGAATTGTGTAACATAATGAAACTTTGTATGTAAGTTGTAAGAATTCTTCGTTGACAATATTATTTTTTGAAGTAATACTTTGTATCACTGACCAGATGGCAAAGTACTTCAACGAGAAGGCCGACATTCCAGGAACTATTCCACTTGGAAGCTTTAACGCCATGTTTAATTTCACTGGATCTTGGCAACTTGATGCAGCAGCTACAAAATCCCTTGCAATGACTGGATATGTTCTCCCGTTATTTAGTGTTCGATTGACTAGACTTAATTTAGTTTTGCGTGATGAAATCAAGCGTGCTGTTCCTTACTCTTGGGATCCTGCGTCTTTAGCAAGGTGAAACTAGAGACATTATCCAAGTTCTCTGTGCTCCTTCTTTTGTTACTTGTTTGGTATACCTGTGTTCTAACTTCTTATGTTGTCTTGTTTGACTGCATGTTGCTAATTGTTATGTACAATGATATAAACAGTATTTGCCTTTGGTATTAGTAAATCTATAGGTACGTCTTCAGCATTGCTAGAAGATTAGAAAAAGAAGCTACGGTAGCTTTCATATACTTTCATCATTGGCTTTTAATTGCATGACTTCCTCGTGCTAGTTGGATTTTGGATATAATTCTTATAACATGCAAACAATATTAATAAGCCCCTTTCTATTATATTCCACTGTATGGGTCTGCAAATGTCTAGAACTACCAGTTACAAACCCTTGCTTAAGTCAGTATTTTAGTCTTATTATTTTTGAAAATTTGTATTCGTCAAAGATTACAAACTCAATCCTGAGGTCCAGAAGAAGAAACTCTACAGCCATGCTTTCTGAAATTTAACTTTTTCAGTCATTAAGAAAATTGATGAAGTATTATGATGTCATAGTTGCTGGTAAAGTAAAAATCAACCATGCTTGATTTTCATAGTGGAATAGCTACTATATACCTCTTTACAAGTTTCTTCTAACTTCAGATCCACACTTTCAGCTTTATCGAGAATTACGGCACCCACGTTGTTACTTCTGCAACAGTTGGTGGAAGGGATGTTGTTTATATTAGGCAGCATCAATCATCTTCTTTATCAGTTGCAGACATTGAATCCTATGTGAAAGATGTTGGAGATCAGAGGTTTTCCAATTCAAAAAGCCTTCCAAGTGCTGGTCCATTGAAATATAAAGACAAGGTTCGTATTGGATTAATTTTTTACTTGTGTAAGGCTTGATAGATTAGCCAAGTGTTAATTTGCTCTACCATTTGAGTGATTTGTTAGCTGTGTGGTCGATGCAGGACGTTACAGTTATCTTTAGAAGAAGAGGTGGAGATGATCTTGAGCAGAGCCATGCAAAGTGGGCAAAAACTGTAGAAACAGCACCAGATGTGATCAACATGACATTCACTCCCATTGTTTCGTTGCTTGAGGGTGTACCCGGAATAAAGCACTTGACTCGTGCAATTGAGTTGTATTTGGAGTGTAAGATCTCGTGTTGTATATGATCATGCAAACTTTCATGTTCGGAATTGCAGACTTGATTTTAGTCTGCCCTCTATGATTATGCGAAACATTATACACTGATTAGTTGGTTCACATCATGTTAGCAGGCAACTACTTTTTCAGGAGTAATCTATTCCAGTTGTTGGAAAAGAGTGGTGAACTTTTGTTTTTTGCTTTCTAATAATATGCTCAAACCTCTGGGGTCCTGTTTAAGTCTTATGTTGATTTGAACTATAGGCCATCAGGCATTAGTAAAGTGAAGTGATTTTAATTTTATGACTCAATGATGTAAACCTTCATCTTACTTGCTTCCTGGCATTGCATACAGACAAGCCACCCATAGAGGATTTGCAATATTTCTTGGATTTCCAAATTCCTCGAGTTTGGGCTCCTGAGCAGAATAACCTCCAGAGGAAGGAGCCCGTATGTTCATCCCTTCAATTCAGTTTGATGGGGCCCAAGCTATATATCAGTCCAGATCAGGTGCGATTCTTAAGTTGGCCTAATTCTGCTATTTATTATGTTAGGGTAGGTCTCCTGACAGGCGGCCTGTCCATAAGCTTATGGACAGGCCACTTATTTCTTACCTTATACACCGCATTTCTTAAATAACATACAAAATTTAAAATTTTTGAAAATATTTTTTTATATCATATATTTTTATATTTTCACTTTCAAATACATATTATTACTTGTTTTAACTTATAAAATGCAATATTTAAATTTTATAAGAAATTACAACATTTAAGACAAATGCCCCTGAGGACTGTCCATAAGCTTATGGAAATGCCGCATTTCCTGAGACTTTCCCATTATGTTATATGTTACAGTTTGGAAATTTCATTTTCCATGTTATCCTGACAATGTGATCTTAATTAGACAACTCAAAATCTGAGAAATAGAATATATAGGCCAAGTAAATGATGAAGTACAAGACATCTGGTTTCCTAGCTTTGTAGCTGATAGCTTATAGGAACACCAATACAGATCAGTAACACTCCCTGAGGCAATAATGTGGTAATTAACTATTTATTTAAGGTTCCTCTACCAAAGACAAACGGCTTGTTTGTGATGCAGTTTCTCCCATTTTTCAATGCTCCCTACCTCCCAAAACAATGAGGCTAAAAATTTCTATCTTTAGCTTATTCCATAATAAAAATATGCCAGAAATGAGTTTTGAGTGAATGCCATTTGAGCTTTGGAACTGAAAGAGAAAACAAATATCACTACACTGACCAAATCACTGACAGAAGAAAAAGCTTAGAATACCATGAAAAGTATAAAATATGTTTTACCCTTTTTGTATACTCCAACAACTTCTTTCACGTACCAAAGTGATGCCCAAGCTGGACTGACAATTTAGTACTTAGGCAGTAGATACGAAGAGTACACCTTTGAAACTAAGCTTGTTAATTTTTGAAGTAGGCTCTTTTTCTCGATAAGATTTGTTGTTGGTTTCTTTGTATTGAGATGGAATCACTTGAAGGATAACCGCATTTATTTTTAAATTCAACTTCATAGAACTATGCCACCATCTTGAGGTCAGCTGGTCAATGATGTGTGTGTTGCAATTCTTCTCTTTTATGTACTATATTAATATTAAAATATAACAAAAGAATAATTAAGACTGAAACTAAAAGCATCGCTTGTGGAGACCTTGACTTACTCATTTTGTCAGTTTTCAAGGTGCCAGTCCTCTGTTTTTGCACTCTTAATACTTGACAAGCTTTTTAGCAATGTTTTTCTTTAGTTTGGTTGATTAAAGATATTTCATTGCGTATCAGGTAACAGTTGGTCGCAAACCAGTCACTGGACTTCGGCTGAGCCTGGAAGGCAGTAAGCAAAATCGTCTAGCTATCCATTTGCAACACCTAGTTTCGCTTCCTAAAATCCTCCAACCACACTGGGACTCACACGTGGCTATAGGGGCACCCAAGTGGCAAGGTCCCGAGGAGCAAGACAGCAGATGGTTTGAACCAATAAAGTGGAAAAATTTCTCTCACGTGAGTACTGCACCTATAGAGCATACAGAGACCTCAATTGGGGATCTCTCTGGCGTTCACATTGTCACTGGTGCTCAGCTTGGGGTGTGGGATTTTGGTGCCAAGAGTGTGTTGCACCTTAAGCTTCTCTTTTCAAAAGTACCAGGCTGTACAATAAGGAGATCTGTATGGGACCATAGTCCTTCCAACTTGTTCACCTCCCAAAGGCCCGATGGATCTTCTACATCAATAGCCAATGAGAGAACAGATGATGGGAAGAAGGGAGAAGGGTCAGCCCAAAGCGGGAAATTGGCGAAGATAGTTGATAAGACTGAAATGTCAAAAGGTCCACAGGATATACCTGGACATTGGTTGGTCACAGGCGCCAAATTTGGTGTGGACAAGGGAAAAATCACGTTGCGCGCGAAATACTCTTTGCTGAACTATTGATGGATGGGATGCTGATACTTCTTGGTACTTAATCTGGTACATGTCTTTCCTTCCTGCTGTTGAAAGAGCAGAAGTGAAAGCATTCTTTGCAATATTGATTACTGTGTTATTCTTCTGTACATTCTGTCGATTATAGCTATTCATTTTTGTAGTTTTACAACTTAGTAGAGATGATGCGGATCTTGCCTGTTTTCTTTGGCTTGGATGACAATTTCTCTGGAAAAATAAAAAAAAAGAAGAAAGTTGCTCATTCCTGTTTGTTAATGAGCATCCTGTTCTTTATTTATTAAATAATGCAGGAGTGGTAGCAATCAACCCTTTATTGCTCATTTCTTACCCCAACTCATAGTTTGATACAATCAATATCATAGTACTCCCTCCGTTTCTTTAATAGTGGTACACTTTCTAATTTGAGGTGTTTCTTTTATATTGGCACTTTCTATTTATGGCAAGCTTAAGGTTATTACATCCCTCATTTTACTTTTTCTTCTTTCAATTCAATTTAATTCACTCATTTAGCATCTCCTAAATTCTAACACAAAAAATGATGTGCCACTATTAGAGAAACGAAGGGAGTATAATATCGCAACTATCATTAGAAAAAGGCTTCACATTAGCTCGCGTTTAACCTGCAAGATCCCTTCTGGATTTAACATAATACCACCTCTCGTTTTAACACAATCTCTAAACCTTTCCTCTGCACTTCTCTTGGAAACCTGATCTGCACCTACAGAGTCGTACAAATCCACCTTGCGAGAGAGCTTAATTAACACGTGGAGTGTAAAAGTTAAAGATAGAAATTTATAAGCTGGTCCCGTGCTCACTACTAATTACTATAAAGTAGCTAGTGGCAAGTCTGGGGCTGTCCACAGGGATACTAGGATTCGAGAGTTAACTACACATAACCCACAATCAAGAGTCACTCCGGTTGTGTGTCGGGAATAGGGGGGGTGGGTGGGTATGAGAGTAAGGACAATATGTTCCTGACACTCCACTATGGGCACTAATCCCTAGGCCTAGAGAGGCAAAGGAGTTGGCATCTCGTGATGACTCTAGGGTTGACACGATTCTAGTCGCTACACCACAATCCTAGTCGCTATAAACTATTATGCTCATCTATCGGGTTAAGCTGAGGGTTTCCCCTCATTAGGGTGTCTATCGTCCCTAACATGAATTATTATTATATGATGAGGTCAAAGTCTAACGATCGGGACGGTACTCTCGGGAGAGCATGCATGCACTTATCTCCCCGGTACTCATGAACCGACAATAGCTAAAACTCTAATCTAAAACACTCAAGATAGCATGACAAGCCTAGCACGATGGTATAATACACATGAATCTGTAGGTGCAACATAGAATATACATGACATACATCTTACAAGAATGTAAACCATAAACCAAGCACAACTATTCATATAACATAAAGATAGGGAAATCTAAGAATCTCACCAAAATCAACATGTAGTCATGAATATAAATAAATCCCAAGTAATAAACTACACTAGAGACATTGAATTCAAAGCAATCATTGGATTCAATGCTATAAGCAGAAACTAGGAATTAAAATAAACTATGACCTAAAGTTAAACCTTAGTAGACTAGTGGCTACTTATATAGTAAGTGAAAATGAGCCTTAGAAAAGTCCAAAAAGAGTAAAAACACTAACAGCTATGTTGGCACAGGCCGTGCAATAGTGTGCTACCTGCACCACACAATCCACGCAATAGCACGCGTGCCATGGACCGGAGGTCTTTCTCACAGCTAACTGAGCACGTAACCCGCACAAAATTGTATGGACCGTCGATTGGAGAGCTGAACCTTACCGCCTGAGCACCAGGCCGCTGTCTGGAGTCTTCGTCTTCTTACCTGAGCGTGCGGCCGTACAAAAGCTTGTGGGCCGCAGATTAGAGACCTGGATCTTCAATATGTGAGCGAGTGGGTCGTGCTGAAGCACGCAGCCTGCGCTGTGACTTAGTCTTCTGAGTGATTGGCTTGGCATGGTATGTGTAAATGTACACGGGTCGTGCCAGTCTTCCTTTCTTCTGGACTGGACTCATTTTCTTTGGTGCATCCGTCTACAACAACGTTTAAAGCTCTTGGCTTTCAGTTTACTACCATCCTTGTGAATGACCTTCTACCATCTAGTACCAATCTTGCGAATGAACTTCTGCACAGTCTGAAGTTCTTACGAGCATTCTACAAATAAAAGCTCTCAAAAATGGATCTAGACACTCGTAGAGACTTAGAATCCATTAGATCTAAAGTAAGCTACAAAATGAGGGATTTAGATAAGAAAATCAACAATGGTCATCTAAACCCCTTGTAATGTAAACTCACATAAATCTAGAAATCTACCACAAAAGATAATAAAAGATATGCTAAATGCCTTAGGAAACACATGCGTCTAGAGTCTCATCAAAACCCTAATGCTACCGCTTCTGTTAGGCGGGGCCGTAGGCGAGTGCCATCTCCTCCAATGGCCTCGCACCTCAATCTCACCCTCCTCAACACCCTTACTCCATTTCCTCAATCTCCATTAAAGACATTGATCGATGAAGATTAGTAGCTTGGCTCAGAAGGCGGTTATTTGATTCTTGGTGGTCCTCTGAATTCCTTAGAAGCCAATACGTTTCTCTAGATCAGGTGCGGGTGTAGATCAAGACTGGTATAAGTGTAGATCAGGCGCGACTTCTCGGGTCTGGTCAAGAAGGTGTAGATCAGTCAAAGCATTTATCCAGCATCGACGCAGTCGTAGATCCAGACCGGCTCAGGCGTGTTGACACAGTTTTCTGGTTGGCCTGGTTAAGCTCATGACTCGGCCAAACTCAGGCATGGTGTAAATCCAGTTTAACTAGTGTAGATCAGGCGTGTAAAACTTTTTGGTTTGCCTGGTAAAGCTCACAAATCGAGCAAAATCGAGGCACATAGGTCGACTCAGATGTTGACTTGAAATAGCTCGGGTAAGATATTTTTAACCCAGTTTCAACTCGGCGGAACTCGGATGAACTGAGCACAACTTGAGTCAATTTGGCATAACTCTGACTATAGTATTAATGTTGCAACGGTGAACAAAGGATATCCCGTTGCTTGAATCGCGGCCTCGATATAGTCCATCCTCGTGCTAAGCTCCCCCACTTGTGTACTCGCACCCATTATCGCTTGGACTACCTCTTGCAACATTTAGGTAGAGCTTGAAAGCTGATCCCCAAGTGAGTGCAGTTTGTCAATGATGTCTGTGGATAGGCGAGAGCGGCTAGGAGGTTCTCTCGGAGTGGTCTCGCCCTCAGCCTCCTCAACATCTATTTTCGGGATTACTACAACTCTAGAAATCTCTCTCAAATTGCGAGTTGGGAGCAATAAATAGGTCATCCAAATAGGTGTCATGGTTGATGACAGTGCGCTTCAACCGAGGAAGTACCATGAAGCTATGTGACTACTCCGCCATAAAGCCATACATACCGATCCTCTGATATCGTGGGTCCCACCAATGACGCCTTTGCCAACTTCTTAATGTTATACTTTGTACCTGATCTTCCCAAGTTAGCCAACGCTCTCTGTGTGACCGGATGACTTAAGTATTGTACCAGTACACCTACCATGCCGCCCATAGATATCTTGTCACTCTTTCTGTCCCCCATCACTAAACATTCCTGCACAAAAGACCAGGTTTGGAATTACCCTTGGATGTCATTGCCCACATGCAATGAACATCCGAACCCGGGCATTGCGTTAGCTCACCGTGGCAGAAAACCCATCAAATCAAAATTCCATCCAAACACAATCATGTTCGAACCCAAATATTCAAATCAAACAAGAGTTTCCTCTCAAAAATCCTCATCGCAAAAAAGAACATGTAAAAATTATCTAATCAATACTCAAAACACAAAAGGAAAAATGAACACCGTGTATTTATTGTCGTCATCGCGACTTATTTTCTTTTCATGTAATCTAGTTAGAACCACCTACCTGTGGGTCTCCGGAATCGCCATTGGCTACTCTACCATGATGACATCAATGTGGAGAGGTCTCCACAACGAGTCATCCTTACCTTCTGACCTCTTGTCCTTCATAGTAAATGCTCATTGGTAACACAAGAAGTTTCATGGAATTCATGCTCATCACATAGGGTTACACATTTTCACATAAAAGAAGAATTTGTCGAATCATGCCTAGATTTATACTCCACTATGTCCATATCATCTTCTAGAGTCAAGGTTCCCATGTGGATATCGATTTAGTCCTAGACTTTTTAAGAAAAGGTCTCCCCAAAAGTATTGGGGGTGCACTTCAGTCGTTTGCCATGTCTAGAACATAAAAGTCCGTAAAAAAAACCAACTTGCCAGCTCGTACCATCACATCCTTTACTAACCCACAAGGGCTAGCTTGGGAGTGAGTGGCGAGTTGGACAATCACTCTAGTTTCCCTAATGATGTAGCACATAAATGTAGGAAAGATGAAACGCTAGGGTTTGCAACATAAATGTCGACTTTTATTAATCATAATCAAAACAAGCATGAAAATTACATAAGAATGTCTCCTATATTTATAGGATGCTAAATATCCTAATGAGAAAGGGAAAATGAAACTAAATCTCCTAAAGGAGAAGGGAAAAGGAAACTAAATCTTCTAAGAGAAAGGGAAAAGGAAATTAAATATCCTAGGAAAAAGGAAATTAAATATCCTAAGGAAAAGGAAAATGTATTAATTAAAGGAAGCAAACTAGATGACCAAATTAAGGGAAACAAATATTCTAATTAAATAGAGCAAATAAAATGTCATCACGTCGATCCCACTTGTCCATATATACCAACCCCTATGCCACATCATTCTCCCGGGGGTCAAAAAAATTCGTCCTCGAATTTTCCAGTGCATAATCGTCCAAATTGTCACCCGTGTAAAAGCGAATAAGGGGATGCGTCTTATCTCCGGGACTACCATGAAGTCGAGCACTTCTTCCCCCAAGGTTTGGTTAGAAATGGTGCCGTCAGCACCGGTTTGAAGCCATGCAAGTTTGTAGGGTTTCAAGTGCTTTTCCGTTTTGAGTCCGAGTTTGGTGACGACGCTCGCGGTTATGACGTGCTCACAACTTTCGGGGTCAATGACAAATTTGAAAACTTTATCTCCAATGGTGCATGAAGATTGGAAGATGTTGTGGCGAAGCCCCCCATCCTCACGGCTTGGAAAGGTAAGAAAATTTTGCCGGACCATGAGTGCATGACCCACGTCTCTTGCGAATTCCTCGATCTCTTCTTTGACCTCCACGTCATCATTATAAATTGGTTCACCAAAGAAATCTTTCTTGACTTTCTCAATCTCCTCCTTGGCTTCTATGTCATTATCATAAATATCATAAATCAGTTCATCAAAGAAGTCTTGCTCGACTTTCTCAATCTCCTTCTCTTCGTATATAGGGTCATCGTATACTATCTTGTTGAACTCCGCTTCATTGAATACAACATTTTCATACAAGGGCACGTCATATTCCATCTCGTCGTACTCCAGCTCATCGTACACACCCTCGTTGTCCTCCGCCTTATCTTACGTTGTCTCATCGTATTTCGGGATAACCACCTGGAATTCCAACTCCCCATGCCAATTTTCCAGAGCTGCATCGTGCAAGTGCATTGTGTAGACATGTCTACCAAAATTCTGGGTGAAAAGGTTGTGACGGTCATTTTCGGTGTCGAATTCTTTAAGAGGGATGGCTTTGGCCGGGTGTTTCGGGAAATACACGGCAAAGAGCTGCTCAACAACCTCCATTTTTTGATGTATTTTTGTATTTTCTTCACATCTATAAATGTATTCTAGATCAGTATCACAATTGGGGATGCCTCCATGGGGTCGATGATGCACCATGGCATGGATCGGAATGGCTCTGATACCAACTGATGTAGCACGTAAATATAGG
This sequence comes from Rubia yunnanensis, assembly GCA_037428765.1. Lineage (NCBI taxonomy): Eukaryota > Viridiplantae > Streptophyta > Magnoliopsida > Gentianales > Rubiaceae > Rubia > Rubia yunnanensis. The sequence continues at coordinate 55,299,233 of CM075061.1, forward strand.
AAAGATGAAATGCTAGGGTTTGCAGCATAAATGTTGACTTTTATTAAGCATAATAAAAGACATGAAAATTACATAAGAATGTCTCCTGTATTTATAGGATGCTAAATTTCCTAACGAGAAAGGGAAAATGAAACTAAATCTCCTAAAGGAGAAGGGAAAAGGAAACTAAATCTTCTAAGAGAAAGAGAAAAGGAAATTAAATATTCTAAGGAAAAAAAATGGCTTAATTAAAGAAGCAAACTAGATGCCAAATTAAGGGAAGCAAATATTCTAATTAAATGGAGCAAATAAAATGTCATCATGCCGATCCCACTTGTCTATATATACCAACCCCTATGCCACATCACCTAAACTCACCTATTTCTAGGTGTTCATATGGACTAAAAAGGATCACATTGATGGATGGGCTTAAATCTATCATGGTTTTTCCAACAAGTTTACCACCTAAGGAGATAGGGATAGAAAATATTCTAAGGTCGTTGCATTTCTCAGGAAAATTTTTATGGTTCAAAACGGTGAACCCCCCCCCCCCCCCTAATTTTAAATGTCCCAGCCTCTTTGTTGGCCTATTTCTCTTCTTTGTGCATGCAACTTTAAGAAACATAGCATATGATGTCACATTTTTAATTAATTCCAAGATAGAGAGAGGATTACCTCAACCTTTTCGAAGACTTTTCGAATGCTTGCATCGTTGGTCACCACCTTTGGCCTTCTCCTCAAAGAATTTTGAAATGGAGGTGGGATATTAACTTGTGCCTCGGGTGGTGGAAGCTCCTTGGAAGGGGCTTCCTTGAACACAATCTTTTCCTCTTCGAAGTGTGCCTTGGTGGCCTCCAATGCCCTATCATCCTCGTGCATCACCTTCTTCTCGGACTCACGAACTTCCTTCCCACTTATCAACTTGAGAGCACTCAAGTTCCTTGGATTGATATCCGGTTGGGAAGGGAGCTTGCCAGACTCCTTGGCTTCAAGTCAGCTCACCGAAGTGGCGAGTTGCCCAACTTGAACTTCAAGATTCTTAATACTTGAAAAGATCTATTTTTAAGGTCTTCAATCTTATGCCTTGTCCTCTCCACGAAGACTTCATGCTTCTTCCCCAATTGACCGATGGCTTCTAAGATCTCCTCTTGATCCAACTTGTAGACTGAAGCATGGTTGTTGGAAGGGTCTTCACCTCTAGGATATAGTTGAGGTGGAGCTTGCCCACCCCAATATCCTTGAGGTTGGTTATCCTCCCTCCATCGAAAATTTGGATGATCTTGATACCTTGGGTTAAATGAGTTTGCATAGGGATCTGGCCGTGCATCACCTTGGTTCCCCCGGAACCCTTGTGGTTGACCCCTAGCAAACAGTGGTCTTTCCCAGTTGTTGAACTCAACGGCCTTCACCTCTTGCAAATTGTCTACAACTTTGGGACACTTCTTAGAATTGTGGTCAATGTTGCAAACCATGCACACTTTGACTAGATACACTTTTCCTTGCAAGAGCTCCTTCATCATGAAAGTAAGATCTCAGACTTGCTCTTCTAACTTCGGTGATGGTGCGGGTGCATCCAAGACCTTAACTCTTGACCTTGTGCCAAGCCGTCGTATACCATTGACCATTTATTCAAAGAGAGATATTGCATCCTTAGGGCTTCTGTTCGCTATCGAACCATTTCAAACGGCATTCACCATCCGCATATCTTTGTTGCATAGCCCCACGAATACACTAGATCTCTCTCCTTGAATGGGTGGTAGGGGAAACTTGCTAGCAATCTCTTGAAGCGCTCCCAATAATCATACAAACTCTTGGTAGCCCCTTGGGGTGATGTTTGACAGTTGTTTCTTCAGTCCGGCGGACTTGGATGCTGGAAAATACTTCTCTAAGAACCTTCGCTTCATGTCCATCCAATAACCTATGCATCTTGGTGGAAAGTAGTAGAGCTGGTCCAAGCTCCGTCTTGAAGGGAAAATGGGAAGGCTCTCAGATTGTAGTCATCTTTAGAAACTCCCGGTGGCTTCATGTTTGTACACACCAAGTGGAACTCTGATAGATGTTTGTTTGGGTCCTCTCCCTCCATACCATGAAATGTGGGAAGACAATGGATCATTCCGCTCTTTAGCTCACAGCTCACATTCGGTGGTAACGGGGGTTTGTGATGCATAGTGGCTGACTTTCCAGATTAGGGGCCATAAGCTCCCTCAAGTTTTGGTTATCTTCCACCATTCTTTGCAGTCCTTCTACCAACACTACTTGCCTAAGTTGAACTTCTGCCCTAGTTCTTTGCTTCCTTCTCCTCTAACCACATGTGTTCTCAATAGGGTAGTGTAAAACACCAAAGTTTTTGGTAAGAGTATGTACCATGAACTAGGGCTAACAATACCCTTCCAATAACAACACTAGAAAACAGATCAAAAGGTAACAAGATAATTATAACAACAGCTCAACACATGAAACAACAACATAAAAAAACAAAAAGTAAATGCTAACTACTCTACTAACATGTTATGCAAATTGATAATTAAGCTGAATAGCATCCCTGGCAATGACACTAAAATTTAACCCACCTCCACTTGTGGTCGTTAATTGTAGCTAAGTCACCCAAGCAGAGGCTGAGATCTGAGTAATCAAAGGTCAAAGATAAAATTTATATTCTGCACCCAACTCGCTACTACGCTACTGATATGGTAGTTAGCAGTAAGCCCTGGGTATATTCACAGAGATGCTGGGGCCTAAGAATTAATTAAAACATAACCTCGTATGGGTTGTCAATCCTTACGAGTAATAGGAATAGCTAGTAAAACAAACATGGGGGGGGGGGGTTTCCACTAACAACTACAAAACATGAAAGTAAAAAAGACAAATAATCTATTTAGCTAAGCACTTAGGGAACCATTGTGTGACATGAATGATTTAGTGCTTCAATCCTTGATTCATTCACATGTAAGATTTAGACAAACCTAATAGAGTGTTCATAACACGTGGTGTGGTTGATGGCAGGCATTTCCTCGTACCTGTCACACTGAGTGCACTCACAACCCTCTATCGATACCGCCATCGCAATTAGGGGAGTACAACAAGGTTCGACCATTGTTTTAGATATGTTTCTCCCCCGTGCAATTACGTCACGGGCTTCCACCATGAATGCGCTACTTCCCAAGGCTTTTGAATTAGACAAAGGGTCATAGGCACCTTATCTTTGACACTAGAACCTCTTATAAACCTAGCTTGCTACTTTTCACTATCTCAACTCGTAACCTATCAGACTACTTTACGTAACTAGCTAAGACCGGTGCGATGGAAAATAATTCAGAGTAATACTCGGATCCCCCATACACACACCCACGCAGACACGTACTCCATTACCCATTCAAACAATCCAGGTTTCTCTTCCCAATGGGGCATCAATATTTTCACCAACATAAATATAGACTCAAGTGTGTGCTTATATGGAGTGTACTATTCATAAAATTCTAACATTCAAGAACAAGTCACAATAATATCATGAACACAAATATTAGGATGAATCTAGTGAATCTCACAAAAGCATTAATCAAACTTGTCTACAAATTATCCCCAAGCTATGGAAACTACTCCATAGATATGGAATTCAAATAAATATTGAATTCTACATCTAGGATCAAAGCAAAAGTGAAAAAAAGGAGAGAAGAGGTGATGTGCTCATTTTCTATGGCTAAATGTAACATTTTGCCTTGAAGTTCTCTAAGGAGGGTTAAAAGTGACTTTTACGCTTTTATTACTTTTCTAGAGAATATTGTGTGACAAGGTAATTTGTTTGAAGACTTTGAAGACTTTGAAGATTTGAAGACTAGTAATTGAGCTTTTGAAGATTTGAAGAAGTGAAGAGAAGAGGAGGATATGAAACAAAAAGGAGAAAGAAGAAATGGTGCTGGACTTGGAGTCCGTCGCAAGGCCGTCTTGAGCACGTTGCAACTCGCGACAGACGAGGGGTCAGAAACCCTTCTTGCTTTTTTCACTATAAATACTCACCTTATCCTCTCCTCTTCAACAAGTTTTGGCAGCCTCTTCTTCCTGTGTTTTTGTGGGTTAAAACCTTAGTTTTTCCTTCTGTCTTTTCTTAGTTTTTGTAGGTTAATCATGTCTTTTTATTATCTAGCTTAGTTCTATCTTGTGAGCAAAGGATTGAAGCTTCCATTTCGATGTAGTAAGAACCATATATATATATATATATTTGGTGCTTTTGTTATTGTGCATTTATTGAGCTTTTAATGTGATATGTTAATGTCATTGATGTTGTTAGAAGCTTGAGTATATGAATTACTTATATGATTACTTGTTAGGGTTGGGAGAAAGTAGCTAATTCTCCCCTATTTTAATGTGGAATCCAAGAGTATGAGTTAGAGCTTCTTAATGATGTTGATGTGTTGATTATTGCTAGATGAATGTGATGGTGTTGAATTTTTTGTCATGTTTGTTTTAGGTAGCAAATGAGAGAATTCAATGAATGTCGATTATTCTTGGCTAATCTTGTGTAAATGCATGATTAGTGGAAGTAGTGAATAGATTTTGTCACTCGTTCTTGAACCCTTTTTTATTTAGCATTCATGTGTTCTTAATGCTATGTTTCACTTCATTTATTCCATGTGTTGTTTGAGAATAGGAAGTGTTTGTATGATTGAAGTGTTAGGGTGTTAGGAAAGTGATGAATTCCTTAGCTTCTTTGCATGAAAATCTAGGAACATGACCTTAGAACTTCTTGCGCATAATGTGTTGTGATTCTTGCTAGATAAGTATGTTAATGTGGATTGTTCTCATATTTATCCTATAAATGCAATTGAAGGTTGAACCTTGAATGTGATTTGTTCTAGGTTTAGCCTAATGAATGTTATGTTTGGTTAAATGTCCATGTCTTTGGTAGAAGGCTTTTCATTTTCAAATCTTAGGTCCTTCGTGTATAATGCCATTGATGAAATACCCCTATGGTTGTTGTTTGTCTAGGGTGATCATCAATGAGGTTTGCAAATGGTCGTTTGTCTTTGCAAACTACTCTTAAGAAGGAATGTTGATTTTCCATTGGCATTCCCCATAGGTAACAATTGTGATGGGATGAGTGAATGGTTCAATGATCTACATTAGGTTTGGAAGTGGATATCGATTTCCCCCAAGACTTTATATTTTGTAGTTTTAAAACCCCCTTTTCTTAGTTTTGTTTAATGATTTAGCATAGTCGCTTGGCTTTGCTAGTTGTCTTGTCTTTTAACTTTTATAACTTAGAACAACCAAACAAACAACCCCCCCTATTTACATTCTTTTATATGTATGTATGTATGTATATATATATATCTACTCCTAGCCTAATGGCAACCATTTGTGCCTAAACGCTTGAGAAAATCCCCCTTCTTCATAGACAACCCCGACTTGCCGATGTCTACTTAGTTGTAGATAGTAAGAAAAAAGGGCTTATAAATATTAACTTTGAGAGGTACGGCGACGACCTCCCAAATTTTGGCTCCGCTGCCGGGGAAGAGGCATTTATTTTTAAGTGTTTAGGTGTATTCGATTGCATATTAGCTAGTTGTTTTTATTTTCCACTCCTTGGTGGTTGTTTTTGTTTTGAGTAGGTATTCATTGTGTTCTTGGTAAATATTTATCGATAATCCTTGCAATATGATTTTGGAATTTTGAAAAAAAAATTAAAAATTTAAAAAATTAAAAATAAATAAATAATGGAGCGTCTCACCTTAAGGGGCCTCATGATGAGAAAAAATGCTCAACAAGTAAGGTTTTGAAGGATGTGTCATTCCGACCATCCTACCGAGTCTTGCTATTTGTTGTGGGAAGAGCACTATGGAAACCAAGGGTATTATAAAGAGTGCTACCAAGAGGTAGGAGATGTTGGTTTTCAAGGGAAAGCAGCTCAAGAATGGTATCCATACCACAATCCTTATAATCTGGAATGGAGTGGTGATCTGAATTGGTGGTATGAGAATGAGCCGGAAAACCAACAATACGAGCAAAATAGTTGGCCATCACCACCTTATACCATACCCCATAACCAAGCCCAACAAGGAAGTTCAAGTTTGACACGTGAGGAAGTCATGAATACAATAGCAAACTTGAACAACTTTACTAGTGAAGAACTGGACACCCGACTCTCCTCTAGTGTTGAGGCTATTGAGGGGCATGCGAGGAGTATATTAGAAGCGTTGGCCCGAATGGAAGCTCGTGATTCCAAAAATACACCATCCCAAATCGAACTCAAGGATTCGGTGAGTTCGAAGGGGATGAGGAGTTGGTTGTTGAGGGTGATAAAAAGGAGGAAGAGGTGATTATGCTACATTCATTAGCATCGCCACACCTACCTCTACCTATTGAACCAACTCCACCATTTTCGGAAGTTTTGAGGGAGATAAGACAGGAGCCAAAAGATTACCCCAAGACTCCTAACCACCCAACTCCCTTTAAACCATCTCCGCCTCAACAAGACTTTCCTCTTGAAAGTTTTGTTCTCCCACCTCTCTACTTTTGGACAGTCATGGTGAAGGGGTTCAAGCCTTCACCATATGGATAACATTAGGGTTGTGCCGACGACCTTAAATACACGAAGCTTAAATACACCATATGGATAACATTAGGGTTGTGCCGAAGACGTAAATAAACTCAGCCTTTTATTTTAGTTTTTGTTCTTTAGTTTTTATTATTTTGTCTTCTTTTTACGGTGTGTTTTTCTACGATTTTGTAGCAAAGTGAAGTGCATTGCATTGGAGGAGATGAAGGAATGAAATCCATGAGGAAGGGAAGAAATCTTGGAATGTTGGTGAGAAAAGATCGAATTCTTTCTAAGTGTTGGGAGGGCTTGTGATCGCGAGTCGCGATGACCTCGTGAGGGACCATTGCGAGTTGCGATGAGATCAGAAGTTTCATGCTAAAAATCATCCCCTAGCCACCACTTTCCATGAGTCGTGACCAACAGGTCCTCGAGACAGCATCCACTCGAGACCTCGAGTCCAGCCGAACCCAAAAAACCACTAGTCCTCGAGGCTACAAGTCCTTGAATTGAGCTAAAACCTTTGAGACCAACCCTCGAGACCTCGGGTCCTCAAGGCCAAAAGCTCTTGATTCGAGCAGAGAACCTCGAGACCTCAGGTCCTCGAGGCTGAAAGTCCCTCGATTCGAGCTGAGCTTAACGGTTCAAGCTCTCAAGACTTCAGGTTCTCGAGGCAGCAAGACCTCGACTCGAGCATAACTTGATAGTCCATTAGTCCTCAAAGCCGTAGGCCCTCAAATCGAGACAACCCTTGAGACATCATTCCCTCAAGACCTTGGGTCCTCGAGGATGCAACCCCTCGACTAGAGCTAAAGCCCTCGAGACCTCGGGTCCTCGGGGCCATAAGCCCTCGAGTTGAGCTAAGCTGAATAGTGTAAGCCCTCAAAGACCTCGGGTCCTCGAGGCCAAAAACCTTTGACTTGAGTAGAAGCCCTCGAGACCAGTGAAGCCCTCGAAACCTCAGATCCTCGAGGCTGCAAGCCATCAAGTCGAGCTGAGCCCAACAGTGCAAGCCCTCGAGGCCACAAGCCCTCAATTAGAGCTAAGGCCCTCGAGACCTTGGGTCCTCGAGGCCACAAGCCTCGACTCAAACTGAAGTTCTCAGGACCTCATCCCCTTGAGATGTAGGATCCTTGATGCCGAGGCCCTCGAGACCTAGAGTCCTCGAGGCCACAATCCCTCTAAAGCCCTCGAGATAGAAGCTCTTGGCTCGAGCAGAACTTAAAAGTCCATCAGCCCTCAAGACCAGCCCTCAAGACATCATCCCCTCGAGACCTTGAGGCATTAAGCCCTTGACTTGAGTAGAACTTTAAAGTCTATCAGCCCTTGAGACCTCATGTCCTCGAGACCGGCCCTCGAGACATCATGCCCTCGAGACCTCGAGGTAGCAAGCCCTTGACTCGAGCAGAACTTTAAAGCCCATCAGCCCTTGAGACCTCAGGCCAGTTCTCGAGGCAATGATGTCTCGAGATCTCAACGCAGCAAGCCTCGACTCGAGCTAAACTTGAGTAACCATCATACTCTCGATGCCAGTCCTCAAGATCAGCCCTCGAGACATCATCCCCTCGAGACCTCAGGTTCTCGAGGGCTTGAGCACTCGATTCAAGCAGAAGTCCTCAAGACCTCGGGTCCTTGAGACTGCAATCTAACTCATACTGAAGTCCTCGAAACCTCGGGTCCTCGAGGCCAAAAAGCCCTCGACTCGAGATGGTGTATCGCGAGTCGTGACCAATGCTGTCGCGAGTCGCGATGAAAAATCCAACTTTTCAGCTGAGCTTAAACATTGCATAATCCTTCCCTTTTCTCCACCAAATTCTCCCAAGAACCCTCACACATCCACTCATTTCCTCCACCATCTCACATATATTGACATATGAAAATTCTTGCATCTTTATGGTATCTTTGTTGATTGTAGTATGCCGACTACATCATTGAGTCTTTAATTGCTATGTTCTATAATGATTCTTGAATATGTGTCGATATATGTTGGATATTTTTATTGGACAATCTTATAATGGTGATTGCATGATGGATTGGTTGTTCTTTGATAATACTTTGGTTATTAACTCTTGATGCTAAACCTAGTATTACAACTCCTTATGTACTTGTGAGTTTGATGTTGTTCTTTATGGTGTTAGTCTTGATCAAACGGCGCCAAGGAGACAACGTTTTTCTCGAGGGGTGATTTCTTCTACGACACTTTTACTCCCCCGTCCGGCTCCGAAGCCAATTTCGGGACCGAGTCTATACAAGTACATTGGATTGTACCATATCACCGGTGACAATGCGGAGAAATGGGTGTCACTCTACCTCTTACCTTGAGTTTTATTATTCTTGCCTTACATGTTTACATTGAGGGCAATGTAATGTTTTAAGTGCGGGGAGGGGTTACAGGAATCACATGCATGCTAGCTTCATTTGGAATGCTTTTTCCTACTTTTGATTGGAAAAAATGAGAAAAAGAAAGAAAAAAATTGAAAATTTTGAAAAAAAATAGAAAATGAAAAAAGAAAAAAAACAGAGAGAAAAGAAAACCCGCTAAGTTGAAAACCCGAGAGGGCAACTTAAGCAACATTGGGGGCCAGATAGGTCGAAAACCCAAAAGGGCGGCCTATGCAAAAATGAGAGGCCAAAATGTGCGGAAAAGGGTGAGATGTGAGCCAAAGAAACATGATGTGTGGCTAGGATGATAACCCGAAAGTACTCCTAGGCGAAAATGAGAGAAAAAGATAAAAGAAAAATGCTATGATTTCACTCATTTGCCGGCGTTGGATTCATAAGGTTGCGGTTGCCATACGGATGGATCGGGTAGCTCAACATCTAGAGACCTCTTGAGATTGGGTAACTTAGTGGGTTGAAAAACGAAGTATGGGTATGAAATTCTTGATTCTTTTATACTTCATTTTGGTTGATATATTAGCATTGGGTGAAGTATGTGCTTAAACCTCCTCTATGGTTTTGACTTCATTTTATGTCATTGGATTTTGGTTGATATATTGGTATGAAGTGAAGTATGTGCTTTAGCTTCATTTTGTGTCATTGGACTTTGGGATTATCAATTCGGAACTTTGAAACATTTTTATGGGTAGTGAATTGATAAGTGGTAGGTTTGGTTAGATTTAGGAATTGGGGCTGTGTGTGTGAAAAAAATTCTCATTTGAGCTTTGATTTTGGGATTTATGACATTGAGAGTTTTTGTGAGGTGTTGATTGGGGGAATATTAGTTAGGATGTGGACATATGAATTCCTTCATGTGCTTAAATATTTTTTTACTCGAGGGCGAGTAAGGTTTAAGTGCGGTGATGTGTCCAATTTAGATGGTTATTTTAGGCTTTTTAGGATTAGGTTTTGTGCAATTTTGTGCTCTACATGTGGCATTTTGCCTTGAAATCATCTAAGGAGGGATAAAGGCGGCTTTGACGTTTTTATCACTTTTTAGATGATTTTGTGTGACAAGGTGATTTGTTTGAAGGCTTTGAAGATTTGAAGACTTTGAAGATTTATCTTTGAAGATTTGAAGATTTGAAGACCTTTACATTTGAGCTTTGTGAAGATTTGAAGAAGTGAAGAGATGAAGAAAGGAGAGCAAAGCAACGGATGAATGATGATCCAGGGTTCTCAGAATTTTCCGAGAAGAATCAGCCCTCAAGAGTGGCACCATTGGATTCCTCTTCTCGAGCACTATAAAATCGACTACAAGAACTCCCGAAACGGATCAACGGTTCACCCGGAGGAAGCAAAACAAAACAGGGCTGGATTTCACTGCTGGTCGCGACTCGCGATGGAACTGGTCGCGAGTCGCGACGACAGCGCGAATCCAGCCCTGCAGCAGCGTCTTTTCTCCTTTTTTCTTCCACTATAAATACCTCTTCACCCCTTCTTCTCCACAGCTTTTGGCCCCTGTTTTGGGCCAAAACCCTAACTTTTCTCTTCTTGTTTTCTTAGTTTCTATGTCTTTTGTTGTTCTAGAGTAGTTTTTGTACTTGGGAGCAAGGATTGAAGCTTCCATTTCTATGTAGCAAGGAGCATTTATATCTATCTATTTGGTGTTTTTGCTATTGTGCTTTTATTGTGCTTGAATGTTAATTGTTGATGCCATTGATGTGGTTGAAAGCTTGAATGAAATACTTGTATGAATTGCTAGCTAGGGTTTGGGGGATTTGGGTTAATTTCCCCCCTTTTCTTGTTAGGAATGTATGAGTATGATTTAGGGCTTTTGATTGTGTTAATGGATTGATAATGTGCTAGATGAATGTGATTGATGTTGAACTCTTCGTCATGTTCGTTTGTGTAGCAAACGAGAGAGTTATATGCTCTTGGATGAATGTGCATTGCACGTTCATCCAATCTCGTGTAATTGCATGAATTGGTTAAATGCTTAGTCACGGTGTAGTGGTCATAAGCATTGCCAAGCTTGTTGGTTCTTCGTGATTAAATGCCACCAATGATACCTTGAGCCGTGGTCGCGACAACGGGAGTCATTGGTGAGGTTTGACAAGAGATGTCGAACTCACTCTTGCAAACTACGAACTAAGAAGGATAGGAGTTTAGTCTTCACAACAAGTAGTTGAAGTATTGAATAGATGATTTTAATTCATCCTTGAAGCATTTGTTATTTAGCATTTGTGTATTCTTGATAGTGTGTTTCACTTCATTTGTGCCATGAGTTGCTTGAGCATAGGGAGTGCTTGTATGATTGAATTGGTTAGGTGTTAGGAACGTGACGAATTCCGTAGCTCCTTTGCATGAAAATCTATAAGCGTGAACTTAGAACTTCTTGTGCATAACGTGTTGTGATTCTTGCTAGATGGGTATGTTGATGTTGAGTCATGTAATGCTATATGATAGAATGAGTGAATGATTCAATGACCTATATTAGATTTGAAAGTGGATATCCCTTGCCCCCAAGGCTCTTTATCTTTGTAGTTTAAAACCCCTTTTCTTAGTTTTGTTTGATGATTAGCATAGTCACTTGACCTTGCTAGTTATCTTGTCTTTTTACTTTCGTAACTTAGGAAAACCAACCAACCAACCCCCCCCCCCCATTTTACTTGCTTTAATGTGTGTGTATATATCTACTCCTAGCCTAATATCAACCATTGTGTGCTTAGACGCTTAGGAAGATCCCTCTTCTCCTTGGACGACCCCGATTTGCCGCTATCTACCTAGTTGTAGAAAGTAAGCAAAAAGGGCTTATAAATTATCTTTTGCACGGAGGGCGCGATTACCGCCCGCCTGTCAAAATGGCGCCGTTGCCGGGGAAGAGGCGTTTATTCTTAAGTATTTTGGTGTATTTGGTTGTGTATTGGCTAGTTTTTTTTATTTTCCACTACTTGGTGGTTGTTTTTGTTCGGAGTAGGTATTGCTTGAGTTCTTGGTAATTTATTTTATCGAGAATCCTTGCACTATGATTCCGAACTTTTGAAAAAAAAAATAAAATAAAATTTAATGGAGCGTCTCACCTTGAGGGAACTCATGATGAGAAGAGAGGCTCAACAAGCAAGGTTTTGTAGGATGTGTCGTTCTGACCATCCTACCGAATCTTGCCCTTTGTTGTGGGAAGAGCACTATGACCGAGAAAGAACCCATGGTTTCCAAAACCATGGGTACTATGAAGAGTGCTACTAAGAGGTAGGAGATGTTGGTTTTCAAGGGCAAGAAGCTCATGAATGCTATCCATACCACGACTCTTACAATCCGGAATAGAGTGGTAGTCCGGATTGGTGGTATGAGAATGAGCCGGAAAACCAACATTACGAGCAACCTAGTTGGCCATCACCACCCTATACCATACCCCAAAACCAAGCCCAACAAGGAAGTTCAAGTTTGACACGTGAGGATGTCTTAAATACCATAGCAAACTTGAACTCCTTTACTAGTGAGGAGCCGGATACCCAGCTCTCCTCTAGTGTTGAGGCCATTGAGGGGCATGCGAGGAACATATTAGAGGTATTGGCCCGCATGGAAGCTCGTGATTCCGAAAATACACCATCCCAACTTGAACTCGATGACTCGGTGAGTGAGGTCACCAATAAAAATGATTTTGAGTTTGAAAGGGATGAGAAGTTGGTTGTAGAGGATAGAAAAATGGAGGAAGAGGTGATAGTGCTACATCCATTAGCATCGTCACCCCTTCTCCCACCTAGTGAACCAACTCCATCATTTTTGGAAGTTTTGAGGGAAACGAGAGAGGAGCCGAAAGATTATCCCAAGCTCCCTAACCACTCAATTCCCTTTGAACCATCTCCACCTCCACAAAACTTTCCTCTTGAAAGTTTTGTACCCCCACCTCTCGACTTTTGGAAGTTCATGGTGAAGGGGTTCAAGCCTTCACCATACGGATAACATTAGGGTCGTGCCGACGACCTTAAAAATACGGAGCTTCATCGTGCCGACGACGTTAAATAAATTCGGCATTTCTTTTAGTTTTTGTTTCTTAGTTTGTGTTTCTTAGTTTGTTTTTGTTGTTGTTTTGGTTTGTTCTTTTTATGGCATGTTTTTCTGTGATTTTGTAGCAACATGAAGTGCATTGCAATGAAGGAGATGAAGGAACGAGATCAATGAACGAGGGAAGAAAGCTTGGACAGTTGGTAAGAAAACAAAAAATTTTTAAGCCTGGGATACCCTGTCGTCGCGAGTCGCGATGAGCTTCGTCGCGAGTCGCGACGAACAGGGGAGAAAAATCCACTCCCAGCACCAACTTTCCGCGAGTCGCGATGAGCTTCATCGCGAGTTGCGACGAGCTCAGTATTTTTGAGCTCTCGGAACCAACTTTCCACGAGTCGCGACTGACTCTCGATGGGCCATCGCGAGTCGCGACTAAGAGGTCGCGAGTCGCAACGTGATCATAAAATTTTTCCAAAAATTATGCTCCCGGCCTCTACTTTTCGCGAGTCGCGACGAACCCATCGCGAGTCGCGATGAAGTCCGTCGCGAGTCGCGACCACTTCAGTCGCGAGTCGCGATGAAAATTCCAAGTTTTCAATTGATCTTAAACATTGCATGATTCTTCCTTCTTCTCCACCCAACACTCCCAAGAACCACCACATCTCCACTCATTCTCAACCACCCGACATATATTGTGGCATATGAACATTCTTGCATCTTTATAGTACATTTGTTGATTGTAGTATGCCGACTACATCATTATGATCGTAAGTGCATATCCTATAATGATGCTTGTATACATGTCAATATATGTTGGATATTTTTCATGATTATTCTTATAGTGTTGGTTGAGTGTGATTTGGTTGTTCTTTGAAAATACTATGGTTATTAACTCTTGATGCTAAACCTAGTATTACATATCCTTATGTACTTGTGAGTTTAATGTGTTCTTCGTGGTGTTAGTCTTGATCAAACGGCGCCGTGGAGACAATGCTTTTCTCGAGGGGTGAGTTCTTCTATGGCATCTTTGCTCACCCGTCCGGTTTCGACACCTATTTCGGGACCATACAAGTGCTTGGATTGCGCCATATCACCGGCGAATTGCGGAGACATGGGTGTCATTCTACCCCCTTACCTTGATTTTTATTATTCTTGCCTTAGATGTTTACATTGAGGGCAATGTACTGTTTTAAGTGTGGGGAGGGGTTAGAGGATTCACATGCATGCTAGATAGTTTTGGAATGCTTTTTGCTACTTTTCATTGGAAAAACATGAGAAAAGAAAAAAAATATATAGAAAAACAAAAAAGAAAAAAAATAGAAAAAGAAAAAGAAAAAAAAAAGAAAAAGAAAACCCGCTAAGTTGAAAACCCGAGAGGGCAACTTAGGCAACATTGGGGGCCCGGATAGGTCGAAAACCCGAAAGGGCGGCCTAGGCAAAAATGAGAGGCTAAAATGTGCGGAAAAAGGTGAGATGTGAGCTAAAGAAAAATGATGTGTGGCTAGGATGAAAACTCGAAAGAGCTCCTAGGCAAAATGAGAGAAAAAGAGAGAAAAAGAAAAATTCTAAGATTTCACTCATTTGCCGGCGTTGGAGTCATAAGGTTGCGGTTGTCACATGGATGGATCGGGTAGCTCAACATCTATAGACCTCTTGGGATTGGGTAGCTTAGTGGGTTAGGAAACGAAGTGTGGTTATGAAATTCCTTATCTCTTTCTACTTCGTTTTTGGTTGATATATTGGCATTAGGTGAAGTATGTGCTTAAACCTCTTAAATGGTTTTAACTTCATCTTGTGTCATTGGACTTTGGGAATATCAATTCTGGGCTTTGAAATATTTTTATGGGTAGTGAATTGATAAGTGGTAGGTTTGGTTAGATTTAGGATTGGGGATGTGTGTGTGAAAAATTCTCATGTGAGCTTTTATTTTGGGATTTATGATATTGAGAGTTTTTGTGAGGCTTTGTTTGGGGGATTAGTTTAGGATATGGCCATATGAATTCCTCCGTGTGCTTGGATCTTTTCTTACTCGAGGACGAGTAAGGTTTAAGTGTGGGGAGGTTTAATGAGGCCATTTTATGTGGTTATTTTAGGGTTTTTAGGATGTGGATACGTCATTTCCTCCGTGTGCTTGAATATTTTCTTACTCGAGGGCGAGTAAGGTTTAAGTGTGGGGAGGTTTGATGGGTCCATTTTAGATGGTTATTTTAGGCTTTTTAGGATTAGGTTTTGTGCAATTTTGTGCTCTACATGTGGCATTTTGCCTTGAATCATCTAAGGAGGGATAAAGGCGGCTTTGACATTTTTATCACTTTTTAGATGATTTTGTGTGACAAGGTGATTTGTTTGAAGACTTTGAAGATTTGAAGACTTTGAAGATTTATCTTTGAAGATTTGAAGATTTGAAGACCTTTACATTTGAGCTTTGTGAAGATTTGAAGAAGTGAAGAGATGAAGAAAGGAGAGCAAAGCAACGGATGAATGATGATCCAGGGTTCTCAGAATTTTCCGAGAAGAATCAGCCCTCAAGAGTGGAACCATTGGATTCCTCTTCTCGAGCACTATAAAATAGACTACAAGAACTCCCGAAACGGATCAATGGTTCACCCGGAGGAAGCAAAACAAAACAGGGCTGGATTTCACTGCTGGTCGCGACTTGCGATGGAACTGGTCGAGAGTCGCGACGACAGCGCGAATCCAGCCCTGCAGCAGCGTCTTTTCTCCCTTTTTTCTTCCACTATAAATACCTCTTCACCCCTTCTTCTCCACAGCTTTTGGCCCCTGTTTTGGGCCAAAACCCTAGCTTTTCTCTTCTTGTTTTCTTAGTTTCTATGTCTTTTGTTGTTCTAGAGTAGTTTTTGTACTTGGGAGCAAGGATTGAAGCTTCCATTTCTATGTAACAAGGACCATTTATATCTATCTATTTGGTGTTTTTGCTATTGTGCTTTTATTGTGCTTGAATGTTAATTGTTGATGCCATTGATGTGGTTGAAAGCTTGAATGAAATACTTGTATGAATTGCTAGCTAGGGTTTGGGGGATTTGGGTTAATTTCCCCCCTTTTCTTGTTAGGAATGTATGAGTATGATTTAGGGCTTTTGATTGTGTTAATGAATTGATAATGTGCTAGATGAATGTGATTGATGTTGAACTCTTCGTCATGTTCGTTTGTGTAGCAAACGAGAGAGTTATATGCTCTTGGATGAATGTGCATTGCACGTTCATCCAATCTCGTGTAATTGCATGAATTGGTTAAATGCTTAGTCACGGTGTAGTGGTCATAAGCATTGCCAAGCTTGTTGGTTCTTCGTGATTAAATGCCACCAATGATACCTTGAGTCGTGGTCGCGACAACGGGAGTCATTGGTGAGGTTTGATGAGAGATGTCGAACTCACTCTTGTAAACTACGAACTAAGAAGGATAGGAGTTTAGTCTCCACAACAAGTAGTTGAAGTATTGAATAGATGATTTTAATTCATCCTTGAAGCATTTGTTATTTAGCATTTGTGTATTCTTGATAGTGTGTTTCACTTCATTTGTGCCATGAGTTGCTTTAGCATAGGGAGTGCTTGTATGATTGAATTGGTTAGGTGTTAGGAACGTGACGAATTCCGTAGCTCCTTTGCATGAAAATCTATGAGCGTGAACTTAGAACTTCTTGTGCATAACGTGTTGTGATTCTTGCTAGATGGGTATGTTGATGTTGAGTCATGTAATGCTATATGATAGAATGGGTGAATGATTCAATGACCTACATTAGATTTGGAAGTGGATATCCCTTGCCCCCAAGGCTCTTTATCTTTGTAGTTTAAAACCCCTTTTCTTAGTTTTGTTTGATGATTAGCATAGTCACTTGACCTTGCTAGTTATCTTGTCTTTTTACTTTCGTAACTTAGGAAAACCAACCAAGCAACCCCCCCCATTTTACTTGCTTTTATGTGTGTGTATATATCTATTCCTAGCCTAATATCAACCATTGTGTGCTTAGACGCTTAGGAAGATCCCTCTTCTCCTTGGACGACCCCGATTTGCCGCTATCTACCTAGTTGTAGAAAGTAAGCAAAAAGGGCTTATAAATTATCTTTTGCACGGAGGGCGCGACGACCGCCCGCCTGTCATGCGGGGAGGTTTGATGTGCCCATTTTATACGGTTATATTAGGACTTTTAGGATTCACTTTTGTACACTTTTGTGGTCTAAATGTGACATTTTTCCTTGAAGTTCTCTAAGGAGGGTTAAAAGCAATTTTTACGCTTTTATTAATTTTCTAGAGAATTTTGTGTGACAAGGTAATTTGTTTGAAGACTTTGAAGAATACCTTTGAAGATTTGAAGACTTGTAATTGAGCTTTTGAAGATTTGAAGAATTGAAGAAGTGAAGAGAAGAGGAGGATGTGAAACAAAAAGGAGAAAGAAGAGATGGTGCTAGACTTGGAGTCCGTCGCGAGCACGTCGTGACTCGCGACGGACGAGGGGTCAGCCCTTCTTACTTTTTTGCACTATAAATACTCACCTTATCTTTTCCTCTTCAACAAGTTTTGGCAGCCTCTTCTTCCTGCATTTTTGTGGGTTAAAACCCTAGTTTTTCCTTCTTTCTTGTCTTAGTTTTTGTAGGTTAATCATGTCTTTTTATTGTCTAGCTTAGTTCTATCTTGGGAGAAATGGATTGAAGCTTCCATTTCTATGTAGTAAGAACCATATATATATATATACATATATCTATTTGGTTCTTTTGCTATTGTGCATTTATTGAGCTTTGAATATGATATGTTAATGTCATTGATGTTGTTAGAAGCTTGAGTATATGAATTGCTTATATGATTACTTTTTAGGGTTGGGATAAAGTAGCTAATTCTCCCCTCTTTTAATGTAGAATCCAAGAGCACGAGTTAGAGCTTCTTAATGATGTTGATGTGTTGATTATTGATAGATGAATGTGATGATGTTGAATTCGTTGTCATGTTTGTTTTAGGTAGCAAATGAGAGAAGTCAGAATGTCGATTGTGCTTGGCTAATATTGTGTAAGTGCATGATTAGTGGAAGTAGTGAATAGATTTTGTCATTCATTCTTGAACCCTTTGTTATTTAGCATTCATGTGTTCTTAATGCTATGTTTCACTTCATTTATGCCATGTGTTGTTTAAGAATAGGAAGTGTTTGTATGATTGAAGTGTTAGGGTGTTAGGAAAGTGATGAATTCCTTATCTCATTTGCATGAAAATCTAGGAACATGAACTCAGAACTTCTTGCGCATAATGTGTTGTGATTCTTGCTAGTAAGTATGTTAATGTGGATTGTACTCATATTTATCTTATAGTTGCAATGAAAGGCTGAACCTTGAATGTGGTAGAGCCTAATGAATTCTATGTTTGGTTAAACGGATGTGTCTTTGGTAAAAGGCTTATCGTTGTCAAATCTATGGTCTTTTGTGTATAATGTCATTGATGAAATACCCCTATGGTCGTTGTTTGTCTAGGGTGATCATCAATGAGGTTTGCAAATGGTCGTTGTTTGTCTTGCAAACTACTCTTAAGAAGGAATGAATGTTGATCTTCCATTGGCATTCCCCATTGGTAACAATTGTGATAGGATGAGTGAATGGTTCAATGATCTACATTTGGTTTGGAAGTGGATATTGATTTCCACCAAGGCTTTATCTTTTGTAGTTTTGAAACCCCATTTTTCTTAGTTTTTTTTATGATTTAGCACAGTCGCTTGACTTTGCTAGTTGTCTAGTCTTTTAACTTTCATAACTTAGGACCACCAAACAACCAATCCCCCCATTTACATGCTTTTATATGTATGTATATATATCTACTCCTAGCCTAATGACAACAATTTGTGCCTAAACGCTTGAGAAAATCCCCCTTCTTCATGGACGACCCCAACTTGCCATTGTCTACTTAGTTGTAGATAGTAAGCAAAAAGGGCTTATAAATATTAACTTTGAGAGGTACAGCGACGGCCTCCCAAGAGGAGAGAGTGTTTCTCTCTATAAAAGTTGTTCTCCTTAATATAATATGATGAGTAAAAATGATCTAATCTCCTTAACCTAGTATACTAAGGCTATATTTATAATAGTAGGTGATTGGGCATAAAAATAGGCCCAAAATAGGTCAAAATGAATAAACCCTAAGTCAGCCGCCGCCTGGCGCAGGCCGTCGTGGATGGCGCAACCCGCATCATTTATTTTTGTCCTTGCTGGCATGGGCCGCAAGATCTGGCGCAGACCGTGTGGCATCATCTAGCGTAGAAACCTGAATCTGGCACGGGCTGCATGGAGTCGTCTGGCACGGACTATGGCTTTTAGCGTGGGCTATTGTCGACAGCCTTGATTTTGAGCTTCTGATCTGCGGGTGTGGCCTTTGGCATGGGCCATCTTCAAAAGGGTCGGTCTGCTCAGAACGCGTGATTTTCTACACCCCTTCAGCTAGTCTTGATATTTTGGACTTGGAACGGCACAAATCGTCGAAAATGGGACGGTCTGCACTCATACTTAGCCAATCTTGAGTGGAATTTGAGATACATGCTTGCGGCCCCTGGCATTTGGTGTGGGCCATGCCATGCCTTCATGCTGATCCCTTTGACGCAGGCAGTTGGTGTTATCCATGAATGGCTCGTGTTGATCTATTTGTGCCTTGGCCGGTTGAACTTCTTTCCTTCGCTACGGATGAACCGTTTGTCTGATTTGAGAGTTCTAGTAGTCGATTTTGAAGGCTAATTCTTCTCAGATCGTTCTTAGACTTTTGTGCAGCTCATTGGACCATAATTCACCATTTCTTTATTAGCCTCTTCGAACTCCAATGCCGCCTATCTTTCACACCAATTTCCTTCTACCACGCTTTGATGTTCGTGGCCTTCATCTACTACCATTCTAGTGTGAATGACCTTCAATCTCTTCTACCGTCCTTGCGAATGGCCTTCAATATCTTTCCCTTACGAATGGCCTTCATAGAGAATGTGATGATAAAGTACCCACGGTAGACCTACTAAGGATGATCACAAGGAAGATCTAGGAGCCCATGGATACAATATGTCTATTAGTACCAATTAAGTCTACAAAATGCTTGATTTAGACAAGAAAACCAAACATGGCCGTCTAAACCCCTGTCTCGTAAACTCAACTAATACAAGCAATCCACCACATAAAACAAGCTAATTATTATTCTTAATGCAATGGTTAACGTACGCAAAATAAAGCACGTCAATTGTCCACATGTAATGCTGCTACTGCTACCATTCATGATCATGAGAAAGAAATAATTTGTCAATTTCTCCTCTGTTTGGATGATGGCTATCACACCTTGCGATCCAATGTTATGACTTAAGAATCACTGCTAATTTGCGGGATGCCCGGTGACAAGTGTTCTCTTATTGGCATTATTGCTGCTACCGATTCTATTAATGTTCTACTGCCTGATGGATCTGTGTCATCTTCTACATAATATGGTTCTTTACATTTTGGAGTCTTACTCATGAGCTTTATATAACTACCCTACGATGCGGTTTATTATCATGCTTTAGATTGCTGCATGCCTTAAATGTCTAGCTTTGCTTACTGAAAATTAATGCATATCAAAGAAAATCAGTACGAGGACTGTGATTGGCATGGGTGAACAACAAGGAGGGAGGGGGGGGGGAAGATTAATTGGCTTCGTCTGCTGGATACGCTCGTTCAGTCTTATATCTCGCAGTTAGTTCTAACAGTTGCTTTAGTTTCTGCATCTTCATTAGATTTATAGAATCAACGTCTTGGGCATTCATCCTCCATGGTGTTGTATTCTGTTCCTACTCTTGATTTTAGTACAAATAATACTTCTGTTTCTTGCTCTTTGTGTCATAGAGCAAAGCAGACTAGACATAATTTTCCTTTGAGTTCTTCAAATGCTAGTTATTTGTTTGAATTGATACACTGTGATGTTTAGCGGCCATATAGCTCACCTTCTTCTAGTGGTGCATTTTATTTTTTAACTATAGTTGATGGTTATTCCCATGATATATGGGTTTACTTATTAGTGGCTAAATCAGATGTAGCTTCTATATTTATAGAATTTTGTGCTTTGATCGAGAATCAGTTCAGTCGCACTGTTCGTCGTGTTTGTAATGATAGTTGTACAGAGTTTCTACCTTTACAAGCATACTTTTTTGAATTTGGCATCCTTTTTGAGACTTCTATGGCTGATGCACCATAGCAGAGTGGTCGTGTAGAGCGCAAGCATCATCATTTGTTAAATGTTGCTCGGGCTTTGCATTTTCAGGCTAATTTGCCAATTGATTTTTATCATTACCGCTACCTTTTGACAATCCATGTCTAAAGGTATTTTATTAATGTAATCATGCACAAAGAACCAATAGACTTGATAGCAACTATAAGCATTCTACCAAATGTCTAGCCATTTAACCAACCAATGAATTTATTAGGGTTAATTTAGAAAGATCAACATTCAAGACTTTCTCATTAGTTCTACCTTAGGATAAACATGAAAAAGATTGACACTATCATATTCATATAGCAATATTAACATCATCGACACAATACGAGGTTCTAATTCCAAGTTCTTGGATTTCATGCTAAAGAGATAAGAAATTGGGTACATCTCTCTTTTTTAAAAGATTACATACAAGCAACCAAATTACATATTAACAACCTAATCTAGGACCTAACTAAAAGACACCACCATTGAATCTGTTGAAGCTCGGTTGAGCCTGAAACGCTATCCATTTGAATCTCCTAAGAACAACCAAAGGCTGCACACCAACGAACCGCCGCCACTGAAATCGGAACCACCACGATCTTACCATCATCGACCACCTGCATGTTTGGAAACCAAAGTGGGAACCACCAACAAGGTCCCGTGATGTTCGGTAATCCCCATCAAGAAACTGCTCTAATATTCACAATTCTTGATGGGGCTGTGTTTTGAACCCTAGACCTCTCAGTTATAGAGAGTGTGACTTACCACTAAACCATGTTCAATACAAAATTGTGAACATCTCTTAGTTCCTAACATGTTATCATACAAACATTTCATATTCTCAAACATCTAATCTCATGAATGAAGTTATCCACCACATTCATACTACAATAAATACAAAACAATCAAGATTCACAAATTAGAAATAAATGTTTCTCACTACATTTGCTTGGAAGCCTCAATCAATTGCTCCTAAGATAATTTTAGCTACTAGAATTCATGCTAACATTCATGAGCAAATCAAACATGAACTAAGATGAAAAGAAATGAAAAGAGAGAACAAACTAGGGTTTGATATAGAGAAGTTTCGGCCACTAGAAAGATAAGAAATGAGAGGATAGAAGTGATATTTATAGTACAAGAGAAATGATTAAAAATACCACTTGCTACTGTCTTGTCGCGAGCCGTGAAAGGATTCCCACTGCTCGAGACCGGTATAAAAACTAATCCTTGAAACTTCAATTCTTTGTCTTTGTAGCCTCCCCCTTCAAGCTTCTTTCTTCATGTCTTCATTGTCCTCAACCCTCAAATACAATCTTCAAATAGTTTGCCTACTCAAACAAAGGTCTTCATTGGGCTTTTGGGCTTTTTTTCTCTTTAATTTTTCTAGGGTTAAAGGACAGGAGGACTGGATAAAGTTTAGATATAGGTTCTCTAGCTCCCCCCTCTCTCTCTCTCGTCATTCATTACACATTCCATCAACATTTAATCCATTGAATGTTATAATTTTAATCTTAGTAGCTTTGTTTATGGTTTGGGATTATTTGTAAGCATTTTTTAACATTTGATTTGTGAAATTTCAAGATTCATGTTTATTTATTTTGCCAAAATCTATTATGGTTAATTTGTGATTTAGCTTCTCGCCATAATTATTTTATTGAATGTCATTAGGATGTACACCTAGTTATATTATTTCATGATTTAGTGCTAGGCTTTGAAACTAGCTTAGGAGTGTCACATAACCAAACTTGCTTGTAGCCTTGAGAGTACCGGGGGTAACACGAACCTTGTGAGCTACCGGGATGACAATAGGGTGGTCTTGTAGTTGGAATACCAATGCAAAAATATTGAGACACTACCACAAAGACCCCCCCTCTAGCACCAGTTTTTTAGCAACATTTTTCAAAATCAGTGCCCAAATTGTAATAGCACTGGTTTTTTAATTTTATTTAAACACCATTTTTTACAATCGGTGTTAATTTAACATCATTTAAAAAATTTTAACACCGGTTTTTAAATTTGGTGTTAATTTAACACCTTTTTTTTAAAAAAAAATTTAACACCGGTTTTTTAAAAATCGGTGATAATTTAACACCGGTTTTTTAAAAATCGGTGTTAATTTAACACCGGTTTTTTAAAAACTAGTGTTAAAATTTAGAAAGCATTTAACACCGGTTTTATAAAAATCGGTGCCAAAACCAGTGTTGGAAAAAAATAGCACTGATTTTCAAAAATCGGTGCTAAAAAAATCTTAAAATTTAATCTTCCTGCCAAAAAATTTGCCAAAATTTTTAAAATTCAATCTTCTCACCTAAAATTTCAAAATATTGCCAAAATTTTTAAAAAATCAATCTTCCCTCAAAAAATTTTAAAACAAATCGTCAAAATATTTTAAAAAATTCAAACTTCCAGTCAAAATTTTCAAAACATTTCCAAAAAATTCGCTAAAGATTTCAAAAAATGTTGCTAGGGGCTGAGACCAATTGTGCGCAACCACTCTAAGCTAAATTCTTTTTTTTCTTAACTTTCAAAATCATTCACTTCTTTTTGTTGACTTTAACTAATAACTAAGTTGACTTAAATTAATCAACGATCAACCTTTATTGAACTAATATATATACATATATGTAAGAATAAAAATGTTTGACATTAACTAATTAACATTTAACCTTAATTGATTTAGTATATGTAAATACAACTTTAACTAGTCATTGGTTAATCCTTATTAACTTTCTACATGTTAACACTAAAAACTAAGTTGACTATAACTAATCAACGGTAAACCCTTACTTGACTTTCTATATGTAAATACTAATAATTAAGTTGACTTTAACCAATCAACGATCAACTCTTGTTTGACTTAATTTGTATATACTAATAAAATGTTTGACATAACTAATCTACGCTTGAAATTTTAGCTGACTTTCTATATAAAAACTTATAACTAGCTTGACTTTCAATAATCAACGATCAACTCTTACTTGACATTCTATAAATAAAAACCAATAACTAAGTTTACTTTGATTAATAATCGGTCAACTCTTCCTTAGCTTTCTATATGTAAACACTAATAACTAAGTTGACTTTTAACTAATCAATGATAAACTCTTATTTTACTTAATTTTGTATATGCTAATAAAATGTTTGACTATAACTAATCTACACTGAACCTTTACTTGATTATATATATATATATATAAACACTAACGCGAATAAAAATGATTAACTTTAACTAACCAATGTTTAACACTTAATTAACTAGGTATATCTAAAAACGAATAAAAAGGTTTGAATTCAACTAATTAAAGGTCACCCCGTACTTGACTTACTTGACTTAGTATATGTAAATATAAATAAAGATGGTTGACTTTAACTAATCAACGTTCAACTATTAATTGACTTAGTGTATATAATAAATACGAATAAAAAAGTTCATTTTAACTAATTAATCAACAGTGAACTCTTGATTTACGTAATGTGTGTGTATATATATATAAATACAAATGTCTGACTTTACCTAATGAATGTTCAATTGACATAGTATATATAAATATAAATAAAAAAGTTGATTTGACTAATCAACGATTAACTCTTACTTGACTTAGTATATACATAAATACGAACATAGAAGGTTTTACTTTAACTAATAAACGTTGAACCCTTACTTGACTTAATATATATATATATATATATATATATATATATATATATATACGAATAAAATGGTTTGACTTTAACTAATAAATGTTCAACCCTTACTTGTTTTTCTATATGTCAACACTTATAACTAAGTTAACTTTAACTAAGCAACGGTGACCCTTACTTGACTTTCTATACACAAACACTGATAACTAAGTTGACTTTAACTAATCAACGGTCAAACTTTACTCAACTTTCAATATATAAACACTGATAACTAGGTTGACTTTCACTAATCAACGGTCAAACCTTACTTGACTTTCAATGTATAAAAACTTATAACTAAGTTGACTTTAATTAATTGATCGTCAAACTTTACTTGACTTTCAATATATAAACACTAATAACAAGGTTGATTTTGACTAATCAACGGTCAAACCTTACTTGACTTTCAAAATATAAACATTAATAACTAGGTGTACTCTGACTAATCAATGGTCAAACCTTTCTTGACTTTCAATGTATAAACACTAATAACTAGGTTGACTTTGACTAATCAACGGTCAAACCTTACTTGACTTTCTATATATAAACACTAATAACTAGGTTGACTTTCACTAATCAACCATCAAACCTTACTTGACTTTCTATTTATAAACACTAATAACTAGGTTGACTATGACAATCAACGGTCAGACCTTACTTAACTTTCAATATATGAAAACTACTAAATAGGTTGATTTGCACTAATAAACAGTCAAACCTTACTTGACTTTCAATATATACACTAAAAACTAGGTTGACTTTGACTAATCAACGATCAAACCTTACTTGACTTTCAATATATAAACACTAATAACAAGGTTGACTTTCATTAATCAATGGTCAAACCTTACTTGACTTTCTATATATAAATGCTAATAACTAAGTTGACTTTAACTAATCAATGATCAAAATTTAC
The DNA here is from genome assembly GCA_037428765.1 of Rubia yunnanensis. Lineage (NCBI taxonomy): Eukaryota > Viridiplantae > Streptophyta > Magnoliopsida > Gentianales > Rubiaceae > Rubia > Rubia yunnanensis. The sequence continues at coordinate 55,324,924 of CM075061.1, forward strand.
TTGACTTTCAATGTATAAACACTAATAATTAGGTTGACTTTGACTAATCAACTACCAAACCTTAATTGACTTTCAATATATAAACACTAATTACTAGGTTGACTTTCACTAATCAACGGTCAAGCCTTACTTGACTTTTAGTATAAACACTAATAACTAGGTTGACTTTCACTAATCAACAGTGAAACCTTACTTGACTTTCTATATATAAACACTAATAACTAGGTTGACTTTGACCAATCAACAGTCAAACCTTACTTGACTTTGACTAATCAACTGTCAAAATTTACTTGATTTTCAATATATAAACACTAATAACTAGGTTGACTTTCACTGATCAACAGTCAAACTTTACTTGACTTTCAATATATAAACATTAATAACTAGGTTGATTTTGACTGATCAATGATCAAACCTTACTTGACTTTCAATATATAAACACTAATAACTAGGTTAACTTTCACTAATCAACGGTCAAACCTTATTTGATTTTCTATATATATATATATAAGAACTTGGGTGAGACCGTTTCACCTAAGCTTATGGTGAGACATAGGTCTTATATTAAAGAGACAAGTGCGTTTTTAACCTTATGTTTTGGTCAAAAGTGCAAAAATGACCTTATAAAATATGAAAGTGCAAAATTAACCCCGAATTTCATTAACCGAAATGTCAACGGCCAAATTGGCCTGAAAATAGTGAATGACAATAATACCCTCCTTTCTTTATTTCATTTTCCATTTTTCTTTTGTTCTTTCTTTCTCAACCCTAGCCTAGCCCTCACCTCCTCCTCCATTTTTCTCCAATCGCCATTCCATTTTTCTCCAATCGCCCCAATCAAAATTATGTTCCACCACCAAAATGGCGCTCCAATTGTTCCACGATTTTAATTCGCCATCGTTCCACTGCGTTCCAATCAGCGTTTCAATTTCCACCGCGTTCCAATCAGCATTTCAATCGCAAATTCAGCGGCGGTGGTGGATTGAGATGGTGGTGGCAGGAGAGAGGAGGAAGCACGACAGGAGGGAGGTGAAGCACAGTGGTGGCGGCGGGGCTAGGCTAGGGTTGAGATGGAGCGCAGTGGCGGTGGCGGGGCTAGGCTAGGCTAGGGTTGAGCGGTGGCGAGCGGAGGAGGAGATGGGAGAGTGATTTTCTCAGTCTGTTGAAACTCTGGGCGTCAGAATAAATCCTCCAAGGTATTAACATGCGTTGCTTTTGGATATAAATTAATCTTCGTTCTATTGAATTTACCAATTCATCTGTTTTTCCAATTTTAGGGTTTCCATTTGTCAACAGTAGCTGCAAGGAATGTACTGTAGTTAAGGTGGATTTTCATTTATTATAACACTTTCTGCGGATAGATGGCTTATCTGAGATTGCTTCTTTTAAAAATAAACTCAATTACAATGGAGTGAATATAAATTGTTAGAAAGGAACTTCTTCAAAGTTGACCATAGATTTGGGTCGAAATTGCCTAGACCCTCAAAGATATCTCTGATGTATGTGCTATAGTTTACTTCTGATTTAAGAGAACTATGAATGCCTTTAGGATTTCTTTCCTAATAATATATCCTAATACATTATTTCTTCTAGTAGTTTGTCCTAGGAACTGCCCAATTCTCAGTTTGGTTAATTTTGGACATGTGGATAGTGTAAACAAACAAGGAATACCATTAGAAATGGTGCAAATCCTATCTACTAATGTGATCTGCTCAGATAAAACTCAGCGGTGAACTACTGTGCTTCAATAATTTGGTGTGGTGATTTGTTTCACAACACATTTACCTTATACTTCATTTTGCTCTTATCTTCTTCCTTAACCTATTTTATTGCCACAACCATCTTTTTAATCATTTTGTGGGTGTGTACAAAATGGAAATTCCGACGCAGCACTAGACGTAGAAGCATATGGTGCTAAACTATCAGCAATGCACCCAAAGTGAGCTACTTTTCAACTCATCCTTTAGGAAAATATATTTTGCTTTCAACTCTGTGGGTAAAATCAATGTTCCTTTATTTGTTTCCTCTTTTGACTGTGAAATAAATTATGTGGACATACTTAGAAATTCCAATGTGTTTTTTTGGTTGGTTTTAATGGTTCAATGAACGGACAAAGCACACACTCATACACGCAGTAGGTAATAGTAGTGATGGTCACGGTCTGTGGTCAATGGTGAAGTCTTTGAGTTGGTTTTACCTGAATGTTTTCCACCGTATGCCTTCTGTCTATTTGTCAATCTAATGGTGTGTGTGGGGCAACTTTTGTAATCTTTCCTTATGACTGCACCAAAGCTCCCCTTCATAGAAAAATATCCTTGAAGTAGCATACTAAAAATTACTGATACAAGCACTGTTTATGAGTAGCATACTGAAGATTACTCGATGTAAAGGTTACAATAACATGGCAATGATATGCATTTTGTCTATATGCTCAAGCCAACAAATGATGTATCTTTTCCTGGAACATTTGTGGGTTTTTTGAAAGTAACTGATGGGGTGGACATTAGGAAGAATCCTTGTTTTTTATAGCTGTCACTGTCACAACATGCATAAGCTGAAGTCGTGTTGTTTTTTTATTAGATAAACCGGTTTTGCAAATGGACATATGATACATTCCTTTCAATGCTTATGCATATTATTCATATATTTCATAGAATACTTGATGTTAAATGCAATTATTTCTGAGTTGGATAAGGATTTTATAATGCAACATTTAAGTCTTTGTTTTCAGCTGGTTGATGATTTGGTTTCGTAATACTGAATTAGGAGTTTTTTATTGTGGTTGCATATATTTTCAGGAGGAGCTCCAAGTTATGGATATCAAGTTTCTCCACGGCTGCACGAAGTCAGCAAATTGTTGTTCTTTACCATGTTTTTGCACTGTGCCTACCACATATATGTGCACTGTATTGTTAAATGCTCCTGATACTCTGAAAGTTGTTTATTTTGATTTTAGGTTTATGCTGGATGTAGATGTGTTGTGCTTTTTTCTTTATACCAGTCTCTAATTTGGTTTATTTTGCCTTTCGCACCATAAATTATTACAAATATGGGGAAAACAATTCTTGTGGAGATATTGAGGCAGGATGTTAGAATCAACTTGGTCGTAACTCCGAAAGCTTGGCAAAGCCGTGGCCTAATGGGGTATCCTCAACTCTTTTCTTTTGCTTCTTGCACTCAAATTTTAGAAGTTATTGTGGATATTCTCTATTGTTTGCTATGGACTTATTTGTCCCTTTGATCTGTTAAGTATCATCCATTTTATTCTTCCAAGTGTGCCCTTTGTTAATTACCAAGACATTTTCCTTTTACCTTTGGCATGTGTCCACGTAACTGCACGGGAAAGTTAGTTCATAGGACATTTACTTCGTTTAAGATGAGTGGAGGGTTTTGTTGTCTTAACTCTTTGGTAGATGTTGCCTTTATATCCTTTCACAAGATATACAGATGGTGAATTGATATATTCTTTCATTCTTTATTTTGTTCATTCCAAGTATTTGATCTTGATATCTTGCTATTGGCTCTTTTGTTTCTTGATGATGCTTTCATGTGTCATTTCCAGATGATATAATCGATTGCGATTGCTTTTAAATGGCTTCTTTTCTGATTGTGGTCATATCCATATGGTATGGTAGAGTACATCTGAGCATTTCTAAGGACCATAGATTGAAGATTAGTTGTGTGGCTTAGTCCTGTGATTTGATGTGTATACGCCACATGATTCAATTGCTAGTTCAAGCTAAAGTTATGTTTAGTCCCGTAGATAGTTATGTTTGGTATAGTTATGTTTAGTCCCATAGATTATTAGTTTTGTATCCTACATTTTTTTCGTTTTATTTCTAGATTATCAATTTTGTGAAGGTAATTTAATTATTAAATTAATGGCCTACTAAATTATTAATTTTAAGTCTTTTTCCCTTCCTTTGAAAGCAGCGCAGCCTCTTACAGAGGAAGGAGATTTTTTTAAATCCCCTTAAAAATTTTAGCACCAGTGCCAAATAAAACCGGCGCTAACGGGTCACACAACTAACACCAATTTTTTTAAAATTGATGTCAAATTTAATCGGTGCTAGCGGGGTACATATTAACGTCGGTGCTAAGTTAACCTTGGCTACTTAGCAACCTATTTTTTTAATGAAAAAATTGATGCTAGAACAAGAAAAATCAGTCCTACAGGGGAGTTCCTGTGGTAGTGAGGGCATTAGGCAATCGGGTTGGGTGTTGTTAAAATCCCAATTGGGGTCGTGTGGTCAATACTCGAGAGCTAGGTTCCCAGTTTGTAGAAGCTAAGCGTTGCTCCAACCTTAGAGTTATCATGAGGTACCAATGTCCTAAGCATGGGGGGTTTAGGATGTCTATTTACGATGGAGATCCCAATGATCTATGATAATACTGGCTTTAATTTGTTACGTGGGAAACATTGACTTTCAAGCACGAGCTTATTAACCCTGGTAGTGAGGGCTAGAGTCGTCACTTGTAAGCGCTTCTCTATGCTATGTGTGGAGGAGGCGAGATGTTAAAGAGAGAGAATAACCAATAGTGTGACAACCCATTGGAGTTCCTGGGGAATTAACATCTCCACATCGTGTCATAAGGCAAATAGATAGAATCATAGTTCTTGAATGTGAATAGAGGTCTATGATAAAATCTTATATGTTAATCACGTGATGCGAATACCCCAAAGGAATAGTTAATCATTATCTTTATCTCATTGTCTTTATATGCTCGTAGTTATTAATTCAATCTTCTCAACACAAACCTCCATGTTTTCTATTCCAAACACACACCCGGGGTGATGCTTGGAGGTGAACTTTGTGATGCTATCTCTTAAACCCCTTTATATTTGTAGATGACATATGGACTTGTCATTTTCTATTCAATAGAAGATAGGAGTCATAATAGGAGCAACAATATAAATCTCCATCTTTGATTAAGTCTTTGCGGGTTTCTAATGGCGCCGACGAAGTCCTTTCATATAGTAACTAGGAATATTAAGGGGTTGAATAAAAGGACTAAGCACAGTGAGGTGAGGAAGTTTTGTTTGAGAAACCAAACTAACTTGCTGGGATTATTAGAAACAAAAATAAAAAAGAAAGAAAGAACCGGAGACAAGGAGAAGGGTGAGGCTTGGATGGAATTTAGTATCCAATAGAACATATTAAAAAATAGGGAGAATGTGGGTTACAGGGAAAATATATAGTTATGATATAAGGGTTATGTATGTGAATGAGCAGTAAATAGACCTGTAATGTAAGGAGAAAGATGATAACAATTGTTTCTTGTGCACCATATTCTATGGATTTAGCACAACAAATAAGAGAGAGAGCTTATGAGAGTTTTTGAAATTAAAGGGCTTGGGAGGTATGCCATGGTAAGTAATGGGGGATTTAACCTCACCAATGAGCCTTGGTGACATAATAGGAGGGAATCAAATAGAGGGAAAAAAAAAAGGAAGACTTTAAGTTGACGGTTGAAGAATTAGAGCTTACAATAGACTCTACTTTCAATGGTGCAATAGAAGGTCCAGGGATGATAGATTGATGAGTAGAATAAATAGAGGGTTGGTAAATAATGCCTGGACAGATAGCTTTATGTGGAATCAAGAATGAGCTGGTATTAGACCATTTGCCCATAATTATCGGGTTCAACCAGAAGAGGGAAAATGTGGTGAAACCCTCCAGGTTTATCAATATGTGGGGTCAAATCTCCAAATTATCATGAAACAGTAAAGAAAGTCCGGGGGATGAAACTAGTAAAAACTTTGAATGATGTTGCAAGAGTTTTGAAAACATTGGAGAAGCCTTTGAAAGTGTTGAACATAGTAGAATATGATGATGTTAAAAAAGAGAAATATTGCACATGAGAGAGCACATGTGATTTAAATGTGAAGCATGAATCAAGAGAACTACATGAAATAGAGAAAAATGCAAGAAATGAAGCAGGAAAGTTTAAGGAGGATGCAGTGGGTGCTAGAAAGGGACAGAACTAAGGAATTCTATGATTCATTAAAGAAGAGGCAGTATCTATTCAGAATTGTAGCTCTGAAAATTGATGGAATGATGGTACTAGATCAGAGGAAAATTGGAGAAGGCTTTACTAAGCAATTCAAAAATCAGTTTGGAATTGAAGAAAAGGTGGGTAAAATTGAAGATGGGGTTGTGGAACAAGGAAAAGATTTTAATGTGTGGCAACATGGTAAGCTGATTAAGCCAGTAGAGAAGGCTGAAAAAAAGGCATTGTGGGGAATAAATGGTGCAAGAAGTCCGGGAAAAGATGGTTATACAAGCCTATTTTTTTTAGAGAATCATGTCAAGTAATTGGAGATGATATTAAATATGAAGTTCAAGGTTTCTTCAGAGGTGATGCAATTTAGAAGTCTCAAGGAATGTTGCAATCACATTGATTATAATGACCGATCAACCGTAGGTCTCTTATGATTTTAGACCCATCACTTGCTGTACTGTGATGTATAAGATAATTACCAAAATATGGAGTGAAATAATTGGTAATTTTTCTCCAGACCTGATTAACAAGTGATGTGGTTGCTCCGTCAAGTAGAAACACTGTTGTTCACCTTGTAAACTCTTCTTCCTGCAAAATAGATCCCGGAAGGGATTCCAGGAAAATACTCTAACGATCAAGTCAGTCTTCTCTCAAGAGAATTGGAATTCCTCCATTTAGTGGCACTTACCAGGATTGGTATCCTTCTTCTCTTTTTTATTGTGTGCTACGAACGTGGCTCCGTTTCATCCGAATTTTCCATCATGGGTTTGATCGTGGTTACAATAAAGGCGATTCGTATCTGAAGGCTCGATCGTGGATCCTGCCTTTCTCGATTTGTGGTCCATTTCCCTTTGACCTACTTCCACCTTTTCTTGTTAAGTTCGTGACCTATTGTAGAGCCTATTTCTGATTTGGGCCAGTGGCCCAGTGCTATAGAGCTAATGGGTTTGGTATACACCATAAGCCCCCCTAACAATGAAGACTAAAAAACATGAAGCGATGCCATTACTTGTAAAATAAATGCGAACTGATGTTGCATGCGAACAACTTGTTCGTCATTTAGTATTACTCTTGTTGTCATTGCAAAGTGAATTTAGCCTTTTGGCTATATTTTTTACCCATCGAACTCTTCTAATTTCAAATTTCGAATTTTGAATCTCTCTTGTCCATGTCATCTTTGTGATAAGGACAACTGCTTAGATTTTGTTTCTAAGGACCGAGATTCGTTCCTCATTCTTCGCTGTATTGTTCCAATTTTTTGTCTTTTTGTTATCGCCCCATCTCTTAAATAAGGAATTATAAACAATTAATTTAATTCCGTCCTTAGTGCACTGTCCACTCACCTTCTGCCGTCGTTTTGAAATCTGTAAAAGGTAACCTACTTTTGTGTCAGACAATCATTATGCTTTTGAACTGATTGATCTCATCGTTCTTGCAGTTTCTCCATCGTTATTTAACTATCAAAAATTATTTTTCTTTCAATTCATCTCCCCCATCACCGAAATATGCATCTTCTCCGGCTATCTCTTGTTCTTCTGCGAATCACCATCCTTCATGTATAAGAGTACGTTTGTTTCTAGCTCTATCTCTGATTTCATTGTTGCATGTCTAAATTTAATAGGCTATCTCCTCTTTGATTTCTGGTAATTTTACCACCTGCGGTTTTATCTTACCAATTTTTGGTCATCTTCTCCGATGAACCTTTTGTTGATTTACTTGACCTCTGCTTTGAAAAGTTTACATCCAAGGTTTGCAACCCTGATTAAAGTTTTTATTTCTAACTCCAGGGCCACTATCTATCCGAATGTCTTCCTCTAATCACATTGAGTCTCCCGTAGAAGATGTTCACCCCGACGACGATTCCGGTCACGTTACCGGGCAGTATTTTGACTGGTCCCTACTTAGAATTTTTAAGGAACTATTTTCCTTTTTTCACTTTGTTTGAGCTTCATGCTCCTTCTAACTATGAATGTGTTTGTAATCCTCTTCCTGGCTATATATCATGCTATTTAACTTATTAGAATTTTGGTCTCTATTTTCCTCTTCATCAACATGTTGTTGACCTTCTGTGTTCGTACAAAATTGCATTATCCCAGTTTTATCCCAGGGGCATCGATATCATAATGAGATTTCCCCAGGTGTGTGAAAAAGAAAATGTTCCTTTCACCCTTGATTTGTTTCGTAATTTTTATCACCTTCGAAAAGTAAAAAAATACCATACATGAATTTACCTTTATCATGTGATAGCTGGGGTTGAACTTGTGAGTGGTTTTCCTAGCAACGTTGGTCCTTGGCGTATGATTGAGTGTATTTTATACACATATGTTATATACTTTTATGAGCTTCTTTTTCCACTTGATGTGCACGTAGGTGTGTTTATGTGCTAAAATCAGTAGTTTGTGTGCTGAACATGAGGAGCGATACACTATACTCTTTTTCCCAACAGTGCTGAACATGAGGGTTTTCCCGGTAAGGTTTTTAATGAGGTAGTGTGCTTCAATGAAAAATATTTTTATTTTACCTTCCGAGGAGGGATATGAGACATTATTCCAGGATGGAAGCTTAGAAGCAATTGGATCGTGCTACAAAGAATTTTGGCTCAATTGGGGTCTCTTAAAGAATGTTTAATTAAAAATAGAAAGCCCATTATGAACACCAAATTAATTAGCCCAGTAACATTTTCCTTTTATTAGTTGGATTTGTAATTAGGGTTATTATAAAAGAGTGGGTCTCCTAACAGGTAGCCTGTCCGTCCATAAGCTTATGGACAGGCCAAGGACTAATTTGTAATTAAAAAATTACAACAAAATTCATGGATGAGATCCATAAAATATCGGGTCAGCAAAGAGGGTTAATTGTTTCTTCCTTCTCCTCAATGCGTCGCTGATTCCTCACCGCCGGAGCCGATTCCGGCTCTTCATCCTCGAAGATGCATTTTGCGGTCATCTTCGTCGTTTCCAGAAGGCGGAAATAAATGGAGCGCATGATGGAAGGCAAAATTTTGATTATGTCAGACCCTGAGCGGCAGGAGAACAAGGACTCAGATTTTGATTATGCCAACGCTACGGAAGCAGCGATAGCTTCCTCATCCTAGTCGCATTGCTTCCGTGTCTTGAACCCCTCGCCTTCTGGCTATTGCCTCCATAGTTTACTTTCACCTTTGCATTTTATTTACATGATAAATTGAGGCATCGATTTGCTTATGTAATTAAAGTTGTGATTAGTGTGAATTTGATTGCAGGATACTAGTGTAGACACTGATGATATGTATGACAACTTGTTTGAGAAATATGGAAAAGTTGTGTACATGATCAGAAATATGCTCTTCAGGAGGTTGATGATGAGGCTGAAAGCTTGCCAGGTGCGTAAATGATGCTTATGTTCACGTTGTTGTTTGTTTCGATGATTGTGCTATTTGATTTTGTGTTTCATTTGTAGTTTTCTATATGTTGTATTGGATCTTTTTCTTGTTCGATATGCCGTTGTATTCGATGATTAATTGGAAAAGTGGAAGTGTCCCTTGATAAGGCCTTGGAAAACTATGATGCTGAGAAGCAGGGAATAATCAAAGCTCAACAGGTACACTTAATCACCTTTCTATTTTCTCGCAAAATAACCATGTATGGAGTGTTTATTGGTATACTCCATTTGTCTCTGACTCCCTGTATTGGTTGTAACTCTTGAACAGCTTCTTTACTGTTTACTACAATGGTTTGGATGATATGTTAACTAGAGAGCGAATTTTGCAACGTAAACTGAAAAGAGGGACTTTACCTCAACATTGTTCAATGGATTCTCATTCTCCCAGTCTTATGATTAATTGCACATGCTTTGTTTATAGGTTTTGATATGTAGAGAGATTCTTCTAGTTGTACTGGAAGTCTGAGTTTATGTGAGGAAAGAGATTCACGGTTTGGGGTAGCGGAAAGAGTTCAGGCCTTAGTCTAGTTAAATCGACATACTCAGATTTCCTCCAGGGAGCACACATTCTGATCTAATGCATAAGTTTCACGAGAAAATTAAGGACATGAGCAGTTTCTGTTGCTTCTACATTTGACGGTCAATAGCAAGGTATTCCTAATCCTTCCTATGGTCGCATTAGTCGTCGGTCAATTTTATTGTATTTCTGCTGCTTAAGTTCAGCCGTAGTTAATTGCCCGAGTTGCCTTATAGTTGAATGAAGTGATTTAGAGTTGGGTTGAAAGAAATGATCTACAGGCAAAGCATAATCGACACCTAGGGTGCCTTATAATCTCCGCCTGACCATTTTGTGATTGGTGGACCTTATGGAAATGCTGGCCTCATCGGCAGGAAGATCATTGTCGACACGTACGAAGGCTGTGGTGCACACGGTGCAGGTGCCTTCTTGGGAAAAGACCCGACCAAGGTGGATATGAGTGGTGCCTACGTTGTTAGACAAGTTGCAAAGAACATTTTGCTAATGTACTAGCAAACAGGTGCCATGCCAAATGGTAATAGATTCACTATTAGTAAATGAGGGGGGGAAATGATGAGAATGATGTCAAGACACAATGGTAGCAGACAGAATGTTTCCGAAAGACCTGGAAATAGACAGAATGCCGCTGGAAGAACTGGGAATAGACACCAAAACCGATGAATAGAAGTTTTTTTTGGAGTTGTATAGCAATAGAATCATAGGGATTTTTGTTCTTGTAACAACAGAGAGTTTCTGACAATCAGAATAGGATATTGACATGATTATTTAGACTATTTGATGCCAGAGATTCATCAAAATATGAATTCTACCACTATGAACAGGTAAGAACCATGTAGCAAATATTCAAAAAACAAAATAAATGCTGCTGAACATTTTCATATATACTATGCACATGTTACCTTACAACACATATCATTTGTATTAAAACATGCACTTGTTTTAAAATCTCTGAATATGAATTATGAAACTTTTCTAGGAGATCATGTATATATTAAGTTATGAATCGTTTTTGTTTTGTTGAAACATGAATATGTTAGCCTACAATTAGTATATGTTAGTTTACAACTAGTATATGTTATAGTTTACACGGACATGGAAGACTAAAATTTGACAATTTAACATTGTCATGCTAAGTTTGCATTATTTACTGTACTACATGTATTGTTTAAATAAAAATACGCATATGATTCCTAAAAAGTTCAGTGTCATCTTCATATGAAACCTCCTCGTGTCGGAACGTCTTGTGGAGTCCAATGTTCAATGTTGTATGATTCCTTAAAAGTTAAAACCAAAAAAAGCTTAGATCCAACTCCTGCAAAAAGTCATACACATTGGATATTTACATGTACAACATCTAAGCAAACAAATACAATTTATAATTCAAAATGAATAATAATCAACAATAAAAGTAAAATTCAAACACAATAAAACTGACAAGTACATATTGGATTCTAACAGATGCAATATATAAGTAAGCAGATGCAGTTCTTAATTCAAGAATGAACAACCAACAACAACTTTTAAAAAAATAGTCATACACAACACAACTAATAAGTACATACGAGGTACTAACATATGCAACATATAAGTAAACAAATGCAACTCATTATTCAAACGTACAACTAACAACAAATGAAAAAAATGTCATAGGCAGTATAACTAACAAGTACACACTGAATTCTAACAAATGCAACATATAAGTAAACGTATGTTGTTCGTAATTCAAAATGAATGATCAACAAAAAAGAAGAAGAAAAAGATTCATTCACAAAAGGTTCATAGACAGTACAACTAACAAGTACATATTGAATACTAACACATGCAACATATAAGTACGTAATTCAAAACAAACAATCAGCAAAAAAAAGAAGAAAAAAAAGGACATTCACAGTAAAACTAACAAATACACGCTGGATAATAACAACTGCAACATATAAATAAACAAATGCTCCTCGTAAATTTCATTGTAAAATCAACAAACTAGCAAGAGATTCTGCTCACAAAATCGTACTAAACCAGCAACATTGACAAATCAAATCAGAAACAAGTAGTGTTCCTACAACAAACTGAGACAATCAACATGATCTGACCTCACTCACGGCAAATAGTCAAAGTATCAAAAGTAGTAACTGTAAATGTAATCGAAAAATTCAACAACTAATCGAAAGTATCTGGGTCCATTGTCCGACACTTGTAGCTCAACATTCTGGAGTGCAACACCATATCCAACATGTCCATGTCTTGCCCCCACGTCAACGGCTTAGCCGCGCTGCAGAAAGCGGTGAACCCGGCTTGGAGCCCAGCTGCAATCTGCTCGGCTCTCATAACCACGATTTATAACTCATACATGAGTGGCCAGAAGATTCTAGACATTGCCACATGAACACCATCCCCACCGTTCGATCACAGCGCTGGCCACATGGACCCCATCTCCGCAATGGATCCTCGCCTCGTCTACGACCTCACCACTGATGACTACCTATCCTTCATGTGCGCGTTGAACTACACGTCATCATAGGTCTGCAACGTCGCTTGAAGGAACTTCACCTATGATTCCAGTAAAAAGTACAACACCAACGATTTCAATTACCTTTCGTTCTCCATTCCACATGAAACTCAGGTGCTCGGAGGCCCCAAACGCTACTGTTCCATTCCTACAACTATATCACAAGTAACACACAATCAACATATTCATCCAAATATCATGATAAAACAGAAATTGCACAGAATTTAGAATATTGATTTTACGAATAGGAAAAATGATATAGAATGTACAAATTTCTAGCTTAATCAGCCCAATTTTTTATCAATTAAATCACCAGGCTTGGAATATATATCCTTCCTTTCGATGAAAGGGTTCATTGCCGGACTTGGGATAAAAAGGTGAAAAAAGTTACCCGAAAACATGCCAACGATGCCAGTTCCGGCGAAACCATCATGGTGAAGCACACCCAAACGCTGACCAACGTTGCCGGAGGAGGCAGCGGAACGTACATGGTTTCGACTTCCTGTGAAAATCTCGGTGGAACCTAAGATGTTGGTGTTCACGGTGGTGAATGAGAAGAAGTCGTACACCAAAAATCTCGATTTCCTTATTTTATTAATTGCAAGCTGGTTCCTCATGACCTGTTTATAAATTTATGGACACGCCGTCTTTCCTGAGACTTTCCCATTATAAAATACCTATAAATACATCTCGGAACCCGGGCCGTAGTAAGAGTTTCCGGAGCTTTGTTTGTAGTAGTTTGGAGCCGCCGCATGCATTGTCTTTGATTTATGTTGCCAGGTTTATTATCACCACCACCTATGATGAATTAATCCTTCTTTCGTTTCTTTAATTTTCGTTTTTTATTTGTTCCTGTATTATTTAGTTATTATTTTTTAATTATTTTTTTATATATTTAGTAGCTAAATCTCTTTTCCGGCTTAGGGTAATGAAGTATTAACTATGATTTATATGTGAGGCCTAATTGTTTGTGATAATTGATTTGTATGGATTCCTAATTGTTCTCTGTGTATATTTTATTTCTGAATTTCCTGAGATTTGATCATCCTTGAGTTATTTGGAATAGCGCCGATTAAATTCCGCTATTTATCTGTATTTAGTGGGTAGATTTATTTAGTGGAGAAACTAACAGCAGATAGTGGGAACAATGGGTAGAAAATTTGTGACAGTTGATCTGATTATGAATTATCTGAATTGAGATTCTTTGGTTTTTAATGCTGTTAAGTTATTAAATCTAGTATATAGCTGATTCTTGCTAGGTTATATCTTAATTAGAGAAGTAGTCAGTTTATAGCTGATTCTTGCTGGCTATCGATTAAATAAAAATAAATTGGACTGTGTCTAGTAGATGATTCTTGGTAGTCTATAACTGGCTGTATCATGCAAATTGATTTATTATTCCGCGTGTGATCATATACATTATTAGTTAATGTGGATTTATCTGTTGCTAGAATTCATTCTCATATTGATAATTGTGTCTATTTGCATTCTTAGTTTAATTTAATTCTTTTCTTAGTTAATCGATATTATTTTCTAGTTAATAGATTATATTCTCATAAAATTAAGGTGTGGTAGCTAACCAACAATTGAATCTTTAGAAATAAGAATTTGTTTACGCTGTTCTCTGTGGGATCGACCTTGCTTACTCTATACTTGAATATAAATATGATAAGTTAGCAGGTTTATTTGGTAGAAAAATGACCTGTTAGCGTACATAATATGTTTTTTGTAAAACTGAACCAAAATCCCGAAGTATCCCTTCTATCTTGGAACTACAAAGCTCCAAAATCTAAAGTTCCTGGTTTAAGTGTTCGTTTTACTGCTGAAACTGAAATCGTGGTAACACTTCGCACTCATACACAACATCTCCTCCATGCTATTCTGATGCTAAAGGTGTTATGAACTATTATTGTTCTGCTACATTTGATCTGCATTTGTCTTATTTTTAACAAACCTTTACTGCCTTTGTTCATTCTTTTGATCTGTGATGTTTACTTTTTGCAGAGATGGACCTAGCTGGCGGTGCTATCGACAGATCGGTTTTTGATAACGAGGAGGTGGTTGAGACTCTTGTCTAGCCCAACAATGCTATTGCAAGTGATACCCTTCGATAGGGTGTTAACAAAACGAGCACTGGTGCTGCACTTGCCAAGGGCAAGTCCACTGAAGGTAGAGAGATGGGTGGCGATCTCCCCACTGGCGAGTCAAAGGAGAAAAAGAAGAAGAGGGATAATACTGACAGATCATTAGGTCATTTGCCGCCTCCAGTGAAAAAGAGGCGTGGCAACCTGCCTCTCTTTCAGGCTCTGATGCGAACCAATAATTTGCTAGTGGAGGGAACAATACCTGATACTCTCTCCAAACTTTCTCTTTCCAATACTTTGGTTGTGGTAAGTTTTCTGGTTAGTTTGAGTGACCTTCGTTATACTTTGATACCTTGTATTTAGAATATTGACTATCCATTTCATATGTCTTTTGCTCTGTAAGGTCGGTGAGAGTCTTCAGCTTGTGAGTGAGCGGCTTTCGAAGTTCTCCCCTATGGATGAGTTGCTAATGGAAAAGTATAAAACTAAGGAGAAGGAATGTGTGACCCTAGAGACTTCCCTTAAAGCTGCCCAGGAACGGGCAAACACTGCTGAGGAGTATGCTAGGATCGTAGAGGAAGAAATCACCAAGCTTCATTTTGAGCTAAAGGAGATGCACACCAATGTACCTTCTTCCCCTCAACATCCTCAAATTATGGTGGATCGGCTTCGCAAAACAAAGTCCTTCTTCAAATTATGTGAGGATGTTTCCAGCTCTGCTTGCACCGTTAGTTATTGTGAGGCTATGAAAGACATGCACAAGTGGAACCCGACTGCGACGTTGAAGAGCCTTTCCTCTTTGAATAAGTGTACTGCAACGTTTGCAAATCAAAATGTAATACTCAACAATGGTTTTATTGGAAAGATTGTTGATGGTGGACACCCTTATGCTTTGGTGTCGCATCTTGCTAGCCTCCTTGTCTTCATAATGTAACTGAGTTAAAGGGGTATGCAGTTGATTACCTAGAGGACCTTCCATTTGGCTCCACACTATTATGCCACCTCCTAGTTCTGATGTCAACGCGGCGACTGAGGCCAATGCAAACACTGAAGTCCTTGCTCAGCAATCGAGTAAGGAAGATGCTGCTATCGTTGTCCAGCCTTTGCCTACCTCTACCTCTAAAGTTAGTTGATTCTTAGTATATCGGATTTTTGGATTTTTTATTGTAATTTAAGACAATATTATGGTGCGTGTCTGTATTATTTGTATGACTGTGGTTATTAAATTTGGTTTGCTCTTCTAATTTTACGACCTCTCATCTCACATGCTTATATGCAGGGCTTCGATATTTTGGTTGATCATAAATTTTTGAAACGACTTAACTTTCTGGGATCTACTGATCAAGTTTTTGATCACTATGGATTTTTTCCACCTGATTTTCACTGACCAATTAGATTGATTCGAGCTGCTCAGTCTCTAACCAAGGAATATGATGAGCTTGTTTCTTCTGATCGCTTCTCTCGTATGGAATCACTTCCCTTATGCATTGGATGGAAATTTCCTATTTCCAATCCATCTTCATCTTCTTCCATAACATGTCCTTGTAGCAAGTTCGTTCCCAATGGTTACAATGTTTAATTGCTTGGCAAGGATATTGTTCGTGGTTTGGTTGATCTTAAATCTGCTGGTGTGTACATGCGTTCACTTAACCTCTCTGCCCGTGTCCAAGAATGGGTGTTTCTCTCACCCTTTGGGAAGGGTCCAACTAGGTCAATCCTCCATTTGTTGAACGATCAAGCTCCATATATACCTCGAAAAGTAGTCGTGGCTTATGTGACAATGAAGCATTGATCTGGAACCTTTTACATTTGAGCATGAAGTTATGCACATCATTAAACATGGTCGGCCAATAGTATCCTGCTCGGATGACCTTCCTTGCCACCGTTCTAGCTCTCTGATGCTTTCCACAAAACCCTTAGTACACTTCTCTTAGAATTTCCCTTGCTTGTACTGGTCCTACAAATGTTTTTGATGGAGATAGAAAGCCTTTCTTGTATAAGACTCCTCCTTCATAGATGTAGTTGTTAAATCGCAGCTCCAACTTCCTAGCTTGTATGTTATCCATTGGCAACTTTCCTTTTTTGAGGTACTCAATTAGTGATGTCATCACCTTGCTTTTGACTGGAATAACCTCCACTCTTACATATCTGTGTTCGATCAATGAATTGAATCCAGCAATTGCCAACTTGCTTAATGCATATGCTTTTGTGTTTTCAGATCTGGGCAAGTGCTGGATGTCAAAGTACTTAACCTGGGTAATGAGCTGTCGAACCCTCCTTAAGTATTTTACCAGCTGTTATTCTCTCACTTCATAATTGCCTCACACTTGTTGGACTACTATTTGGGAGTCATTGAATCCTTGAACGCTTTTAACCTTCATTCTGATCATAAGGTCCAAACCACATATTAATACCTCATACTCTGATTCATTCTTTGTAAGTGGGAAATCGAAGCATAGTAAATATCTGTGTTCCTTGCCTTCCGGGTCAACTAGCAGTAATTCGGCACCGCACTCTTCCTTGCTGGATGCTCTATCTACAAACAACTTCATTGCAACATTTGCCCACTTTGATTTTCCTTTATCGACTATAAAATTGTTGCACGAGTTAGATTCTTGTGCATCTTCACTCGTCATCTCTACAGTGAAATCCGCTAAGGCCCAGCCTTGATTGCCGTCCTTGGCTGGAATTGGATCTCATGCTATCATAGTTCGAGAGCCCATTTGGTCATTCTACCAAACACTTCAGGTTTTTTTAGGATGTTCTTGATCGGAAAATACTTATAGACAATGATCCGATGACCATGGAAATAGGTTCGCAACCTTCTTGCTGAGTATACCAAAGCTAGAGTTAGCTTTTCAACTGGCAAGTACGCCCTTTGTGCACTTTGTAATATTCTATTGATGTAGTAGACTGGCACTTGATTTTGACCTTCTTGGCGCACAAGAACTAAACTCACTGCGTTATGAAAAACTACCAAGTACAGATAAAGGGTTTCTCCGAAGACTGGTGACTTCAATGTTGACAATGTTTGAAGCTGCTCTTTTAAGGACTCTTATGCTTTTTGACACTCCCCATTCCACCTAAATTTTTTGACTTTCTTCAAGACTTCGAAGAGTGGGAAGTGTTTTTCAGCTACCTTTGAAACAAACCTACTGGTGTTGCAAACGATCCCATTAATATCTGCACCTCTTTAACTGTTCGTGGCTGAGGAAGATTTACTATAGCCGGGATTTTCTCTGTGTTAGCTTTGATCCCTTTGGTGAATACCTTGTAGCCTAAAAATTTTCCCGCACCTACTCCAATGACACAGTTCTTAGGATTGAGCTTCATCCTAATGTTGCATAACGTAGCTAGAGTTTCTTTCAAATCTACTACAAAGCCACCTACCCTTCTGCTTTTGATAACCACATCATCAACATATGCTTCCACATTCTGCCCTATTTTCTTGCAAAATGCACTATCGACCACTCTCTGATATGTTGCTCCTGTGTTTTAAGCCCAAAAGGCATTTTCACGTAGCAGAACGTTCTGAAACTTTTCATAAATGCTAACTTTTCCGCGTCTTCTGGATCCATCAGTATTTGGTGGTATCCCATATTTGCGTCCAAAAGGCTAGAACTTCGTGGCTCAAATTTTCCTTGACTAGCTGATCGATTTTTGGCAAAGGGTAGCAATCCTTTGGGCATGCCAATTTTGGATGCCCATCTTGGTTATTTATCCTACATCTGACTTTTTTTTACCA
Organism: Rubia yunnanensis; assembly: GCA_037428765.1. Lineage (NCBI taxonomy): Eukaryota > Viridiplantae > Streptophyta > Magnoliopsida > Gentianales > Rubiaceae > Rubia > Rubia yunnanensis. The sequence goes on from CM075061.1 coordinate 55,343,220, forward strand.
TTACCGAGTTTGCTACTCATTTTGGGTAAATAACCTCCCTCAATATACCTGCCTGAAATAAGGCTGTGATTTCTTGTTCAATTGCTTTCTGCCTATCACTAGCAAAGCTACGGTGCTTCTGTTTAACCGGCTTAACCGAGTTACTAATGTTTAAGAAGTGTGTAGCGATGCTTGGGTCAACCCTCCCATGTTCTGGATGCTTCATGCAAATGTATCCCTATGATGTCATAGAATTTGTTTGACTTTTTTCCTTTTTTGGTGATGGGAGATTTTTTTGCTATCTTGATACTCTTAGAATTATCTTGGTCATCCAAACTGAGCAGTTCAGTTTCCTCCCCCAAATCTATTGTCAATTCCATTAGCCAGAGTGATCCAACCTTGGACACAGTGTTAACCATCTTAGTTTTCTTTGTACTTTTCCCTACCTTCACCATGCATTACCTCGCTGTTTGTTGGTTTCCCCTTACTGTTGCAATTCTAGCAGGGGTTGGAAATTTCATTACTAGGTGGTATGGGGACCATAACGCCTTTACTGCGTGCATCGAAGGCCTTCTAATAATGGCATTAAACGTACTTGGCACATCCATGAAAACAAAATCACACATTACCATACAATGTCTATCGTTGTCCCCAATGGTAACAGGCAGCTGTATGTTGCCTAATGGTGTTTCTGGTCACCCTGTAAATCCGAATAGGGAGGACATAGACTTCTTTAAGTAACTTTGGTTGAACCTAACCTATTGAAGCAATCAAATTATTTCAACCACACTTCCATCATTTGCGAATACCATGTGAACCGTTGCATTTCCAATTTTAGCGGTGATAGCCATTGGGTCATTATGCGGTGAAGTGTTGGGGACTATATCTTCTTCACTGAATATGATGGCTTCATTTGGGAGAAACCTCTTATCGCTAGGCTCTTGTGGTGGTGGGGGGTGATACCTGGCCCTAGCTTTCCAAGCATTGTTAGATAGCGATTAGGCTGATCCATGTATAGACATGATGGCGTTTTCTAGAATTTCATCTGCCATATCGTCATTGTAATCTACCGTTGCCGTCATTGTATGATTATTGGAAATTGTGCATGTTTCCTTGGTTTCTTTCAACATGGTTCCCTGCTTTTTTTGCTTCGCTATACAACTTCCTCCTTCTTCCTTCTTATATTGGCCTAGTAACCAATCCTCAGGTTTTCCTCCTCAAATCCCTACAATATTCAATATCGTGGCCATGGTCTTTGTGGAAGGCACAATAATATTCTCTGGACCTATTTTTTGGGGGTGCTATCATTAGCGGTGGATCGCAAAATAGCTCTCTATTCGCCTACCATATATCTTTTCTTGACTTTGTCAAAGGGGTTTTTTGGATTGATGGCGCCTGCACTCCTGGTTTACTTCCTTTAAAAGGGATGTTGCCCTTCCCCTTCTTCATGAACCTTTTTTTTGAGTCATCAATTCTTCTTTTTTCTCCTCGCTCTCGCTTGATTTTGTGATTGTTCACTTCTTCTATTCGAATATGATGCCCTATAATCTTTTGTGATTCTCTTGGGTTTTCGGACATGTTTTTAATTAATTCCTTGTAGAATTCTCCAGACTGCATGCCTCCTGTGAATGCTCCCAACGATGATTGAATTGATATATCTAAAACTTGCAAGCTCTTAGTGACGAACCTGTTATGATACTCAACTAGAGTTTCCTCGCTTCACTGAACTATGTTGTTCAAATTTGTTTATGAGAATTTTTTTTCTAGTAGAAACACCCCAAAAATAGATCTTTTACCTCGGTTGAAAACTAAGGTCGGTTTTTAACCGATGTTGGTAGGAACTATCAGTGATGTCAGTTAAAGAGAGCCGACGATTAAAGATCATATGTGCGACCTCGTTTATAGCAACATCGGCTTCAACATGTATGCGAGGTCGTCGAGTGTTGGAAGGCAATCAGAGGTGGATGAATCAATGCGACATCATTTAGACCGATGACAGTCCACAATGCGTGAGATATTGCATGATGTGGATGTGCCATATCGGGTGCATGATGACATGGAACGTTTACAAAAACAATGCCATCTTGATTTACTGAGGTCGCACAGATGGTGGTGATCACTACAACGTCAGTTACATTTCGGCTGGGCACAAGTCCGTGCGATGTAACAGACCAAGTTGGTCAGACGTCGTTTATTGTTCAATAATATAATATTTAATATTTGAAGGTTTAATAATTAAACGTCATACCGCATTCAATTGTTTTCAACTGATTCGGGAAAGAATGACATGTTCAAACCAACAAAACTATAACATATAATACAAATACAAGTCATCACATATTGAAATACATGTGGTTAATTTGAAATTAACTAATTATTTGTATTGAAACACCATTTTCTATGTTGCACGCCATTTAAACTGACAGGACAATTAGTGTAATGACAAGTTATTCCATCTGCATATTGAAGGTCTATTGATAGCTCTCATCAGACCTGTTAATATCATTACACACGAAAAAACAATTATGTTAGAATTGGGCAGTCATCAAATGAAATACATACAAAGTAGTAAAATGTAGTAGACATTAAAGTAAAAAGAACTGGTTACATGCGACATTGCATACATGTCGTTTCAGACATTGCTCAGACCGACAAAACAACGATGTAAATTCAATGGCATGAAAACAATATGAAGTTCTATGAAAACTCCGTATCAGTTTAGTAACATTACGGATAGGCCGATGGCATGCGATCGAGGTCACACATTCATACTATGTTTATAGAAATCTCAGGATGTGTCTTCATAATCAAAACAAATATTGCACTATCTTGGAAAGAATAACAACAAAAAATATATAACATATAACTCAAGCATCATACCTCATGTAATGTAAGAATCTTTGATCAATTATTGACTAAAAACATATAGTACGATCATCACATAACTGGTAATTGAACATGTACTAGATGGAAAATTTACCTCAATCAATTAGGAATCAGAGATGCTCCTTCCTTGGACTTGTTGATATTTGAGAGAAGCAACTTGATTAGATATTTAAATGATGTAAGGTTGTGAATGAAATGGATGGTGGGAGTTTGGGTTGTAAGATTGGTGTTAGAAATGGAAATGGGTGTTAGTGTTGAGATTTATTGGATTTAAATAGGGTGGGGGGAAATTTTGGGTTCAAATTTTTGGCTGAAAATTTGAAATCCTGCTTGAAATTTTAGACGTACCGACGTCGATTAATATTTGTTTCATTGTCGTATCAATAGATGCACGTGCAACCTTGCAACTAATTAATCGACACCACTATTTCAAGATTTCATCCCGCCTATCGACCCATTCATGCCAACAACTGAACTTCATTGTGTTCAAAATTTAAATAAAATAAATGTTATCTCCAATTTAGCATTTTGGAAAGGGCAATAATGTAATACTAACACAAATGACGGAAGGCTATTTAAAATTTAACTGACAGACTTTTATTAACTTTTAATTTTTTTAAAAATGTAGAATACATGATTTCATGCAATTCTATGTGGCGGAAACAGGTATGGTGTTCATAACGTTTATTGTAAGGGTAATAATGGAATATGACTTGCCTCCCCCTGGAGTCGTTAAAACCCGTAGCTTAGAAGTCTAAACCTGGCTGGAGGCACGCAGTCACAAGTTAGAGATTTATATTTTGACCCGGTTCCTACTGCTATGTTACCTATAGGGTAGTTAGCGGTAAGCCCTGGGTTTATCCGCAGAGATGACATGTATACTGTATCAACTAAAATTGCAACCTCGTACGAGTCCTCAATCTGTACGAGTGAAAGAAATAGCTAGTAAAGCAAACATGAAAATAGAAGGGGGGGATTTGGTTTTTCAAACTAAAAACTACAAAACATGAAAAGTAAAAATACAACTGCATTATTAGCTAAGCAGTCGGGGAAATTATTGAGCAACTTGGTCAATCAAATGCTTCTATCCTCGATTATTTCATATAGAGATTTAAACAAACCTAATAGAGTTTTCATAACACTTGGTGTGGCCGATGACATACACTTCCCCGTCCCTATCACGACTGGTGCTCTCGCAACCCTCCACTGACACTACCATCATAACTAGGGAAGTACAATAAGGTCTCACCATAGTTTTAGTTCTGATTCTCCCCTGTGCGATTACGTCTGAAGCTTCCACCATGAGTGTACTACTTCCCTCAGGTTCTATCAATTAGGTCCAAGGGTCGTAGGCACCTTATCTATGATACTAGAATTTGTTGTAACCCTAGATTACTACAATTAAGCTATCTCTACCCGGAACCTCTCCAAAAAATTTACGAAGTCAGCTAAGACTGGTGCAAGGTAAGTGGATCAGAGTGACCTCGAATCTCCCATGCACACACCCACACAGATGCGTTCTCCTCCACCAATTCCAACAACCTGGTTTCTCTACCCAATGGGGCATGAATATTTGCGATAGTATGAATATAGCCCAAAGTGTGTGCTTATATGTGGTGTGGTATTCATGCATTCAAACTCAAAAGAAAATCACAATAATATTAAGAACACAAAATTAGGCTGAACTAGAGAATCTCAAAAAGTATAAAGATTAAACCAAGTCACTGCAATTATCCCCAAGCTATGGAAGCTACTCCCTTGATATGGGGTTAAAATAAATATTTGAATTCCACATCTTATGATCAAATAAAAATAAAAGAAGAAAAGATAAAGTTTCTTAAGGAGAGAATCTCCAAACTACTTTTCTAAAAAAGAGATCTAAAGTATAAGGTATGAAAACCTAGAAGACAAAGTTTCTATATATAGTAGTAGGAGTTTGGGACTAAAAATAGGCCCAAAATAGGCCAAAATAGAGTTAACCCTAGCTCACCCGCCGCCCGAAGCGGGGCATCACGGATGACGCGGCCCGTGGCATGTACTTGCCATGGGGCGCGAGGATTGGCACGGGCCGCGTCACTTCATGGGCGCAGGTCTCCTGTTTTGAGTGTTGTACAGATCTCCATCATAGTGCGGGGGGCGAGAGTTGGCACGGGTCGCGTCTTCTCCTGGCGCGGGCCACGGCGTCTCCTGCTGGGCACCGTCAGAGTGCTGAAAATTGAAGTGCTGATCCACTCCTGTGGCCGTTGGCGTGGGCTGTGGTCAGAATAAGTGCTTTGCTCAAAAACTTGGGCGTGGGCTGGTTGATTTCTCACACCCCGCTGGGAGGTCGTCGCCGTACCTCTCTAAGTTATAATTTATAAGCCCCTTATGCTTATTAAATACAATTAAGTAGGTAGTGGCAAATTAGGGTCGTCCACGATGAAGAAGGAATTTCTTAAGCGTTTAAACATATAAGGTTCATAATATGCTAGAAGTAGATATATATATATATGTATATATATAGATATATAAAAGCATGTAAAAAGGGGGGATTTGGTTGGTTGGTTTTCCTAGGATATGAAATTAAAAGACAAACTAACTAGCAAAGTTAAGTAACTATGCTAATCATCAAACAAACTAAAAAAAAGGGGTAAAAACTACAAAAGATAAAGCCTTGAGGGCAATTGATATCCACTTCCAAACCTCATGTAGATTATTGAACCATTCACACATTCTATCACATTTGTTACCTATGGGGAATGTTATCACTTCCAATTCGAAGATCAACATTCATTCCTTCTAAATAGTAATTTGTAAAGACAAACAACGACCACTTGCAAACCTTGTTGACAATCACTCTAAGAAAACCACACCATAGAGGTATTTCATCAATGACATTTCACACAAAGGACCATAGATTTGACAACAACAAGCCTTCTCCCAAAGACATAGCCATTTAACTAAACATAGCATTCATTAGGCTAAACCTAGAACAAACCGCATTCAAGATTCAACCTTTGATTGCATCTATAGGATAAATATGAGAACAATCCACATTAACATACTTATCTAGCAAGAATCACAACAAATTATGCACGAGAAGTTCTAAGTCCATGTTCTTGGATTTTCATGCCAAAGAGCTAAGGAATTTGTCACTTTCCTAACACCCTAACACTTTAATCATACAAACACTTCCTATTCTCTAGCACCCCATGGCATAAATGAAGTAAAACATAACATAAAGAACACATGAATAATAAATAACAAAAGCTTCAAGAACGAGTAAACCGATATATTCATTGCATTAACTACTTGTTGTAAAGATAAATCTTCTATCCTTCTTAGATAGTAGTTTACAAGAGTGAATTCGACAGCTATTGTCAAACCTCACTAATGACTCCCTTAGTCAAAACACGACTAAACGTATCCCATGGCATTGAGCACAAAGAATCAACAAGCTTGGAAACACTTATAAACACTACACCGTGTCTAAGCATTTAACCAATTCATGCATTTGCACAAGATTAGTTAAGAATGATCGACAATCATAGACTTATCTCATTTGCTACCTAAAACAAACATGACAACGATTTCAACATCATCACATTCATCTAGAAATTATCAACACATCAACATCATTTAGAAGCTCTAACTCATGCTTTTGGATTCCACATTAAAAGAGGGGAAAATTAGCTACTTTCTCCCAACCCTAACAAGCAATAATACAAGCAATTCATATACTCAAACTTCTAACAACATTAATGCCATTAACAATCCACATTCAAAGATCAATAAATGCACAATAGAGAAAGTTATAGATAGATAGAAATGATTCTCAAGACTTTAGCAAGGAAGTCTCAATCAATTTCTCCCAAGTACAAAACTAAACTAGATAATCAAAACCCATAACATAGAACAAAAATATACAAAGAAAGAAGAAGAAATGGAAGAAAATGGTGAAAAACTAGGGTTTTGGAGCCCCTAATTCGGTCTTAGAGAGTTGGGGAAGAAGGGGGTGCAAAGCTATCTATAGTACAAAAAAAAGGAGTAAAAAGCAAGTTACAGAGCAATTATCGTGAGTTGCGACGGGAAAAAGTTTTGTTTTGTTTTGCTTCTTCCGAGTGAACCGTTGATCCTTTTTGGGAGTTGTTGTAGTCGATTTTATAGTAATCGAGAAGAGGAATCTATTTCTATCACCCTTGGAGGTTGATTCTTCTTGGAAAATTCTCAGAAACCAGCTTCAAAACATAGACCATTCTTCACCCTTTACTTTGCTCTCCTTTCTTCACTTTAGCTTCTACCACTTTGTGAGTGGCCTTCCATCTTCTACCATCCTTTTGAATGGCCTTCACTAAACCACTCCCATCTGCTCATGAGCAATCTACAAATTAATCTTAAAAAATGAAATCTAGATGCTCGCAAGGACCAAAAATCCATTAGATTAAACGTAGGTTACAAAAGGAAATATTAAGATATAAAAATCGAAAATGACTATCTAAACCCCTTATCATGTAAACCTATCTAAATCTAACAATATTACAACAAAAATATGACAAAATAGATGTTAAAGTCTTTGGAAGTATTGCATTTGACATCTCATCACCCACTGGCTGGTCTTGGCATATTGAGCTTGAAACGGCGCCAGGCACCTAAAACAAGCGTCCAATGCCCATACTTAGCTGCTTGGAGGGGTCTTTAATTTGTTCTTGCAGCCTGCGGCCTCTGACACGGGTTGCGCCATTGCCTCGTGCTGGTCTCCTTGGAATGGAGCATCTCCTTTGGCGTGGGCCATTGGTGCCAAACAATGCATGGCCCGCACCGACTGACTGAACTAGTTTCCTTCGCTACGGGAGAGCTGTTAGTCCGATTTGAGAGTTTTAGTAGTTGATTTTATTGTAATCGAAAAGATGAATCCAATGAAACCAGTTTGGAAGGATAATTCCTCTTCGATCGTTCTCGGACTGAAGCACAACTCATCAGACCACAATTCCACATTTCTTTGTTGGCCGCTTTGAACTCCGTAGCTGCCTATCTTTGGCTTCAATCTCCTTTTACCATACATTGATAATCATGGACTTTGTCTACTACCATTCTAATGCGAATGGTCTTTGTCTCTATTATCGTCCTTGCGGCGGCCTTCAATATCTTCTACCGCCCTTACGAACGGCCTTCACATAGAATGTAAGCAAAAAGTAACCATAGGAAACCTAATAAAGATGATCACAAGGAAGATCAAGGAGCCCGTGGATACAAGATGTCCATTAGTACCAATTAAATCTTCAAACGTGGGATTTAGACATGAAAACCAAACATGGTCGTGTAAACCCTTTGTCAATTAAAATCAACTAATACTAGCAATCCACCAAGTAAAAGTAACTAAAAAGTATGTCAAATGCATCGGTTAACGAATGCATAATGAAGTAGATAAGAATAGTAGCACAAATGACGGACGGTTATATCGGATCACGGACGGGACACTTGCAATCCCAAGTCAAACTGTTTACCACTACAACTAATAAAAAAACTCACATAATCCCATAGAGAGTTCCACAAGTTCTTTACAAATGACACTAGTGTCCTGATAAGTAATCACCTACAAATTACTTTAGACAATGTACTTGCGCTTTTTAAAATTTGACTGACAGACTTTTATTACCTTTTAGTTTCATAAAAAAATTAGAATACATGATTTCATGCGATTCTATGTGGTGGAAACAATTATAAAATTTACTGACGAACTTTAATTATATTTTAATGTAAATTTGATTTTGATCATGCCGAACGCTAATAAAGTCCGATAATAGTAAGAAAAAAGTGCTTTTATAACCCTATCTAGTTGACATAAATGCCAATTTAACCTTTCAATATTCGAAAAGTGCCAATATAATCCTATCTAGTTAGTGAAAGTGCCAATATAACCCTCTTCGGAAACTTCTAACTAAAATTTTATAAAATAACATGTTTGCCCTTCTAAAAAAATTAAAACACAAAAAAGGAAATGATGTTATTACCCTTAGACCGGCACGAGACTGGTGCCGGATTGCCGCTGGTCCATCAGGCGTCGGTCCGGTGCTGGACTAGGTAGGTTTATATCAGTACATTATGAAAACTTGTAGGGTTAAATCAGCACATTCCTAAAATTTATGGGGTTATATCAGCACATTAGTAAAAAATGTATGGTCATATCAGCACATACTATAGAATATAGGGGTTTTATTGATATTTTGTTTATTTTATTTTGTTTAGTCCGAATTGATGATTAGATGACCTTTGGTGTTGTGTGTGATTGTTATTTTGCTGTGTTCTTCAACCTAGGATTTTTAATGCTGATAAGTTTTGAAATGAGGCTATGATATGTGATACTGGTGTTTAATATAAATGATGGTGTCATGATGTCAAATTTTATGTTGTATAAGATATTGTTATGATGTTATAATGATGTACATGATGATGTGGTCGCCCGTTATGACCAGCCGAGTACCACACACTTAATATTTATAATATGTGCTGATATAACCCAATAAGTTTTAAGAATGTGATGATATGACCCTACAAACATTAGAAATGTGCTAATATAACCCTACAAACATTAGGAATGTGCTGATATAACCCAATAAGATTTCATAATGTGCTGATATAACCCTACCTGTTCCGGCGGTGGTCCGGCAGTGGTCCGACGAACTATGATGGTAAAATTATCCACCTAATTTCAGAGTTAGCCCAAAAGGGTATTTTGGTCAATTTACATAGAATCAACATAGGAAAATTGAGGTCAATGCCGGAAATGGGGCCTGAGGGTTATATTGGCACTTTCATTAACTAGTAAGGGTTATATTTGCACTAAAAGTTATCATAGGGTTATATTGACACTTACTCAAGTAGATATGGTTATATTGACACTTATCTTTAAGTTTAAAATAACAGTGTCTAATATACAATTACCCATTATTAAGGTCAATTGTTTCCATATTGGTCAAATGCGGAACTAGTTGATATGCTATTAGGCTGAAATGCCGAGGCCCAATTCCAGATAACCGACATTGCACGACAATTGGTAATATGTCACTGTACCAGAACTAATATGCGACATCGCATATACTAATTACAACACAGGCCTTCCCCTGGCTAATGGGCTGAAATGGTTAGGCCCACACTCCTACTAGCCGATGTTGCACATCTTTCGGTGAGACAATCAATTTATACGACTATGATGCGACGCTGCATGTACCCTAGGTGGAAGCATAAAAAATATATGAATGGAGCCCACCTCACATACATCACTACAAAGTTCACATTTCCCACGATTTTTAATAGTGCCCCTGCCAACCTTGTCAAAGGTATGGTTTCCACATGTTGTTACATTACTTTTGTTATTCTATTTATCCGAGCATTTGTTATCAATATGGATTAGGGTTTGAATGTATTAATTATTAAAAGTTTCAAAGTTTATATGAATTGAGGGTGGTAAGATATGGGTTTAGGGTGTTAGTGTATGGTTTCTAAGTCTTCTATCTATGGAATGATTCAATTGTTTGGTTTACAACCAAGAATTGTTCCTGGTTTTCTGTTGTTGTGTCTTTAATCCATATGCTATCACGCAACGTCGGTTGCTTGTCTGTAGACCATCTATTTTATCAAAATATGTGTGAAGTCACAAATAGTGTTTTCTTTAGGTTATTGGTTAGACTAGCGTCGCCTACCTCTCGGTTAACCATTCTGTTATACCAAAGGCTAAGAGACATCTTATTGAATCGGTCAACTTACCAAATAATTTGTGTTCATTGTCCAATTTTTGTCTACAAAAACATTTAATGACAACATGAATTACAACAATCATGTCTAATAATGCTGGTTCCAACCGTGACCCGATCGAGGTAACCAATTTTTGGTTATTTTGTAAATATTCCTTCTATTATATTAATAATATTATAAATGAAATGTTATAGTTTCTTTGACCAATTTAGATCCGTACTGATTTGGATGATGATAGTCCGCGACGCATACTCTCAGGCAGATATTCACTTTTTTTTTCTATATTCTGACCCAGACAAACTTTGGGTCAATTCCAATTATGGTAAGTACTCCCTGTTTTAAAATTTTTTAATTTCCAATTAGCATTTTCTTTAGATTAGTTTCATAAGTACTAACAAAGGTTTTTTGTTTATAATTCAGTACACCCCTGACAAAATTATGGAGCTCCTACCGCCGTATAAGGCGGATGCTGTCATCAGGTGCAAAGGGAGGGAGTATCATATGCACTACTCGGGGGGCAAGGTGCTCAAGATCCTTACCCGAAGGAGTTTGGTCTGTTTCTTGCGGTAGAGCAACTCGTGGTTGGGGACTACCTATACTTTGAGCTTCTAGAAGATGCTGGTCCAGTAATTTTTCGTGTTGTCATTCTTCCCCGCAAACATTAGATGATTTTCTTAGTCATCTCATGACAATGTACTTTGAAAAAAATGATTTGTATTTGGAAAAATATTAATATTGACATATTTTCATTATGAGAACTTATTTTTAAATCTATGTTATTGAATGTTTAGTCGTAAATTAAATATTATTGAATGTTCTCATTTTACTTCAATGTTATTGAATGCTCACATTTTACTTCAATGTTATTGAATGTTTAGTACTTAATATAATGTAACTCGCTTGTGGGAAGAATTTTTAAGGCCCATGAACACATGCGATGTCGGTAACTATTTTTGACATATTTTGGATTAACCGACGTAAGTGTGACGTCGCACACTATTGGGCAGACACCACAATATGATCAAAACGACGTCGTTTCAGAATGGGTACATATATGAGAACCCCACCTGCGCGTTCAAGGTCCTCTTCACAAGTTTGCCGCGAATTCCAACGGTCTCTCACCTCCCTTCACTTCTCCGTTGGAAGAAAGGTAGACTTTTTCTAACCTTCTAACATGTAATGTTAATTCCTACTTTTCATTGTCCGATCTGTGGTTATGTAATAAGTGTCCTAGATTCTTTGTGTTCTAGTGTTTACTTACATTTTTGACATGGTGAACTTTCTATGGATGTAGACTTGGGTACTACATTTTGGTAGGTCTCCATATGGGTTTTGTAGAATTTTATGTTGTTAAATCTTAGTTTTTTTGGGGTTATGTGTTTGTACCTGTAGCTTCCCCTGATATTTCCGACCTCGGTTAATCGTATGCTACAGTTTAGTTATCGTTATAATAAATCGATATCGCATATTGTTATTTTTAGGGCCTATTATTTAGTCTGAGACGTCACACGTGTTTCAGTCGTCCATTCAATCCAAACAATCTGTTCCCGATGTTTAGGCGATGTCGTTAGTATATGCCGTCCATGCCATTGGTTTGGACCGATGTCGCACATTGCAATTCATGAGCTGCCCACCTATTCACATTTTTGTTTCTTCTTCAGAACTAATGGCTAGCAAAGGATCTTCAAGTTATCCATTTTTCTAAGTCCTAAAACATTTCACATCATATAATTAGTAAACACATCTTCACACTTTACCACAATATTTTGTTTTCATGCAGTTCTCTGAACAACGGAGCAATCCTAAGCCTATTGTGTTTGACATTGAGGATCATACAATGGCTCCCGAAAGCCCACGCTTCCACTGAACTCTGAAGTAGCAGAACTTCGGGAAGAAGCTAACTTTGGTAAGGCATATAAAATTAATACTCAATTTCAAATATTTACACGTATATCTATAAATATATTTCTAATCAATATATTTTTTTCCTTCTGATTTAGTACATCCCGTGGGAGATTGTACCACTACTGCCAAGTACAAAAACCCTTGTAGTGCTGAGGTGCTATGGGATAGTGTACCGTATGAACTACTCTGGGGGTGGGAAGATCATGGCCCTTTCCCCAAAGGGTTTTGGCGAGTTCCTTAAGGGAAACAACCTACGCATCAGGGACACCTTGTTCTTTGAGGTGATCGAAGCTGGGGGGCCTATTGTCTTCAAGGTCATCATTATCAGAGGTGCTTAAGTTTATTGTAATCTCTATTATGTTTGAATTAAGACAAATATTATTTGAATTTAAGTAGTGATTGTGATATTTTTTTCACGACTACTATATAATTTTCTAGATATTAAAGTGTCTTATTTGAACATCATAAGATTGAGTTTACGTGTTCATATGTGTGTTTTCATATGATTTGAACATCATATGTGTGTTTTCAATTCATTTTTTATTCTTTTATATCACCGTCAAATTCTTTACTTTTATTAATCTCTTCAAATATGTGTGTTTCTTGGTCATTTGCTAAATGTATCAGTACAAACCACGTTAGAGGTGAAATCGATCATGGTTCCAACACAACATATGTGATGTCGCACGATACTAGGTAACGTTATTTACTTCATCTTTTGATCTTTTACTTCGGTTATTTTATTAAATGAGGTCAAAAACCAATTATTAACCTCGGTTTTTTTAATCGAGGTAAAAAAAACCTTTTACTTCGAAAAAAAAACAATAGATGTAAAATAATCTTTTACCTCGGTTTTTTGGGGTAAAGGAAAAAATGGAGGTAAAATGGGCAAAGTAAAAGATTATTTTTTTTATAGTGCATCATAGATTTTAACACGGAGAGGAAGTTTGAAAAGCTTGGGCATTTTGTAATCTTGAAGATATGGTGCTAGGGGCGACTTGTTCGCATCGTCGTCTGCCACTATATCCCGTAACTTCTCCTCCTATTTATGACTTTCAAGCTCTTAACTTATTTTCTTATCCATTCCATGCGATTTGGGCTTGAGTGTTGTCAAAAACTACTGATTGTAGAGGGTCTCTTTGTTCGCTTCTATAAATACCGCAAACACCTTCCTTTTTTTCTCCTGGTTTGTTTAGGAGATTCTGCTTCTTCCTCATCATTGGTATCTTTCCCTGTTACGTTCCCTCTCTCTACTAGGGACATGCTCTTGGTCTTGTGTGTTCTTCTTACTCCCAGGTGCGTGTTCTTAGGTTTGATAGTTATGGTTTTTCTCACTCCTGGTGAACACCACTGTTTACCTGAAGGATCTTAGAATCGAGAATTTTTTTTGAGCCCCACAGACGGCGCAAAATGATGTGGTTTCTTCGTCAAGTAGAAACACTGCTATTCACCTTGTAAACTCTTCTTCCTGCAAAATAGATCCCGGAAGTGATTCCGGGGAAAAGATTCCGACGATCAAGTCGGTCTTCTCTCTAGAGAATTGGAATTCCTCCGTTTAGTGGCATTTATCTGGATTGGTATCCTTCTTCTCCTTTTTATAGTGTGCTACGAACGTGGCACCGTTTCATCCGGATTTACCATCGTTGGTTTGATTGTGGTTTCAATAAAGGCGGTTCGTGTCTGAAAGCTTGACTGTGGCTCCCACCTTTCTCGGTTGTTGGTCCAATTCCCTTTGACCTGCTTCCACTTTTCTTGTTCAGTTCGTGGCCTATTGTAGAGCCTATTTATGATTTGGGCCAGTGGCCCAGTGCTATGGACCTTATGGGTTGGATACACACCAACAATAATTAGTGAATGGCAGGTATATTGCGCAGAAGATATTGCTGGCACAAGAGCTGCTTAACAGGTATGGGGTAGAATATATTAGGTCAAGTTGTGGAGCTCAGGTTGACATTAGGAGAGCATTTTATGGTATAAATTGATTTTTTTTGATTGAATGGCTGAGGGAACCAAAATTCCAAGAGTTGGTCCTGGAATGACTCAAAACAGCACAATGCAATCTGAACTGTGCTCATCATATAATGGGAGGTATACCAGCTCTTTTGAGACAAGGAGAGGTGTTAAACCAGGTGATCATGTATCCCCTCTTCTGTTTATGATCTTTATGGAATATTTCTTTTGACCGATGATGAAGGAAATATAACAGGGGAAGGTTGATTACCTCCAAAAGTGCAAGAAGGCAGGAGTGCACACTTTGTTATTCGCGGACGATCTTTTTCTTTTCTGCGGAGCTAATACAAAAACATTGAAGGGAGTGAAAGAAAAATTGAGTAGGTTCAGAGATACCACTGGCTTAGTAATGAATGAGAAAAAGTATAAAGTATTTTTATTTTCAAAAATGGAAGAGGCAGAAAAGGTCTACTGGCTTCTATATAGAATGTGGCTAAGGGTGATTTACCTATGAAGTATTTAGACTTACCTTTGTTAATAGTCAAGTAGAGTAAGGAGGATTGTGAAACCCTTACAGAGAAGATCAAATGCAGAATTCAAGGGTGGAATACAAGAAGCATGTCTTATGCCAGGAAGCTGCAATTGGTTAATGGTGTATTGATGAGTCTGACATGTTATTGGGGCAGTCTTTTCAGCATACCTGAGAGCGTTCAGAAAAGGACAACACACATTTTTACGAGCTATATCTGGGGTGGGGAAGAAGGAGCAAGATGGGTGTTGTTGTGCAGCAACAAGAAAACGGTAGTATGGGGATAAGAGAATCGTGAACATGGAACAAAGCACCGTTATGTAAAAAAAATGTGGGATGTATGTTAAAAGAAGGATGTGTTATGGGTGAAATGGGTGAACATGGAACAAAGCGACGTTATGTAAGAGCATTATCTCACAGTTGGCCTTGGAAAAACTTGATGAAATTGAAAGACGAGATTTATCCCTTCTTGGAGGAATGTGCCAACAGAGAAGGCTATCTCAGGATTTCAATGGTTTACGATAAACTGAAAGGAGGGGATGCGAACTATTTCAAGGAAAAGATAGTTGGTCAGATATGTATTCAACCTAAACACATGCTCTTTATATGGCTTTTGCTGAATGAAAAATTGGCGACGAAAGACATTTTCATAGTTTTGATATCATGAAGAATGGAGATTAAACAGAATGCAGTTTCTGTGACTAGCTGGAATCCGCCATCATCTGTTTGCAGAGTGCGTGTTCGGGAAAGACTTACTCAGAAAGTTGATGTTGCCATAAATCAAAAGTATGAGGAGCATTAATATGATGCTGTAAATGATGACCAGAAGGAAGAAAAAAATGAAGATGTTAATTGTAGCAAGTTTATACAATATTTGGTTAAAAAGCAATATGCGGGTGTTGGGGGGAGAGAGATTAAAAGCTGAAACTATCGTTTTTCACGTGCAATAAGAAAAGGTGTGGAGAAAATAAGCAATGAGATGGAAATGAAAGGATAGGAAGCCGGATACCAAAGGATCAGGAAATTTTTATTTTTTTTGAATTTGTAGACTTAGAGTGATTGTAAAAACTTTAAAAGTTTGCTCTTCAATTTATAAATAAAATATCCATCGCAAAAAAAAAATAAAATAATGATCAAGGTAGCACCTTGACTGATCGACGATTAACCATAACTTGACTTCTAATATAAAGAAACAATAATGACCAATGTTCAATCTTAAGTTATCCACGGTAAACCATAACTTAACTAGTGACATAAAACAACACTAATCACAAAAGTTTAACTTTAACTAATTGACGGCATCCCATAACTTGTCTTCTTACATAAGCCAACACTAGTGACCATGGTTTGACCTTAACTGATTAACACTCAACCATAACTTGACCACTAATATAAAGAAACACTAATGACCAAGGTATGGCCTTAATTCATTGTCGGTCAACCATAACTTCACTTCAAATATAAACAAATACTAACGACCAAGGTTTCACCTTATGTGATCAATGGTTAAGCAAAACTTGTCATTATAATAAACCAACACTAATCACCAAAGTTAAATCTCAACTGATCGACAATCAATAATAACTTGACTTATAAAATAAATCAACACTACTGTCAAGGTTTGCAATAATTGTAAACCCTACAAATAAAACAAAATGAAGCTACTAAACCTATTACATGACTGAATCCTACAACAATATTTTTTAAAAAAAGATATGAAATCCAAGAACAACCTTTTCAAAAATTTCAACAAGACCCATTTTGATGAAACAAATCAGCTACAAATCAATGAGATGCAGCAAAAAAATGGAAATATCAAGGGATGATGGACAACTTAGAATTCGTCCTGATGACAAAAAAATGGTCTTCATCATTCGACCAGAGTGGTCGTAGATTAGATGGCTTGAGTTCATGTTTGGAAAGAGCAAAAATGGAACGAGTTTATGTTTGGTGGGAGAAATGATGGCATGAATTTATGTTTGAAGGGGGAAATTGGGGAATGAGTTAGGGAGGAATGAGGGTGTGGGTTGGAGAGATTTTCAGGGTTAGGAGAGACCTAGGGTTTGGGCGAGAGAATAATGTAAAGTTTGGAGGGACTAGGGCTACATCATTCATATAGTAGACAATTTTAACGGGTGAGATTAAATGTATGAAAATTCTTTAACCTTTAAACTTTATCAAAATGGATAACGGGGTTTTCGATGTGCCCATTTTATATGGTTATATTAGGACTTTTGAGATTCACTTTTGTACACTTTTGTGCTATAAATGTGGTATTTTGCCTTGAAATTCTCTAATGAGAGTTAAAAACGACTTTTACGCTTTTATTACTTTTCTAGAGGTTTTTGTGTGACAAGGCAATTTGTTTGAATATTTTGAAGAATATCTTTGAAGATTTGAAGATTTGAAGACTTGTATTTGAGCTTTTGAAGACTTGAAGAATTGAAGAAAAGTGAAGTGAAGAGGAGGACATGAAACAAAAAGAAGAAAGAAATCAAGATGTTGGAATTGGGCTCCGTTGCGACTCGCGACAAACCCGTCGCGACTCGCGACGGACGTAAGGCCAGAAAAATTTATTACTTTTTTGTACTATAAATACTCATCTTTTCTCTCCTCTTCCACACCCTTCTTCTTCCTGCATTTTTCTGGGTTCAAACCCTTGTTTTCTTCTTCTTTATTTTCTTAGTTTTTGTAAGTTAATCATGTCTTTTAATTATATAGCTTAGTTTAATTTTGGGAGAAATTGATTGAAGCTTACATATCTATGTCTTGAGAATCATATCTATCTATTTAGTGCTTCTGCTATTGTACATTTATTGAGCTTTGAATGTGAATTGTTAATGACATTGATGTTGTTCTAAGCTTGAGTATATGAATTGCTTGTATGATTACTTGTTAGGGTTGGGAGAAAGTAGCTAATTCTTCCTTCTTTTAATGTGGAATATAAGAACATGAGTTAGAGCTTCTTAATGATGTTGATGTGTTGATAATTGCTAGATGAATGTGATGATGTTGAATTCGTTGTCATGTTTATTTTAGGTAGAAAATGAGAGAAGTCAATGAATGTCGATCGTTCTTGGTTAATCTTGTGTAAATGCATGAATTGGTTAAATGCTTAGACACGATGTAGTGTTTATAAGTGTTGCCAAGCTTGTTGATTCTTCGTGCTCAATGCCACCAATAAGATACTCTTAGTCGTGTTTCAACTAAGGGAGTCATTGGTGAGGTTTGACAAGAGATGTCGAATTCACTCTTGCAAACTACTATCTAAGAAGGATGGAAGATTTATCTTCACAACAAGTAGTTGAAATAGTGAATAGATTATTTCCCTCGTTCTTGAAGCCTTTGTTATTTAGCATTCATGCGTTCTTAATGCTATGTTTTACTTCATTTATGCCATGGGCTGTATGAGAATAGGAAGTGTTTGCATGATTGAAGTATTAGAGTGTTAGAAAAGTGATTCCTTATCTGATTTGCATGAAAATCTAAGAACATGAACTTAGAACTTCTTGTGCATAATGTGTTGTGATTCTTGCTAGATAAGTATGTTAATTTGGATTGTTCTCATATTTATCCTATAGATACAATGAAAGGTTGAACCTTGAATGTGATTTGTTCTAGGTTTTGCCTAATGAATGCTATGTTTGGTTAAATGGCCATGTCTTTGTTAGAAGGCTTGTTGTTATAAAATCTATGGTCCTTCGTGTATAATGCCGTTGATGAAGTATCTCTATGGTGTGGTTTGCCTAGAGTGATTGTCAACAAGGTTTGCAAATGGTCGTTGTTTGTCTTTGCAAATTACTATTAAGAAGGAATGAATGTTGATCTTCCATTGCCATTCCCCATAGGTAACAAATGAGATAGAATGAGTGAATATTTCAATGATTTACATTTGGTTTGGAAGTGGATGTCAATTTCCCCCAAGGCTTTGTATTTTGTATTTTTTACACCTTTTTCTTAGTTTGTTTGATGATTAGCATAGTTACTTGACTTTGCTAGTTAGTTTGTCTTTAATTTTCATAACATAGGAAAACCAACCAACCAAACCCCCCCTTTTTACATGCTTTTATATATATATATATATATACATATATACTTCTAGCCTAATATCAACCTTTTATGTTTAAACACTTAAGAAAATCCCTCTTCTTCGTGGACAACCCCGACTTGCCGCTCTCTACTTAGTTGTAGATAGTAAGCATTTAAGGCTTATAAATATTAACTTTGAGAGGTACGACGGCGACCTCCTAGTTTTAATTAAAATGTGAGAATACTCATTCAATAATAAAAACAAGGTTATTTGTATCTTGATTGAGGTCAAATCTTAGTTATAAACAAAAGTAAAATTTAAAGTCAAGTACATTTAGCAAGTAAAGTAATAGTAGACCTCCAATTATTTGAAGTAAAACCTTCCTCAAATTAGGGTTAGTTTATGGACCGAGAAGAAATGGTAGCGGTCAAATATGTAACAACTACTAGTGTAGTAAAGGCCTATTAAAGGTGGTTATATCGGCAATTTAAAGGCACTTTTCTGGTGCCTTTAGTGGTTGTGTGATGTGCCCATTTTATATGGTTATATTAGGAATTTTAGGATTCACTTTTGTACACTTTTGTGCTCTAGATGTGACGTTTTTCCTTGAAATTATCTAAGAAGAGTTAAAAGCAACTTTTACGCTTCTGTTATTTTTCTAGAGGATTTTGTGTGATAAGGCAATTTGTTTGAAGACTTTAAAGAATACCTTTGAAGATTTAAAGACTTGATGACTTGTATTTGAGCTTTTGAAGACTTGAAGACTTGAAGATAAGCGAAGTGAAGAGGATGACTAGAAACAAAAAGAAAAAAGAAATCAAGATGCTGAAACTGGGCTCAGTCGCAAGTCGCGACGGATTGGTCGCGAGTAGCAACAGATGGGTGGCCAGAAACTCTTACTTTTTTTGTACTATAAATACTGAATCCTATCCTCTTCTCTTGAGCTCTCCTCCTTCGTGCAATTTTCTGGGTTCAAAAGCCTTGTTTTCCTTTCTTTTCTTTCTTAGTTTTTGTAGGTTAATCATGTCTTTTCATTATCTAGGTTAGTTTAATCTTAGGAGCAATTGATTGAGGCCTCTATGCTAATGTCTTGAGAATCGTATCTATCTATTTATTGCTTTTGCTATTGTGCATTTATTGAGTTTTGAATGTGAATTTTTAATGACATTAATGTTGTTGGAAGTTTGAGTATATGAATTACTTCTATGATCACTTATTAGGGTTGGGAGAAAGTAGCTAATTCTCCCCTCTTTTAATATGGACTCCAACAACATGTGTTAGAGCTTCTTAATGATGTTGATGTGTTGATAATTGCTAGATGGATGTGATGATGTTGAACTCATTGTCATGTTTATTCTGTTTAGGGTTGATGTTAGCTGCCAAAAACCAATCCGTTACCGGCAGCTTTTTTTTTTTGAAGCTAAGACATAGTTTCTGAAATTGGAAACTATTTAAAGGCAATTTTCTCGTCTTTTTATAGGCAGTTTTTAGTGGCCTTCATTTGCATTTTTTAAAGGAAGATCTTGGAACCGCCTTCTATTGATAGACATTGGAAGACATGGCCAGAGAAGGTACAATGAAAGTGCCTTTAATGGTCCGATAGAACCACCTTCAGTAGCCCCCCATACACTAGTGCAAATGAACTATCAAATGTACCATTATGTCAGAAATGAGGTAGGAAAATAAATCTCCATCCAACACAAAAGTTCAAAGATCTTCGCTTGCAACCGGTTGCCCCATGCAACTCTTATGCTTTTTGAACATATAGACTTGAAGAACAAACAAAGTTTTGTAATGCACAAGCTAACATGAGATGTCAATGTTGACCTTATTGAGAAGGCATTCAATTCATGCATAAGATTGTGGCAGTCATATGATTTCAATCCAACCAACTTGAACTCTGTTAGGGACACACATGAACTTAAGTTGGATGAATAGGCACCAGGGACCCTCACACTGCTTAGTGTCTCACATTACGATTTCTTCTCTGACTCCGACATCGAAAAACAAGTAGGAGGGAGGTAATAATCACCACCATTTTCACCGGTCCCAAACTCTTTTTAATTCCCATTTCAACCATGTCAAGTCAAGCCTTCAACCCATCCTTAATTTCAATAGGGGTACTCAACCATGTCCAACCTAAAGAATCACACATATTCTTCTCAATGTGCATAACATCAAGACAATGTCGAATGTCCAAGTGCTTCAAATAAGTGAGCTTAAGAATATAGAGCATTTCTTCCAACTTCCTTCTACTGTTGTTCTTCCAACTTCCCTTACCAGAATCGTTAGGAAATTTCCTATTTTTTTCATACACCTTAACACCCGTTAATAGTAACGGTGAACCTCTTGTCTAAATTTCCTTGTTGAACCACTTCTTTGCCGACCTCCGAGGATGTTCCTGGGGGAGAAACCACTTATGACCTTGATAAACAGTCTTACAACCATGTTTCAATTGACAAAATGATATCCCCCTCTCACACACGAGCACACAAAGTGGCCTTTTACCGAATACCCAAACAAATTACCATATGCGGGAAAATCATTAATAGTACTAAAACAAGGTTTTCATTGTGAAAAATTCTTCATTGCTACCATCAAAAGTCTGAACACCTACATCGAACGAGGTCAAAAAATCATTGACCAGGGGAACAAGATAAATGTCTATATCATTACCCGACAGCTTCAGCCCAGAAATCATCATTAATAACAACATATAATTCTATTTCCTTGATAACCACAATGGAAGATTATAGATCACAAGCATAACATGCCAAGAACTATGTGCACTGCTCATGTTACCAAATAGATTCATTCCATCAGTTGAAAGACCTAACCGCAAATGTC
Organism: Rubia yunnanensis; assembly: GCA_037428765.1. Lineage (NCBI taxonomy): Eukaryota > Viridiplantae > Streptophyta > Magnoliopsida > Gentianales > Rubiaceae > Rubia > Rubia yunnanensis. The sequence goes on from CM075061.1 coordinate 55,365,077, forward strand.
GGGAATCAGAACCAAATTCAGGGTACATAGCATCGAACGTCTACCATTGCTCGCCATGCAACATATGTCTAATACCGTTGTCCACCTACTTAACTATTTCTGCATGCCAATGCAAAAAAATTGCATCTTCCTTAGAAGAAAATAACTTCTTTAATCGAGGAATAACTGGGAGATACCATAGAACTTTGGCTGGAGTCCTTTTCTTGAAATTGAATACATCCTCTGCACCAACCTCAATTGCACTACTCTTCATCTTGTACCAACACTCAGCACATACACGTCATCAATCTCGCTTTTCACCCTACCCCCATCTACAACATACAATCATTATGACATGCATGCATTTTTTCCAATTCCAATCGACAAAGAATCCTTTTCAATGTATACGATATGTCAGGCATTAGATTACCTTTGGGAAGAAAATCCCTTAACAATTGAAGAGCCTCCGAAATGTCATATCACTCTACCAAAATTTGGCCTTCAAATTCATCATTTGCAAAGTGGCACTCAAAACAGAATGTTTAGAACCCTCATACAATGCCATCCTTTTGTCAGTACGCAACGCTTCTTGGAGCTCCGATTTAACATGGAATTCTCTAGCAGCATCCTCCACCATTTTGAAAAATTCATCAAAACTATCTGGTTCTTTTTTTTGAATCAACATCACAGTTAGCCGTATCAACCTCCCCATGTGATGTGTCCATTTTAGATGGTTATTTTAGGCTTTTTAGGATTAGGTTTTGTGCAATTTTGTGCTCTACATGTGGCATTTTGCCTTGAAATCATCTAAGGAGTGATAAAGGTGGCTTTAACGTTTTTATCACTTTTTAGATGATTTTGTGTGACAAGGTGATTTGTTTGAAGACTTTGAAGATTTGAAGACTTTGAAGATTTATCTTTGAAGATTTGAAGATTTGAAGACCTTTACATTTGAGCTTTGTGAAGACTTGAAGAAGTGAAGAGATGAAGAAAGGAGAGCAAAGCAACGGATGAATGATCATCCGGGGTTCTCAGAATTTTCTGAGAAGAATCAGCCTTCAAGAGTGGCACCATTGGATTCCTATTCTCGAGCACTATAAAATTGACTACAAGAACTCCCGAAACGGATCAACGGTTCACCCGGAGAAAGCAAAACAAAACAGAGCTGCAGTTTACTGATTTGGTCGCGACTCGCGACGAAGCTCGTCGCGACTCGCGACGACAGCTTAAAATCAGCCCTGCAGCAGCGTTTTCTCCCCTTTTTCTTCCCCCTATAAATACCTCTTCACCCCTTCTTCTCCACAGCTTTTGGCCCCTGTTTTGGGCCAAAACCCTAGGTTTTACCTTCTTGTTTTCTTAGTTTCTATGTCTTTTGTTGTTCTAGAGTAGTTTTTGTACTTGGGAGCAAGGATTGAAGCTTCCATTTCTATGTAGCAAGGAGCTTTTTTGTCTATCTATTTGGTGTTTTTGCTATTGTGCTTTTATTGTGTGCTTGAATGTTAATTGTTGATGCCATTGATGTTGTTGAAAGCTTGAATGAAATACTTGTATGAATTGCTAGCTAGGGTTTGGGGGATTTGGGTTAATTTCCCCCCTTTTCTTGTTAGGAATGTATGAGTATGATTTAGGGCTTTTGATTGTGTTGATGGATTGATAATGTGCTAGACGAATGTGATTGATGTCGAACTCTTCGTCATGTTCGTTTGTGTAGGAAACGAGAGAGTTATATGCTCTTGGATGAATGTGCGTTGCACGTTCATCCAATCTCGTGTAATTGCATGAATTGGTTAAATGCTTAGTCACGGTGTAGTGGTCATAAGCATTGCCAAGCTTGTTGGTTCTTCGTGATTAAATGCCACCAATGATACCTTGAGTCGTGGTCGCGACAACGGGAGTCATTGGTGAGGTTTGACGAGAGATGTCGAACTCACTCTTGCAAACTACGAACTAAGAAGGATAGGAGTTTAGTCTCCACAACAAGTAGTTGAAGTATTGAATATATGATTTTAACTCATCCTTGAAGCATTTGTTATTTAGCATTTGTGTATTCTTGATGGTGTGTTTCACTTCACTTGTGCCATGAGTTGTTTGAGCATAGGGAGTGCTTGTATGATTAAATTGGTTAGGTGTTAGGAACGTGACGAATTCCGTAGCTCCTTTGCATGAAAATCTATGAGCGTGAACTTAGAACTTCTTGTGATGTATGTGTTGTGATTCTTGCTAGATGGGTATGTTGATGTTGAGTCATGTAATGCTATATGATAGAATGAGTGAATGATTCAATGACCTACATTAGATTTGGAAGTGGATTTCCCTTGCCCCCAAGGCTTTATCTTTGTAGTTTAAAACCCCTTTTCTTAGTTTTGTTTGATGATTAGCATAGTCACTTGACCTTGCTAGTTATGTTGTCTTTTTACTTTCGTAACTTAGGAAAACCAACCAACCAACCCCCCCCCCCCCCCCATTTTACTTGCTTTTATGTGTGTGTATATATTTTAGCCTAGCATAATATTAACCATTTGTGCTTAAGCGCTTAGGAAGATCCCTCTTCTCTTTGGACGACCCCGATTTGCCGCTATCTACCTAGTTGTAGAAAGTAAGCAAAAAGGGCTTATAAATTATCTTTTGCACGGAGGGCGCGACGACCGCCCGCCTGTCACCATGCCATACGCAACAAGTGTAGCTAGTTTGAAACCCTCTCATGATAAGATGCTCGCACATCTTCTTCATACCCAAATATATGTCACTTATGCACTCCTTACATGAGAAACATGCTAGTACCACACCGTTTTCCGATGCATGTTCATAGGCTAGAACAATAAAAGATTCAACCAAAGGGATGTATTCTGGAGTTTTCTAAGATCTCTAATATAAGTTTGATTTGATCCATAACCAACTACGTGCAATGAAATGTCATATGAAACTCATTATTAACCTTAACACACAACATTTCATCCCCAATTATTCAATTTATACAATTAATACTCAACGCACCCAAGCATTCACATTAATTAACAATTAAAAACACATTACAAATCAAGGTTTCATTTACTATAATAAGGTAATTTGAAAAATATGCATTCCTTAGGTCTTCAAGAGCTCCAGTTTTCTTCTCATTTTAAACCAAATGTTGTGATATTTTTAAAAGAAAGAAAAGAGGGATGCTTCTTTTATTGTGCTCGATTTTATAACTCTTACCCAAACAGATACAAAGGTTAACTGCCAGTTCCTCACTCAGAAATAGACCCGGACATGGGTCTGATTTAGGATGGGAGGTTCGATTAAATTTATAGATTCGGAACATCTGAGGGCTCTTAGATTGGGGTCATCCCCCAACCTTACGAGTTTTTAAAAGTACCGGAGCCCTTTTTCGAGTTCAAACATAGTGCAAACAAAGGCGGTTTCGAACAACTGCCTTCAAAAGTACGTAATTAAAGGCGGTTCTTTGAAGAACTACCTTTGTTAATAGATTGCCAATGGTGATTGTAATAAACCACCTTCAAATTGGATAAAAATGCCTTCTATTTTGCAGGTGGGCAGATTTCTGACTGTTCCAAGTTGGGAACATCTGTAAGATGCCGGTTCCTCATATTTTTGCGAGAACCGACTTTGATCCCCGCCTTTAATCAAATATTCTGCACTAGTGAACCAAGTAATTATTAGCACGATAAGGATCACATTTAATTAATAAAATAATAAATACTTTTAACAACTCTAATACACAATATATATATATATATATTTTAGATTAAACCATCCAAATAGATGGGGGGATTATATTTGGCTCCCCAAACCGTAGAGTTACCCCCGAGGGTAGCAAAAAGAGTTACATCTGTACAATATCATTCATGTGATGATACAAAAGGGGAAGCGAAATATAAAAACATCCGTGACTCTCGGTTTGTGTAAATCTTCTACCATTTCTAGAGAACAAACCTAGATAAGGGAACACGAACAAGTCAGGAAGATGAGAATTCAAAACCCTTATCAGTCAATGTCCCTTTACCTAGCATTTGATCTCATAGATTTCCTCAAACTATGTAGACCTCGTGCTCCTTTGTGCCTGGACCTCTCATCCTGAGCATTTTCAATCTGTAAAAAGAACAGAGAAAAACAACAGCAGTCTCTGACCAAAAAGTACTGTGTAAAGCCGTGAAGAGAATTCAAACTAGAAATCCATCCTATGTGTGATCTGGGTTCCCTTTTGCTGTGCCTATTCTTATTCCGTGAACTCCATTTTTATCTAGAAAAATCAAACCTCTAAGGAAAGATGGGGAGTTTCTTATATTTAAGTCTCCATTTAGGGATTTCTCCCTTGCATATTTTGCCAAAAAATCAGCCACTGTGTTAGCTTCCCTTGGAGCATATTGGATTGGGTTTTCTTTATGCAACATATTCAGATGACAGCTAAGAGTGAAAAGTCTCCATGAACCAACATAAGGATCTTGTATTGCTTTAACTGCTGGTTTGCAGTCTGACTCAAGGATACTACCTCTAATATCCAGTTCTAAGCAAAGATGGTAGGCAAAAAGGATACCTTCCAACTCTGCATGTAGAGGAGATTCTGATCGAAAAGTTTTGACTCTCATGTGTTTCACATCTCCCCTCCAGTCTCTAACTATTACAGCACAAGAAGAGTCACCTCCATTTACCCATGATGCATCTATGTTAATTTTGAAACCAGTTGTTGGCTTTTCCCATCTTACTGCAGTTACTGTGGTTTCCTTCTTTTTTTGAGTTATATTAGGTATGATTCCATCCTGAACTAGTTTCTTATACTTTTCATAATTACCTTTCAATGGATTAGCAGTAAAAATTAGGAGCATCAGTTCCTTGATATTCTGAAAACATGTATCCACTGAAAAAGAAAGATTATCATAGAGTATTTTGTTCCTATAAGTCCAGAGAGACCAAGTTGTGACAATGAGAGCAGCAGTATACACATGATTGAGAATCTTTGAGCCTACCCTGATGGAGAGATAATATTCAACTAAATGTCTAAAACTCCTGAAAGCAGGTTTTTGCAGATTCAGAAGGCTGTTAACTTTATTCCATACTGCAGTTGCCTTATTACAGGAGTTAAAAAAATGGTTGATAGAGTCTGAGTGATTAGAGCATATAGGGCATTTAGAGGCTAGTGAAAAACCAAGCTTGCACAGAACATTTTCAAAAGGCAGAATTCCATTTAGAGCTCTCCATATTAGTACTGACATTTTAGCTGGTATGAAATTTACCCATACCTTGTGCAGATGTCTAATGCTTGTTCCCTTCTGCCTCAGGATCTTGTAGGCAGAACTGACTGAAAAGTTTCCATCCATTGAAGATTTCCATATCAGTCTATCCTCATGTGTGTTCTTGATGGTCACATCCTGCAATATTGAAACTATATTGGTAGCCAAATATGGCTCCACAAAAGGAAGATTAGAGTCTTTGTTCAGGATAAAGGAGCTCAGTGTGATATCAGGGAAAGGAATTTCCACATCATCAGGCCATTTATAGTATAGTGCACCTTCTCCTGACTAGTTTGAGTTCCAAAAGGAGCATTCTCCTTTTCCATGAATTACTCTAGTTAAACTATTAGTTTTTTCAGTTATGTTACAGATTCTCTTCCATACCTGAGATTTCTTATAAGACTCAGGTAGAGTCCACAAATGCTGTGACCATTGAGTGGTGTTCATTTGAAGCTTCCACCATAGCTTACAGGAAAATGAATCAACTATAGCCTGAAGATCTCTAAACCCTATCCCATTCTCTTGTACGGGAATACTCATTTTTCTCCAGGCTCTCTATTTTTTTCTGGCCTCTGTACTATCATTGGCTCCCCAGAACAGACCAGCAGCCAGCCTTTCCATTTTCCTCAGTACTATCTTTGGAGGTCTTAAGACAGCAAACAAGTGGGTTGGGATTGAAAGAAAACAATGGTTTATTAGGATAATTTTACCTGCAGTACTCAACCATCTGTTTTTCCAGTTATTAATGCTTTTTTCCATTCTCTCCAATATAGGGTAGTAATATCTCTGTGTGTTCCTTCCTGTAAATATGGGGATCCCTAGGTACTGAAAAGGAAACTCTCCTTTAGCCATTCCTAAATTCCTGCTCAGAATTTGGATTCTATCTACTGAGGTGTTAGGAGCAACATAGAAGTTGGATTTAGAAAAATTAACTTTTTGTCCCGTAGTTTTCTCATATGCACTGAGAAATCTTTTAAATCTTTTCAGATTTTTCTTATTACCACTGAGGAATACAGCGGTATCATCTGCATACATTAGATGAGTGATCTGTGGGCAGTTTTTAGGTAAACCAAAAAATTGCAGGTATCCCATGTTAAACAGTTTTTTTAAACCTCGGGAGAATGCCTCTGATAGGATATTATACAGAAATGGAGAAAGAGGATCTCCCTGTTTAATTCCTCTATTTGATGCAAAGAATCCTGATGCAACTCCATTAATTAGAACTGAAAAGTGAGCTGAGGCTATGTTCTGCATTATCCGGTTTACAAAAATACCATGAAAACCAAATTTAAGGAGAATTGAATTAAGAAAAGACCATGAGACCCTATCAAAAGCTTTCTGCATGTCTAATTTAATGATTAGGTTCTGCTTTTTTGATTTCCTTGATAAAATTCTGGTCATTTCTTGCATCAAAATTATGTTATCAGAGATATCCCGCCCTTTCATAAAAGCACTTTGTTCAGGGGATATAAGTTGAGACATGAAAGGCTTAATCCTTTCCATCATCATCTTAGAGAATACCTTATTCACAAAATTAGAAAGACTTATTGGTCTGAAGTCAGAAAAGGTAACGGGTATTGTTCTTTTGGGAACTAAAGCTAGCCAGGTACTGGAAATTGCCTTTGGAATATTTCCACTTGTTAGAAAATCATTTACAGCTTCAAGTAAATCTACTTTAACATTTTCCCAAAAGGTGGTGTAAAAAAAACCAGAGTATCCATCAGGTCCAGGGGAACTATGTTTGTTGAGGTCAAAAACTGCAAACTTGAGCTCTTGGATCAGGAAAGGAGACAGCAGTAAATTATTTTCTTGTTCAGCTATTACTCTAGGAATTTCAGATAGAAAATGGCTTATATAAGTTCCCAGTTTCTGAGGTTCTTCCTCATTGAATAAAGCTTTATAATACCCCACTGCTACCTCTTTGATCTGGGTTGGATCTGTGATCCAGTTTCCATGTTCATCCCTAATCTTACTGATTCTAGATTTAGTCCTCCTTTCCCTTATTGAGTGGTGAAAATAACTCGTGTTTGCATCACCATATTTAAACCAATTCAACCTTGCTTTTTGCCTAAGATAGATTACTTTCTCTTTTTGAGCCCTCATCAAAAGATGTTTAGAGTTATTCAAATCTGTCAAGATTGAATCATTTGGAGTTTGTTGAAATGAGATTTCTAAATCATTAACCTTGTTCTCATATTGTATCAGGTTCTGATCAACATTACCAAATTGTGTTTTGTTCCATTGCTTTATTTCCATCTTAAGCCTTTTCAATTTATATACTAACCTATACATTCCTCTGAAAGGAGTTTCCAGGTTCCAGTTAGAAGCCACTAAGTTTAGAAAATCCTGTCTACTAGTCCACATCTCTTGAAATCTAAATGGTCTAGGGGCTTGTTCCTCGGATGTTTGTACAGATAAGAGAAGAGGAGCATGATCCAAAGACAATCTATTAAGAACATGGATTGAACTGTTAGGAAATATATCAAGCCAATCTAATGAGCAGATTCCCCTGTCTAACCTTTGGAACATCAAATCTTTGCATCTATCCTTAAATCTATTGTTGCTCCAAGTAAAAGAGTTACCTACTGTAGGTATATCATGCAAATCCAGGTCATTTAAAAATTTATTAAATTGCATCATGCTCTTTTTTGGGGTTGACTTTCTCCCTTTATACTCTGATACTGACGCTACAGTGTTAAAGTCTCCAATATATATGGAAGGAAGAAGATTAGCTGCCTTTAAATCACTCCATAAAGACTCTCTGACTTGTCTATGAACACTTGCATAAATAAAAACACAGTTCCAGCTCAGAGAAGATAATGAATCAGTTATATTCACTTGTACATACTGATCAGTCTCGCTTATAACAGTAATGCTAAAAGACTGGTTCCAAAATAACCAAATTTTAGCACTATGGGCAGAGTAGGCATTCTGAAATCCCAATTCATATTTAAATTTTATGAGCTTCTGATTTTCTTGCCATGGTTCTATTAAGCACATTATATCTAACTTGTGTTTAAGTTTCAAATTCTTAAGTCTGTCAATTGAAGTGCCAACTCCCCTTATATTCCAAACTAATACATTCCCAATTATGGTGTGTTTTATCATTTAAAAATTTTGGGATTGGCTTTTTGTGATGATCTTAGGTTTCTACTAGTCTTGCTGAGCTTTTGCCTTTTTCTCTAGATTTTCCATTACTATGATCAGTATTCCCTGATAACAGATTCTGGATTGAAAGGTTTACCTTTTCCTGCTCTCGTTCTTTTTCCAGAATGCTCAGATCAGAGGTTGTTGTAGTTTGTTCTTTCAATGTTTCCTCTTTGTTGGAACTTTGCTCTATAGGACCTATTTGATCTTGCTCTTTAAGCTCCGATTGTGCTTGTTCTTTTTGGGAAACAGTGGAAATAAATTTATTAGCAGAAACATCAGAGATAATGACTAGTGGTACTTCCTGCGATTCAACTGTTTCATGAAAAAACTCTACTATCTCCCCTTCCTGCTCATCCTCACTATCTTCTAGGGATTGAAAGGCATTAGATATTGTCACCGTGTTCGTGTTTGTTTCCTTTTCCATTATGGAGGTATGTTCAGGGTTCTTTTTTCTCCAAATGGATGTGGTTATTGGCTTAGATATATCATCTAGTGAGTAAAATGGACCATTCCTTTTTTTATGACTTACCTTGCAGAAATCAAAGTTGCTATCATTTTGGATTCCTATGTTAATTATTTGTTTCTGTACATCCTTTTCCTTTTGTGATACTGTTAGAGCAGATGGTCCTTCAATGTTTACTTCATCTGTTGGGTGAGAATCTGATCCTAGTTTGTTCTTATGTGCAATATTCTCTACCTTATTGCTAGTTATTTTCCTCAGATTAGGGTGCAAAAAATTACAATTTGTGTTGCTATGCCCAATTATTTTGCAGTGAGTACAATATGTTGGCAAATCCTCATACTCGATTGGGTATTCAGCAACATTGTTTCCTATGCCTACCGTAATTGACTTAGGAAGCTGAGCTAACAAATCAATTTCTACGCATACTTTAATAGCTGAAGGTCTAGTTAAGGCCATGGTTGCAGCATCCATCTTAAGAAACCTACCTACCTGGCTACTTATACCCATAATTGCAGAGTTGTTATAGAAATGAATTGGTATTTTGTGAAAAGTTACCCAGACCGGTACTATGGAGGATTCCACAGACGGAGAGAAATCTGGTGTCCATTTCTGCACTTTCATTGTGTAGCCTTGTATTGACCACTGGCCCTTCATCCAACACCTTTGATAATCTTCATTTTCCTGAAATCGGATCAAAACATGTCGATAATCAATAGAACCTAGTTGAAATTTCGATTTAAAACCTATTGATTTGAAAGACTGTTGAAGTGAATCCATGTGCGGTTTCCCTCGGATGAACTTTCCGACGAGGGCATTCTGGTAGTGCGAAGCTAGGATTTCTCCTTCTTCAGGGGGGAGTATGTATGCTATCTTGCCCTTGAATTCTGTTATTGGGTGAAGGTTTGGAGTATCTGGGAGGGTTGATAGGAGGGGGGGTTGTTTTGTGTTGAGAGCTTGGGCAAAACTTCTGATTGCCGGGGGCTTAGAGAGAGTTGGATCCGAAGGTGGAGGAGGCATCGGCGATGCCATGATCAACCACCGATGTAGTTGCAGAGGAACAGTAATAAGACCGTTGAAGTAAGAAATGGAGGTGACGAAGTGAAGGGCCACTATTAATACACAAATATATATATATATGTATATATGTATACATATTAAGAAATTTTAAAAATAAAGGCTAATTTTACTAGCTAGTTTTTTTCCAAAAATCAACGAGTATATCCATTAAAAGATATTTGGAAGTCACTACACTAGTGCAAAAAGGTTGATTAAAGGCACCTGGTTAAAGGTGGCTCCACTTGTTTTTTTTTTCAAAAACCGCCTTTGCAAGATAGTTTTGAGCTTAGAACTGGTATGGATCGGACCCCCCTATTTACAAAGGTGGTTCAAAATCGTTGGAAGGTGGTTTATTTTAAACCGCCTTCAATTGACCAAAAATGAAGGCAGTTCAAACATGAACCACCTTTGATTAATCAATTTAAAGGCGGTTATGCCTGTGTGACTTTGATCACCTGAGGTTTTGAGCTCGGAACCAGCAGTCTGATCGTGTCCCAAGTTTGGAAAATATGGACTGGATTAGTATTTGACGCGTGAATCAAGTTCCGCGATCTAAACTTGGTTTGTTCTCAATTTTAATATCGGAACTTTTTGGTAGATTATGGTTACCGTTAAACATTTAGTTCCAAACTCGTAATCGAAGGAGATTGACATTACAACATTGGGTTCAAACTAGTTTTGACTTACAAAAAATTTGGAAGTTGAAAAGGAACCAAAATTTAGGAATTCACGAGGAACTAATTGAGTAAGGTATGTGCTACATTGATTTGATTGATTATTGGGAGGTTATCGATGTACCTCTCTAAGTAATATTTATAAGGCCTAAATGCTTCCTTTATACAACTAAGTAGATAATGGAAAGTCGGGGTTGTACACGAAGAAGAGGGATTTTTCTAAGGGTTTAAACATATAAGGTGGATATTAGACTAGAGGCAAATATATATAGATATACAAAAGCTAGTAAAAAGGTGGGGGAGGGGTTGGTAGTTTTGTCCTAAGTTATGAAATTAAAGATAAGCTAACTAGCAAAGTCAAGTAACTATGCTAATCATTAAACAAACTAAGGCAAAAGGGTAAAAAACTACAAAAGACAGTCTTGGGGGGAATTGATTTTCACTTCCAAACCTTGTATAGGTCATCGAACCATTCACTCATTCTACCACATTTGTTACCTATGGGGAATGCTATCAATTTCATTTAAATAGATAGACATTATTTTCTTCTTAAGAGTAATTCACATAGATGTTTAACGATCATTTGCAAGCCTCATTAACAATCACTTTAGATGTTCAACGACCATAAAGATATTTCATCACTGGCATTATACATGAAAGACCATAGATTTGATAACAACTACTCTAGCAAATGCTTAGCCATTTCACCAAATAAAGCATTCATTAGGTTAAACCTAGAACAAACCACATTTCATATTCAACCTTTCATTGCTTCTATAGGATAAATATGATAAAAATCTACATTAACATACTTATCTAGCAAGAATCACAACACATTATACACAAGAAGTTTTAATTCCATGTTCTTGGAGTTTCATGTCAAATGAGCTAAGAAATTTGCAACTTTCATACCACCCTAACACTTCAATAATACAAACATTTCATATTCTCAAACAATCCATGGTATAAATGAAGTAAAACACAACATTAAGAACACATGAATGCTAAATAATAAAATCTTCAAGAAAGAGTGAAATAGAGGTTCTTACTACATAGATGTGGAAGCTTCAATCCATTGCTCCCAAGTACAAAACTAACCAAGATAATCAAAACCCAGAATATAGAACAAAAATCTACTAAGAGAGAAGAGGAAAATGGAAGAAAGGGGTGAAAAATAGGTCTTTGGAGCCCCAAGTTGGGCTTAGAAAATGGGGAAGAAAGGGAGGCTATTTATAGCCCTAGTGGATCAAGAAAAGTCAAAGGGTATAGCAGAGTGCGCAGGCTGCACGCGGGTTGATGCGGACATAGAGTGGGTTGGCATTAGGCAAGCGCGGTTGCACGAGGCACGGGAATGGGAGCTCTGGGCATTGGTGCGGGAGCGCATGGGACTCCACACTCGGTGCACGGTCCTGATCTAAAGACCCGTGCCAAGGCAAATCAGACCCGTGCGGGCATGTGATTAGACTCGCAGAGTGCATGGGCCTGGCACGCCCAGTTGGCTCTAACCGAGCCCCGAACGCCCGGGCGCGCAGGGTATCATACTGGGCACACTTCCTTGGACTGAGGGCTATTTTCCTTCGTGTTTTGGGGCACACAGTGTAGCACCCAGGCTGTGCACCCGGTCTCTTCATCTGCCATTGGTCTTTGCATCGCTACTAGTGAACTGTTGCTCGGATTTTATAGTTCTTATAGTCAATCGTATAGTGCTCAAGAAGTTAAATCCAATGATGCCACGATTGTAGGCTTATTCTTCTCGAAAAATTTGAACAACTGGGTCTAAAGTTGCGGGTCACAATTCATCCGCTTCTTTGTCTTCCTTCTTCGACCCTTCTAATTTCTGCCACATTTTGGCTTTTGGCCTTCACTAAACCACTTTGAAGTGCACATGAGCAATCTACATATTAAGCTAAAAAAAAATGAAATCTAGTGCTCTTAAGGACAAAAAAACCATTAGACTAAACATAGGTTACTAAATGAAGGATTTAGATATGAATACAAAAAATGGTCATCTAAACCCCATATGATGTAAATCTACCTAAATATAGCAATCTTACAATAAAAAGATGACAAAGGAGATGTTAAATGCTCCAGAAAATACATGCATTTGACATTTCATTAATTATACTAATATATAGTATATTTGTGATGAATTTATAGGTTAGGGTTTATGGCGTATTTAGGGTAATGTGTTGTATGAATTGGTAAGGTTGGTTTAATCATTCGTTTCTTGATTGGGAATATTAGTTGTAGTTGAATGGTGTTCAATTTATGGTGCATGTAGGGTTTAGGTTGTTTTGGCTTATTTTTTGAATTGTACTAATATATGACATATGAATGTAGGTGGGTGGTAATCTATCATATTGAACTCATTAGTAATGGTCTTAGAAAATTGCTCGAATACATTCCTTTAATTAAATCATTTATTGTCTTGGCATTCGAACATGCATCGAAGAATGGCATTGTGCATGCACAATGCACCTGTAGGGATTTTAATAATGATGTTTGTTTTTGGGGAGAAAGAAGTTACATGAACATCTTATCACACATTGGGTTTGATACTTCCTATACTAATAGTGTGGGGCACAAGGAGGTTGTGAGCTTCGAAGCTGATAAAAGAAAGGAAGTCGGTGATTTAGATGGTCATGATGTATTTGATGAGATGTTAGAGGACGTTGCAAGATAATTTAATGAGAAACCCGATGCTCTAGAAGCCTTGCATAATGAAAAAAGAATGACATTGTATGGAGGCTCTAAACATTTGGTTTTGAGTGTGACTTTGAGAGGGATGAACTTGAAGGGAAAATTTGGGTGGACAAATAAATGGATGATGGAGACTTTTGAATTAATTAAGGAATTGCTTCACGAAGGTAATCTTATACCTGATAGATCATATGCCGTAAAATAGATTCTTTGTCCTGTGGGTCTGGAATTGGAGAAAATTTATGCATTCCCGAATGATTATATGCTATACAGAAGGAAGAAGGATGCATTACGAGAAAGATGTCCAGTTTGTGGTGAGTCTCCTTACAAGGTGAAAAGGGGTGATATTACCATTGGTAAAGAAGTGGGTTCCAGTTCGAAGAAAAAGAAACCGGCTAAATTTTTGTGGTATCTCCCTATCATACCACATTTGAAGAAGTTGTTCGCATGCAAGAAGGACACCAAGTTGTTGCGTTGGCATTTAGAAAGAGTTATATCTGACGATGATGTGACTAGGCACACTTTAGACAGTGAGCAATGAAAGAAGCTTGATACCATTTACCCTGAGTTTGAAGCCGATCCCTGATATTTGAGGCTAGGTTTATCAACTGATGGAATGAATCCCTTTTGTAATATGAGTAGCACGTATAATTATTGGCTTGTTATGTTAGTGACCTGCAATCTACCATCATGGTTGATAATGAAATGAAAGTATGTGTTGCTGTCGTTGAAGATTTTAAGGGGTAAGAAATTGGGTAATGATGTAGATGTTTAACTTGCTCCTCTTGTTGATGATTTGTTGACTTTGTTCAAAGATGATGTTTGTACTTACGATGGTGTTGATGAGGATGTATTTACTCTAAGGCCTTGTTGTTTTATACAATAAATGATTTCACCTTATACGGGAATTTTTCTAGGTACTTGGTCAAATGGCACCATGCATGTCCGGTGTGTGAGAAAGATACTTGTTTTTCCTCAGTTGAATCATTGATCTAAAACTATCTAACATAGTCATAGGCGTTTATCCCCAAGGGTCACCCATGGTAATCTGCAAAGCAGTGGTTCAAGGGGGAAATTGAGGAAAGAGAACTGCCGATTCCATTATTTGGTGATAAGGTCTTTGAAAGGGTAAGATCTTTGGGCAACGAATTTGGGAAGCGGAAACAGAAGTCACGATATGAAGGTAGTTGGAAAAAATGTTCTACCTTTTCCCGACTACCTTATTGGAAGGAATTGGACGTCAAACATTATGTTAATGTAATGTATATTGAGAAGAATGTGTGTGATTTTTTAGTTAAGACTCTTACCCTCCCTGGTAAGACCAAGGAAGGTTTGAAAGCTCGACCTAATTTGGTCAAAATGGGTATTAAGAAGAGTTTGGGTCCTGTGATAAATGGTTAAGAGTGTTATTGTTGGAGCTTATTATTCAAACATTAATTCATGTGTATCAATGAATGAGTTGAAGCTGGTCGGATTGAAACCCCATGATTGCCACAACCTTATGCAAGAATTGAATGCCATTGTCAGAAGGCCGTCACTGCCACCCCATGTAAGATTGTGCATTACAAAGCTTTGTTTTTTTTGTCAAGAGTATTTGTGCAAAAAACATTAGTGTTGCTAAACTTGACCGTTTGCAAGCGATGATTTTGGAAGTTTTGTATCACATGGAGATGTATTTTCCTCCATCATTCTTTGACATAATGGTTCATTTGATTCGTTCATTTGATGAGGGAGTCCAATATTCTTGTGATTGATGTGCCCGCTTGAGAAGTATATGAAAATCTTTAAGTATTTTGTAAAGAACCGGTATAAACCTCATGCAGGTATTGTGAAACGTTATTGATTAGCACCTAGAAGCATGTGTCAACCTAACAGTGCCGATCCTAAACTTTTAGAGGTTTAAAGCAAATTGAAATATTGGGCCCCACATATAATATTTTGGGATGTGATATTAATAATATCGGGCCCCATATGGAAAAGATAAGATTATTATTTAGGTGGCTAATTGAGAATTGTAATATATATATATATAAATATATATATATTTTTCCTACATGTAAAACACATGTTTTTTTTAAAAAAAATAAGGCCCGTAATAGCTAATAAATTGGGGACCTGAGGCGAACCTTTCACTTGCCTCCCATATGGGCCAACCCTGTTTTATAATGCATTTAGGACATTTCTTAGTATTTTTTAGATTGTTTATTGCTAGGTTTAGTTGAGTTTACATCACAAGGGGTTTAAATAGCCTTTGTTGGTTTTCTTGTCTAAATCCTTTGTTTTGTAGATTATTTAGACCTAATGGGTGCTATATCCTTAAGAGTATCAAGATCCTATTTTGTGAGTTTCATTGTAGATCGCTCGT
Organism: Rubia yunnanensis; assembly: GCA_037428765.1. NCBI lineage: Eukaryota > Viridiplantae > Streptophyta > Magnoliopsida > Gentianales > Rubiaceae > Rubia > Rubia yunnanensis. The sequence continues at coordinate 55,380,695 of CM075061.1, forward strand.
AAGCTCTTCAGAGAAGATTAATGAAGACCATTCGCAAGAATGATAGAAGATATTGAAGGCCATTCTGAAGGATGGTAGTAGACCGAAGAGCACACACTTAATCATGGTTAACTTATACACACATTCAACATGAAAGTTGGGAGATCCACAAGAAAAGGGTTATGGAGAACAAATAAAATGTTGTATTTATATTATTATATTCTTAAATGTTTATGTGTGTTTAAATTATGATGCCTTTAGTGGTAACATCCCTAAGACATTCTAATGCAGGGGACGAGGAAGGACAAAAGACTTGTTGTTAAGCTAAATGAATATCCACATCGAAAGAGTCGTCGGGGTTATGGTTTGGCGGTCCTACAATTAATAAATGAACGCTTTGAGAAGGATGTTCAACTTGCTATTGAGGGGGGAGTGACCGAGGATGAAGCAAGTTCATCACTCCTGAATGGATATGGAAGACATTGAGAGATGAGATCTATTCACGAAGAGCCGACAAAATAAGGATGATGGATTCGATAAACCTACGGATAAACAACTTGCGGAATGAGTGGTAAGCGCTATCCCCACTTAATTATATCTTTCTCCATGTTTTAAATGTTGATTTTGTCTCATATTACAAATTTTCAATTAACAACTTCATTGTAGGCGAAGTTGAAATAAGATCCTGACCTGCCTCCACTTGAGGTTGCTATAAATGATCCATGAAAGGTCAACTAAAGTAACCCGAGCGGAGGACGTGAGGAGCATATAGAAATTTATATTCTGTTCCTGTACTTACTACTATTCTAACTATAGGGTTGATATTGGCAATTCCAGGATTGTCCACAGAGATGTTAGATGTCTAAAAGTCAACTAGACAAACACATATGAGTCACCAATCCGTCTGTGCGTTTGGAATAGATAAATATTGCAAAACATGTATTTGGGGGTTTTTCAATTAACAACTACAAACATACGAGATTACAAGATAATAAATTATATAAACTGGAACTTGGGCGTATTTACGTTACATGATCGACGAATGGCTTTTATCCTTGATTCATTCGTATACAAATATAAAAATATCTTATACCTATGTCACTTAGTGTGGAGATAGCAAGATATTTCCCTTCGTCTGTCACTCAAAGGTACTTATCACCAATTCATGCATATCTCACCATCTTCGTAGTTAGGGATGCGCTCTATTCCACCGATTCTACAGATCATCCCCATCATCTCACTCCCAATTCTAACACACCTCCACTTAGAGGAACAAAACCGGCCTAAAAGGGCAATGCCTCGCATAGGTTGTAAGCATTAGATATGAAAGTGATGGTATTACATCTCGAACACTCCACTATAGATATAAATCCCTAGGCCTAGAGAGGCAAAGGAAATGATACCTTGTGATGATTCTGGAGTCGGCACAACTCTAGTTGCTACAAACAATCATGCTTATCTATCGGGGTAAGCCAAAGATTTTCCCTCATCAGGATTTTCCAAATCGACCGCCCGATATGTGATTTCTCACACAACTAGCCAATTAGAGTTATGATTTAACAAATATAAATATTTTCTCTAAAGGTAACATGAATGCACTCATCTTCTCAATGTTCTAGAACATTACTTCATAATCGAAGACTCCTAAGATAGTAATGAAGCCTAGCACGATATTACACTGCCATACGTGTATGGATGTATCATAATTATGGAATAGCTTAAATCTCACAAGGGTGGAAAGCATAAATCAAACACAAATATTCGTAGAACATAAAGATGGGAGAATCTATAAATGTCAAAAATTCAAAATCAATTCATGAATAAAAATACTGCCCCAAGAAAATAAACTACTCCCTAAGCATTGAACCCAAGTATTTAATTAGATTCAATGCCTTTGGGCAAAAGAAAAAAGAAAAGAAATTAGAGAGAAGGGTTATTCACTTTCTCTGTTTAGAATGTTGTCTAAAAGTGTAGAATGAAGTTCTAAACTAAGCAAAACTTAAACTCTAATATACATAGGCTTATATTTATAGAAATAGGGAAATTGGCCTAGATAAAGGCCCAAAATAGGCCAAAAAACCCTAGAAGCCACAATTTGCATGAAACGGCTTGTACAACTTGGGTTTCGCTAGTGCATGGGCAAGCGACCTAGGATGGCCGTGCTGGGTGCCTTTGGTATGACCCGTGCTGATAGGCACAGTTGTGCTGGGCACCCTTGGCATGGGCCGTGATGGCTTACATATGCCGTGGGCTGGTACCTGGTATTGAGCTTCTGATCGTGCATGCCCGCATCATCTGGCATAGGCCCTTGGCTAGGAGTGGTGTCTCGACCTACTAAATGGCATGGGCTATGTGGAACATCACGGGGCATCGGCTTGGAGTTGGTTTGTGAGTAAAATGATAGCACATGTCATTGAGAACTTCACACCCTATTAGTTGGTCTTCAAATCTTTAATTGAAACTACGCAGGCCAAATTTTAGATGTTTTGGTGACACTGGACGTGTTAGGACCTATGGCTCGTCCCAGAGAAAGGTGGCATGGGCCGTGATGAATCAAGAGCCTTGTGGCACTGGCATGACCGTGATAATGTCCTTTGGAATGACCATGCTGTTCCATGCAGTCCATGCTTGTACCTTCTGGCACGGCCGTGTCGGCTGGCACAGAACATGTTGGTTGATGCAACCGTCCCTTGTCTTTAGAACTTGAACTTTGACCTCAACCTTTTTTTGACTTCTCTTCATCTACTACCACACTTTTCGCTAGTGGCCTTCTACTACCTTCTACCGCTTTTGCAAAGGACATTTTACTATCTACTACCATTTTTGCAAACAACCTTCTAAATAGTGATAAAATACTCATGAGATACCAACTAGTAAGATCACAAAAGAAGATCTAGATGCCTGTGAATACAAAGTGTCCATTAGTTCTAATTAAGTCTACAAAACTCAGGATTTAGATTTTAAAAAAAACCAACAATGGTCATCTAAACCCTTTGTCTTGTAAACCTAGCTAAAATTAGCAATCAACCAAACAAAACATAATAACAAGTGTGCCAAATGCATTAGTTAATGAATTCATAATGGTGCAAATCAATTCCCCCACACTTAAACCTTTACTCGTCCTCGAGTAAACAAAAAAAAGCAAAAATTCAAGAGGAATGTAGCATGCAAGAATAATTTAACTAATGAATTTAACTTATTGATCTACTTCATTTTGCATGCATTAATAGATGCATTTGACATACTTTTTAGTTATTTTTACTTGGTGGATTGCTACTATTAGTTGAGTTTACGTGACAAGGGGTTTAGACGGCCATGTTTGGTTTTCCTGTCCAAATCCCACGTTTTGTAGACTTTATTGGTACTAATGGATATCTTGTATCCACATGCTTCTTGTTCTTCTTTGTGATCATCTTTAGTAGGTCGCCCGTGGGTACCGTTTGTTTACATTCTATGTGAAGGCTATTCGTAAGAGCGGTAGAAGATATTGAAGGCCTTTCGAAAGGAAAATAATAGAGACGAAGGCCATTCACCTTTAGAATGGTAGTAGAAAAAGGCCAAGATTATCAATACGTGAAGGAGATTGAAGCCAAAGATAGGAGGCTACAGAGTTCATAGCGGCCAATGGAGAAACGAAGAATCGTGGTCCGGTGAGTTGTGCTTCAGTTCAATAACGATCCAATAAGAATTAGCCTTCAAGACTAATTCCATTGGATTTTTCTTCTCGAGTACTATAAAATTGACTACTAAAATTCACAAATCGAACTAACGGTTCTTCTGTAGCGAAGGAAACTAGTTCAGCCAGCCGAAGCACTAACGAGTTGGCGTGGGCCGTGCATGGTTTGGCACCAATGGCCTGCACCAGAGGAGATGCCCCATGCAAAAGGGACCAGCACCAGGCAGTGGTCCAATATGCACCAGGCACGATGGGCCGTAACACCAATCAAAAAAACCCTCCACACGTCTAAGTAGGGCGCGAAACGTCCAATTTTAGGCATCCCACTTAGTTCCAAGTCTATTTTGTCAAGACTAACAAGCGAGGGGTGGGAATTTACATGGCCCATGACAAGTCTTCCGAGCAAAGAAACAAGCCTAACCACAACCCTTGCCAATAGCCATTGGCGCAGATCAGGACCTCAAATTTCAGTACTCTGATACCGCCCCACATGAGATGACGTGGACTACGCTAGTGCTAGACGTGACCCGTGCTAGCCCTTGTGCCCTGCACCATGTTGAAGATCTGTGCCATGCTAAAAAAACAAGCACCCTATGCCCATGAATTGGCATGACCCGTGCCAGGACTCGCTTCCTATGCCAAGTACATCCACGGACCGCATCATTCGTGATGCCCCGCGCCAGGTGGTGGTTGAGCTAGGGTTTACCCTATTTTGGGCCTATTTGTAGGCCCAATTCCTACTACTATATATAAAACCTTAGTTTAGTAGGTTTTAATACTTTTAGACTTTTGGGAGACTTTGCATTCTTATCTTATCTTGTAGTTAGAAGAGTAGAAGAGATTCTCTCCTTAGGAAACTTTATCTTTTTCTTCTTTTCATTTTGCTTTGATCCTAAGATGTTGAATTAAAATATTTATTTGAATTCCATGTCTAAAGAATAGTTTCCATAGCATGGGGATAAATGTAGTGACTTGATTTCATCTATATGTTTTTTGAGATTCTATAGTTCATCTTAATTTTGTGTTCATAATATTATTGTGATTTGCTTTTGAGTTTGAATGCATGAGTATTACACCGTATATAACCACACACTTTGGGTTGTATTCATGATAGATGCAAATATAAATGCCACTTGGGAAGAGAAACCTAGATGTTTGTATGGGAGGGGAACGGGCCTGCGTGAGTGTGTGCACGGGAGATTCAAAGTCACCCGTATCTACTTACCATCGCACTAGACTTAGCTGACTTTGTAAAGTTGTCCAAGAGGTTCCGGATAGAGATAGCTTAGTAGTAGCAAGCTAGGGTTACAAGAAACCCTACTATCACAGATAAGGTGGCTACGATCCTTGGGCCTAATTCATAGGACCGAGGGTAGTAGTTGCATTCGTGGTGGAAGCCCGGGATGTAATCGCACAGGGGAGAATCATACCTACAACAACGGTCGTACCTTTTCATACTTCCCTAATTACAACCAATGATAATAACAAAAGATCATCAACTTAGCTTCCGGTTTCTCCCAGTATCTCTCATTTTTCCTAAGAGCCCTTTCAGGTTTTCATCCTAGCTTTGACACATGTAAGCTCACTTCTCACGTTTTTCCACACAACCTCTCATTTTTTGCCTAGGTTTTTCATCCTAGCGGGGTCTTGCATCTCATTTTGACCTAGGCCTTTTGACCTATCCGGGCTTTTCCCATTGTTGCCTAAGTTGGCTTTTTAGGTTTTCAAGGTTTTCAACTTAGTCGGGTATATATATATTAAAATTATTTTTTCAAAATTTTCAAAAACATTTTTGGTGTAGTACAAAATGCCCCCAAGATGAGGTTCATAGTACATGAAGATAATCAAAAAAAAAAACCACAAGGGTGTTCCCAAAAGAAACCATCCCCAAAGCACAAACTAAAAAAAACTACCAACAAAACACAAAGGAAGTTTGTAGAAATCCCTAAGTTCCCAACTACTCCCACAAATCATGCATTGTCCCCAATGCAACATGAAAAATGAAAAACATAAGTGGAGTTGGGAAAATAACGGCACTTACTATTGTGGCTCTGAAGGGCCTTCCCTTGATCGTCTCACCTCATGTCTCCACCTCCTTTCATCATGTCTCATCTCTTGCCTCTCAATGGGGACTAGGTCTCAAAACCCAACAAAACTCGACATATGGAACCTCTCTAGCGATTTCTCAATGGCCTCCTCTTGAACGTCGACCTTCTCATCTATGATAGCAAACTCATACTCCACCTTCCTCTCTAGAGATTTCAATCTATCTCCCCACGAACTTATGGCATTTTCCATCACACCCATCCTTCTCCCAAACTCAACCAATTGTAAACTCATACCTCTGACGGCTTGGCCAATTTCTTGCACCATTTGGTTAGACAACGAAAGTTGCTCTGCAATGTGCGGAATTGGTCAAGCAATTCTGTCGGTAGTGCTTCGTGAGTAGGTAGTGCTCGAGATGGAATCTTGCCATTTTATTCCTTTACCTCAATATTCAGACTCGAGAGAGTGTTGAAAAAAGCCTTCTTGAATCTTGGATCAGGGGTGATAAAAAGTTCCTCCAAAATGGTGTTTTGGTCGATATTGGTTCACTCCAGTTGTGGCAAAACCATGAAGTTTCATATATAAGCACCACCGTACAACCGTATAACATGATCCTTGGAAGTAGTTTGGGCAACCATTGACACTTTTTCTAGTTTCTCCATTGTGTAATTGATACCGGAGCGTCCAAAGTCCGCAACCATAAATGATTGAGGTATCAAATGTCCCAAATGTTGAGCTATGAGTCCTACCATGCCACCCATTGATATCTTTCCACCTTTCTTTCTTCCCGCGGCTAAAAATTCTTCCACGAAGCCCCTCACCAAGTTTGGGTAAATATTTCTTCTAGTGTCATAGCCCAAATAATTTGGACATCCCGACTAGGGCACTGTGAAATTTCCCCGTGGAAAAAGACTCCCATGGATAATAGCCGATGAATGTACCACAAAGCCGAAGGACTATTGCGGAAATCTTGCTCAAATGCCTCCTCTCCGTGCCTGATAAAAGCCTCCAAAAGCTTCCTAGTGAACATGGAAAGCCCTGCCGGTGTGACCTCGGAACCTCATTCCCGTACTTCTATCGAAACGGCTGGGCAACCTCCCTGTGTAACATAGTATACCCTTTGTCGTCGAGATAAAAGTGGATGATCCTCCTCCCCTCAGTGTCTGTTGCTTGCTCAAGAGTTTCCGAGAATTCCAAATTTCTTCGAATATAAGTGTGCGAATGCTTCTCTAGAAAGCCTTTTAGGCTCACCCGACCTAGAAAGTAGGTAACATGCTCGAGTGGGCCTAGAGCCTCTAGAGTTTCTTGCACGTGAAACCCATCTCCAAGATGCTTCTCTTTGGTACATTCAAAAACATCCACCTCCGGGCCTCACTCCCGAAAATGTTGATAACCCCATGAATTCCTCTATCACAAATGTAGGGTTTGGAGAAAGGGAAGTCGTCGATTGTTTTCTCCTAATTTTAGCAGGATTCTTCCTTTTCTCACCCCGGGAAGTTGTCTCCTTGACTGGCTTGCTTCTCTATGAAGCCATTCTATCAAATTTACAACAAGAAGGAGATGGTAATGGCAAAAATATACAAGGATGTCATCAATTGTAGTTCTAGAAACATATTCTTTCTTAATAGCCCAAACTTTTCAAATCATGCAATTTCAACACAAGGGCTATTCAATCAAGAAAAATTCTCTCAAAATAACATGCATTGTAGATCATAGTAGCTCATCAAAAAGATAATTTAATCAAGAATCATTCCTTCTAAACAACCACAATATAAAAATTCATATCATCACAACCACGGGGTCATGTTCTCCCCCCACACTTAAATCATCACAAACTCATTCAATCCATAACCCACATGCTTTCCAAAAACATATCAATATTTTGAAATCAACAACTTGTCATCACAGCCCATTCATGCTAAAGGAAGCAAGTAAACACAAAGTTCAAAGAGTTACCCAAAATTTGAAGCTAAGATTTGAAGATCCACACAACACTACAATAAACAACACCTATTACCTTGGTTTTTTAGGCCTTTTTACCTCGGTTTTTTGCCCCCAGAAAATCAAAGCAAATGTGGGTGTAGTAAAGAATATACCTTTTACCTTGGTTCGAAATCGAGGAAAAAAGAAATTTTCAACCTTGGTTTTGGACCAACATCAGTATGTTCTGAGACTGACCTCACACCAAGGAAGAATGCCGACTATAGTACCATGTAGTTGCGACATCATTTACATCAACGTTGGTGTCCATAAAAAGCAAAGTAGATAACAAATGGAAGCATGTGATGGCACTGGAACAACTGCGACATTGATGAGATCAATGAAGCTGATAGTGAGTGGCGGAACCAGGGCCATATTCAAAGGGGAACGAAATTCTAGTGACAAATTTTTTTCAAACACTCAATTCTAAAATATTCAAACAAAAGATGCTTACATCAAGTTAAAATTTTAAAAATATATAATAAATTAGTGAATATATCATAAAAAAACTATTTATATCCCATTTCAATCAATTTAATTGAATGAATCAATTGAAATCAATAATACTTAACTACCTAATTGAATAAATTTAAATTTTAAATGAATGTATATACCTTTTGGGAATGAATATTTTCTTAAATTTAATTGAATAAATGAATATATATAAATATATATATATATATATATATATGAATATATATAAATATATATATATATATACATGTATATATGTGTGTGTATATATATGTATGTATACCTTAATGGGAATGAAGCTTTTCTTAAATTAAATTGAATCAATATTATATATACCATACTGGGAATGAAGATTTTATTATTGAGAATCAATAATACCGTGTATATATATACCTTAATGGGAATGAAGGTTTTCTTAAATTTAATTGAATAAATATTGTATCTACCATAATAGGAATGAAGCTTTTATTATTGAGAATCAATAATACCGTGCCTCAAGCATAAGAAGCAAGAGCAGGTTTTGAACAAAAAATATAAGAAGATGGAGTAGGTTTTAAACAAAAAAAAAAGCAAGAGTAGTTTCAACAAAAATAGGGGCGAAAAATCTTTTTGCTACCCCATGTTTTTCCCCAATCTTTTTCATCTTTTTCTTTCTTTCCTGCCTTCTGAAACGAAAACGACGCCGTTCCACTATTTCCAAAATGACGTAGTTTTATTATTTGGTTCAGTAAAAACAAAGGAAAGCAATCGTCTTCTCCAAAATTCAGAGAAAATAGGTGCGGAATAGCTTTTTTGAGGGGGCGGAAGCAGATATTTCGGCGGTCCCCTAGGGAAAATTTTCACACCACCGGATCCTAGGGTGGGCGCCAGCACCCCCTCGCCCACCCCTGGTTCTGCCATTGCTGATAGTTACATCAACGACGCTCATGATTATAAGTAAGATCGCATGATCCAGTGTACCCTCATTGTCTCCATGGTGACATGAGGGGCTAACCAATACAACGTCATTTTTAATATGCGACGTCGCAAAAAAAAATTAAGCCGTAATAAGCGAGGTCAGTTAGATGTCAGTAGTTTTCGATATATCCGACATCACATAGGTGTCGCATCTTTACTGATTTGCAAAATGTCACTGTATGAATTGTGAAGAAATCAATTGTTGTACAACAATATATTATTTACTTTCTTATGAAACAAAAAAAACCCCTTGATCATTAATTACCAATATATGTCAGAATATATTCAAATACATATGGTTGATGTGAAAATGAATGATTAGTTGTATTTAACAATTATTGCCTATGTCGTACGACATCCATGGTAAGAGTCCATCATGACTCTCTTTGTCCTATTAAAACAAATACACATGAAACAAAATTTATGCCAGAATTCGACAGTCCCAAAATGATGTACAGATAATATTGCCAAGTGCAGGTGACAATAATATAAACATTTAAAAAGAACCTTTCCTGAAGGAAAGCGATGTCGTTTGGTTGCTAAAGCAATGTCGATTTAACCGATGGACGTTCAAAGTTGGACATTCAAGATGGGCATTTCAGTTCTAGACAATGTGACATCGCACAACATTTGGCTCTATATCGTATAGGGCGATGAACATAGTGCAACGTCGCACATTCAACCCGTGTTCATACTAAACTTTGATCATTATCCACAATCAGCAATAATCTATGATTTTTTCCACAATCCTTACGAACAGGACATTATTTTGGAAAGACTAACATTGTAACTTATATAACATGCAACATAGTCATCATACTCCACGAATGTATTCAATGAATGGTAAATGTGGAAAAGAACATATACGATTGAAGAGATGCCAAAATGAACTACCTCAATTTTTTTAACCCAGAAATGCTGCATCCTAGAATAGTTGGTATTTGATAGAAGAAATTGGATTAAGTTCTTTAGTGTTTGTAATGGTGTTAATCGAAAGGATGGTGTGGAGTAATGTTGAGAGGAAATGTGTTAGAGATGAGAAATAATTGTGTTGGTGCTGGATATTATTGTAATGAGATGGGTTTGAGGGGAAATTTTAGTTCAAAATTTTGGCTCAAAATTTCAGTTCCAGCTGGAAATTTTCAATTGAAGCGAAATCGCATGGATGTCATCCACCGATTTGTTTCATGCGACTAGCGTTTACGAAATCGGACAAGTGGGGCCAAAGTATAATTTTTGATAATTGTCATCGAAGTAGTCATCTGCCATTTACTCTACTTGATGTACTAGCACCTTTTAAAATTTGATGGACGGAATTTTATTATCTTTTAATTTCATAAAAGGCCTAGAATATTACATTTGATATGATTCTATACATGTTGTGGATATGATCTTTCTCATAACGCTTATAGTGAGGGTATTAATGGAATACTCCAAAAATGACGGACAATTACTTTGTTTTGGGGACGGGACCATTTCCATCCCTCGGTCAAACTTATGATCACCGTTATTTATGACAAAAAAATGGCATGATCCCACAAAGAATTCCATAGGTTCATCCCGAATGAACCCTGTATACTTATAATTAACCATCTACAATTTACTCTATATGATGTACTAGCGCTTTTCAAAAATTTTATGGACAAATTAGCTTTTAATTTCCAAAAATACCTAGAATATAAATTCATGTGGCTCTACTGGGTGGAAATGATCTTTCTCATAATGCTTATAGTAAGGGTATTAATAAAATACTCCAAAAATGACGGACATTCACCCCAGTTTGGGGACGGGACCCTTGCCATCCCCCAGCCAAACTCATGATCACCATTATTCATGAAAAATAAACTGGCATGATCCCACAAAGAGTTCCACAAGTTCAATCTGAATAAACCCCGTATACTTATAAGTAATCATCTACAATTTACTCTACACGATGTACTAGTACTTTTTAAAATTAGAGGGATGGAATGTTATTAGCCTTTAATTTCATAAAAACCTAGAATATTAAATTTCATGTAGTTCTACGTGGTGGAAATGATCATTCTCATACGCTTATACTAAGGGTATTAATAGAATACTCCAAAAATTACCGACGATTACCCCGGTTCGGGGACGGGACCCTTGTTGTCCCCCAATCAAACTCATGATCACCGCTATTGATGACAAAGAAACTGACATGATCCCACAAAGAATTCCACAGGTTCTTCCTGGATGAACAATGTATACATAGAGTAATCATCTACAATTTACTTTACAAGAAGTACTAGCGCTTTTTAAAATTTGATGGACTGAATTTTATTAGCTTTTAATTTCATAAAAAACCTTGAATATTAAATTCCATGTGGCTCTATGTGGTGGAAATGATCTTTCTCATAATGCTTATAGTAAGGGTATTAATGGAATACTCCAATTTAATATTCAAGGTGATTTAGATTATTGAGTAGCTCCAATTTTGCATTTCATCCCCTCACCATCTTAGAGGGACCTAAGTGTAAAAACTAAAAAGTTCACCGGCTATGTTAAAATTGGTTCCAATCGAATCAGACATTATTATAGGTCATGGAAAATCATAAATTAAAATTAAAATTATCCAATGTACAATTACCCAATTTGAAGGTCAATTACGTTCGTCTAGGTCAAATGCGGGCCAAGTTTCCATCTTAGTGGGTTGAAATGGTGAGGCCCAATATAATAGGCACCGACGTCGGTCTTATGTCATGTCGCTAAAATAAAATAAGATGCAACCCCGCACGAAGATTGGTTAAACACATGCCCATTCCTATGCGAGTGGGCTGTAATGGTGATGTTCACATTCAATTGAGCCAATGTCGCACTACATTCGATATAAGTTTGGTATGTGCGAATGACATGCGAAGTCGGCTTGCCCTAGGCGAAAGTCACAATGCTGCATAACGAATGTATATATGGAGCCCACCTGTCATACATCATTTCAAAAATTCTGTATTCTCTCAAATTTCAACACTCCTCCTTGCCTGTCTTCTAAAAGGTGTGGTTTCCACATGTGTTTAGATTGCTTTTGTTTTTGGTTTTATCACTACCACGCAAAGACACCTCTAGCATCGGTTGTTTTGGTTCCTAGCACCAGTTTTTTGGTGGCTAAAAAACCGGTGCCTAAGTAAGCGATGCTACGTTATCACCGGTTGAAACAAACCCGGTGCTAAATTTATTTTATTAGCACCGGTTATATATTGCACTGGTTTAAGTTACCGGTGCTATAATGTAACATATTAGCACCGGTTTTTTGTAACAGGTGCTAGAAAAAACCAGTGCAATACCGGATTTGTCGCATCGGATTTGTTAGCACCGGTAATGGAACCTTTGTTAAATCTTTATATCTCACACCGGTTTGTGGGTAGGTAGCACCGGTTTTTAAACCGGTGACAGAAAAATAAATTGCACCGATTATAGTTTAGCAACGGTTTGGGAACCGGTGTTAAATCTTTATTTCTAACACCGGTTTGTAGGTAGCACCAGTTTTTAAACTGGTGACAGAAAAATTAATTGCACCGGTTATAGTTTAGCAACGATTTGGGAACCGGTGATAAAAAAACAGTTTTATTGCATTGGTTATATGTTAGCACCGGTAAACAAACCGGTGCTAGAGTTGTTTATTTATTACACCGGTTAAATTTAGCACCCGTTTGAAAATCGGTGCAATGAAGTAAATATAGCACCGGTTATGATCGCACCTTTTTTGTAGTAGCGGTTTTGAAAGCGGTGCTACCAGCGTTAATTTTGCACTGTTTAATTAGCACCGGTTCTCTAATCGAAAAAAACCGGTGTTAAAAGCGTGAGTAATTATGTGGTCACTATAAGCTGTGGCATGCTGCAGCGTTCATCTTCTCACAGCCAGTTCTTTTTTTTCAAGGCATGGTACCCAATATTTGTTTTGAGTAGTAACAGAATGGTGCACGAAGACAAATTGAACAAATTCGGAGCCACAGTGATGCATAGACACAAAGTAGGTTGAAGAACGGATTGAATCCGATGAAGTATAATATATGACTAGCAAAAGAAGAGCAGGAAGTGTTTCGTAGTGTCGTAAGATACTGAAACCCCCTGCAGCGTTGAATTTGACGAGTATCAGATGAGATGGCCAATTACCTTTCTTGTAACAGATAAGACTAACCACTATCCGACGATTTGTGCAAGTCCTTGTATGATATTCAATTGAGCTATGCATTTTGGCAGAGTATTTTTTGCAAAAATACAAACCCATTTCACAGCAATACTCCGCAGTTTATCCCTCCCTAGTGGAGTGTAATTGTTCGGGAATTGCTGAAACAATGCATTAAATGACATGTTAAGAGAAGGATGTAAATGTCAGGATAACGAATAAATAGAAGAAATATAGGAAAATGTACCGGAATAATGTCAATGTCATGTACGTGCCTGGCAATTTTTTCCATGTAATACATGCAATGGTACCCGCACTCCCAAGTACTACTTTGTATCTTGTGCTGATGATGGAAAAGACAATTTGTTGAACCGATTACGAAGATGAAAATGACACGTGAAATATGAAGGTATGAGATGATACGTACACTGATGTTTATGACATCCCAAGTGTAGTTGGAAGGGTAGGACCTATTTTGTTTGGAATTGGACCGTCGATATTTTGTTGCAATCCTACAATATAGATGGAAACCTATTTTTGTCAACATGAGGAATATTATTTTCAGAAATTGGGGTTCACACAATATATGATAATATACTGAGTAACAGTAATTGTAAATAATTGAGCCAAGAGAGTGCGAAACGTACAAGAACACAATTACGGGAACAACCATTTTAGGAAAACATCGAAGCTGAAGGAAAGAAACGAATGTGTTCCACTTACAAATGAATCATTTTAAGGCATGATCTATTTTGTTTGGAAATTCCCCCCATCATTGAGTCGATGCAATAGACTCGATCGATTTCTGGTACGAAGACAAGCAAAAACCAATGGTCCCTATGGGAAAAAGGGTAAAACAAAAGTACTTAAGATTCAAACAAATAAAATCACAGCACACGGTTGCTTTCGTTTCCATGTGGCCGGGTCTAGCTACTCGGAAAACGAATGGAACTTACTCTCGATTGTATGGGAAGATGTACATCCTCGCTTCAGTGCGGCACATAACAGCCAAAACCTTGTCCGCAGTCAATTCCACCCTTTGATTTGCTTTCTGAGCCATTGAGTTCGAAGAGGTAGGAATAAACTGGACATGGCCTCCACGTACCACCCCATCGCAGAGGTATTTTGCAAATCAATATGGTTAGTGAAGCAAATATAATGATACTTGTATCTATGAATAATGAAAGCATGCACTTCTTACGATGCCCATATATCAAGTTGGCACCCTCTGATCCACTCCATTTCATCATCTGCGTCCAAGTTGTTCATGAACAGTCGTATCTTGTCAGTGAATATGGCCGCGTAGACTTCTTCTGATCCGAACACCTTTGCACTGAAATTGATGCGGAATATTTTGTCTGGTCCACATATTTGTGAAGATAGCTGTAAAGCATCATTAATCTGGTGAACAGCAGCGATGCATTCTTGGTTTTCCGTGGCTTCCTAATCATTACATTTAGAATCTGATAATGTTAGTTGAACAGTATGTTTATGTAATTCAGTAATGGATGGTAATGTAAAGGCTGAAATAAGTTCTCACAAATATGTATTTGGGAGATATCGACGAGGGAGGATTTCGTTGCCCATTCTCCGGTGATGTAGTTTTTTCTTTTGGTAGTTACTAATGGGTAAAATGTTAGTGATGCGTAGATTGAAAATCATTCAGAATGAAATAGTATGGGGGTCTGTACCTCTCCTTTTACCGATCGAGCAGCCACTCTCCCAAAGGAGTATCTTTCTTAGGCACTAGTGTGAGGTTTGTTTAAGGACTTCCATTTTCGTCGACCACCATTTCCTGTGGAGGCGGTTGCTACTCATTCTCCTATGTAAGAATATGAATAACATATCATGTCATTGTATTAGCAAGAAAGATATGTATGAGCACCGATGAGAAGAAGAATGCAATTATCACACCTCATCATCCTGTTGCTCTATGACACTTATCAGCTTCTCCGGCCATAGAATGTTATACCCGACGGCCTGAATGACGAACTCAAGTTCTTCGTGTTCAATCGGAAAAGGTGCCTTTGGTATGATCACATTCCTTTTAGATTTACCCGCTCCCACTTGATGGGTAAGTCAGTTTCCGCTTCCTTCGGAAAGAATATATCGAATGCGGCTACCTCCCTCTCTCCATGATGGTTCAAAACATATAGGCAGTATTTTTTTCTTCCCTGAGAGATGAACTTAGACATTGGGTAAATACATGGGTCAGGCAATAACTAATAAGAAGTAATGAACTGTACATGTAGCTGCTGAAGGCTGCCACGCGCTGCAGCTTTCAGTGCCCAGCTGAGACTGAGAGCTACAGCCCGCTGCAGCTTCCAGCATTCATCAGCAACGAACTGTATCCCCACAACATCAATCCAAATCAGGAAATGGAAATCCATATACTACAAATCACATAGCCAGAAAGGAACAAATACGATTGCAGTTCACGGTTTGGACTACCTTGTCATCCGATGCAGTTCCTTGTAGGTCACTACATCCTGATGCTGAAGGAATGAATACCCGGTTGTCCTTGGTCATGGGGGTGGAAGATGCAGCAAGGAAATTACGGGCATCCAAGTGTAGGGGAATAGCTTTACCCAATTTCCCAGCTAGCCAATTTGTTTGGGCCTCAAGTAAAGCAACAAATGTTTCCCTGAGCTCGATGACATCGGTTGGTTGTTTGGTTGAATTTGAAATTTCCTCAGATGGTTTCGTGTTTGTGCTCCCACATCGACTAGATGCGTAAAGGGTGACAGTCATATGTGGCAGGGCCTCGTTCACCTTGGAGGTTGCAGAGCAACCCCTTCAATGACCCCCGTGATCCTTCCTACCTGTTGCTTGAACTAGAATATCTTCTTTGCCATGTATAACCAAATCTCCCTTTTGCTTCTTATCCAAAAGGTTTTTCTAAGAAACAAAGCAAATATTAGCCATTTGATCGGGATAACATGAAAGAATAATAATGGAGATAGATTCATTTATGAATTATGCTCACAATAGTGGGGGCTGCTCTTCGCACAGAGTCGTTGGTGTAGGTTGATAATTTCTTGTCCCAGTTTGCTGCAAGGAACACTTCCGAGCGGTCCAGTTTGAAATCCATGCTCTGAACTAAAGCTTCTGCTTCTTCCACACTCTGACCTTCACCCAGAAGTGCCTCAATTGTAGCATTTCTTTTGCTCTTCTCGAGTTCTACTGCAACCCTACTGTTCCCTCCACTCCCCGTGTGATGGATGTAGTCTTTCTGTGAGGCGCTTAATTTTGCTGCATCACTTACCGCCTGTGTGGACATTAGTATGTAAACTACCGGCATGGTAGTGACTAGGGGAAAAAAGATTGGAGGGATTACCTTGAATGCAGGGGTTGACCTGTGTTTCACAAACAGCTCCCACTCATTTTTGTCCATCCACCTATAGTCTCTCCATGCGCAAGAGCCCGGTTTTTTAAGCACAATGTACTTGTTCGCCACCTTAGTCTTCCAATTCCTCCACTTTTCTCCTGCATAAATTGTCCATTTATTGCGGAACTTATTCAGCTCATTGAAAGTCATTTTTGTTTGTATATCCCAGCTGATCTGGAGGATAAGGAGACATGTTGTTAGTGCGACATGTAACGAACTTGACAAGAACAATGGAGGATTAGAACACACTTACAAGAATGTCTTCCCATGCATCATTCTTCACATGGTCTGGAACTGATCTCCAATTATGCCACGTCCCGAAGTGGATTCTTCGGTGGAAGGCATAGCCAACATACATCGACCATCGACTGCGTATAACTAGGGGTTCGAAGTCATCATCGAAGAATATTTTAAGAGGATTCTTTTGTTTTGAAAGCAATACGGACTTGCACGTGGCTGTACCTCTGCGCTTGCAATACTCTCCAATCTCAAACTTGTCGAAGCTCCCACTCATATCTTCTTTTACCGTAGTTTTTTCTGCGTCTCCAAACTTCTCTGATCCCGAGCAATATTTCTGTGCATCAGCCCCTTCCTCGCTATTGTCGTCACAGTTGGCATCCTTTGGAGGGGTAAAACATTCATGGGCAACAGTTTTTCTACCACCGGAGACAAACAATTTCTTCCTCGGCGGTGCCATTGAAGCTCTTCCATCACTAAATGAAACACAAGCAAAACATTAATCCAACACTGCCCTTTGCGGAATTTCACGAAAATCCAACCGACTTCAACAAATTCGTGTAGGGGGCACATGGGTAGGCAAAAATTATGACATAACAAGCAAGCATATCATGTATGAGTATGAAACAATACCCACAATAGTTTAACCAGAAAAGTCAACACAAACTCACACGCAAGGAGACCAACCAAAATATAGCTACTCATTAAACCCGGGAAATCATTGGAAACTACCAATGGGTGTTACCTTTTTCCGTCACCAACCGGCCATCTTGGTTACCCCCTCCCCGATGAACATTGCGAGCTGGGTACGAAATTTGTGGAGTAGAGTGTCGATAAAATTGGGGTATCTAGTTGGCGACCAGGATTGGGAGGTTGAAGCCCGACATAAATGGTGAAGGGAGGGACATTGTTTTTGGGGGAAATCTGCACGAGGTTATGGGGGGAAGGGGGGGAACTTGGGATCAGAGATGTGGTGGGTGGAAAGAACTCGGTTCGATGTGGTGGGGAGGGAAGGGTACAGAAATAGAGGGTTAAGGATATGGAGGGAAAAGGGCAACTTTTGGAGGGAATGAAAATGCAGCTTTGTTGGCACATTTTGGTGTCTTTTAATTTTTGTTACTTTAATTTAAAAACAATAAGCTCATGTGACAATATGGATCGGGTAATTTCGCGGTTACTAAGCTCATATGGAATATAATCTTACCTAAGAAGATTTCTACCACTCCCCTGGAAACTGCTTAACTCCTGCTTACCATTTGATGATATCCTCGTAAAATGTGGTTATAGCTTGGCCTCTAAATGTCCTCTGTGCAATCAATCTGACTCCATGGAACATTTCTTTACTAATTGTAAACTGTGTAAATCCATTTGGTTTCAGATTGCTGCTTTCAATTAGCGGAATGTGCATAATACAGTGGATACTTTTTCCAATTTCTGGAACTGTAGTGACCTGACTGGAATAGCAGAGACTGCTATGTCATCTGATTCATGCTATGATCTGCTGGGCTTTATGGAAGGCTAGGAATGCTTATTTTTTCTATGGAACACCTTTTCCCATCTCCTATATTAGCAAGGAAGTCAGAGATACACTCTACCTTTCCATTACCACCTCTCCCCGAAGGTTTCATGTTCCCTTCTTTGTTGTTTCCCCCCAGTCCCCCACCGAAGCCAACTATTTCCACAGTATACTAGGAATATCCAGGTCACAGTTTCATCAGGGTTACAGTGGATGCATCTTGGTCTAATTCCTCTGTTTCAATTGGCTTAGTTGCTCGCAATCACCAAGGTTTACCAATCCTTAATAGATCCTATACCATAACAGCCATATATCCACTAGAAGCTGAAGTTAGGGCAATTCTTATGGTCTGGCAGATCTGTCTGGACGGATATCCCAACCTCAACATTGAATCTGACTCGCTACAGGCAGTTTATATGATTAATGAGCCTTCACTTTCCAAATGGACCCTATACCCTCTACTTTTCCGAGTTAACACTCTTTTGTCACATGCTACCCTGAAGCACACATATAGAGACTGTAACTCAGTTGCGGATGCCATGGCGAAATATGAAGCATCCTCTGCGGTGGTTTCAACTTTGCATATGACCAGCATTCCGGCACATTATAACGGCTTAATCTATATGGATATTATTCATACACCTTAATTATATTAGAATCCACAGGCAAGCCTTCAAATAAGATTGATACTGCCGATCTTTCCTCTATTTTTGCTGCTCTTCCGCAACGGCTACCATTTTTCCCAGTCTCAAGAGTGCTTTCACATGGCGGATTCCCAATTTCTAGCATTGAGCACTCGAGCCTGGAGCCCTCAAGCCCTGGAGTCCTCGAGCACTCAAGCCTTGGAGCCCTCGAGCATTAGATGCCCTCGAGCACTGCATCCCCTCGAGCCTGGATGCCCCCAAGCCGAGAATGCCCTCGAGCCCAGAATACCCTCGAGCCCAGAATACCCTCGAGCATTGGATGGCCCCGAGCACTAGATGCCCTCAAGTATGGATGCCCTCGAGCGTGGATGCCCTCGAGAGTGGATGCCCTCGAGCGTAGATGCCCTCGAGGCTGGATGCCAGCGAGCACTGGAGGCCCTCGAGCCTGTATGCCCTCGAGCACTGGATGCCCTCGACCCAGCAAGCACTTGACCATCAACCCCTCGAGTCAAAAACTTAATATTCTATTGGCCTAACATTCAGCCCAAAACAAATGTAAACTGCAGCCCAATCAGTATAAGGTGTGTGTGTATTAGTATTTTGCCCACAACCTCTCCTCTTCCATCACCTCCATTCGCAGTTCCCGAGGCCATTCCTCCACCGTTCCCAAGGTCATTCCTCTGCCCCTTCCTCTGCTGACCCCTGCTCCTTCCGCTTTCCTCTACTCTCACTACGCCGACCCGTTCCCAAGGCCACTCATCCGCCCCTTCCTTCTTTTACCCCTGCTCCCTCCGCCTTTCTCTACTCTCACGGCGCCGTCCCCTACCACCTCCGCCGTGCCCTGCTCCCTCCGCTGTGCCCTGCTCCCTCCGTCGTGCCCTGCTCCCTCCACCTTGCCAGCTTCCTCCGCCGTCCACTTCTCCAGCCGCACCCCTTGATCGGCCGAGTTGCGTCCGACCTTCTTCGACTGTACACCAAACACCAGTCGTCAACAACCCGTACTCCCAATTAGGTAAGGAGATTATTTTCCTGAGGTCTAGTCAGTCGAAATTTTTTCTTCCTCATGGGTTGATTTCATGATAATGCTTCATTGTGTCAATGCCCTCAATGTGCTCATGTTTTCGGCATTGGTGAACAATTTTGTGTGCAACCTGATTGTTCATGTTATGTGATTCTGGATGGAACAACCCATGCTCGCATATAATATGATAATTTTATGCATCACCTGATTGTTCATGATATTTTTTCTTGCTCACGAGTTCATTTTATCATAATGCCTCATACCATCAATGCCCTCATTCTGCTCTTGTTTTCAACATTGGTGAGTACTTTTGAGCATACCCTGATTGTTGTTCATGACATGTGATTCTGGATGCATGGCCCATCGATTCGCCAAGGATTTATAGAATGTCCATCTTGTTCAATTCTTTTGCTTCTGTTAATATTATAAAAAATTGGGATTAAGTGTGAGTAAACATTATTCCACATTCAGCCTATGAGAAGGAATGCTTAATTTAGAAGTAGTTGAGTTTGTATTATTTACCTTTGTGACTGTGTCTTATTTACCGTGTTCCGTTCTGGCTACCGTTAACACATTTAGTTTAACAGACATGGCCCCCAAAAAAGGTTCAACCAAGCAAAAGAACAACACCCAACAGTCCAGGAAAAAGCCAAGAGTGGCGGAGGGGGAGGACGTCGAGCACGGGACTCAGATTGTTCCGTCGACTGAGCCCATACCGGCCGCAGAGGCGGACTGCACTGAGCATACAACTGTCTACAAGGACTTCATCTCGAGGGGCCTCATCCTTGAGAGAGGGTTGAGGCTGGAAAAGCCCTTCAGGAACTATGTGAAGGAGGACGGCTGGGAAGGCCTCATCGCACAACCGTCGCGGGCAAACCAGACCATGGCATGTGAATTCCTGTCGCTGATGAAGTACAAGAATTCAGCAACTAGTTTCCTCCGTGGTTAGTTGGTCGAGTTGTCTTCGAATTTGATCAACATGTTCTACAGGATCCCACCGAAGCCCGCGAGCTTGTACGAAGCCGTTGACACCGCAGTTGAACAAGCTTCATGGGAAGACATCATCACAGCAATCTGTGATGACAGCGCCACAGTAATTCAGATTCTACCCCAAGAATGGTCCAGCATAGAGAAAAAGTACTTGACTGAGGACATGAACGTGTGGTACAGTTTCATAGCTGCCCGGCTACTCCCCGTGAAATTGAATAGCGGGGTTCATCAGTCCTGTATGCTGCTGCTGTACAAGATAAAGAAGAACATGAGCCTGGATGTTGGGAGTACAATAATGGCAAACATCTGGGATTGTGTCAATGCCCATAACTGCATAGGCTTATCCTCACTCATCACTGCAATATGCGTGGAAGCAGGTTGCGGATACAAAGATAATGACATCACAATGATGCCAAAGCTCCCCATAAACCCTCTCATATTCTCCAAGAAGAAGAACGTTGCTGAGTCATCGAGAGCGGCAACAAGTAAACAATCGAATGAGAACTCGGATAGGGACTTGGCTGCATTGCAAATGAAGGTGGATCATTTGGTGCGCTGGACATCGCAGGTTGGGAAGATCCTCACAGCCATGTGTGGCGAGAGAATCAATGAATTGGGTCCAATTCCTACCTTTGACTCGCCACGGCCCAACACGGTAGAGAAGAGGGCGCGCAGGAAATGACTGCCCACAGTGACCTCACATCTGTGTAGTATCACGTTTTTTCAGTTGCTGGTTTAATTTGGATGTGGGGATCATACATTTGTTGCTTTCGAAACATACATTGCTACTTTGTCCTGACTGTTTTTGCTTTGGATTTTGGAATGTTAGCTTTCAGGACACATAACGTATTTGTGCTGTTGTCTTAAACGACCTGCATGACCAATTCGTATCAGGTTCCTACCTGAGTAAAATTGCTGCAACGCGCTGAACCAGTAGAGCTGCAGCGCACTGCAGCTGGCAGAACCTATCATAGGAATAATTGGCCACTTTTTTTACCAGCCTTTACCAAAACCGCTGTAGTATGCTGCAGTGGACAGAACTGCACCACTTGGCAACAAATGGGAAGATAGTTGTACAACAGTTGCCAGAGGCAACAAAACCCAACAAAGTACAAGAAGTAAATTAAATTTTAACTTCGACATCGATGCTCGACCCCCCTAGTCTACAACCAACTTCATCTTCTTGGATTAACTGTCTCGAAGTTCTCGGCCATCGTCATCTATCCAAATGCCATCTTTGTGTTTCCTCCGTATGACTCCCACCTCAATCCCGTTGTCACTAGGTAGAGGGGAAATAGAGGGGAACTCTAACCTTTCACTTGTAACCGCAAAATCAATTTCATCGCGGAAAGAGAATTTTCTACCTTGCACCACAACAGACCAACCTACATTGGACGGGTCATTTACGTAGAAAACTTGTCTTGCTTGTTCGGCCAAAATAAACTGATCATTTTCATATGCTACACGAGTCGGGTCAACAAGGGTAAATCCCATTGGATCATCAGTTCGAACCCCAGTTGTGTTATCAAACCATTGGCACTTGAAAATCGGAATCTTGAATTCTCCATAGTCAACCTCCCAAATCTCATCAATAACACCATAGAACGACATCACATCTACGACTGGTTTTTTGTCTTTCTTACTTGCTTGCCACATAGTCTCCGACTCAATGTATACCCCACTATTTGGTGTTGTGCTCTTCAAATCTTGGTCCCTAGTAGCGAAAGAAAAACCGTTGATGTCATACCCGGAATACCTCAAAACCGTGCAGTTAGGATTCCTCACAAATGCCCTAATTTTAGGGTCGTAATCAGCAACATTGCATCGGTCATACAACCAATTCACAAACTTGTCATTGTGCTCCAACTGGACTTTATTAGGGGGCCACGTGGGATGACACTCTGTTATCAAATGAAGGTGCTCAATCACATAAGCAGTAGTCTCCAAACAATTCCTCAACACATACAAATGAACTGACATCAGATCACTATTTAATGGAGTAAATAACGTTCCCCTCGACCTCGGCTTGGCCCCCTTCCTCCCAACATGTCGATTCAGGGGCACCCCAAATTTTCTGTGTCCCTCCAAATAGGAAGAGAAAAATTCAATCACTTCTTCGGTAACATACCTCTCAACAATACTAGCTTCCGACTGACTCATACATTTCACGTACCCCTTAAAGACTTTCATGTGACGCTCGAATGGATACATCCAACGCATGCCAACTGGACCGCATATCTTCACCTCCCGCACTAGATGGACGACAAAGTGAGCCATTATATCAAAAAAGGATGGAGGGAAATACATTTCCAACTTGCAGAGCACAACAACAACATCTTTTTGTAGAACATCCAGATGGTCCCGGTCAATAGACTTCCAGCATATGGAGGTAAAAAATATACAAAGTCTAGTGATTGAGTGCCTTACGTCGGCCTCCATTACCCCACGAATAGCAATAGGTAAAAGTTGTTGCATCAAAACATGACAATCATGAGATTTCAACCCCGCCATCGGACAATCCTTCGTAACTACCCGACTCACGTTCGATGAGTAACCAATGGAGACCTTCACTGATTTCAAACTATCACAAACTGAGATTCTCTCCTCCTTAGACAAGGTGCAAGGTGCAGGGGGCAAGTACGTCCTCTTACCCTTCACTTCTGGAGCGAGGTCATTTCTGATTCCCATATCAACCAAGTCCAACCGGGCATTCAAACAATCCTTCATCTTCCAAGGAATATTCAAGAGGGTGCCTATCAAACTTTCACAAACATTTTTCTCAATATGCATCACGTCTAGGCAATGCCTAACCTCAAGATGCTCCCAGTATGGTAGATAAAAAAATATTGACCTTTTCTTCCATGGCCCACCACAATTTATTTTGTCCTTGCCTTTGTACTTTCCCAACACCACTCGTAATTTCTTAACCTTGCTATGAATCTACACACCAGTTAGTGGTGTAGGGGATTTCCTTCGTTCATTCCCGCCAACAAAATTGACGACATCACCCCGGTATTTATGGTTTCCATTGAGCCATTTTCTATGGCCAAGATACATTGTCTTTCTTCCATGTCTTAGCTGTTTAAATTCAGTCTTCTCCTCACAAATGGGACATGCATTGTGCCCCTTCATAGCGTACCCAGAAAAATTTCCGTAGGCCGGAAAATCATTGATCGTGCAAATTAGCATGGCCCGCAGTTGAAACTCCTCATTCATATGGCCATCAAATACCAACACCCCTTTTATCTTCCCACAATATCTTCAAATCTTCTATCAATGGTCTCAAATACACATCAACCTCATTCCCAGGTTGTCTAGGACCTGAGATTAAGATAGGCATCATAACATATTTACGTTTCATGCACAAATATGGGGCCAAATTATATATAACCAACATCATGGGCCACGAACTATGCTTCGATGACATATTACCAAATGGATTCATCCCATTAGTACACAATGCAAGGCGGAGATTTCTAACCTCCGAAGCAAAGGAAGGATATCGCTTGTCAAAATTTCTCCATTGTTCACTGTCCGCCGAATGTCTTATCCTGTCGTCATGTAGTCTTTCTCGCTCTCTATGCCATCGCAAGTTCTTCGCATCTTCTGAATTCGCGAATAACCTCTTCAACCTAGGAATTATAGGAAGATACTACATACACTTCAATGGGACCTTCTTCTTCTTCTTAGCCAAAGACCCATCAACATCATTCGTCACACCCTTATATTTTGCATTTTTGCACACGGGACATTCAACCGCATCTATCAAATCACCGTCATACAAAACACAATCATTTGGACATGAGTGTATTTTCTTGTATTCCAAACCAAGTGGACACAATATTTTCTTGGCCTCGTAATAGTTTTTTGGAATTCCATTCCCTCCCGGGAACTTATCCTTCAGAATCTTCAGTAGTGAATTCACACTTGCATCACTCCAAGAACTTGTAGCTTTCAAATTGAAAACCTCCATCAAAAAAGATATTACGGTATCCTTACTTTCACATCCCGGATACAATGGCTTCTCTTTCTCGTCCAGCAAAGCACTCAACATTGTAGGTTTCCCCTCAAAATCTCTCACAATGTCATCGAACATACTATCAACTGTACATTTGTCTCCATCTACCTTGTCAAACCCACCGTCATGTCCTTGCTCAACCTCTCCATGAAATGTCCATACAATGTAACCTCCGTCAAATCCATTCTTCAACAAGTGAAATCTAACAACCCCGCGATCGTCTAACCGTTCACGACACAAGCATCTTTTGCATGGACAAAGTATCCTCTCCTCCCGACCAAAGGCATAATCTAGAAACAAATCAATAAATGCAATATGTTCACCACTCCCTCCAGCTACACTTGGATAGTTAACCATTTTTCCCCTCCATGCAAACACGGATTCTCGGTCCATTGTATCTAAACAAGACGAAACACACCATTACACATATTTTCATTGGTCAAAAATACGAACAATGAACACGATCTTTTTGCTACACAATACTAAATGTGTCATGCATGTCCGTGTATAAGTATGCGAATCAATCAACTGCATGTTCTCGGGAAACATATAAATATATATACCACCTACCTATCATTGCCCAAAAATGTTCACATCAACACTCATTAATTTACACTCCCACAACATGATCGATACTCAACCAACATAAGCTAGGCATAGAGAAACCAATAATAAATACAAAAAAACTACCCCCAATCATGCATTTATGGTTCTGGTTGATTGAAATTCCCAAAAATTAATGAATACTTACTTCCATGAGTCTTCATTTGTTTGAGTTATTGCACACCTTCCCAAGAAATCTACCATCTAATAATGGATGTTCAAGTTCAGAACTAATTTAAGAGGGTAAGTTCGGAGCATTAAATGCTCAATTTAGCACCGGTTTTTGTCAATAAGACACCAAATCGGTGCTAGTTTTCCTGCATTTTCCACGAATGCATTCAGCACCGGTTTCTACATCCCATAACACCAGTTTCTATAACCGGTGCCAAAAACATATATCACGCCGGTTTTCTAAGATTCTTTGCACCGGTCTTCAAACTGGTGCGAATATAACACCGTTTATTGTTGTTTTTAGCACTGGTTTTTTGACTGGTGCTAAACTCTCAACGGTTTCCATAAATTCTAGCACCGGTTTCCCGACCGGTGTAAAAATAACACCGGTTTTTATATAAATAACCGGTGCAAAAATATTTTTAACCGTTGCCAGAATAACACCAGTTTTACACCTGGTACTAACACTAAAAAAACCGTTGCTAAAACAAGATTTGCGCCGGTTTCCATAACCGGTGTTAAAAAACTAGTGCCAGAGGGGGGTCTCTGTGGTAGTGTATCCTCGAATTGTTTTTAGATTAGGGTGTGAATATGTTAATTGCTTTATATTTTAAGGTTTCTATGGTTTGTGGTGCTAGAATATGGTTTTAGGGTGGTAGAATATGATTTTAGGGTGTTGGGATAATAATAGGGGTGCTACAATATGCTGTAAGGGTGGTGTCATTATCTGTTGTAGTCATTATCTGTTGTAATATAATGTCGCTAACAAGTCAGTGTTGCTTATATTGTACAGATCTATATGCAATGTTGCAATCATGTTTTTTTAGACGGTCAAATCAATACGAACTTGCACATTCATTGGTTAACCAATCGGTTATATTGATGCTTTCACGACGTCGCCTTGAGTAGGTCAACAAAACAAACTTTATGTATTTATTTCCCATTGTTTGACTATCATACCATTTAACATCCCCGACAATATTAATTACAACAATCATAGCTAACAATGCCGGTTCCAACCATCAAGCAATTGAGGTGAGCGATTAAGATGATGACAATTTACGTCGCAAATTCTCAGGCATATCTGCAATTTACGTCGCTGACCAAGAAAAACTTCAGCTCAATTCCAATTATGGTAATTCCTCCCCGTTTAAAAAAAAATGAATATTCAATTAACTTTTTCTATAGATTACTTTTATAAGTACTAACAAAGGTTTTTTGTTTATAATTATGTACATCCCTGAAAAAATTGCTAAGTACCTACCACTGTAAAAGTTGGATATTGTGATTAGGTGCAAAGAAAGGTAGTAAAAAATGCACTACTTGGGGACCAGGATGCTGAAGACCCTGACCCCAGAGGGGTTTGGGCAGTTTCTTGACAAAGAGAAACTTAAGCTTGGGAATACACTGTACTTCGAGCTCATAAATGGTGCCAGACTTGTAGTTTTCCGTGTTGTCATTCTTCCCCACAAAACTTTGAGGGTTGGCTAAGACTTCATATTACTATGTATTCAAAACTATTTTTCTCGTATTTTGATGAACTTGAATTGGGACTTATTTTATATTAGATAACTTAAAATTTTTATTTTAGTTATTTACTGTTATTTTATTGTTATTCAATGTTTATTATTTAACATAACATGTTATTCAATGTTATTCATAATTTTATTTTAAATTGGAATTGTTGATCGGCTGAGTGGTAGGCTGAAATTATTGTTAGGACCATATACATACGACGTCGATCTAAGATCGATATGTTTTTGCATGGACCAGTATACGTGCGACACTGCACCTTAAGAAGCAGATTTATGAATCCGGTTAAAACGACGTTGTTCCAAAATAGGTACAAATATGGTAACCCTAACAGAGAGTTCAAGCATTTTTTTACAAGTTTCACGCGAATTCCAATGGTCTCCACCTTACACCCTTCTTTTGTGTATTGGAAAAGAGGTATGGTTTTCTAATCTCCTAACAAATAAGTTTTGTAATTCTTACTTCACAAGGTCAGATCTGTGGTTTATTAATTTTTATTTTGTTTACCTTACTTTCTAACTTTTGTTTCGAATTTATAAGTGTGTGTCGTTTCCTTGACTTTGAGCATTGGTACTATGTTTTGGTATGTCTTCAAAGGGTTTTTATTTTATTTCATGTTGATGAAGCTTCATTTTTTCTAGTTTGAGTGTTCCTTCCAGTAGCAACCTGTGAAATTTGCGACATCGGTAGTCTATCTGACACAGTTCAATTCATCTGATACATGTGCGACCTTGCGAAGATTTTTTTTCTAGTTGCTAATTCTTCAGTTTCTGACGTCGGATGTATCTCAGTATGACATTGTGTTTGCCCAAAATGTTACCTACATCGCATTATGGCATCTAAGTTTACTTTGGATTTTCCTATGAGACATTGGTATTGTGTCGGTTTACTATTCTCTCTATTTCCATTTTTTCTCCACCACCACCGTGGCCCTTTCTTCGCCATCGTCGCCTTTTCCACCACCACCACTTTGTTGTTCCCAATCACCGCCCCCTTGAGATTCACAAAGCTGGAATGGTGGCTCCGGCATATCAGCCCCGACCATTCCCTAGAGTCTAGACAGAGGGATCTTGCCGGAGCCGGAGTTGGGAATTGTGGCCCATGAGTTCCCGAGGTAGTAGCTGGATCCCATCATTTTCTCCTTTCTCCCGTCGGCGTTAACCCATCGTCTTCGCGTCTTTCCTATCATTTTAACCATTCCCAGCGCCGATGTCCCTCCATTTCTACCGCGGCTGGCCTTCATTTCTGCCAGCACAGGCCTACTCCGTCGGTGTACAAGGCTAGGGTTTCAGGTACGAGGAATCCATATATGTAATTTGGGGTTTTGGTGATTTGAATTGGGGGTGGTGATTTGAAGTCTTGGATTTTCCACTGGGGTCTGAGGAAAGATAGGGTGGAGCAGGTGGCGGAGGTGGTGGCAGATGTGGAGGCTATGGTAGGAATAAGGTGGAGGATGTGGAGGCTATGATGGGAATTTGGTGGCGGATGTGGTGACAAAGGTGGTGGAATGTGGTGGCTGGTGGTGGAAATGTGGTGGGAATGTAGTGGTTGGTGACGGATGTGGTGGCTAGTTGTGGGAATGTCGTCTAGTGGCAAAGGTGGTGGAATGTGGTGGCTAGTAGTGGGAATGTGGTGGTTGGTGGTTGGGAATGTGGTGGAAGATTTGGTGGCTGGTGGTGGAAATGGAAACATTTTTATTTTGTAAAATTACTAAATTACCCCTGCCCTTACCGAAAAAAATGTCTTGTGTTCGGCACATGCACCGGTAAACCAGAAAACTGACCTAAAACTGGAATTGGGGATCGGAAAAATAGTTTGAAAATTGTTGGGTACTGTATAAGGGTTGAATTGCAAATGGGGACCAAAATATAGTATAAGATACTTTGTAGGGGACTAAAACATAATTTAGTCATTTGATATCTATAAGTCTAGGCATGATTCAACAAAGTCTTCTTTGATGTGCAAAGGTGTAACCTTATGGGATGAGCATGATGAATCTTCTTGTGTGACACATTGGCATGGATGTTTTAATGAATCCCATGTTGATGATAGTGACAATGATTCCAATTAATTGCATGATGCAATGGATAATATGTTGATGCTAGATTGTTTTCGATGCTAACAAATTTGCAGCGGGAAAGGGAGATTGTCAAGAGTTTAAAACCTCCCCGACCTCCCTTAAACCCCAAAATGACATTCATGAACTCAATGATAGCAAGACATGGACATTCATTCCTATTGGTGGATAAAAGGTCCAAAGGTAAGGATGGCTCGTTGTGGAGACCTCTCCACGATAATGTCATCTTGGGCGGAGTTGCCAATGGCGATTCTGGAGACCCACACGTGATCAGATGTCAAATGCATGTATTTTATAGAGCATTAAACATCTCTTTTGTTATGTTATTTTTGTAATATTTCTAGATTTAGGTAGGTTTACATCATAAGGGGTTTAGATGACCATTTTCGGTTTTCATATCTAAATCCTTCATTTTGGAACCTATGTTTAGTCTAATGGATTTTTGGTCTTTATAAGCATCTAGTTTACAATTTGTGAGCTTTATTTAAATATTTCTTGTGGGCAATTCAGAGTGTTTTAGTGAAGGCCACGAGCCAAAACGTGGTAGATGATAAAAGGGTCAAAGAAGGAAGACAATGAAGCAGATGAATTGTGACCTGGAAGTTTGGACCAAGTTCTTAAAATAATACAATAAAAATTATCCTACAAGGGTGGCATCATTGGATTCGTCTTCTCGAGTACTATAAAATTGGCTACAAGAACTCCAAAATCGGAGTAACGATTCACCCGTAGCGTTGGAAATAAGAAGATGGAAGATTAGCCATTGCGGCCCGCATCCCAGAATTTTACATTTTTTGCCTCTTTTCCTCTTTTTTCTTGGACTATAAATAGCCCCCCTTCTTCACCATTTGTCTAAGCCTGACTCGGGGCTCCAAATCCCTAGTTTTTCACCTATTTCTTCCATTTTCTTCTTCTTTCATTGTAGATCTTTGTTCTATGTTATTGTTTTTGATTATCTAGCTTAGTTTTATATTTAGGAGCAATTGATTGATGCTTCTAAGCCATATCTTGAGAATTCTTTCTATCTATTTATTGCTTTTGCTATTGTGCATTTATTGTCCATTTATTGAGCTTTGAATGTGGATTGTTAATGACATCAATGTTGTTGGTTGTTTGAGTATATTATTTGCTTGTATGATTGCTTGTTAGGGTTGGAAAAAAGTAGCTAAGTTTCCCCTCTTTTGATATGGAATCCAAGATTATGAATTAGAACTTCTGATGGTGTGGATGTGTTGATAATTGGTAGATGAATGTGATAATGTTGAACTCTTTGTCATGTTTGTTTATTGTAGCAAACAGAAAAGGTCTATGTACATTGAACGTTCTTGACTAATCTTGTGTAAATGCATGAATTGGTTGAATGCGTAGACACGGTGTAGTGTTTATAAGTTTTAACAAGCTTGTTGATTCTTGGTGCTCAACGCCATTAATGAGATACTTTTAGCCGTTTATCGACTAAAGGAGTCATTAGTGCAGTTAGACAGGAGATATCGAATTCACTCTTGCAAATTACCATCTAAGAAGGTTAACAAATTTATCTTCACAACAAGTAGTTAAAGTAATAAATAGGTTGTAGATTCAGAGATAGATAAGAGGTTTGGAAGTGGAAATCAATTGCCCCCAAGGCTTTGTCTATTGTAGTTTTTACCCTTTTTATCTTAGTTTGTTGCATGATTAGCATAGTTACTTGACTTTGCCAGCTAGCTTGTCTTTAATTTCATAACTTAGGAAAAACCAACCAAAACCCCCCTTTTTACTTGCTTATATGTATATATATATTTACTTCTAGTTTAATATCAACCTTATATGTTTAAACCCTTAGAAAGATCCCTCTTCTTCATGGACGACCCCAACTTACCATTATTTGTTTAATTGTAGATAGGAAGCATTTAGGGCTTATAAATTTAAATTTGAGAGGTACGATGACGACCTCCCAGATTTTGGTGCCACTGCCGGGGAGAGACAATTATTTTTAAGTGTTTGGGCATATTTGGTTGCATATTAGCTAGTTATTATTATTTTCCACTTCTTTGTGGTTGTTTTTGTTCGGAGTAGGTATTGCTTGAGTTCTTGGTGAATTTTTATCAAGAATCCTTGCAATATGATTCTTGGCTTTTGAAAAAGAAAAAAAATAATGGAACGTCTCACCTTGAGGGAACTCATAATAAGAAGGGAGGCTCAACATGCAATGTTTTGTAGGATGTGTCATTCCAACCATCCCACTGATTCTTGCTATATGTTGATTGCGGAGCACTACGAGGAGGAAAGAACCTTTGGTTACCAAAACCAAGGGTATTATGAAGAGTGCTTCTAAGAGGTTGGAGATGTTGGTTTTCAAGGGCAAGAAGCTCAAGAGTGGTATCCATACCGCGACTCTTACAATCTGGAGTGGAGTGGTAATCCAAATTGGTGGTATAAGAATGAGTCGGAAAACCAATAATACGAGCAAAATAGTTATCCCCCACCACCATACACCATAACCCAAGACTAATCCCAAGAAGAAGAATTAAGTTTGACAAATAAGGAGATCATGAATGCAACAGAAAACTTAACCATCCGAGCCAAGACTAATGAAGAATCGGAAACTCAAATATCCTCTAGTGTTGAGGATTTGGAGGGGGATGTGAGGAATTTATTGGAAGCGATGACCTAAATGGAAGTTCATTATTCCGAAGACACACCATTCCAAGTCAAATTCAAAGATTCGGTGAGTGAGGTCACCTTGAGAAATGAGTTCGAGTTCGAAGGAAAATGTGATTGTGCTACATTTATTATTCTTACAATCATCACCCCTACCCCCACCAAGTGATACAACTCCACCATTTTTAGAAATTTTGAAGGAGATAAGAAAGGAGCCAAAAGACTACCCCATAAGACTTTTCTCTGAAAGTTTTGTACCCATACCTCTCTATTTTAGGATACCCATGGTGAAGGGGTTCAAACCTTCACCATATGGATAACATTAGGGTCATGCCGACAACCTTTAAAATACAGAGCTTCTCGGGAGGCGACCCGAGCTTTTAAGTTAGGTTAATGTTTTTCCTTTCTAAAAAAAATCCTCAACTATGTCCTCAAACACTTACCCAAAACCACAAGAATACCACCACAAGCCCCCACAATAAAATCACTACCAAAACCACCATCTGGGAGTACTACTAGTTGTCTTTTGTCAGTGTTGATCGGGATTTGCATAGTTGTGGCTTCGTAGTTGATGGATCAATGTTGCATATTAGGCAGATTTTGAGAACATGGTGGAGAGAACATTCCTTGAGAAGTGATATCCATCACCGGAAAGGACATTAAAGGTCCTAGTTGTGAGTATTTTCGCTTTCTCCCTCATTTCTTTATCTTGTCATTTGGTTCACATTGAGGACAATTGGTGTTTCAAGTGTGGGGAGGTAAAGAGAAATATATCTCATTGTATTGTGTTTTAGTGTGCATATGCTCTACTTTGATATGTTTTGTTTGAAAAAATAATTAAAAAATGAAGAAAAAAATTCCGCTAAGTTGAAAACCCGAGAGGGAAACTTAGGCAAAAGTGGGAGGCCCGGACATGTCAAAAACCCCAAAGGGCAACCTATGCAAAAATGATTGGCCAAATGGTGTGGAAAAAGGTGAGGGTGAGCATTGAAAAAGAAAAATGTGTGAAGCTAGGATGAAAACCCGAGAGGACTCCTAGGCAAAATGCGAGAAACTGAGAAAAAATGTATGCTTATCTTGATTTGTCTATTGGGTGGCTTTTTGGGTAGAGTAAGTTAGCTTGGCATTATATGTATACCTCCCTTTTGTTATGGTTTGTTGGATACTAAGATTATCTTAGGCTTTGGGATGTGAGAGTGTGAGAGATTCTTATGTCTTGGGGCTCGGGTAATCTATGAATACGATTTTGGATGTTTTGGGAAAACTTTGGCAAGCTAGTTTACGCTTAGATCTTTGCTTGTTCTTGTTCACTCGAGGACGAGTAAATGTTTAAGTGTTGGGAGATTTGACGAGATGTCAAATGCATGTATTTTCTGGAGATTTTAACATCTCTTTTGTCATTTTTTTGTTGTAAGATTGCTATATTTAGGTAGGTTTACATTATAAGGGGTTTAGATGGCCATTTTTGGTTTTCATACCTAAACCTTTCATTTTGTAACCTATGTTTAGTCTAATGGATTTTTGGTGCTTACGAGCATCTAGATTCCATTTTGTGAGCTTAATCTGTAGATTACTCGTGAACACTTCAGATTGATCTAGTGAAGGCCACGAGCAAAAACATGGTAGAAGATAGAAGGGTCGAAGAAGGAAGACAAAGAAGTGGATGAATTGTGACCCGAAAGTTTGGACCAAGCTCTTAAAATGATCAGAGAAGAATCAGCCTACAATGGTGCCATCATTGGATTCTTCTTCTCAAGCACTATAAAGTTGGCTACAAGAACTTCAAAATTAGAGCAACGGTTCACCCGTAGCGATGGAAATAAGAATGGAGCAGATTGGCCATTGCGGCCCGCAGCATATACCGTGGCCTGTAACCCAGAATTTTGTATTTTTGGCCTCTTTTCCTCTATTATTTTGGACTAAAAATAGCCTCCCTTCTTCCCCATTTGTCTATGCCCAACTTGGGGCTCCAAATCCCTAGTTTCCATCTTTTTCTTCCATTTTCTTCTTCTTTCTTTGTAGATGTATGTTCTATATTATGGCTTTTGAATATCTAGATTTATTTTATACTTGGGAGCAATTGATTGAGGATTTTAAGCCATATCTTGAGAATTCTTTCTATCTATTTATTTCTTTTTCTATTGTGCATTTATTGAGTTTTGAATGTGGATTGTTAATGGCATCAATGTTGTTGGTTGTTTGAGTATATGAATTGCTTGTATGATTTCTTGTTAGGGTTGGGAAAAAGTAGCTAAGTTTCCTCTCTTTTGATATGGAATCCAAGAGCATGAATTAGAACTTCTAATAGTGTCGATGTGTTGATAATTGCTAGATGAATGTGATAATATTGAACTCTTTTTCATGTTTTTTTATTGTAGCAAAGAGGAGAGGTCTATGAACATTGAACGTTCTTGACTAATCTTGTGTAAATGCATGAATTGGTTCAATGCTTAGACACTGTGTAGTGTTTATAAGTGTTGTCAAGATTGTTGATTCTTCGTGCTCAACGCCATTAATGGGATACTTTTAGCCGCTTATCGACTAAAGGAGTCATTAGTGAGGTTTGACAAGAGATGTCGAATTCATTCATGCAAACTACTATCTAAGAAGGATAAAAGATTTATCTTCACAACAAGTAGTTAAAGTAATACATGAGTTGTAGGTTCAAGGATAGATAAGTGGTTTGGAAGTGCAAATCAATTGCCTCCGAGGCTT
The DNA here is from genome assembly GCA_037428765.1 of Rubia yunnanensis. Classification (NCBI taxonomy): domain Eukaryota; kingdom Viridiplantae; phylum Streptophyta; class Magnoliopsida; order Gentianales; family Rubiaceae; genus Rubia; species Rubia yunnanensis. The sequence continues at coordinate 55,415,498 of CM075061.1, forward strand.
TGTCTTTTGTAGTTTTTACCCATTTTTCAAAGTTTGTTGCATGATTAACATAGTTACTTGACTTTTCCAGTTAGCTTGCCTTTAATTTCAAAAATTAGGAAAAACCAACAAAAAACCCCCTTTTAAACTTGCTTTTATATATCTATATATATTTACTTCTTGTCTAATATCAACCTTATATATTTAAACCCTTAGAAAGATTCCTCTTCTTTGTGGACGACTCTGACTTGTCATTATCTTCTTAATTGTAGATAAGAATCATTTAGGACTTATAAATTTAACTTTGAGAGATACGGAGACATCTTCCCAACAAGTACGTTGTTCCAACTAGAATGCATGGAAAAAGAAAATAAGTTGTGAGGACAACAATAAATATACTTTGTTTCTTTTGTTTTCATGTTTTGATAAGATAGTTTTTGCATGAATCTTGTTTTGTTATGTGGATTTCTGAGATGAAACTCTTGTTGGTTTGAAAATTTGAGTTTGGTACCTGCGATTGTGTTTGAATGGAATTAAAATTTGATGGGTGACGTAGTCTTTTGAAAAAGAGGAAAATACCATGGATTAGGGAAAATATTGGTGGATGTCTCGTGCCAATTAGGCTGGCGCGAGGCTATGCTTCATGATGGAATGATTGGCGTGAGGCTCTATCTCGTGCTAGAAGGTTTTGCACGAGGCAATGCTTCGTCATGATGTTTGGCGAGAACAAGCATATTTTGCACGTAAAACCAAATTTTTTTCAATTTTTCTTTGTTGTGATAATGAATTGTTTTGAAATTAGATTCTCAAACTTAAAAAATGCATTTTTGGTTCAAGTATTTTGGAACTCCCTAATTCCTTAGGATTTTTAAAAATACTTCCAATATTTCTTGAAGCTAATTGGTTTGTACTATTGTCCCCTAAATTAAGCATTTTAATATTCCATCCTTATCATAATTGTACCTCTGACCCTAGTCACCTAGGTTGAAATTCCAATCCCATAGTACATTTCTCCACCTAATTCTATCATTTGACACATTATTTCTTCTCAAGAAAAACTCACTCTCACACACTCTTGGTGTAACTCAAAAAATTGAAGTTTTTCTTCCAAAAGTCAGCAATTTTTGCTTCTTTTTTTGTAGGTCTTACAAATCCTAGCTTCAAAGTTTGGGTAACCCATTGAACTCTTTGTTTATATGCTTTATTTGAAATTGTGGTGATGTTATTTAAAGCATGAATCTTGAATGTGTGTGTTTTGAGATATTGTTTTGATTTTGAATGCATGATCGTGTGTTGAAGAAAGAGTTGGGAGGATTGATGTGCTATTATGCTTGAAAGATATGATATTTAGTGTGGGGTGATTTGGTTGAGAGTGAATCTTTATTGCATGGTCTTATTGATGGGTTGGTGATAACTTACATGAGTTTGTCATTTGATGAGGAATGTTCTCGTTTAAATAGCCTACATGCTTAGGTTATCATGTTATGAATGTTGGGTTAGTTGGGAGAATGTTGTCTTATTGAATTGTAGGCCATGCTTTTTTTATGATCATATCACCATTCTTGTCCTCATTTTGTTAGGATTCCACCTAAGAAGAATGCCTCGGAGAAGGGAAAGTTCACTAAGGGTGAGAAGAGGAAGAAAATGGCGAAGGGAGCAAACCTCGAGCGAACAACTTCCATTCTTCAGACACTCATATTTGTGACCGAGGACTTTATGGGTTTATCAAACATTTTCAGGACTACAGCCCAGAGTTGGAAGAACTTTAGAGAGCCGAAGAGAAGTATTTTGGAGATGGTGTTCGCTTGCAAGGATACCTTGGCGACTCTAGGTTTACTCGAGCCGGTCACTTACATGTTGAGTTGAGTAGGTCTAGAGGGGTTTCTCAAGAAACACTCCAAGACGTACATTAGGTGCGCCCTAGAGTTCCTTGATACTCTATGGCCGGTTATATATGATGATGGATACAAGGTGATCAAATTCAACTGGATGATAAGGAGTACAAGATGACCCACCGGGAGGTAGCCACGCCTTTGGGTGGAGGTATAGCAAGGAGATCTAGAAGACACATAGACAAGGGTTACGTTTCTCGCTTGGACTCTTTTGGGTGCAACTGATGATCATGATTCGGAAGAACCTGTGCAAGAGTACCGCATAGATCATTTGGCATTTCGATATGTTCACCATCTGTTGGCTATATGAGTCTATTGCCACAGTGAACTAGCATAATGCCTAGGTTTGGATGTCATTTCCTTTGGGAAATGACTTTCGAGGGTAACTTTTACCCAAACTTGGTGGGGGTATTTTGCAGGAATGTTTAGCGGTGGGAGATAGGAAGAGTGGAACAATATCTATGGGAGGCATAATTGGTCTTTTGTCTGAGTATCTAGGTCATCCGGTCACACAAAGGGCTTTAGATAACTTAGGGAGATCCGGTACAAGGTACAACATAGAGAAATTAGCAAAGGCATCCATGGTGGGACCTACAACATCGGAGGGTAGATATGTATGGTTTTATGGAAGAACGAGCATGTGTAGCTTTATGATCCCTACACAACCAGAGTGAACCGCCATTGACCATAATAGGAGCTTGGATGACCTACTCATTTTGCCGGACCAGAAATTTGATTGAGGGTTCTATAGAGTTATGGCCAACCTGGAGATAGATGTTGAGGAGGCAGAGGGTGAGTCCACTCCAAGAGCACCTCCTAGTTGCCCTTGCTTATCTACGAACATGATTAACCACTTGCATTTACTTGGGGACAAGCTTTCGAGCTCTACTCAAGTGTTGCAAGAGGTAGTCCAAGCGATAGGAGGAATGCACTCGCAAGTGAAAGATCATAGTTCAAGGATGGATAGCATTGAGGCAACACTACAAGCAATCAGGTACATGGATATGAGCTTCAAGAGTCATGAGGATCGAGGCCCTTCGGGGCCGCAAGAGTGAGTATCACTATTCTCTCTACCTAACTTATGTTTTGATATGACTTTTCTGCATTGGAGACTTTGCATTGGCAAAGTGTGGGGAGGGAGTAGTAAGCACTTAGGGAGTTTTCATTATCGGATTTCCTCAGTGCATTTCATGATTCTCTTTGGTATTTTTTTCTTGTTTGTTTGATGATGTTGGTTTTTGTTTATTTAGGGATGATTTTGGAAGAACATTTGGTGGCCTGGCATGCTATGCTAGGAATTCTAGGTTTTCATTGGGTAGGATGTTTTAGGAAATTGGTGGTGCATTTTCATGTGTGATTATCTTTTGTAGTATAAAGCCCACTTTTGGGGCAATTTTGTGCTATACCAAAAAATTGGAAAACTAAAAAAAATCTAAAACCTGGACAAGTCGAAAACCCAAAAGGGCTACTTGGGTAACATTGGGGAAGGTCCAGCCATGTCGAAAGGCCTAGGGCAAAAGTGAGAGGTTAGGCCCAACTAGGCTTACGAGCTTAGGCAAAAATGAGAGGCCATGTAGAAAACGGTGAGAAGTGAGTACCCTTGGTGTGTTAAAGCCAGGATGAAAACCCGAAAGGGATCCTAGGCAAAATGAGAGAAATTGAGAGAAAACAAAAAAAATTAGGTTCAATACACTCTTCCGCGGTGGATTGTTTTTGAAGACGACTCTTTGATTTCTTTTGGGATCATTTTGGGAAAAGTAAGCTAGCTTAACACTTATCCTTTTTGACTTACTTTTTTCCACACTTTACTTTTGGGTGGTTTGATTACATATGTTTTTTTGGGGAGTGTGAGAGTTGTGAGATTCTTAATTTCTTGGGGCGGAACAAGGTAATCTTGGAATAAGTTAAATGCCTCGGTTAACTTATGCTTGCATGCTACATTTCGCTTGATTCTTTGCCTTGTCTTCTATTTACTCGAGGACGAGTAAAAGGTAAAGTGTGGGGAGTCTAATCTGCTTCATTATACATGCGTTAACCGATGCATTTGGCATACTCTTTAGTTAGTTTTACTTGGTGGATTGCTGGTATTAGTTAAGTTTATGTGACAATGGGTTTAGCGGCCAATTTTGATTTTCTTGTCTAAATCCTGCATTTTATAGACTTATTGCTACTAATGGAAAATTCACGGGCTCCTTGACCTTCCTTGTGATCATCTTTAGTAGGTCGTTCGTGGGTACTTTTTGTTTACATTCTTTGTGAAGGCTATTTGTAAGGGCAGTATAAGATATTGAATGTCGTTCACAAAAATGGTAGTAGAGACTAAATCCATTCACATTAGAATGGTATTAGATGAAGGCCAAGATCATCAATGCATGGTAGAAGGTGATTGAAGCCAAAGATAGGCGGCAACATAGTTTAAAGCGGCCAACGAAGAAATGGGGAAAATTGTGGTCCAATGAGTTGTGCTCATGTTCGAGAATGGTAAAAGAAGAATTAGCCTTCAAAGACTATTCCATTGGATTCTTCTTCTCGATCACTACAAAATTGACTACTAAAACTCTCACATTGGACTAACGGTTCTCCCGTAGAAAAGGAAACTAATTCAGCCAGCCAAGGCACAAACGGGTCGGTGAGGGCCGTGCATAGTTTGGAACCAATGGCCCACACCAAATTAGATGCCCCGTGCCCAGAAGACTAGCGCAAGTCTATGGCACGGCCCGCTCCAGAGGCCACAGTTAGCCTGCACAAAGCAAACATTTACGCAGCTAAGTATGGCGAGGGACGTCCCATTTTTTGCGTCCTACGTTGTTTCAAGCTCAATATGCCAAGACCAGCTGGCGGGGTGTGGGAAATTACATGACCCACCCAAAATTTCCTGAGCAAGAAGCACCCATGCTAACAACCACGGGCGCAGATTAGAAGCTCCATTTTCAGCACCCTGACGGTTCCCCGCAGCAAACGACGCAGCCCGCGACATGGGTTAGATGTGGCCTATGCAAAGCTTTTCACCCCGCTCGATATGAAGATCCGTGCCACATCCCAGATCCATCGCCCCACATACATGAAAGGTCACAGCCCGCTCCAGTCCTTGCGCCCCGCGCCAAGGACACGCCACGAGATGCATCATCTGAGACGCCCCGCGTGGGGCAGCAGCTGAGCTAGGGTTTACTTTATTTTGGCCTATTTTTAGGCCCAATCTCCTACTACCATGAATGGAACCTTTTTCTACTAGGTTTTCATACAATACATTAGATAGACTAGATTTCAAGAGTAGTTTGGAGACTCTCTCCTTAGTAGAAACTTCATCTTTTTCTTTTCTTTATTTTGCTTTAATCCAAATATGTGGAATCCAAATATTTATTTGAATTTCATGTCGAGGGAGTAGTTTCTATGGCTTGGGGATAAATTTGTGACTTGGTCTAATCTACATGCCTTTTGAGATTCTTTAGTTCATCATAATTTTGTGTTCGTGATATTATTGTGATTTTTTATTGAGTTTAAATGAATCAATAGTACACCACATATAAGCACATACTTTGGGCTTGATTCATGTATGATGAAAATATCGATACCCCCTTGGGAAGAAAACCTAGTTGTTTGAATGGGTAGAGGAGAACGCATCCGCATGGGTGTGTGCACGGGGGATTCGAGTATGCTCTGATCTACTTATCATTGTACCAGTCTTAGCTAACCTAGTAAAGTTTTCTGAGAGGTTATGGGTAGAGATAAATAAATAGTAGCAAGCTAGGGTTACAAGAAACTCTAATATAAGAGATAAATGACCCTTGGGCCTGATTGATAGGACCCGAGGTAAGTAGTGCATTCATGGTGGAAGCCCGAGACATAATCAAACGGGGGAGAAATAGACCTACAACAATGGTCGGATCTTGTTGTACTCCCCTAATAACGATGGAAGCATCAATGGAGGGTTTTGAGAGCATCCGTCGTGACTGGAACGGGGAAGCAAGATTCCCCAATAATATCATGATTGGATTCCCCAAGTGCTTAGTTTAATATTGTATTTGTGTTTTAACTTTTATGATTTGTAGTTGTTAGATTGAAAAACCAAACCCCCCTATTTGCATGTTTGCTATACTAGCTATTCCTTTCACTCGTACGGATTGACGACCCGTATGAGGTTGTGTTTAAGTTGATACATTAGACCTAGCATTTTTGTGGAAAAACCCAGGGCTTACCGCTAACTACCCTATATGTAGCGTAGCAGTAGGATCAAGGTGCAGAACTATAAATTTCTTATCTTTTGACCACACCGCCTCCAACTGGGTTAATTCTAAGCTACGGTTTTAACGACCCCGGGGGAGGTAGGCCATTAATCCCCTACTGATGAGCACAAAACTGGATGAGGATGATGGATTGGGTGATATGGGAATACCAAGAACTCATAATAGAGTCTTAGAACGTAGTATGGCTAGGAAAGAGTCTACATTGGTGAGTTTCGACAAGTGGGAAAATTGTGTCTCAAAGCAACGTGCTAATTGGTCAAGATGGGTTGCAATGGTGGGTAGAACAAGGGTAGATATCTGCTACGCTAGTTGGCATGAAGTGCCAAGAGAATACAAGGACACATTGTGGCTTGAATGCAAGGTAGTGTTTTGTCAATCAATTTCCAAATAATTTTTCTTACAAACTTTAACCTACTAGTGTCAACCCCATAGTTCAATTCATGTGATTACAATATTCCCCTTAGAGACCTTTTGAAATAGAAGCACCAGATGTGGGTGCTTTGTGGAAGAAGGATATGTTCATGATGTGCAAGAGTTGGCGTGAACATAAGTACCAATTGTCCAAAGACTACATATTTAGCGACAAGAAAGGTGATCAGCCATGGCTAACATACATGCACATTCAACCGGAAAGGTGGGAGATCCACAAGAAAAGAGAATTAGAGAATAATGAAAATGTTAGTAAAGTTATATATTCTAAAGCTTAATTAGATTAAAATGTCTTTGGTGATAACACTAACTCAACCGTTAACTTAGGGTAATAGGAAAGAAAAACAATGTGTTTTCGGGGAGAATTGGATTCCTCACCGATTGAGTCGAGGTGGTTATGTGTTTACGACATTGGAGATAGTGAAACAATGACTAGAAGAAAAGTGCAAATTGCAATAGAGGACAGGATGACAGAGGAAGAGGCAAGAGCTTCAGTACAACCGATTAATGTGAATGGCATTAAATAGTGTGATCTTTTTCCCCTAGGCTGGCGCAACAAAGATAGTATATATGAACATGAAGAAGAGAAGGAACTGGCGGAAAAAGTGGTATGAAAATGTGCAAGTTAATCTAATATTAAGGTTGCACTCTGTTTAGGGTATAACAAAATAACTTTCATTTATCTATTTATGTTTTTAATTAGGAAAAATTGAAGAAAGATCAATTGATTGGGCAATTCATTCCCACGGGCAAACACGACATACCTTGTGAAGACAAGGAAAAATCCGACCACACGGGCCGTGCGAGAGGCATTGGTAGTTTCTTGACCCAGTGAGAGGTATTTGGCATTGTACAATCCTACAATGGAGCGGAACCCTCGAGAATCCACAATTTGAAAAGAAATCACAACAACAAAAATAAATCGAGAAACAAGACATCCTAATCCGGAGATTGGTCAAACATACCGGGCTCGTTCTTCCCAAAAATTTAGAGGACTTGAAGCCCAATTGGACATCACCGTCGAGGGGTTTAAGAAATTCTCTTGTAGATGTAGAGGTCAATCGTGAGCCAATGCTTCAAAATCAAAGAATCGATAGGCAATTGTTCAAACCCGACAACCTCGACAATGCCATACTTGCAAATGAGAAAAAGGTACATGTTTCCTTCTCATGATTATCGCTCTATGAATAACTATGGTGTTTCATATATATATATATATATATATATATATATATTATCCATGTTGTAGATATCATGTTCTTATCAACTGTGCATTGATCAAGACATAGAAGGTAAGCCACTCTATGTTGCCAATGGAGTTTTGCATGAGGTAATGAGGCATCATCAGTTTGTGCCTATTGTTGATGGTTTTTCGAGGTTTTCATTGGAGAATTCTCTAGGCATGGGTGCCCCTTTGCCAATCCCTGGCGGAGAATACAAGAAAGTTGGACATGCCGGGGGAATGTTCTTTAATTGTCCCCGAAGACTTATTTAAGCCGATCCCACCAAGGATAAAAAATTTGAAGGAAACAAGGGCCTCATCACCTAAACCGGTGAATACTAAACCAAGACTGGTCAAAGCAACCCCCAAATTTGTCCCAACAACACCAACTAGGGTTAGAGCTCCATTGGGAACGACACAAGCCCTACGAGACTCAACTCACTTTGTAAGGGTGTTTTATAATTTGCTACACTTGCAAGATTGAAACTCAACATACGCTTCTTAGGAAATGAATGCATATTTGGATGCAAACATGAAACATGGAGTTATGGAGTGATTTTGAAGACTTGTGGAGATGTGACCAAGTTAATCAAGCAATGATGTCGATCTACACCTTGTGAGTGATATTCGAAAATTAATTTACAAAGTCTACTTTTAATACACTAAGCATTATTGCTAATGATGAATAAATTGTAATATTCGAGGTACATGTTTTCACCACTAATAAAAAAAAGTGATTGATTGAATAGATGTGTCCAGTCATGATACAAGAAGTTGGTAGTACGAAACAAGAGAGGATAGACTACATTCGAAAAGGCCTTGTAAGCGGGTGTATCTACATTCGAAAAGACTACATTCGAAAAGGACTACATTCAATGTTGCACCATACATCGAGAGGTTATCTACTCCATTCATTTTCTTTTCCAAAATCATTACATTGTAATTTATATCATAATTTTAATTTTTGTTTTTAGCGACCATTGGAGATTGATATTGATAGTGCCTGCAAATAAGCGGGTGTATTGACTGGATCCCATTTTCCACCATCGGATGCATTCGTTCACATTTTGGAATCCGCAATGAAGGAACCAAGTGAACAAATAAAAATTTATTTCTGTTGCTTAACATCAAAGTGGTCTACCGACAACCTTATTTTTATTTTAATAAACACTATTGGCCCAACATAGCTAAAAATTCATATTTTTCACAATTAGTACAAGAAACAGGCACAAACATGGAGTGGGTATTACGTCATGTTATACGTGATTGAGTGCATAGAGAAAATCGAGGAACATGCACTAGAACTTGACAAGATAATTGTGTAATTGTTTGTAGTCATCTTTTTATATAACATTTCCTAAATATTAATGGTGTACCATATATATTGTTGTTAACAGATTTTCAAAAAGGATTCAACGCCCTACTCGCTGGTTGAAATCAACAATGCGCAGAATTGTTTGGCAAAGCATCTAAATCTCAATTGGTCTTATTCCCTGGTGAATGCTATTGGTAGGGTACTGCAACCTAGATAAATATTGTAGCTTAGAAATGGCGGAATAGATTTGTGGTCAAATATATTCCTATCTATAGATAATTGTTTGGTTAGCTTTATCTATAGATTTTTGTTAAGGTAGAACATACTATCATGTATTGTTTTAACATTGTGGCTGTGAATCGTGGCTTTTTTGAAGCCAGAATAGTTAATGAAACACATTTTGGCAAAAAAACCAGAGGCTTTTTCGATACCGGAAATCCTCTCAGGTCCGGGAATGCATTTGTGCATAGATCAGAATACGATTCCGAACTTGAAAACAAAACTGCCCTAAAAGTTTCCGAGTTCGAAAATAATTTGGTTTTAAAAAATGTGCGCCTTCCATTTTACAGTAAGGGGACGGAAATGGTACACGATTTTGGAAATTGAAATCAACATCGCCAAAGAGACGAAAATGTCAAAATATTCCGATCTAGGAAACTCTTCCAATATATGACCTATAAATCAAACTTTCCGATCTCGTAACATTAATGTTTCCGAGTTCAGAAAGAGTGTGCTACGTACGATGACCTGAATAAAGTTTTTGAGTTCGGAAATATTTTAAGGCGGTTCCGTCGTCAATTTTAAGGCGATTTTAAACCGCCTTAAAAAGGCAATTTATAATGCGATTCTGCGAACCGCCTCATTTTTAAGGCAGAACCATTAAAGACACCTAAAAAGTCCTTTTAAATTGCCAATAAAACCACCTTAGATAAGCCATTGCTACACCAATGATGCTTTAGAAAAATTTACAACCCAAAGAAATATGATCAATCATTTATGACAAATCAGCATCGTCTCTTTCAGATCGCTTCGCCTATAATTATGGATTGGGACTGTTAGTTTAATTATTTTCATCCCACAAATATCTGCTCGAATATTTTCTTATTAAAAAAATTTCATTTCATGCACCGTGCATCAGGTGAACAAGGAGTGTGCGGAATAGCACTCTGGACGTGCTCGAGAAAAGGCACTACCTCCCCACGTTCTAAACAAACAAAATAAAGCAAAATAATACCATATATGCATGAGTGCTATGTTTGAAATATAAAATGATGATAATTAATTATACGTATGATTCGTATGTTATTTATAGAGTGAATATTAAATTTAGCTATCAATATGCATATATTTTGGATCACTTTGTCGTCCATCACTCTTAGTTCTCTAAGAGTAAAATCAACATATTCGCTAAAAGTTTTTTAAAAATGGAGAATGAAAACTTATACTATCTTTTTTTTTCTAACTCCAACATATTTTTCATTTTGCACAACCAAGTATTCATTAGCAGAATGAGGATCACATTTAATTAATACAATAATAAATACTATTAACCACTCTAAAACACAATATATATATATATATATATATATATTTATACACGAAGAAACTTTAAAAATAACGGCTAATTTTACTGGCTAGTTTTTTCAAAAATCAATAAAAATATCTATTTAAAAAGATTTGAAAGTCACGGATAATGTTTTGAAAACAATAAACATACTACTACTATATGTCAAGAATTTCGAAGTAACGAAATGAGCTACAAAACAAAATCTAGAATAATCAGAATAAAATAATACCTGACTATGATCACATCCTACCATGAATCAGAGAATATACTTGGTACATATACGACCCAAGTAACACAAAGAACGGAGTCACCCTGCTTAAACTGACTTGTTAAATGACTGTAAACCAGCCACATTGCTACGCCAAGAAGTTACCAATCCCATAAAGGGTGAAGAAGCACCACTCACCACAATATCTTATGTTAGGCAGCGATACACGAGAGATGGGCATAACATGCGAGCCACGATCACACGACAAAACACCCTATAAATTAAGGTGGAGAATGACATATAAAGGTAAATGATTCTTATCCCATAAATGCTGAAACAAAATAACAATAATTTGAGCGTCAAGCTTCTTCACCAGGGACTACCCATGGGACCTTTTTGCAGGCACTCAAAGAAGCTGGACCCACTTATCCAAACCCAGGAATTGTTATCACACAAAAGGAATCCCTCGCATCAGTGGTGCAGACTCTGAGCATATTGTTTTCTTTCTTGGTTTTTATGGTCCTTGAGAAACGTCGGAGCCCATGCTAGAGTGACCGCATGATCAACAAACATGTAGATAATAATCACCACACCCAAGAAGTCCAACAACCAACCAAATAGAACAACAAGCCAAAGAGGCTCGCAATGACGGTGGGACTACATGGTTATAGGCTCACCTCAACCAACAGATTCACAAAGCAGATTTACATAGATAGATAACCTAGAAAATTATAAAATTTCATTTAGAAGAAAAAACCATATATATGTATATATATATATATATATATATATATATATATATATATCACTTAGCCATAGAATTAGGCATGCTAGAACATGCAAATAATACAACAAGCTAGGGAGACCTAGAAAAATCATCCTTGGATAAACTAATCCGATTAAGGAGAGAAGACGAGCCGATGGAGCAGCGCGAAATGATTAAAACTTCATTAAGAAATATAGCCGAAGGGGGTAGTGCCGTGAAGTGTTATCTGGACACGCCTTTCAAAGCATACCCTGAACTTTGATCTTATTATATGCACCCAGTGCACGCAATAAATATTTTCTTAGACTGAAATACTAGAAACAAAATATTGTGAGGGAAGCGACATTACCACAAAAGCAACATCATTACTAGATTAATAAAAAGAGTTTATCACATGATTGGTAAAAATTTATCTTAAATCCATATAGAAAGTAAGGATTGCAACAAAGTTTCCTTCCTAAACTACGAAACATTCCCTACGAAAGATTAAAAATTGCTAGTCGATTACATAGATAATAACTAATTAAGTCCTTAGCTATATGCTTCTGAGGCCATAAAGGCTCCAAAAGGAAAATTTGAAAATGGTCGCCCATTCTTCCTCTCCGTTTTCTAAAAAGTAACCACATGAAGGACACCATGTTTCTCACCTAGTAAGGAAGGCGCACTAGTAAATAGCTTTCTTCCTCAATCGATACATCAACACTACCATTTCCTACCCTAGTGATTGGACTTTCAAAACCATTGTTGGTTGTGCCATCCATCTTCTTTTCTCGGCTTTAGGTGGAAGAAGACTACAGACCCCACCATAATTAGTCTTTCCTTGTGCCCATATTAACAGCCCTCACAAATGAGTTTTCTACAATATCCTCCACCTTGATCCCGCACTCGCTAATCCCATTTGTTGATCCTGTCCAAAATCCAGAAAAATAATAATCATTAGATAATGTAACTTAGGAAACACCAAATGGGATAGACGGAATTCATTAATCACAATGATCAGAAGATCAGAGATGTTGCTTCCTTTGAGCTTTTGGAGTCCACCGAGCGAAAGATTATTTTCAAATCCATCCTACTTAGATCTAGTTTGTCTTTCACTCCCATGCCCTTGTTCTTGATTAAGGGTTTTCTAGGTTCAACAAAGATATTTCATGTATTTAAATACTCCGAAATTTGAATGGAAATTAAACCTTGATTGTAAAGTCAAGGGATTTGCAAGTAAATATTTTATTGGAAATTTTGTGTGAATTAATTTTGAACAGAAATTCTGACCATGTTGGAACATGCTGGTGCAGAAGATTTATGCCAAGGTTTTATGGAAATCAAAGTCAGAATAATGCAGTAGTTTGGAATAAATGGAATTCGTATATCTGACTATATATATCAGGCGTGTGAAGCATAATTGGTTTATGAAAATTCCCTACTTATATGGAGAAGATTTATTCGAATATATGGGATAGAATGATATAAGGTAAATCCCTTTATTTATGGGATTTGGATATGCTTAAAGACTCAAGTTTGGAATAGGAATATTGTGGAGATAATCAAGGAGTATTCAGATCTGATTCGTAGATATAAATTGGGACAAACACGACTGCATACTCACGGATTTAACAGAGAAAAAAATCTGCACACAGATTTTTGAGGCTTTCGAGAAGTTGCAAATAGTCAGAACACTGTGTTCCAACATACCTGACCTGCCGCACTAAGTTCAGAATCATAAACCTTAATTCCTCGGGAGGAGGAGATCTTGCATCGACGGAGTTCGAGATCAGAGGGAGTCTGATCAAGGCAGATCGGTAGCTAGGGGAGCTAGCAGAGTCCACACGCTATAGTTAGTAAAGATAAGTATTTTGTAAACTGTACTCTGTATTGTATCTTTCTAATTAGTGAATTCATTCTGAACTGGGCCAGGCCCCGCAGATGTAGGTGGATTACACCGAACTGCGTAACCAAGTCGTGTGTCTTTTACGTGTTACATTATTATATACTTGGTTAAATTAGTCATGTTGGAACACACTAGTAAGGACTAGAAAAGTTTGTAAAACTAAATTTCAATTGGTATCAGAGCTGAGTCACTTATCGTTCCCTTGGTTGTTTCAAGGAAAGTGAGATCTAGTTTTACCATGATGACAAGAGAAGGAGCTTCAGTCTCTCGACCACCACTGCTAGAAGGCAACAACTATTGGAAGGCACGCATTAGGGTCTTCATCAATTCGCTGGATAAACTGGCATGGTTTTATGTTGAGAATGAATGGAATCATCCTACAGAAGATACTGATACAAGTTCTAAGGCTGTAGAAGGGGAGTCAAGTCAAAAACCTAAAGAAAAGGCTAAATGGACTCCAGATGACCTTAAAGAATCTCTGGCGAATTCGAAGGCACTTAATGCGATCTTCACTGCTGTTGATGAAAATCAGTTCCAGCGTATATCTACGTGCCACGAAGCAAAGAAAGCATGGGATATTCTACAGACTGTTCATGAAGGAACCAGTCGAGTGCGTGAATCCAAACTACAGATGCTGGCTACCAAGTTTGAAGAACTCAAAATGGAGGAGGACGACACCATTTCTACATTCAATGGAAAACTCAGGGATATCTCCAACATGGCTTATCAACTTGGAAAGGTGTACAAAGAAACTAAGCTGGTGAAAAAGACCTTGCGATCTCTTCCCAAATGGTTTGCAATGAAAGTAGCAGCAATAAAGGAAGCAAGAGTCGTAGCCACCATGAGCCTAGATGAACTAATAGGTTCGTTACAAACTTATGAGATGACATTCCAGCAACCTACAAAAAGAGTCTCCAAGGATTTGGCGTTCAAAGTTTCTCCAGCTAAGCAAAGTCACGAGTCTGACATCGATGATGAGATTGAAAAACTGGCACTTATTACAAAGAATTTCTCAAGAATGCTAAAGAAGGTGGTCAACAAGAAATCTCAGGAAAGGTTTGGTGGAAACAGACAAAAATAACAAGATTCGAGCAATAATCGTGGAATGAGATTTGAACAAGGGAATATACAATTCGGGAGAAATCAGAACAACGAACCAAAACAGGCTGGACGAATTCAATGCAGAGAATGTGAAGGATATGGTCATATTCAGGCTGAATGTGCTAACACTCGCAAGAAACAAGGAAGATCATATGTCACCTCTTGGAGTGAAGATGAAGATGATGAAAAAGACGAAGAGGAACTTACCAGTAATTATGTAGCTTTTGGAGCAAAGGTCCATGATACATCAGAGGATCAGTGTTCCAACACACTGAACAAAGGTAAACCGGTATGTTCCAACATAGACCTGAACGATGCACACAGCGATGAAGATGATGATCTGTCTATAAGTGATGAAGAAATCTATAGCACATATGAACAAATGTATGCCATGTGGGTTCAAGTAGCTGACACGAACAAAGAGCTGAATGAAGAAAAAAGAAATCTAATTGAAAGTGAAAAGGAATTACGATCCACGATTGCAGAACTTGGAAAACATAATGAAGAACTAAACAAGAAACTGATAGCAACAGTCAAGAGGGCCGAGATGTCTGAAGCAGCTATCTTTAAATTGAATTTCGGAAAGGCAAAGCTTGATGATATTCTGGATATGGGAAGAAACTTTGGTGATAGACACGGTATTGGATACGGGAAAGAACCCAAGACTGAATTGCATGAAAAACCAGTAACTCTCAAAGCTAGGATCCGAGAAGTAAAACGGAAGTATGGGATGCCGTATCAAAGAAAGCAACTCATCTGCAGATACTGTACGTACCAAGGACATACTGAACAACAGTGCAGAAGACTGATCAGAGATCAAATGATAGGAAGATAACTTCTGTTGTGTTCTAACACTGTCAATACTCATACGGGAAAAATGATCAGAAAGATATGGGTTGTTAAAAAATCCAGTACGTGTCTGGTGGCACACACTTCTCTAACAGCCTATTCCAGTGATTCGTGGTACTTTGATAGCGGTTGTTCTCGCCACATGACTGGCACTCCAAAATACCTCACGAACATTACTCCGTATGATGGCGGATATGTAACCTTTGGTGATGGAAAGAGAAGCAGAGTAATTGGCAAGGGAAAATTGAAAATTGAAGGCTTTTAGTATTCACAAGTGTATTATTTGTTGAAGGTCTAAAGGCAAACTTGCTAAGTATAAGCCAGCTGTGTGATGACAATATGGTAGTGGAATTTCATAAGGACAAGTGTATAGTAAAGCATGGAGAAAACAAGGTTCTTTCTGGAATAAGATCATCAGACAATTGCTATTTGCTTGAACAAGGAGTTCGATGCATGCTTTCAAAATAGGATGAAGGAATTCTTTGGCACAGGAAGCTCGGCCACATCAACTATAAAACACCGGTGAAAATCGCAAATGTGAAAGCTGTACGAGGAATGCCTACCTTAACCAGCAAGGATGGAATTGTGTGCGGACCATGTCAACAAGGTAAACAAATTCGTTCTCCTCACTCTTCAGTACAGTATATTACTACATCGAGAAATCTGGAACTATTGCATATGGATTTGATAGGTCTGGTTAATACACCTAGTATAAGTGGAAAGAAATATATATTTGTATGTGTTGATGACTTCTCTAGATTCACATGGGTAGCCTTCTTGAAAGAGAAATCCAATACAATAGAAGTTTTCAGAAGTCTTGTAGTGAAATTACAAACTGAAAAGGGGAGCACAGTAGGAAAGATAATTCAAATCCGAAGTGATCATGGTAGAGAATTTGAAAATGAACAGTTCAGTTCCTTCTGCAATGAGCTTGGAATCCAACTGATAGGCGGGCGGTCGTCGCGCCCCCTATACAAAAGATAATTTATAAGCCCTTTTTGCTTACTTTCTACAACTAGGTAGATAGCGGCAAATCGGGGTCGTCCAAGGAGAAGAGGGATCTTCCTAAGCGTCTAAGCACACAATGGTTGATATTAGGCTAGGAGTAGATATATATACACACACATAAAAGCATGTAAATGGGGGGGGTTGGTTGGTTGTTCCTAAGTTACGAAAGTAAAAAGACAAGATAACTAGCAAGGTCAAGTGACTATGCTAATCATCAAACAAAACTAAAGAAAAGGGGTTTTAAACTACAAAGATAAAGCCTTGGGGGCAAGGGATATCCACTTCCAAATCTAATGTAGGTCATTGAATCATTCACTCATTCTATCATATAGCATTACATGACTCAACAACAACATACCCATCTAGCAAGAATCACAACACGTTATGCACAAGAAGTTCTAAGTTCACGCTCATAGATTTTCATGCAAAGGAGCTATGGGATTCGTCACATTCCTATCACCTAACCAATTAAATCATACAAGCACTCCCTATGCTCAAGCAACTCATGGCACAAATGAAGTGAAACACACCATCAAGATTACACAAATGCTAAATAACAAATGCTTCAAGGATGAATTAAAATCATCTATTCAATACTTCAACTACTTGTTGTGGAGACTAAACTCCTATCCTTCTTAGTTCGTAGTTTGCAAGAGTGAGTTCGACATCTCTCGTCAAACCTCACCAATGACTCCCGTTGTCGCGACCACGACTCAAGGCATCATTGGTGGCATTTAATCACGAAGAACCAACAAGCTCGGCAATGCTTATGACCACTACACCGTGACTAAGCATTTAACCAATTCATGAAATTACACGAGATTGGATGAACGTGCAACGTACATTCATCCAAGAGCATATAACTCTCTCATTTGCTACACAAACGAACATGACGAAGAGTTCAACATCAATCACATTCATCTAGCACATTATCAATCCATTAACACAATCAAAAGCCCTAAATTATACTCATACATTCCTAACAAGAAAAGGGGGGAAATTAACCAAATCCCCCAAACCCTAGCTAGCAATTCATACAAGTATTTCATTCAAGCTTTCAACAACATCAATGGCATCAACAATTAACATTCAAGCACAATAAAAGCACAATAGCAAAAACACCAAATAGATAGATATAAATGCTCCTTACTACATAGAAATGGAAGCTTCAATCCTTGCTCCCAAGTACAAAAACTACTCTAGAACAACAAAAGACAAAGAAACTAAGAAAACAAGAAGATAAAACCTAGGGTTTTGGCCCAAAACAGGGGCCAAAAGCCGTGGAGAAGAAGGGGTGAAGAGGTATTTATAGTGGAAGAAAAAGGGGAGAAAAAATGCTGCTGCAGAGCTGGATTCGCACTGTCGTCGCGACTCGCGACCAGTTCCATCGCGAGTCGCGACCAGCTCCATCGCGAGTCGCGACCAGCAGTGAAATCCAGCCCTGTTTTGTTTTGCTTCCTCCGGGTGAACCGTTGATCCGTTTCGGGAGTTCTTGTAGTCGATTTTATAGTGCTCGAGAAGAGGAATCCAATGGTGCCACTCTTGAGGGCTGATTCTTCTCGGAAAATTCTGAGAACCCTGGATCATCATTCATCCGTTGCTTTGCTCTGCTTTCTTCATCTCTTCACTTCTTCAAATCTTCACAAAGCTCAAATGTAAAGGTCTTCAAATCTTCAAATCTTCAAAGATAAATCTTCAAAGTCTTCAAACAAATCACCTTGTCACACAAAATCATCTAAAAAGTGATAAAAACGTCAAAGCCGCCTTTATCCCTCCTTAGATGATTTCAAGGCAAAATGCCACATGTAGAGCACAAAATTGCGCAAAACCTAATCCTAAAAAGCCTAAAATAACCATCTAAAATGGACACATCACCAACATGAGTTCTCGGCTCCTATCTCTCCTGAACAGAATGGTATCGTAGAACGAAAGAACATAACTCTCCAAGAGATGGCTCGAGTTATGTTGGCAGAGAAAGATATTCACAAGAAATGGTGGGCATAAGCAATCAATACAACATGTTATACAATCAATTGAGTGTATCTTCGACCATTCACTAGCAAGACAGCCTACGATATTTGGAAGGGCAGGAAACCAAATGTTTCATATTTTCATATGTTCGGGAGTACATGTTATATTATCAAAGATAGAGAACAATTGGCAAAGTTTGATAATCGAAGTGATACAGGAATCTTTCTAGGGTACTCCATCAACAGCCGTGCCTATAGAGTTTATAATCATCGAACCAACACTCTCATGGAATCCATAAATGTTATTGTTGATGATTCAGAAAAGGAAAAAAACCAGAAGGTGTAGAGGAAGAACCTAGCAACACTCATGTTCCAACACAGTCTCAAAACTTAGACAAAGAAAATCCATCAGTTGACTCTAACTTTCACCAACGTGCTACAACAACTGAGCCACAGTATCCTAACCCTGCCGAAGTTGACCATGTTGGAACACAGTCCCCCGCTACTGACACCCATGTTCCAACACATGACCAACCCGGTTCCACCATGAGAAGCACTCGATTAGTGCCTCGAGTTGATTATCGGCGACTGGCTGGACTACACTGTTTTGCTTCTCTAATTGAACCCAAGAACTATAAAGAAGCCTTACTCGATGAATATTGGATTGCTGCAATGCTAGATGAACTTGGTCAGTTTACAAGGAATGATGTCTGGTATCTTACTCCTCGCCCCAAAGGCATTAATGTCATTGGTACGAAGTGGATCTTCAAGAACAAATCAGATGCAGACGGCTTAGTCACCCGAAACAAAGCTAGACTTGTTGCTTAAGGTTATACATAAGTGGAAGGTGTTGATTTTGATGAAACCTTTGCGCCAGTTGCCAGGTTAGAGTCTATTCGAATTCTACTAGCTATTTCCTGCTCTTTGAACTTTACTTTGTATCAAATGGATGTCAAGAGTGCCTTTTTAAATGGAGTGGTGAATGAAGAAGTATACGTGGAACAACCTAAAGGCTTCAAAGATCCTCATTATCCACATTATGTATATCGTCTCAAAGGCTTTATACGGACTAAAGCAAGCACCCAGGGAATGGTATGAACGACTTACTACCTTTCTTCTTCAGAAAGGTTATCGTCGAGGGGGAGTAGATCGCACTCTGTCTGTGCTTGACAAGGCTTCAATTTTTCTAATTGCTCAAATCTATGTTGATGACATAGTTTTTGGTTCTACTTCACCATTTCTGGTGCAGGATTTTGTCACTGTTATGCAATCTGAATTCGAAATGAGCATGGTAGAAGAGCTCACTTACTTTCTGGGATTGCAAGTCAAGCAAGGAAAGAACGGCTTTTTCATAAATCAAAGTAAGTATGCCTTGAATTTAGTTAAGAAGTTCGGTCTGAGTAGTGCTCGAGCAGTTCGAACTCCGATGGGTGTTACTGATAAATTGGTGAAGGATGAAAAAGGAGTTGCAGTCGATCAGAAATTATACAGAGGCATGATTGGAATTTTATTGTATTTAACCACAAGCAGACCAGATATATGTTTCAGTGTTGGAATATGTGCGAGGTTTCAAGCTGATCCTAAGGAATCTCATCTCACTGCAGTTAAAAGAGTTATTCGATATGTAAGTGGGACTTCTGAGTATGGTGTTTGGTATTCTAAGAGTCAAGATTCAGAGTTGGTTGGGTATAGTGATTCTGATTGGGCTGGAAATGCTAATGATCAAAAAAGTACCACAGGTGGCTGTTTCTTTATTGGAACAAATTTGGTGTCTTGGTATAGCAAGAAACAGAATTCGATCTCTCTATCTACTGGAGAAGAGGAGTATCTTGCAGCAGGGAGTTGTTGTGCACAACTGTTATGGATGAAACAAATGTTGAAAGATTATGGAATTCGTCAAGGCCCTTTGAAGATTCTGTGTGACAACACAAGTGCTATTGATATTTTGAAGAATCCAGTTCAGCACTCGAGAACCAAACATATTGACATAAGGCATCATTTTATTAGAGATCTGGTTGAAAGAAAAGAAGTGGAAGTAGTCTATGTTCCAACACACGAGCAATTTGCAGATATATTTACAAAGCCGTTGGATGCCACCACTTTTGAGAGCCTTCGACAACACTTAGGTGTTTGTCAAATCTGAGGTAATTTTTACCATAATTACTCTTTTTGTAAATATTTCTTTTGGTAATTTTCGTTTTACAAAAATTAGAAAAGAACAAAAAATATGGAAGGAAGCAAAGGCTTACACAAATAGGAGATGTTAATTTGGTATGTTGGAAGTTAAGTAAGGAATGACAACTTGATGTGACAATAAGAGAAATGGCCATCATTACCATGTTTGGGAAATCTAAAAAGGGCTTCGCGGGAAAAGAGGTGAATAAGATGAAGAGTTAAAGTAGGATTCAAATTTGGTATACATTCTTTCGCATCTCTGCTCACTAGATCAATTATTTTGTCCCCAAAATCCTTGCAAAAAAAAAACCCTCTTATACGCAACACTCCTCTCCATCTAGACATTGTGCCAAAGAATGTCAAACCCAAACTCGCCTATGGTGGAAGCTGTGGTACCAGAAATCATGGAGGAAGTTCAAGTTTCATCGAATTTGGAATTGATGGTGGTTACTGAGCCGAGAAAATATGATGAACAAACTCAGATCGGAGGAAGCATAGAAGATGCAGAGCTTGAGGAAAGAGTTGAGCTAGAACCTGATGAAGCCAAAGAACAAAAGGAAGAGGAAGAGGCGTACGTCAAAAGCAAACAGAATGGGGAACCAGAAATTGAACCCGATACACAAAAAGAATCTTCTGGAACCTAGAAGAAGAAGAAACCTACGGTAACTGGTCCTGACCCTCGTCCATTAAAATTCATGGGAATTGAATGTAGAAGTGTGGATGAAGTGTTTGAATGGCTTGAAGCTAATAGAGTTGCCGTAGATTTAAGAAAGATCAAGAAAATTATAGGAGAATATTTGACAGTTAAAGTTAAGGAGTTGGTGACTGGGAACATAGGTGAAGTTAGGAGACTTGAGAATTATACGGTGAAATTTGTGATAGGGAGATATGCCGAGTTTAGGGAAAAAGATAAATTTTACGTGCATTGCTATATTCCTGTACCAAGTTGTGTTTCTTTGAGAGAGATTAGGGAAAGTGAAGTGGCTGGATTAGAAGTGGTTAGGAATGGAGATAAACTTCAAATGGGGTTCTATGATACAAATTCAGCAAAGAGGATGGAAGAATTGAGGAAGCCTATCATCATTGTTCTGTCGGACAGTGATGACAATGTTCCAACACAGAGAGAGGAACCTGGCTATATGGAGTTAGATTCTGATAATGATCTGGGAGGTGCATATGATGGTGATCTTCATGAAGGGCAGACGAATGAAGTACCTGAAGGAAGCCTGTCTAACCAGAAAGATGTTTCTGAGAGGGAGGAAGAATTTGAGAAGGAGGCTGAAAGATCAGGGAGTGTTCCAACACAGGATATTCCTGATCTGGAATATTCAAGTGATGAGGTACTGGATGAGTACTATCAGATGGCAAAAGGCAAGAGAAAGGCTGACAAAGCCAAGGACTCTGCTCAAGCGAAGAGGAGCAAGAGAAGACATGACAGCAAGGAAAATAAGGTTTTACCTCCACCCTCTGTTAGCAAGGCATTCTATGCTGTTTATTTTGATGAAAAAGGTGCCAAAATGGGAGACTTTTTTTTCAAAAAAGAAGTTCATAGCAGAAAGGCCTCTGGATTTACAAGCCTATAAGGAGAGCGACTTCACAGATTTTCTAAAGTTGACTGGCATGACAACAGCAGCAACAATCCAGCTACAGTACAACAGGCATGTTGTACTTGAGGTATACTCCAATCTTATGCCTTGTAATTTAGAGATTAGCTCCCCATGGTATGGTAGAGTATATGTACGGGAGAAGGTCATAGATGTCTCTGCTGCTAGGATTAACATGTTGCAGGGTCTAAAAACACCTGAGAAAGGGGGAGTCTTTCCTGAAAATCTGGGATTGTCTGATGATGAGATCTTAGGTGTTATATCTGGTGGTTATAAGGTTGAATGGCCATCAACTGGGTACTCACAAGCATCCTACTTATCATCAAGATTTTTTGGCTTATATCAGGTAGCTGTGCACTATTGGTTGCCCTCGAGTAATACAACAGCGCTGACAAGGGAGATGGCTAAATTGCTATACTGTGTTGGAACACAGAAAGAAGTTAATCTTGGACTTCTCATTCAGCAGCATTTGGTCAGACAGGCTACTGCTCCGAAAGTAAATGATGCTATTATCTACCCTGCTTTAATCTCTGCCCTAGTCAAGAGTGCAAAAGTGAAAAGGAAGGCTTCAGATGTGGTGATTGACACAGAGTGTTTCAGGCCCAACAAGAAGACATTTTGGCTGGGACATGTTCATGATCTCCCGTGGAAACCTTCTGGGTCGACTTCATCATCAGCAGCAGAAAAGGAGGCTCGGCTGATGGTTCTGAATACAAGACTTGGAGCTTTAGGCATACAGATGGATGTGATAGTGGCAGAAAAAGCAAGTCTAGAGGCAGAGAAGTCAAGGTTGGAAGGATGACTTGAAGGTTGGATACAGGGGGAGCACTATTTATTTTGCTATTTTTAATAGTGCATTTGGCCTATGTGTGGTCCCAGGGGGAGAAATTTTGGATGGCATGATTTCGACTTTGATTCAATTTGGCTGTAATAATTTTTATGTGTTGGATATCTTGTTTCTGGTTTTCGGATTTCATACCTAAGGGAAGTCTGGAATTCTGATATCTTGTTGATTGCTGGTTTACAAGTTCATGATATTGATGATGACAGTTACTGTTTGGGAATTACATGTCCAAAATATTATAGGTCCACAAAAATGCCAAAGGGGAGATTGTAAAGTCAAGGGATTTGCAAGTAAATATTTTATTGGAAATTTTGTGTGAATTAATTTTGAACAGAAATTCTGACCATGTTGGAACATGCTGGTGCAGAATATTTACGCCAAGGTTTTGTGGAAATCAAAGTCAGAATATTGCAGTAGTTTGGAATAAATGGAATTCGTATATCTGACTATATATATCAGGCGTGTGAAGCATAATTGGTTTATGGAAAATCCCTACTTATATGGAGAAGATTTATTCGAATATATGTGATAGAATGATATAAGGTAAATCCCTTTATTTATGGGATTTGGATATGCTTCAAGAATCAGATTTGGAATAGGAATATTGTGGAGATAATCAAGGAGTATTCAGATCTGATTCGTGGATATAAATTGGGGACAAACACAACCACGGATTTAACAAAGAAAAAATCTGCACACAGATTTTTGAGACTTTCGAGAAGTTGCAAAGAGTCAGAACACTGTGTTCCAACATACCTGACCTGCCGCACTAAGTTCAGAATCATAAACCTTAATTCCTCGGGAGGAGGAGATCTTGCGTCGACGGAGTTCGAGATCAGAGGGAGTCTGATCAAGGTAGATCGGTAGCTAGGGGAGCTAGCAGAGTCTACACGCTATAGTTAGTAAAGATAAGTATTTTGTAAACTGTACTCTGTACTGTATCTTTCTAATTAGTGGATTCATTCTGAACTGGGCCAGACCCCGCAGATGTAGGTGGATTACACCGAACTGCGTAACCAAGTCGTGCGTCTTTTATGTGTTACGTTATTATGCACTTGGTTAAATTAGTCATGTTGGAACACACTAGTAAGTACTAGAAAAGTTGGTAAAACTAAATTTCATTGATCATTTGAAGGAATGCTATATGTACTTATAGTTGAGTTTTCTACATTTGGAGGTTGCTTCATTTTTTTGTTGCTACAATAATAGTATGAAACGGTTGAATGCATGAAAAATTCAAACTAATTTGTGCACAAAGACAAATGTTTTTAGAAATTTTTGCACCACAATAAATGACGTCGTACACATCTCATTTTCTCATCGCCCGAACAGATACCTAATTGGCATATTATTGGCGTTGCCTTCATAATCCACAACCAACATCAATCATCCCGTGGAACTATGTTTTGATCAACTAACATTAGTCTGCTATTAGATATATGCATCAACTACTCTTTTATTAGGCTTGCCAACAATTCGACATCGGTATCTCGTCGATCTTGTATCACCATGATTAGACACAGAACCGAGGTCAAACAAGAGGACTATTTCATTGTTTCATACTTTCCTGATGCTTCCTGGCATAAGTTATGTCCTTTTTTTTTTTTTTTAAATTTAAAGTCCCGAATGTGGGGGATATTATATTAAGGTTCCCCAGGCCTATGTAAAAATCATGTGACTTTGAAACCTATAGTATGTTACAAAGTGTCAAGATATTTGCCCCAAAAGAGTAAAGAAGACTAAGCTCCTAGTTTTTTGACATCAAAAAGGTAGTTACGTCCCAAAAGAAAGAATCTCCACTCCATGTGTTAATTCTTCCCTTTGGCCAGGTAACTCCTTTCAGTACATGGAGAGAGATTAAGTTTTTGGCAGTAGGAAATATCCTTTAAAGGCTTCCGATGTAGCACAAAATTATTCCTTGAAGTGCTGACTGAGAAGCCGCTTGAAATGCTGACTGAGTTGTGTAGAAGTGAAACAAAATTCCATTGATAGCTGGAGGTACCGCAGGTAGAATAGAGATCTTTCCACCATTTCCATGCCACCAGTGCCTTGCCTTGCCATCCTTGCCTTGCCTTGCCTCCATTGCCTTACCTCCGTAGCCTTGCCACACATACAATCGAGATACCTGTAAAGCAATAAGAGAAAACCAGCAGTTTCTGTTCTAAAATGCAATTACCCATTATATCAACAGAGTGAAAATACAGTTGCAGTTATAACAAAACTGAGCATTCCTTTTTTAATTCCTGTTGGAGTCCAAACAAGTTCCAATCCTAATCCCTGGATAACCAATGCTATCGAGGAACAAGAGACCCCTAAGAAAGAGGGGGGCTGACAGAGTATCTAAGTCTCCCTGTAGGTTGTTTTCCAGAGCCAATTTTGCCAAGAAATCTGCAACAGAGTTAGCTTCCCTAGGAGTATGTTGGATTGGATGTGTGCAGTGTGCTAAATTGAGTGCACTACAGATGGAGAATGCTCTCCAAGGGCAGCACAATGGGTTATGAATACCCCTAACAGCAGTTAAACAGTCAGATTCAATGACACAGGTACCTAATGCTAGTTCCGAACAAACTTCATAGCCACTTTGAATAAATAAAAGTTCAGCATGTAAGGGGGAAGGAGACTGGAAAGTTTTGATTCTCATTTTAACCACAGTCCCTTTCCAATCCCTGACAATAACAGCAGATGAGGAAAGACCACCAGAGATCCAAGATGCATCAGTATTAATTTTGTATCCAATTAGTGGTTTATTCCAATTCACAGCAGAAATAGAATTTTTCTTCTTTTGAAAGATTTGTGGAATGATTTTTGCCTGAATCCATTGCTTGTGCCTTTCTCGGTTGCCTATCAATTGGTGAGCTGTGAAAATTTGATAGATCATATCTTTAATATCATGAATGCATGCATCTTTTGAGAAAGGTCTATTTTCAAAAATGATTTTATTCCTATTAATCCATAGAGTCCAGATAGTGACTAGTAAAGCAGCAGTTATCAAGTTAGCATGAATCTTGGATTCAGCCATATAGGATAAATAAAATTCCACTCTGCTCTTTAAACTACTAAATCCTGTTTGTTGTAACTGTAAGAGTGAATGAACACTTTGCCATACAACAGTAGAAGAGGGGCATGAATTGAAAAAAATGATCAAGATCATCAGAATGGTTCATGCATAGTGGACATTTAGAAGCAAGAGAGAAACCCATCCTGCTTAGGATATTATCAAAAGGTAGGATGCCATTTAGAGCTCTCCAAAGAAGTACAGGCATCTTTTTAGGTATGAAAGTGGACCAAACCTTGTTAAAATGTCGGATTACTGGTTTTTTTTATCTGAAAATACTGTAAGCCGACCTAATTGAGAAATTCTCATCGATGGTTGGGGTCCAGACAAGCTTGTCTAGATGAGAGTATTCCAGTTTCACTTCCTGCAAAATAATAAAAGTATTGGTAGCCAAGTGAGGCTCCAGAATTGGTAGGATAGAAACTTTGTTGTTAATGAATGACATTAGAGAGATGTCCTCGAAAGGAATATCCATCTCATTAGGCCATTTATAACACAAAGCTCCATCTCCTGTCTAATTCGCATTCCAGAATGAACAATCACCAGTACCATAAATAACTCTAGAAAAACTGTTAGCCATAGCAGTGATTCTGCTAATTCTAGACCATGTTTGAGATTTTTTGTAAGAGGCAGGTAGTGTCCATAAAAGGGATGACCATTGGGTATTATTATTTTGCAGCTTCCACCATAGTTTACATGAAAAAGCTTCTACTATGGCATTTAGATCCCTAAAACCTATTCCATTTCCATCCACAGGGTAGCACATTTTTTTCCAAGATCTCCACCCTTTTCTTTCAGAATTTTCACAGTTCCCCCAGAAAAGACTAGATGCAATTTTTTCCATTTTTTTAAAACTATCTTTGGAGGTCTTAAAACTGCAAAAATATGGGTTGGAATTGAGAGGAAGCAATGATTAATCAAAATGATCTTACCAGCTGAAGTTAGCCATCTATTCTTCCAATTATTAATTAGTTTCTCCATTCTTTCTAGTACTGGTAGGTAATGCTCCTGTAAATTACGACCAGAAAAAATAGGGACTCCAAGATATTTAAAAGGGGAGGAGCCTTTCTCCATTCCCAGTATCCTCCTAACAGATTGGATAGTATCTGAAGATGTGTTATGAGCTACAAAAAATTCAGACTTGGCAAAGTTAACCTTTTGACCTGATGTATGCTCATATGCTATCAGAAAATGTTTAAACCGCTTCAAATTGTTAGGCTTAGTATTCAGAAAAATAGCAGTATCATCGGCATCCATGAGATGGGTCAGGGGAGAACAAGAAGTGGGTAGACTAAAGTATTGTAAGTATCCTATGCTAAACATTTTCTTTAAACCCCTAGAGAAAGCTTCAGATAATAAATTGTAAAGGAAAGGGGAGAGAGGATCTCCTTGTTTAATACCCCTAGAGGAAGAAAAGAAACCTGATGTTACTCCATTAACTAAGACAGAAAAGTGAGCTGCAGCAATGTTATGCATAATGAGTCTAACAAATTTACCGTGAAAACCAAAATGTAGGAGAATGGAATTTAGGAATAACCAAGAAACCCTATCAAAAGCCTTTTGCATATCAAGTTTAACTATCAAATTTGAAACCTTAGATTTCCTAGACAGTAGTTTGGTCATCTCCTGCATTTGAATTACATTATCTGAGATATCCCTTCCTTTAATAAAGGCACTTTGCTCGAGGGAAATCAGAATTTGCATCAGTGGTTTGATTCTTTCCATTAAAAAATTTGAGAAAACTTTATTAACAAAGTTTGATAGGCTAATAGGTCTGAAATCTGCAAATGTGATTGGGATTGATTTTTTGGGAATTAATGTGAGCCAGGTACTAGAAATGGCTTTAGGGATGTTGCCATTATTTAAAAAAACATTTGCAGCATCTAAAAGATCATCTTTAATGGTCTCCCAGAAAGAGGTATAAAATTCTCCTGAGAATCCATCTGAACCCGGAGCACTAGATTTATTTAGATAAAAAACTGCAATTTTGAGTTCCTGGATATTAAAAGGATTAAGCAATAGGATGTTCTGTTGGTCCGTGATTACTTTAGGAATTTCTTTTAGAAAATGATTAAGATAAGTTCCCTTTTTTTGCGAGACATCCTCATTTAGTAATTCCTGAAAAAATCGAACTCCTTCTTCTTTAATCAATTGTGGATCTGTTATCCAATTTCCAATACCATCTTTAATTTTACTAATTCTAGATTTTGCTTTCTTTTCCCTAATGGTGTGGTGAAAGTAGCTAGTGTTTGCATCTCCATGTTTAATCCAATTTAACCTAGCCTTTTGCTTCAGGAAAATATTTTGTTCTTTCTGCGCTCTCAAAAGCATAGCTTTTGACCTCACGAGTTCAGTTAGGACTGCTTCATCTTGAGATTGCTGGAATTGTATTTCCAGTTCATTGACTTTAGTCTCAGATTGTAAAAGATTATGATTAACATTGCCAAACTTGGTTTTGTTCCAGTCTTTAATTACAATCTTAAGCCTCTTTAATTTGTACACAAGCCTATGCATCCCACTGAGTGGGGATATTAAATTCCAATTCGAGACTACTAAATCTTGAAAATCTTGTCTATTTGACCACATTTCTTGATATCTAAATGGCCTTGGAACCTGTTCTACAGCAGATTGAACAGATAGTAATAGAGGAGAATTATCAGAGGTCAATCTATTTAGCACTTGTATGGAGCTGTTGGGAAAGAGTTCCAGCCAATCTAAATTACTCATTCCCCTGTCTAATCTTTGAAACTGTAAGTCCTTACATTTATCCCGATATCTATTATTACTCCAGGTGAAAGAGTTTCCTACTGTGGGAGTTTCATGCAGGTCCATGTTAGTTATGAAATCGTTAAATTGTTTCATGCTTTTCCTGGGGGTTGATTTCCTACCTTTATATTTTGTAACTAAAGCTACAGTATTGAAATCCCCTATGTATATGGATGGTTCAGTTGTGGGGGGTTGTAAATCAGTCCATAAAACTTCCCTCAAATGTCTATGGATACTAGCATAGATGAAGAAACAGTTCCAGGAAACAGAAGTGGCATTATCGATTATTCTAGCTAGTATAAACTGATCAGATTCCTTTAAACTGACTACACTAAAAACATGATTCCATAAAATCCAAATTTTTGCATTCTGGCCATGGAAGGCATTTTTGTAACCCAATTCATGCATCAAAGTGTTTAAATTCTGTTTATCATGCCATGGTTCAATTAAACATAAAATGTCAATCTTATGTTTCAAGTTAAGGGCCTTTAATCTATCCAGGGAAGTACCGTAACCTCTAACATTCCAGACTAATATATTCCCTATTCTGGTGTATTTTATCATTTAAGACTTGTGGGGGTTGCTTTTTGTGATGATCTCATTTTCCTAAGTTTCATTACTGATGCCTTACTATTTTTACCTATCTTGCCTTCACTTTTACCCAAAATATCTGAAGTAGAGTTACTTACCTTAGGTTGAGTGATTTGTTCTACATTACTGCTCAGTTCTTCGAAATTGATCGGAGATTTGATTGCTGAACTGAAAAATTGCTCTGAGGGATCAACTTGCTCATCATCAGGAGTATTCGAACTTACTGCTAATGTATCTACCTTTTCTGCACCTGTGGGGTGTGCAACTACTTCCTGTGATTCCAAAGACTCATGGAAAATGTCAACTACTTCATCCTCATGGGCATCATGTTCATCATCCTGTAAATCATTTAAAGTTTGGAAAGCATTTGATATCGTGACCGTACCCTTATTACCTAATTCTTCCTGAATAGGGGGGAGATTAGCCTGTTGATTCTTTTTTCTCCAAAAAAAAAATTGTGATTCATCCAATGAGTAAAAAGGAATATTTCTTTTCATGTGACTGACTCTGAGAGAGTTAAGATTATTTTCAACCAGAAAACCTGAGTTCTTTTTTTGAGTTTGGAAATCAGTTTCTTTTTGAGAAACTGATAGAGTTGATGATCCTTCAACTTCAATTGTTACTTTAGGAGGATTTCCTAGTGTTTTTTGAGTATCAGCATGGACTGGAACGTTTCTTTCCTTGTTCTCTTTGACTTCAGCTTTGTTGTTACTATTTTTTCTCAATTCTGGACGCAGGAAGTTACAGTTTGCCTGACTATGGCCAATTATCCTACAGTGAGTACAGTATGAAGGCAATTTCTCATATTCTATAGGGTAGTCTGCTACTTTGTTGCCTATTCCTACCACAATAGTAGAAGGGAGTTGAGACAAGAGGTCAACCTCTACATATACTTTAATAGAAGAGGGTCTAGTTAGGGCATTTGTAGCTGCACCCATTTTGAGAAATCTACCTATCTGGCTGCTAATGCCTATAATAGCCGATGTATTATAAAAATGTATAGGTAATTGATGAATTGTTATCCATGCTGGAACTATGGAGGATTCAGCTGCTGGAGAGAAATCCGGAGACCACTTCTGAACTTTCATAATCGAACCTTGAATCATCCATTGACCCTTCATCCAACATCGCTGGTAATCCTCGCTATCCTGAAAATGAATTAGAACATGTCGATAGTCAATAGATCCTAATTGAAATTTAGCTTTGAAACCGATTGATTTGAAAGCAGCTAATAAAGTCTCCATAGGAGGTTTCCCCCTATTGAACTTCCCAACCAACGCATTCTGGTAATGTAAGGCCAGAAGATCGCCTTCCTCCGGAGGGAGGATATAGGTAATCTTGCCCTTATACTCTATTATGGGATGCAGATTGGGCGTGTCGGGTAGAGAAGATAGGAGCGGGGAAGGTTTCGTGTTGAGAGCTTGAAGAAACCTTTTGTTAATGGGAGGGGAAGAAACGGGAGTTGGGTTTGGCATCGGAGATGCCATGATCGGCAACCAGGAGCAGTAAAAAGGATCGTTAACAGAGAGAGATGGGAGAAGGAAGAAGAACATTAATTTTAGTGTGTGTTTCGCACAATAATTCGCACGTAGGAACAGTGAATTTCGCACAATGAGCTGGCATAAGTTATGTCCAGGATCCTCTGATACCTAACCTATAGATAAGCGATGTTGGTTCTTCAGTGCCTTTCTTACCACCGTTCTTACTTAACCAAGGTAAAAGCCAACTTTTTACCTTGGTTTTTCAAGAAACGAGATAAAAAATAGTTTTTCCTGTAGTTTAAAAAACTGAGGTAAAACAAAATTTTAACTCGATTTTCAGCATATTTTCTAAAAACCGAGGTTACAAAAGTGAAGTAAAAAATGTGTTCTCTTGTAGTGTGATAGCATGTAGATTTAAAAGCTCCTGATACAAACAATCACCCAAGTATTTGCATGCAGTACTTGTTTACTTGATTGTTACCCATCTTGTTATTACAATATGTATCAGTTTTTAATTTTTCACAAGAACTTGCTACATACTAACCCTTCCAACAATTACGTATTTGAGTAATTACCAAGCATTGTCCTAATATTATTCAAGTAGATGAGGTTTAACCACATCAGGAATAAATTCAATCAATAACAATTCATATCACATGAGAATCAATTATAAACAATTAGGCCTCAAGTTTGAAATTTTATTGCTTATTATTCCATGTTGGTATATGTATTAGATACTCATAATATGCAAGAACAAATTGAAATTCATTCACTCAAAAACATGATACAGTCAGATTCTTTCTTCAATTCTCCATCAAATTATCGTCCTTTCATATTAAGCTCAAAATTGCCCTATCTATTAAAAGTGTACGAAAATTGCATTTAAAGTGCACATTAATCCCAAAAAAATACAATATTTCCGCCTCAAATAAATAATATAAATATTGAATATCTCGCATGCATATATTAGCAGTGAAATAAAAATAAAGTACTTGAAAAAACCCATTGTAGACTCTATCCCTTCTCTCTCTTCTCTCTAGCTACAGTAACTGAACTTCATCTTCTTCTTCTTCTTTTCTTTGTTCGCCAGTAACGGCTAATTCCCGCCGTTAATGGCTTACCCTACTGCTGAAAATTCATGACAGATATGGCCACCGCTAAACCGCCCACTGTGGCGGTAAGCAACGCCAACCTAACACCAATCCCAATTGATGCACCCAAATC
Organism: Rubia yunnanensis; assembly: GCA_037428765.1. Lineage (NCBI taxonomy): Eukaryota > Viridiplantae > Streptophyta > Magnoliopsida > Gentianales > Rubiaceae > Rubia > Rubia yunnanensis. The sequence continues at coordinate 55,447,673 of CM075061.1, forward strand.
CTTTGCTGCTGTTCTCCAAAACAAATCCCCTCCCCTGTCGAAATCACTGCCCAGCAACCTAGAACTAATCCCTAAATCAGAACATTTAGGTGATCCAGCTTGTCTCTATTCCGACGATCAAATTGCCAAACTCTCAGCACACTATGCGAATGCTCTGGTAAGAAAGTTCACAAAAGGGAGACTCACAATGGAGCAACTGGAAGTGGCCTTCAAAACGGTTGGTTTTGCAGGTAAATATCAATTAGGTTCCTTAGATTACAAACATGTTCTGATTAGGTTTGAGCTTGTCAATGATTACCAAAGATGATGGATGAAAGGAATCTGGAATTTCAATGGTATCCTCCTTAAGATGCTTAAATGGTCTCTAGATTTCTCAACACATAGAGAATCCCCAATTGTACCCATTTGGTGTACGATCAGGGAAGTACCCTTGTACTATTACAATTCAGCATCTATTGAAACAATTGGGAATAACATAGGTAGCTTCATTAAGAATGACTTAGCCACTGATATGCTCACTAGGCCATCTGCAATTAAATTTTGTGTTGAAATTGATCTTCAGAAGCCTATGTGTAACTATATTAGACTGGGTTCAGTTTCAAACAATAGGAAATATCTTATAGAATTTAAGGATGTCCCCCTCTATTGTGATCACTGTGCCAAGTTAGGACATTCTCTAAGTCAATGTAGAGCTATCCCACAAAATATTAATGGCAAATCAGTGGAAAATACTAATGATAAATCAGTGGAAAATCACATTGCCCAGGGCCGAATTCATTCCCAGTGGCAGGCTACTGGCAACAAGTTTAGCAATCCTCCTCTGATCTTCTTAGGTAATCAGATTGACACCTCCTCCCAGAAAAAAGACAGTGTTGTCAACCAGAGAGCTACATCAATCTCCCCCCTAAACCTTGACACCAACTCCTCCTAGAGGTCAACAGAGTGCCTAGAAATAACTGCTTACAATCACCTGCTCAGTTACCCAGAATCCAACCTCAGGAAGGCCCTGATAACTCCATCTCAAAGCTTTTAAATGCTACGGCACTGTCCAAATCTACCCCCATTGCCTATGCAAAAGACGATATCCAAATTGGCTCACTCAAGCTAAGCCTGAACCAATCCCCCACTAATAACCCCCCACTTTCCCTACAGGATAAAATGGAAAATAGGTTTTCTATTTTGCAGGATATAGATAATCTCCCATAGGGTAATAAAGAACTGGAAGTGCTGGATTCTGAGGATGAGGCTACTGTCAGTCACCCTGATATCACAGCTTCTCATGCGATGAAGCTCAATGGTAAGAATTCCCAAAAAGGTAAGTCTAAGATTAAAAAGAATAATTACTTTAGCCAGCTGAATAAGATGATGCTCAGATTAGCTACAAAGAGTCATAAATCTGGTGAACAATGACACACACTCTAACTGTCAATTTTTTAGTCTGGAATCTTCTACGCTAAGGCTATTTAATCTAATTAAGCTTAAGAAAATTCAACTCCTTTGTATAATTGAACCAATGCATGATAACACTCAATGTCATACACATATGGATAAGCTCAAGTTCTCTCATAATTTGACTCTCCATAATGGAAAAATATGGCTTATGTGGACTAATTCAATTTCTGTCACACTCATCTCTCACCATGAACAATTTCTACATGTTAAGATAGCACACAAATCTCTACATTTAGATATTGAGGCGGTTTTTGTTTATGCACTTAGAAACAGAGAGGGTAGGAAGTGTTTATGGAAAGATCTGACTAGCATCACTAGAGGAGAAACCATATTTATAGGTGATTTCAATACCATCACCACACTCTCAGAGTATAGAGGCCCTAGCTCCCCTTCTTTAGGTAGTATTAGAGACTTTAATAACTGGATTAGTTCCTCCGGTGTTCAGGAAATCAACACAGTTGGAAATCTTTTCACATGGTGCAATTCGAGACTTAGGAATCCTACCTCCGAAAGACTTGATAGAGGCCTTTGTACAATTTCATGGAGCTATAAATGCCCTTCATCCTCTATCCAAATCCTGAATAGGAAAACCTCAGATCACTCCCCTCTTCTACTTCAGGTATCTACCTTGACTAATTCCCAACCTAAACCTTTTAGATTTATAATTACTTGGTTTAATAGGCCAGAATTCACAAATCTAATTAGGGAAAACTGGGAAAAACCTCTTTCTGAGTCTGGAATGCTTAGATTCTATCTAAAATTAGTTAGACTTAAGAAGGTGATAAAAATCTGGAATAGAGATTGCTTTGGAAATATATATGCTAACGTAATCTCAGCAGAGGAAGCTTTAAGACTTCAGGAACTTGTCTTTCATTCGACCCCCTCAGACTCTGAACTTATCAAATTAAATGAGAAAAAAGATTTACTACTTAGAGCCCTTAAAGAGAAGGAAAAATTTTTGAAGCAAAAAGCACGATCTAAATGGCATAAACTAGGAGATAATAACACCCAATTTTTCCACAAGACTGTTCAAGAGAGAAACTGTAAGCTTCAGATCACTAAGATTAAAAACAGGGAAGGGCAGTGGCTAAACTCAAATTCAGACATTCAAAAGGAAGCTATTACCTATTTTTCTGATCTGTTAACTGAGCTTAACCAAACAGCGAATGATACCTACTATCCTCACTTCCTCAGTCAAATCCCAAGCATCATCACAGACCAGGACAATCAGGCTTTATCCATACCAGTCTCAGAAGCTGAACTGGAGTCTGTGATTAAGGGTTTGAATAAAAATAGTAGTCCAGGTCCAGATGGTTTTTCAAATAAATTCTATTGTAAGTGCTGGACTATTATAAAAAAAGGATCTAATTGAAGCTGTGAATGAATTTATTTTAGGCGTAGATTTGCCAAGGGGTATAGCTAGTACCTGGATAACCCTAATTCCAAAGAAGGCTACACCTTGCTCTTTTGATGATTTCAGACCAATTAGTTTATCTAATGTTATAAATAATATATGCTCAAAGATATTAATGGAAAGATTAAGGCCTCACATGGATAAACTAATCTCCCTAAACCAATCTGCCTTTATGAAAGATAGAGACATTTCAGACAACATTCTCTATTTGCAGGAAATGATAAGATATCTAGATAAAAAGAGTAGAGTCCCAAACTGTATACTCAAATTGGATCTAAGGAAAGCTTTTGACAGAGTAAACTGGGATTTCCTTAGGAATTTTTTGACTAGGTTTGGATTCAGTGGTCATTTCTTAAATGCTGTAATGAACAATCTTTCACAAGCTTATTTCTCAGTCCTAATCAATGGCAATCCAATGGGCTTTTTCAGAGCCACTAGAGGCATCAAAAAAGGTGATCCCCTCTCTCTATTCCTCTTCAATATTTTCTCAGAGGCCTTTTCTAGGAGCCTCTCCTTTATTTTTTGGAATAAGAGCCTCTCATATTATCAACTGCCAGCTTCAGTTCCAGCTGCCTCTCATTTAATGTATGCTGATTATACAATCATTTTCATGCAAGCCTCTAAGACTAATCTCATTAAGATTAAAGCATTCCTAGAGATCTTTGAATATACCTCAGGTCAAAAATTTAATTTTGACAAATCTGATTTCTACTTAAGTAAAAGGGCCACAATAGCTAAATGGAATCAGGTGAAGATGAACTTGAAAATGAAAAAAGGATCCTTTCCCTTTAAATACTTAGGTTGCCCTATTTTCAAAGGTAGAACTTTAAATAGATACTTCCAACCTTCGATGAAAAATTTTGATAAAAAGTTACAAAACTGGAAAAATAAATGGCTAAGTTCAAGGGGTAAATTGATTCTAATCAATTCTTATTTATACTCCATGCCTCAGCATATATGGACTGTTACCAAACCCCCAAACCACATAATAAAGACCCTAGAGAGAAAAATGGCTATATTTTTCTGGGGAGAGATGGATGGTAAAAAGAACAAGAGTTGGAAAAAATGGTCTGATTTAGCTGTACCAATAGCTCAGAATGGCCTAGGTTTCAGATCAATCTGAGCCATTATTGATTCCTGTTCCCTCAAATTGTGGTGGAAGAGCCAGTTAGGTATTACAATGTGGGCAAAATTATTATAGGGCTTACCACAATCACATAGGAAATCAATTACTTGGAGAAGAATCTGTTCTATGAACCCTTTTGTTGAAAATAATACTCTTATCATCCACGACAAAGGCAATTGCAATCTTTTAACTGCTAACTGGTGTCCCAATGGCCCTCTCTCTAACTATATCCCCAGCCACATCTCTTCTGCACTAATCTATTGTTCTTTGGCAAATTCATTAGTAACAAAGCTTCCGTTTTAGCCCAGTTTTCACCATACCTAGAACATGATACTCTTTCCTTTCTTCAGGAAGCTGAAATTACACAAGATAGGAAGGATAGGTTAATAAGGAAACTAGAAAAGTCATGGGCCTTCACTTTCAAGTCAGCTTATAAGGAACTCACACTCACATCAGGTAATTTTCCAGCTTCCAAGTTTATCTGGAACACTGCATTACAGAAAAAGGTCTCTATATTCACATGGAAAATGCTACACTCTTTTCTACCATTCGATAATGTGCTAATTAAGTGTGGTTTTAGCCTTGCTTCTAAATGTCCAGCATGTTATCATTCAGATTCCATTCAACATTTCTTCATATCCTATCCTCTTGCTCAATCTGTATGGAATAAATTGGCAGCTTTACTGGACTTTCATCTTAACCATCAACATTCCATCATTGATAGATTCTTTCTCTTCTGGAATAGTCATGATCTACCTAAATGGCACCAACTGATTTGTAATATTCTCCCTCCTCTGATTTGCTGGTGTCTTTGGAAGGCACAGAATTGGTTCTTATTTGATCAGAAGCTTTTTTCTCCAGACCTTGTATGTAAGGATGTTTATGATCAAATTAAACTGTTCCTCTATGCTAAATCTTCCCACCTAGTCTCCCTTCCAGCTTCTCCAACCAGCCTTAGGCATCTGGCTCCATACATTAGACCACCCCAAAGCCAAATATTTCTACTGTTTTCTGGGAAAGGCCTAGATTGCGTTCAATAAAAATCAACATAAATGCATCTTGGTACCCTAGCAATGCTGCAGCAGGGCTAATTGCAAGGAATAGTTCTGGATCACCACTCCTGATTAAATCAACAACAGTTACTGCTTCCCCTCCACTCCAAGCTGAGATCTTAGCCATACTATGTTCCTGCCAAACCTTTCCGCAACTTGATCAAACTTTCACAATCGAATCTGACTCCATGTTGGCAGTTAAAATGGTAAGGATCCCTATACTGCAAATTGGCCCATGTTTGATCTAACCTCGAAAATACATTTCCTCTTAAGGAATGCTGAGCTTAAACATGTTTTTAGAGAATGCAATTCAGTGGCAAATGCAATTGCCAAACATCACTCTACTCATAATCAGAGCCTTAGCCTTTCTAATGTTCCAATACATATCAAAGGCCTAATTTCTTTAGATAAAGAGCATACTCTCTATATTAGAATGCATAAAAATGGCTCTTCATAGGATTGATACTGCTGACAAAGTCTTCCTACTCCCTGCAGGTTCATTGAAAGGCTTCCAAGCTACTATTTTGGCACCAAAACCTTTCTTAAGCCTCGGACACTGGAGGCCTCGAGCTCTCACGCACTCGAGGTCTCAAGCGTAGGAGCCCTCGAGCTATGGACCCACTCAAGCACTCAAGCTCTCGAGCTCTGCCGCCCTCGAGCCATCAGGCACTCGAACCATCAAGCACTCAAGCACTCGAGCCCTTGAACCGTCAAGTCTCGAACACTGGATACCTCGTGTACTGAAGGCCTCGAGCTCTCGAGCTCTTGTTGGTTCGAGCGTAGGAGGACTAGAGCATTGGACCCACTCGAGCACTCAAGCTCTCGAGCTCGGCCGCCCTCGAGCCATCAGGCACTCGAACCATCAAGCACTCAAGCACTCGACCCGTCGAGTCTCAAATAGTATACCTCGAGCCCTCGAGCATTGGAGCCCTCGAGCACTGTAGCCCTCGAGCATTGGAGCCCTCGAACACTGGAGCCCTTGAGTACTGGAGCTCTCGAGCACTAGAGCCCTCGAGCACCGGAGCCCTCGAGCACCGGAGCCCTCGAGCACTGGAACCCTCGAGCACTGGAACCCTCAAGCACTGGAGCCCTCGAGCACCGGAGCTCTTGCGCACTGGAGCCCTCGAGCACTGGAGCACTCAAACTCTAAAGACACTGGATCCCTTGAGCACTGAAGACACTGGATCCCTCGAGCATTGGAGCCCTCGAGCTCTGGAGCCATCGAGCACTGAAGACACTGGAGCCCTCGAGCACTGGAGCCCTCGAGCTCTGGAGCCATCGAGCACTGGAGCCCTCGAGCACTGGAGCCATCGAGCACTGTAGCAGCCCTTGAACTGGAGTCCTTATGCATTCGAGCCCTCGAGCCCCCAAGCCCTCGAGCTCCAAAGACACTGGATCCCTCGAGCACTGAAGACACTGGATCCCTCGAGCACTGGAGCCCTCAAGCTCTGAAGCCATCGAGCACTGGAGCCCTCGTGCACTGGAGCAGCCCTCGAACTGGAGTCCTCGTGCACTCGAGCCCTCGAACACCCAAGCCCTCGAACCCTAGTACCATCGAGTCGTGGAGCCCCCGTCTCACTGGATACCTCTAATATCTCCAGCCCTGCCGCCCTCGAGCCATCAGGCACTCGAACCAATCAACACTCAATCACTCGAACCTCGAACCATCGAGCCTCGACCCCTCGAGACCTCGACATACCAAGTACTACTTCCTCTCCTTTTGAATCACTAGTCCACTAGTATTAGATATTTCTTTTGAAGGGAACGAGGTTGCGTTATCGATGTAATATTTCAAAAACATTATTGTACATCTTTCGGTTCTAAATAGGTTTGGGGAACCTAATAAATATCCCCCACTTCAAGGTGCATTTAAAAAAAAAAATGAACAGATGACGACACAAAACACAAGCATGACTGTCAAACAATAAAATAAGTCAAAATCATCAAGCCGTCCTACATATACAGGTGACATATGTGGTGACAAACAAAAATCATCGTTGCTGTAGGTGAGCCAGAGATGCATGGTTCAAGACAAATGAAGCAATTGAGGATTGAAGATGACCCATCTTTGACTCCGTCATGCATTGTCAAGAAAATTGCAAGTGTAGATATTAATAGACTGCGTTGAATTTTTAAGCAGAACAAATGAGGGTTTCCTATCCATCATTATGCTTTAGCACCAAAATATTTACAGCTCAAGAAAATATGATCAATCATTTATGCAAATTAGCAGCGACCTTTTCAGATCTCTTCGCCGATAATTATGCATGTGGACACTATTTATTTTAATCATTTTCATCCCACAAATATTTTCTCCAATGTTTTTGTTGGTATGTCTTGAATACTGTAATATCCGCTTCTGCGACCCTGGCCTGGGGGTCCGGGGGGCGGCAGACGCCCCCCGGCTAAACGGGGGTCTGTAAACACTAATTATGTTCTGCACTTAGATAGGTAGAAATCTGGCCAATTTCTTGGCGTCTGTAACTTGCTACCTACTATAGTGAATCTGTCTCCCGTGGATGTAGCCAAAATTGGTGAACCACGTAAATCCCGTGTCTTGTTATTTTCGTTCATATTTTCTGTTCTTTCTCCATTCCGCACAACAAACTGGTATCAGAGCGGTTTCTTTTTCCGGTGAGATCCATAGTGGGTGTATCGGATTCTGGGCTCATCAGATCGGGGCTGATCGGGGAGAAAGATGTTTGGGTTGAACGTGAAGATCGACAAGTTTACTGGGAGAAACAGTTTCAGTTTATGGCAGATCAAGATACGAGCTTTGCTGAAACAGCAAAGTTTGCGGGCTCCGCTGACGAAGGATTTCACGAGTAGTTCTGGCGATGTGGCGGGTCTGGAAGAAAAGGCACACTCGACGATTATGCTGTGTCTCGCGGACGAAATCATCACTGAGGTCTCAGATCAGGAAACTGCTGCACAACTGTGGCTGAAGTTGGAGAGTTTGTATATGACGAAATCTCTAACCAAGCTGCTTCTGAAACAACGCCTCTTCGGTCTCCGAATGGAGGAAGGTACGCAACTCAGAGACCATCTAGAGCAATTGAACACTTTGTTATTAGAAATGTGAAATATAGATGTGAAAATTGAAGATGAAGATGCTACTTTGATTTTGCTAGTATCTTTACCGCTTTCGTATGAGAATTTTGTTCAGTCATTTATTGTTGGTAAAGATTCCGTGTCTCTGGAGGAAGTTAGATCCTCTCTCCATTGCAGAGAGTTGCGACATAAGGCAAACAGTACAGGTACAGAAAGTCAGGCCTCTGGCTTGTTTGCTAGTGGCGGAAACACAAAGGGCAAGGGAACCGGCAGTAAGAAGAAGGGCAAGAAGTCATCTTCAAAGGGTCCTAAGGCCAATGATGTTTGTAACTACTGTAAGGAGAAGGGGCATTGGAAAAAGGAGTGTCCGAAGAAGGCTAGTAAATCTGGGAGTACATCTGGTACTGCTGCTGTGGCAGAAGGGGATTTCAGTTCTGAAGATGATTTTGCTCTAGCTGCTACTGGGCAAAATAATCATCCTAATGCGTGGTTTCTTGATTCTGGGGCATCTTACCATATATGCCCAAAGAGAGATTATTTCTCAACTTATGAGCAAGCTAAGGGCATCATTACTACGGCAAATGGAGTTGCGTGCAAGGTAGTTGGGATTGGTTCAATCAAGATCAGGATGCATGATGGTAGTTTCTGTACTTTGAACGATGTCAGGCATGTTCCATCGATGACAAAGAATCTAATTTCTCTTCCTACGTTGGATAGAATGGGTTTCGTCTACTCAGGGAGTGATAGAGTTCTGTGTCTGCAGAGGTTCTAGGCTGGTTCTGAAAGGTGTTCTGCATGGTACTTTGTATTTTCTACAAGGTTCCACAGTTATGGATTCTGTTAATGTTGCATCTTCGGAGGTTCACCAGGATGATATGACTAAGTTATGGCATATGAGGCTTGGTCACATGGGTGAAAGAGGGATGCAGATTCTGTCGAAGAATGATCTTCTTGGTGGCCACAAGGTGAAGAGCTTGGACTTCCGTGAGCATTGTGTTTTTGGGAAGCATCATCACAACAAGTTTCCTAAAGCGATTCATAGAACAAAGGGCACATTGGATTACATCCATTCTGATTGTTGGGGACCTTCCCGAGTTGAGTCACTGGGAGGTCACTGCTACTTTGCTTCTCTGATTGATGATTACTCAAGGATGACTTGGGTTATCATGATGAAACATAAGAGTGAAGCTTTCTCAAAGTTCAAGGAGTGGAAAGCTTTGGTGGAAAATCAGACCGGGAAGAAGATCAAGAGGCTTCGAACTGATAATGGGCTGGAATTCTGCTCATCTGAGTTTGATCAGTTTTGTAGGGATAAAGGGATTGCCCGTCATCATACAGTCAGGAATACGCCACAGCAGAATGGCGTAGCTGAGCGGATGAATCAGACATTGCTGGCAAGAGTGAGGTGCATGCTCTCTAATGCTGGTTTGGAAAGGAGATTCTGGGCAGAGGCGGTGAGTACAGCTTGTTACTTGATAAACCGCGGGCCTCACACGGGTATAGAGTGCAAAATACCTATGGAGTTGTGTTCAGGTAAAGTTGTTGATTACTCCAAGTTAAAAGTTTTTGGTTGTACATCTTATTATCATATTAGTGATGGTAAGTTAGAGCCCCGAGCCAATAAGGGTGTCTTTGTGGGTTATGGAGATGGAGTTAAAGGCTCCAGGATATGGTCTCCATCTGAGAAGAGGGTTATTCTGAGTAGGGACATTGTCTTTGATGAAAATTCTTTGCTTAGATCTATGGTGAAGCCCACAGTTGTGCCAGAAACTAGTGGAGTTGATAAACAGGTGGAGCTTGATGTCACTCAAGGTGAAAATAGATTGGAACAATTTGAGGTGGATCAAGAGCCACAAACAGAATCTGAGTTACCGGAATCTCCACCACCAGATCCTCAACCATTAGGAGCTATAGTCCGCAGTTTAGCTCGGGATCAACCCAGGAGGGTTGTAGTTGGGGCGCCCAAGAGATATGGGTTTGAGGATATGGTGGGATGCACTACAGGTTGCTGAGGAGGTGGATACTCATGAGCTATCCACCTATAGACAAGCTGTTTCAGATACTGATGCTGACAAATGGTTTGTAGCAATGGGAGATGAGATAGAGTCCCTCCAGAAGAATCAGACATGGGATTTGGTTCAACAGCCTCAAGGGAGAAAGGTTATCACTTGCAAATGGGCTTTCAAGAAAAAGGAAGGGATATCACCTACAGAGGGAGTCAAGTACAAGGCTAGAGTTGTTGCTAGAGGTTTCAGTCAGAGAGAGGGAGTAGATTACAATGAGATTTTCTCACCAGTGGTCAGACACACTTCCATCAGGGTGTTGCTGGTTATAGTGACACATCAGGATTTGGAGCTTGAACAACTTGATGTGAAGACCGCTTTTCTACATGGAGAGTTGGAAGAAGAGATATACATGACTCAACCAGATGGTTTCCAAGTTCCTGGCAAGGAAAAATATGTTTGCAAGTTGAAGAAGTCCTTATATGGGCTTAAGCAGTCTCCGAGGCAGTGGTACAAGAGATTTGATAGCTACATGCTTGAGTTGGGCTACACAAGGAGTTCATATGATTGTTGTGTCTACTACAACAAGTTGAGAGATGAGTCATTCATTTATCTGGTGTTTTATGTAGACGACATGTTGATAGCCTCAAAGAGTAAGCATGAGGTTCAGAAGTTGAAAGGACTTCTTAGTGCTGAGTTTGAGATGAAGGATCTGGGTGCAGCTCGGAAGATACTAGGAATGGAGATTCTTAGGGATCGAAGTCAGCGGAAGCTTTTCTTGTCACAGAAAGGCCACATTCAGAAAGTGTTGGCTAGGTTTGGCATGTCTACAGCGAAGCCTATAGACACTCCTAGTGCTGCAAATATCCATCTCACCACCATGTTTGCTCCTCCGTCAGACGAGGAGAAGGAGTATATGTCTCGGGTTCCTTATGCCAGCTCGGTGGGGAGTTTGATGTATGCTATGGTTTGCACGAGGCCAAATTTAGCACAGGCAGTCAGTGTTGTGAGCAGGTTCATGGGGCAACCGGGAAAGGAACATTGGCAAGTTGTGAAGAGGATTTTCAGGTATCTTAGAGGTACGTCTGATGTGGGTCTCATTTATTGAGGTGATACCGAGTGCTTAGTTACAGGCTACTCTGATTCTGATTATGCTGGTGATGTTGACATGAGGAGATCGATGACTGGTTATGTATTCACTTTGGGAGGTTCTGTGGTTAGCTGGAAGGCGACTTTGCAACCTACAGTGACGTTGTCTACTACGGAAGCAGAGTACATGGCTCTGACAGAGGCTGCAAAGGAGGGAATATGGCTGAAAGGGCTAGTTAGTGATCTTGGTCTACATCATGATCAGGCTACTGTGTACTGTGACAGCTTGAGTGCAATCTGCCTAGCCAAGGACCAGGTCCATCATGAGAGGACCAAGCATATTGATGTCAGATATCATTTCCTGAGGAGTGAGAGGAGAATCAGGGTGAAGAAAGTGGGAACTGCTGATAACCCCACTGATATGTTCACCAAACCTGTTCCACAAAGCAAGTTTCAACATTGTTTGGACTTGCTGAACATCAGAGATGATTAGGTGCTCTATGGGTAGTCCCGGGAGTGGAGGGCGAACTCTACTCATCTGGCACTGTAATGGTGCATCTGGAGTTTTCTACTTTGAGGATTCAAGTCAAGGTGGAGATTTGTTGGTATGCCTTGAATACTGTAATAGCCGCTTCTGCGACCCTGACCTGGGGGTTCGGGGGGCGGCAGACGTCCCTGGCTAAACGGGGGTCTCGCTGTTCTTTCTCCATTCTGCACAACAGTTTTCTTATTATGTCATACACCGTGCTTCAGGTGAACAAAGAGCGTGCGAAATAGCACTATCGACGTGCTTGAGAAAATGCACTACCTGAGCACGTTCTAAACAAATAAAATACAGCAAAACAGGGCCGTCTCCGACATTTCGGAGGCCCTGTGCAAATGAAAAATGAGGCCCCTAAATATATTAATGTAAAATTTTCATATAAGAATTATATCAAGAGTGTGTCTCTTGAAAGACGGTCTTTCCATAAGTCATGGAAAGACCAAGGTTTAAAGTGTAAATTAGAAGAAACTAAGATAAAATTTTCGGGTTGCATGAACCGGGTTATAAATTTTATAACTACTACATGTTGCATACTAAAATTTTAATGTTGCAATTAAGACCTTTTACCTTTTATTATTCGAATTAAACCCCGTCTTTCCATAAGTTTATGGAAAGACCGTCTTTCCCAAGACTTTGCCTTATATCAATACGATATTACAAATTTTCTAAACAATACGATATTACAAATTTTCTAAACAATACGATATTACAAATTTTCTATATATATAATACCTAATAATATAATTTTGGGGCCCCAGAAATTTTGGGGCCCTGTTCAACAGTACCGGTTGGGCCATATAAAGGCCGGCCCTGCAGCAAAATAATACCATCTGTGCATGATTGTTTTGTGTGAAATAATAAAATGATGATAGTTATATTTAGTCACGAATATGTCAAAAAATTTGTATATTAAGGGATTAACTATGTTGATGTGATGGTCCAATAGTATACAAGTGTCAAACAGTTTAAGAAAAAAAATAAGAAAAGAAATTAGAGATCTAAAACTACCTTTTAGTTCCTGATTCGTATACACTTGTCAAAATGTTATTAGACCATTACCCCAATATAGTTAATCCCCTAACCACTACTGGAAAATAGGTACATACACACCGGTAAAAAATTATGAGTACAAAATACCGGTGCAAAGGTATACAACTGCTACCACTCCAAGACAGAGGTATTTGCACCGGTAATTTAGGGCAAAAACACCGGTATTTTGGCCCCCCAAAATACCGGTGCTTAAGTATAGGGGTGTAAAAATGAAACACATTTGCACTGGTAAAATGAACCGTTGTAGAAAATTATTTGCACCGGCATCTTAGACCGGTGTATGAATTTTGGAATCACAATATATTCGCACCGGTATTATTTGAAACACTGGTGTAGACATTTTGCACCGGTATTTAACATATGAACCGGTGTAAAACCGTGATTTGTACACCGGTATTAAATATAGCACAAGTCTTTCTTTTGTAGTCGAAATATTATTTTTTGCACCAGAATAGATTGCACCAGTATGTTTATTACACCAGTTAGTTTACTTTATGCACCGGTATTATTTAAATAATTAAAAATAAATTATTTAAAATGTGAAATATTTTTACACCGATACATTCATTTTGATACTGGTGTATTATTTGGTTAAATTTTGCAATGCCCAATTTATTTTTCGATGGTCCCTCCCAGAACATTTCTGGGGTAACAAAAACCAGAGATACTTGTGAACTATTGTAAATTAAGAAATTTGAAACATCATATTATGAAAATATCACTCACAAAACATGCAAAATTTATTCAAACTATAAAATAGAAGAACTATCTTAAGAATGGAATGAAACAAAGTAAAAAATCACACAAGTTTAGTATGACCAAACACCATCCATATAATTCTAATATCATCAACCATTCAAAATAAATCATCAACCTATTATGTCGTTCTTATCATCTAGAAGTAGCAACGTAGTGTTCGCCTACTGCTGGTAGAGTCTGAGCCAAGCCCCACACCATCTCTCTGCTACACCTTGATTTTCGTACACATGGTACGACCCTTTGCCCTATGGAAAAATTTGTTAATTTCAAACTTACACTTTTAGTCAATAATCTTGCGTTTACTAGAATTTAATAATAACAAATTTTGAGATGCAAGGTTTACCTCCAAGATATTGTTTTTCTCTGGGTGATTAACAAATTCTTCCATGAATAGCATGATGGAGTACCCGCATTTCCACGAACCATTCTGGGTTCGGTACTGCACAGGAAAGGTAAATGTAATTACTAACCCTAAACATATAATTTGAGGGATGAAATGACAGAATGACTTACCATGATTTTGTTGATTTTTTTAGTGTAGTTGGGTTCTGGCTCCGTCTTTCTCTTCTCCTTTTGGTATGCGCAAGCAAGCCTGTAAAAAATTAACTTAAAATGGTTACTTCTTCCTATTATTACAAAACTAGGATTTTTGATTTGATTGATTGAAATACCTAGAAATGATCTTGAGTTCGACCAAGTTGTTGGTTTGATACCCCCTGACAATGTGTCCAAAGTGAAAACCTCCCCCATTCTGGGACGGATAATGATGAGGTACCAATGATATTTTTCGGAAAATTATGTTGAAAAATTAATGAAACGAAAGTGGTTTGAAATGTGAATGTAATTATCAGGAAGAAATACTTACATTCTTATGCAGAGTACGATGTAGAACTCAGCATCCGTTGCCTTCATTGTTTCCCAAATTAGTTTGAAACGGAATTCGACATCCTTCTTGAAGTTGTTCAGGTTGCCACAGTTGGATGGGCAGAATTGGACGCAGCCTTAATTAGTTTTCCATATTTTCTCCCACAGGTGCCTGTAACGTTAATGATACTGAAAATTAATTCCTGATTAATTTAAAAAAATATTAAGGTGGTAAGTTTTGAAACTCACCCCATCCACACATCGACCTACACATTATCGATCAAGGTCATCGAACGCATGTTCCCCAGTTTCTTCCCAAACTCGACCATAACTTCTTTTCCAACACCGCATGTGTAATGGCATGCCAATGTCAATTGTCGGAACACTGGGAAGAACATGCAGTCCTTATTCTTTATCATTTCTAAGATAGCGACATTTTCTTCCTTTATGAATTGCACCATGATCAGCCAATTTGTCAGGTCTCATTTGTTGACAATCTGCGAATGTGAAATGATACGAAATGATCACTTGAGCATGTAGTATTGAACCGTCATTCTTAATGAATAATAATGGTGCTCATTTTAGTGAAATACCTGTTTTGGCAGCCTATTTAATCTTGGTCTTGTAGATGGCCGGAAATTAGCCGTCGACTGGGATTTTTGCTTGCCAGTATCCGTTACAAGGATTAATGAACACAGATATGCAAAAGTACTTTGAGGAATAGAAAAATAATGTGTTACAAGAATGTACCTCATCGTTGCTGGTGAGAATCATAACCTCCTCCTCATCGTCGTCCGTATCACCTTCGGCACTGATATCATCGATGTCATTCAGTTGCTCATATGCCTTACCCATTAAGGACACCGGTCAAACCACGATGCTATTGAGCGCCTATCTAACATTATCGAAGTGGTGGTCTGCCGAGGGCAATCCCACCCTAGGACGGAGGACTGAATCGCATACTCTTAAACGAGAAATACTTCCTTGTTGGGCATCCCGCGATGAGATACCTGTCACAACCCATTGGAGACCATTTTCTTCTTCCCGAAAATGTCTTTATTGAATGTATAGGACATGCATAGATTAATGAAGATATACCTCTTCATCTCCTTCTCCGGTGCTTGGGCTATTCACCCGACTTTGTAGCAGCTGAACCAATGTCATCCATCGCCTTCTATATAAAATTCTGGAGATTGTCAAGGCTTGGTGGAATCTGAACACCGCTTGCAGATGCTAAGCCCTTCACAAATTGCTCCATGTACAATACCATGGCTTTCATGACCGGTTGATCGTTAGATGGTCTCCTCTAGGTTGTCTCTTTGGCTGAGGAACCGCTACCGTACTTACTGGGGAAAGATGAGGAACAACCATCGTTGTGGGTAGATCCATCTGAGTTCCCCTATACCTACCCGGGTGAGCCTTCTTCTTTGTCCCTTTTATGAGGATGTCTTCACCCGGCTGCAGTTCCAATGCTCATTTTTCCTTACGCTCGTTCAATTTCAACTGAGAATCACATAGGAACATAATTTTTTATAGGAATAATGTTAAATACCCTTAAAAATTAATTTAAATGGTCAATTTTAGCGTAACTTACAACGTCTGGTGCGATCTTCTCAACCTCTTTCGATGTGTATAACCATTTCTCGTCTTTGTTTGCCTCAAGATAGAAAAGAGATCTGTCAGGTGTGAAATCCTTTAGACTGAGATATTCCTCAATCTCCTCGTCAGTGAATCGCTCGGCGGTCAACCTAAATCTCTCCTTCTCCTTATACTCCTTATTCAATTTGTCACAGATGTATCGATTACTCCTTCTGCCAATGTGGTGCGTGTAATCCCTGCCCTTGTTGCTTTCAATATTTGTCACCCGGAGCCTCTAATATCATTGTTATAAATAAAAATTTAGTTGAATAGAATTTGTGGGAAACATAACTCTCAACAAGTATTAATTTTTTCATCATACTTGAAAATCCGGATGCCGGTGCCTTTTTTCAATCAAGTGCCATTCGTCTTCACCCATCCACTTGTACGTCTCCCATGATGGTATTCCAGTTTTATTGATACCTTTGTCCACATCGTGAATAAAACTATTTTCCACCTCTGTCTTTCAATTCCCATGTTAGTTTTTTGACCTTTCTGTAACCTCCTTCTTCAGTATTTCTAGTTGCTCGTCTGTGATAGGTGTTTCAATTATGAACTTCTCCTGGAACGAATCATATGAAAATGCATGTCATTAATCATGTCTTCACTAAGACTTTACCATGAATAAAATTATTAAATTACAATTGTCGAGAATATTACCAGAACATCCTTCCATGCCTCTTCCTAACATCTTCAAGGACATCGCTCTAGTGTTCGCATGCTCCAAATCTGATGCAGCGCCGGAAAGCATAATTGCCATAAGTGTGCCACACTGACCAATTCTTAATGCATACCGCTTGATTCCCACGGAACTCATATGCAACAGGAGTTGGAGTGTTATGCTTTGTCAACATCACAGGCTGGCACGTGTAAGTTCCTTATCTCCTCTAATAAATTTTTACCTCAAACTTGTCCCATCCTTCTCCATTTTTCCCTTTATTTTTTGTCAAGTCGTCGTCCACTTCATCAACAATTGGTCTTCCTTTGATGGTGCTCTTTCCCTTTCCTTTACAAATTGGTGCGTTGGCCAACTGTATACCAACATCTTCTCCTTCAACATCCTCTATAATAACATCACTATGCTCCGAAGTATCTTCCTTCTCTTCATTAGTTGGGTCATTTTTTTGTGTTTCTTCTTCCTCAAATTTTATCTTCAACGGGATCCTTTTTGGCGGAGGTTCTTGGTCCGCCACATCAACCTCCTTATTGACCACATATTTCACCTCCTCCTCATTCTTTATAACCAGTTCCTTCCTTTTCGTGTTTAATTTCCCCTTATTCAGCGGCATCTAAAACAGTAGAATAGAAGATTATCAATCCATACAATAACGGTACTTAAAGATCAACATTGATAGAACGTGGCGTAGAACTTGAACAACAAATTCATAAAACTTTTGAGCAAAACATGGCATAGTAATTGAACAATTCATACACAAAACTACATTATGTAAGGCATAAAAGTTTATATAACATGGAATCGAACTTGAACAGTTAAGGCATGGAACTTGATATAGAATCAAATGGAACCTTATAAAAGTTGATAGAACCATACCAATGTCTTTGGATTCATATAAAAGGCCTACAACCGAGCAATTATCACTCCCCCCTAATGTGGATACGTCAAATTCTTCGTGCGCTTGGATCTTTTCTTACTCGAGGGCGAGTAAGGTTTAAGTGCGGAGAGGTTTGACGTGTCCATTTTATGTGCATATTTTAGTACTTTTTAGGATCACTTTTGTGATCTTTTGTTATCAAGAGCTTGTATTTTACCTTGAAATTCTCTTAGGAGAGGTAAGAGCGAATTTACGTTCTTTTACCTTTTTATAAGTGGATTTTGTATGACAAAGGAAGAACATCGAGACTTCATGACCAGAGACAATTGAAGATCACATTTTGAAGACTTTGAAGATTTGAAGACTAGCTTTGAAGATTGAAGACAAAAATAATCGAGGGTTTGAAGGCAAGGCGACACAAGGGTGAAAATGGGTGGCCCGCCTGGGCGAGTCCATTCCCGCCCGGGCGGGAGCCTGCTACACTTTTGATTTTTTTCTTTTCTTTTCATCCCTCATGCACTATAAAATGAATTTTTGGCTCCTTCTTGTCTGAATTCTTCTCTCTCCAAACCCTAGGCTCTTCATCTTTTTGATCTTTTATCTTTTCATTTCTCTATGCATTTGTTTATGGATGTTGGTATGATTTTTATTAGCTAATCTAGTTCTTCGGAGAAATTGACAAAGGCTTCCAAGCCCATGTCTTAAGAACAATTTGTAGCCTGTTTGATACTCTTACTATTATGCATTTATGTAGCATTGAATGTGTTTGTTAATGTTATTAATGTTCTTGAAAGCTTAAGTATATGAAGTACTTCTATGATATGCTTGTTAGGGTTTGGGGAAATGGGTTGATTTCCCCTTTTCTTGATAGGAATCCAAATGTATGGTTTAGAGCTTTTGATTGTGTTGATGGATTGATAATTGCTAGATGAATATGATATTGGTGAACTCTTTGTCATGTTTGTTTCTTGTAGCAAAGGAGAAAAGCCTATGAATGTCGATCATTCTTGACTAATCTTGTGTAAATGCATGAATTGGTTAGATGCTTAGACATGGTGTTGTGTTTATAAGTGTTGCCAAGCTTGTTGATTCTTCGTGCTCAATGCCATCAATGGAATACTTTTAGTCGTGTTTTGACTAAGGGAGTCATTGGTGAGGTTTTACCGAAGATGTCGAATTCACTCTTGCAAACTACTATCTAAGAAGGATAGAAGTTTAGTCTTCACAACAAGTAGTGAAAGTAGAAAATAGGTTGCATGTTCAATGAAGGACAAGAGGCTTGGAAGTGGAAGTCAATTGCGCCCAAGGTTCCATTAATTGTTGGTTTAATCACCCTTTACTTTGCTAATTGTTGTCTTTCAATTTGATAATTTAGGATCAAAGTCCAACCAAACCTCCCTTTTTACATGCTTTTATATGTATCTATATATGTATATGCTTAGTATATTTTATCATATATATGTTTAAACACTTGAAAAAATCCCTCTGCTCGTGGATGACCCCAACTTGTCATTATCTACTTAATTGTAGATAGGAAACATTAGGACTTATAAATATTTACTTTGAAAGGTACGGCTACGAACTCCCAGTAGACCCTACTGGTGAACGGAAGGCCCTGTAAAACCAACAGTGAATGTTTGCACTGTATTCCCAAAATTTTACTATTGCATACAAATTTACTTGGGGAATCTCCATAGCTCCTATTGCTACAATATTTTTTAATTCCAGCTATTTTTGGAATATAATGCACCAAATTCGGCAGTCCTGAAGTAACCACTTAGGCCAACTACGTCCAGCCTATCATTTTTGTCTTCATGAATGCATTTGTCCGATGGAATTTCAAATCACGGGGGTGTACACATTTTTTATTCGACCCATCATTGTGCATGTTTGTCAAAAGTAAAAATGTCAAAATTTCTAAGTGCAACACTATTAATGTTTAGTACATAATCTACTCTTTCTAACCGCTACTACAAATTTTCTAAGAATAATAATGAGAAAGTGGTTCAACCCCGTCAGTAAGTCCTGTTGCATCACTATCACGAGTACTTGTGACAACGTCCATGTCCTCGACATCTCCTTTGCAAAAGGTTGAGAAATTTCTGACTGCTTCCACGGCGTTAGGAAATTGATACGTCATAACCTTGGCCATATGTTCATTCCATGATCTTTGATATTTGGACATTTCAAGTAAGTTTGCTACACCAACCTCCAAAGCAGCAACTCTGGATTCAATAGTAGCGATAGGCATGTCAGATGTCTGTTTGTAGAAAGAGTCCACGCAAATCTTACCCATTGGTTGGCCATAAACGTCATGTGTATGGGAACTAACTCGCACTCTTAAACAAAGCACAGAGATGATACTGCAAAAGGTATAAGATCCCATCTGATCCCATTTCCTTTGCAACATCGGACAAATTCGATGACCAACATTCCATCGAAGCTCCTTCTTTATTGCATACAAGAAGGTGAGGCAAAGTTTGTGAACTTCTATGTTCACATTTACTGGATGGATTCTAGATGCCACGAAGTGGTACATCCATTCATTTCCTGAGTTAGAGTTTTTTTAGGTATTTTCTCTAGGCTGGTTTGACCAACTCATCTATGTTTGTACCTACCCTAGAACTTGTCCCAATGTTCTCCTTCTCAATTATTTGTTGTAGAATATAGTCGTCATTACCTAGAAAATGGAGTGCAAGAAACTCGTCCTCATCGTTTGAAACATTGCAACCCAAATGAGCCATTGATAGATTCTGGTGTAACATGGATAGTTTTACATCTACAATACACGTGATCGTAGCTCAGACAACACTTTAAGTTTGCATAGAACTCACTTACAATGGTCAGGTTGAATGGTTGCGGAGTCTCGCAGAATTTTTCCCACCCAAGCTTTCGGACAATTTTTTCGAATGGGGGAGATGCTTCAATTCCTCTCTCTATATGATGAAGACGTCCTTTCTAAGATTCATGGATAGACCTAGCCTCCCCGAACACGAAGGTACCATTTAGGTAAGTGTGCGGTGATACTTTCAGCAATGATGGGGACGGTGAAAGGCGTATCCTTTTCGAATTTGATTTGAGAGGCATTTCTTAAAAAACACATTGAAGCATTTCATTAAACACAAGCTATTCATGATGTCACATTCTCAATGATTCTATTTCATATGTAATTGCTAATTAATCATACTATAGTGGAATTGAATTGGTTTACCTAATTATATGTCAACCTACGTAGGATTTCAACAAAGATGGGTAGTGATGGAGATGGTATTGAGTGAGAGATATAAATTTGGTACCGTGAAAATGGGGTGCTGAGAGGTTTTTAATTAATGGAATGTTTTTATACATCGGTATTCTACATATACCGGTGTAAAACGAGGCCTAAAATAGCTGCTTTAAATATATTTAAAAAAATATATCTAATCTGATCCGAGAGTAAATTTCAAAAAACATTTCTAAGTTCCCAGCACCGGTACAGTTACCGGTGCAAATTTAACCAAAAGCAGCTGCTTCATGATGCTTTAAATGCCAAAAAAATTAACATTGTCGGATCCGAGAGCAAAAAACAAAAAAAAGAATTCTAAGTAGTGTGCAGCGGTAGTAGTACCGGTTCGTAAGTACAAAATAGAGTACCTCCTTTTTTTTGTAATTTAATCTTTACAGGTGTTAAAAACCAGCACCTAGTAGAAATTATAATTAAAATTAAAACACATTTTCACCGATTCAATTCATAAAAACTCCATTGAAATCACAGATCATACAACGATTGTAAAACCAGTTAACAAACCTTGAAAAATGCTCAACCTGAATTTTATTCAGGGGCCAGTTTGGATGAATCTCTTCTAAAAGGGAAACATGTTCTTTAACATATGTTACAGTCTTGCTACTATTACGTAATACATGCAAGTGAACAATCATCAACTCTGCGTGATAGGGTGTATGAAGTGTACCCTTGGAACGTGGAATCCCATTCCACCTTCCGTAGTGGGGTCCACCTGGAACACAAACCGCTCTTCTTCCAACCTAGTTTGCTGTACAATAATTAATAATCTCCTCAGTGACGTACCTCTGAACAATGGAGTCATCGGGCCAACTACGATTATGAACATAACCCTTGAAAACATCAATGTGACGCTCAAAGGGGTACATCCAATGCATTCCAATAGGCCCGCACATACATATCTCCCTAACCAAGTGTACCAATAGGTGCACTATGATGTCAAATAATGACGGGGGAAAATACTTCTCCAAATGGCAAATAACAACAATAGCCTCTCCATCAAGTTCATCTAGTTGTTGCCTGCTAATATTTTTCTTGCATATCGAGTTGAAGAAGAAACACAAGAGCATGAATGCAAATCTAACCTCCTCTTCCAAACACCCACGCATAGCTAAGGGAAAATATTGTTGCATAAGGAAATGACAATCGTGTGATTTGAAAGCATTAAGACGCAACTCATCATTCACAAACCGACTAACATTAGAGGAGTAACCAGAAGGTACCTTCATTCCTTGGATGCTCTCACACAACGATCTCCTCTCACCAACTAATAGATTGTAAGGAATAGGGGGCAGGTACGTTCGCTTCCTCTTACCTCCTGTGCCAGATCCAACGGTATACCAAGGTCCACTAAATCTTTCCTCACATTCAATCTATACTTATTCTTCCCAGGAATGTTCAGAAGTGTTCCACTTAGAATCTCACAAACGTTTTTTTTGATATGCATGACATCCAAACAAAGGCGAACCTCTAAATTTTCCAAATACGAAAAATCGAAGAAAATGGACCGTTTCTTCCACGGTCCGTCTACAACCCCACCACCCTTTGATAACTTCTTACGGAGAACAATATTCAATTTCTTTAGATTGTTGTGAATAGCTACACCGGTCAAAGGTTTGGGTGCCTTTCTCCTCTCATTTCCACCGACGAATGCAACTGCGTTATCTCGCAACTTATGGCCTACGGGGAGGAATTTAAGGTGACCCAAATAAACAATATTTTGTTCATTCCTCAAGTGATGGAAATATGTATCATCCTCACAAAATAGGCAAGCCTTGTGTCCTTTGACCACATACCTGGAATGGTTACCATATGTCGGAAAATCATTTGTGGTACAAAGAAGCATCGCTCTCAA
Organism: Rubia yunnanensis; assembly: GCA_037428765.1. Classification (NCBI taxonomy): domain Eukaryota; kingdom Viridiplantae; phylum Streptophyta; class Magnoliopsida; order Gentianales; family Rubiaceae; genus Rubia; species Rubia yunnanensis. Next base: position 55,470,403 of record CM075061.1, read on the forward strand.
TGTAAAACTCTTCACAACTACAACCATCAGACATTATGGCACCAACCGACCAAAGCACCTTCAAATTATCTATCAAAGGGGAAAGATAAGTGTCTATGCCATTTCCAGGTTGTTTGGGGCCTAAAATCATGATAGGCATCAACACATATTTTCTCTTCATGCACAAGTACAGGGGAAGATTGTAAATGGCAAGCATAACTGGCCACGAACTGTGTTTCGAGGACATATACCCAAATGGGTTCATACCATCAGTACATAAAGAAAATCTCAAATTCCAAGGTTTCGATGCAAAGTGTGGATACATCCTATCAAATTTCTTCCACTGGTCTGCGTCAGCCGGGTGTCAAATTATATCATCATCTTTACATCCTTCCCTATCAACACACCATGTAAAGTTCTTTGCATCCTTTTCATTTTTAAACAACCTTCTCAGCCTCGGAATAATGGGAAGATACCACATACATTTGGCGGACACCCGCATCATACCGACACAACATGCTCTCAACTGACAGCCACATTTCTCTTCTTCTTATAAAGTTACACATTACATACTGGACAAACAATCTTATCCTTAAGGTCACCCATATATAGGAAACAATAGTTTGGACATGCATTTATCTATTCATACTCCAATCCCATCGGATACAAAATTCTCTTAGCTTCATAAAGGTTATCAGGAACCCCGTTACCGGGTGAAAGCTTTTCATTAAAAAACATAAGCAATTTATTCATGCTAGTATCACTCCTTGACCTTACACCTTTCAAATTAAATAACTCCATCAAACACGACATGACCGTGTCTTTCTTCTTGCAACCAGGATACAATGGTGTATCCTTCTCACCAAGGAAGTTAGCTAAAACCTTGGGCCTCCCTCTAAACTCATTAACAACCTCCTCACAAATGTCATCCAACATAGAATCGCCACTACTAACTCTCACTTCTGATGGTGATTTTTCCCCATGAAAGGTCCATATAGCATAATATTTTGCAAACCTCCGGCTATACAAATGGAGTTTCAAGATGTACTTCTTACAAGTTCGAATTCAAATTCCACAATCACGACATGGACATAATATTTGTTTCTCTCGACTAAAAGCATGCTCCAAGAACTCAACATAATATATACATTGCTCACCCTACTAATGTTGGCTTACACATGCTTAAGCAACTCGATGACGCGATACAACTTTACATATCAATAAATGTCCAACAATCAAACTTCAACACATTTAATACAATAGAATTTTTCATGATGACTTCCTAATCATAAAACATCTAAATGCACAATATACACCAATATTCCATATTACAATTACAACATTCTTAACATGCCCAACACTATAGGAATAAAAAAACATAGCCTTATAACTACAACAACCTTGATAACAAATCACAAAGTAATATCTAAAATTCTACCTCAATCACCATCAAATGACCAAACACAAAATGTAAATATCTCTAATAACCAAAACCATAAATGAAATCCTTAATATCCATAAATGTAATTAACAAAAAGGTACCTTCAAGGGTTCATTGGGGAGAATTCAATGCCTTCATCAACCAAAAAACACCATTAATGAACCTCTTCTTCCAATAATCCCATTTTAACCCGCTAAAAAAAGTTGGTAGATGAGCATTTAATGTGATTTTCTACACCGGTATTTAGACCTTACCGGTGCATTTGTAGACTATTACACCGATAAAATTAGTTACCGATGTAGATATTTAACCAAAACCCCTCATATTTTTTTCTCTTGCACCAGTACGATCACAGTACCGATGCAAAAATAAATAGTTTTGACGCCAAATTTCTACAAAAGACATTTGTTTTCCACCAGTATTAAGAAAATACCGGCGCGTGTTCAATTTTAACACCAATTTTAATGGTAACTTGTGTACAAATGAAATTTTTTCCACATTTTAAAATTTTCTGCACAGGTAATTTCTCGTTATTGTTTACAAAGTTGTCCTATTAGCACCAAATTAATATAAAAGGAAAATATGTACACACCGGTAATCGTGTATCGGTGCACATGTAAGCAAATGCACCGGTCAAAATACCTATTTGGATAATACCAGTGCAACATATTTGATGTTGGTACACAAGTAGAACCAACACCGGTGTGAAAATAGGTGAACTGTAACCGGTTAACAGGATATTGGTGCGTATGTACTTATTTGCACCAGTACTAATGTTAACATTATACATACTGGTGCAATTGGTTACATACGCACCGGTATACCTGTACTCATGAATTCATACTGGGTCGTATGTACCTGTTTTCCAGTAGTGTGCATCAGTATAATCACGATAACAAACATACCGGTGATAAAGAGTACAAACAAAACAGTTTATTGTCAACCAGTGCAGAAGTTATTAATTTTTGCACCGGTTATATCTGAAGAGGTGGTAACTACTGGTGCTATTGTTTACAATTGCATTGGTACATAATCCCGATGTACAAAAGTGGTGCATTTTTATGATTTTGGCACCAAAAATCATATTTTCACACCGGTACATTATGCTATTGGTGTAAAAAAGTTTTTAAAAAAAGTGGGAAAAAGTATAATTTCTACATCGGTTTTATATTATACATGTGTAAAAATTTCATACGCACCAGTATTATCCATATGTCGGTGTAAAAATGTGCATTAAATGCTCAGCTACCTCCATTTCAGTGGATAAAAAATTAGAGTTTTGGGAGAAGGAGTTCATTAATGGTGTTTTTTTGGCTAATGAAGGCATTGAATTTTTTTTAATAGAAACACCATAAGGTGGGGGTTATATATTGGCGCCCCAGGCCATGAAGAGTAGTCATCAGAGGTGGCTTGAGTTTGAACAAAAGGCAAGGGCATTGCCGCCAAATCAGTAAGACTATACAGGGTTGTTGATATATCCATGAGTTGCGATTCCAAAGAAGACGAATCTCCACACCCCGTGTTAATTCGCTCTTTGGCCAGGCAACTAAGTGGATATATCAACAAATTCAAGTAGAGATGTAATCTACAGGAACCAAGAAGTAATTAGGTTACAATCAAAAGCTGCTAAGTATTCCCAAGGGAAGGAATGGTCATCGTAACCAAAATGAATGGGTAACGAGTTAGTATATGAAGAAACATCCGGAGAGCAGATTAGTAGTAGAAGTCCAGTAGGAGAGCAGATTAGTTGCATAAATCCAGTGACGCATAGAGCAGGATTAGTTGCGGAAGTCCAGAAGTCCAGATTAGTTGCAGAAGTGATGGTACAGCAAAAGTCCAGTGAGGCATTAACCTGCATAACCAACATTTTCATTAGCAGTATCAAGTTCGAATCTGGCCACGATTGTAGGTTCTAATATAAGGAAACTGTTCAGTATCCAAAGAAATGAGACCCTTTATGTGCATTGTCAAGTTACAAAGGTGAAGTGACCGATTGTTGGCTGTATGATATTTGGCAATTGCATTTGCTACAGAGTTACATTCTCTAAAAAGATGATGAAGCTCAGCTCCATTCAGTAGGCTATGGATTTTAAAAGGCAAATTAAAAAGGTCCCAATTTGCTGAGTAAGGATCCAGAACCATCCTAGTGGCTAGGATAGAATCAGATTCAAATATTACAGGAAGATCACGATTCAGAAAAGATTTACATTCCGAGAGAATGGCTAATAATTCGGCATGTATAGGAGAGGTTGCTACTATCGAGGCCGAGTGAATGAACAAAGGAGAGCCAGAGCTATCTCTCGCTATAATCCCAATAGAAGCAGTGTGTGGCAGCCAGGAGGCATCCATATTTATTTTTATGGCATCAGTAGCTGGCCTTTCCCAGTAGGCAGACCTAATAATTGGTTTCGGTGGTGGTCTAAGAAGTGGTACTAAGTGTCTAAGTGTATTAGGGAAGCCAGATGAAGGATTAAGGTTCACTGGAAAGGAATAGAATGAGAGGTTAACAAGGTCATGAATCTCTCTACAAATGCGATCAGCCGAGAAAGGAATCTGATCATAGAGATATCTGGTCCTAGCTTTCCATAGACCCCAACAAATAAGAGAAGGAAATAGTTTACATATCACTTGGAAACCTTTAGGTAGATCTGAGCAATTCCACATAGCATAAAATCTCTGAGCAATAGTATGATGATCAGGCAGATTAAAATTTATCAGAGAAGTCAGATTGTGCCAGATCAGTTTTGCTAGTGTACAAGATATGAAAAAGTGTTCCATTGAATCTGAATTGCAACACACGGGGCATTTAGAAACCAGACTATATCCACACTTTATCAGCACATCATCAAAAGGAAGGAAAGCATGAAGCAGTTTCCATGTAAATATTGATATTTTCTTCTGCAACATCTTATTCCAAACATTCTTGGTAGCCGGGAAATTACCTGGTGAGTTCGTAATAGTGCGGTATGCAGATTTATAAGAGAATTTGCCCAATGTATCCGGTTTCCAAATGAGCCTGTCTTCTCTGTTTTCCACCACTTCAGCATCCTGTAAGAAAGCCACAGCATCATTTTCCAGGTAAGGAGATATCAGAGGTAAAACATCTACTTTGTTATTGATGAAGTCAGATATGGAGAACCATTGAAAAGTGTCATAGATACTGTGAGGGATTATGTTAATCAGTGGACCATTGGGGCACCAACTGGATGTCCAACAGTTACTTGTCCCTTTACCATGAATAATCATGGTGTTTTCCTCGGCTATAGTATTTACAGAATAGATCCGTTTCCAAGTCACAGAATTTCTGTGTGAGGGTGGTAAGGACCATAAGAGTTTAGACCAAAGTGTGATTCCTAGTTGACAGTGCCACCAAAGCTTGAGGGAGCATGCATCCACTATATCTTTAATTGATCTAAAACCTAAGCCATTTAAGGATTTTGGTTTGGCCAAATCTATCCATTTTTTCCACACCTTATTTCTTTTCCCATCACTTTCCTCCCAGAAAAACCGAGCCAGCTTTCTCTCAAAGGATTTTATAATGTATTTAGGGGGTCTTGTTACAGTCCATAAGTGTTGGGGCAAAGAATACAGGCAACTGTTGATCAGAATTAGTTCCCCCCCCCCCCGTACTCAACCAATTATTCTTCCAGTTTTGCACTTTTTTATCCAGTTTCTCCATAAGTGGTTGAAAATATCTATTTAAGGTTCGACCTTTGAAAATAGGGCATCCGAAGTATTGGAAAGGAAAAGCACCTTGTTTCATTTTCAGAATGTGCCTCATTTGGTTAAGTTTAATTGTCGAAGCCCGTTTACTAATGAAGAATTCTGATTTATGGAAGTTAAATTTTTGGCCCGAAGTGAATTCAAATATATCTAAAAAAGCCTTAATCCTAATTAAATTAGATTTCGAGGCTTGCATCAATATGATAGTATCATCCGCATACATAAGGTGAGAGATTGCAGAAACAGTTGATGGAATCTGATAATATGAAAGTTTACTATTATGGAAAATGAAAGATAAGCTTCTTGAAAAAGCTTCAGAAAAGATGTTGAAGAGAAAGGGGGAGAGAGGGTCACCTTGTTTGATTCCGCGAGAGGCTTTGAAAAATCCAAACGGATAACCATTGATCAAAATCAAAAAATTAGCTTGTGAAAGGTTGGACATGATCGCATTTAAAAATAAACCTTGGAATCCAAATTTCGTCAGTACACATTTTAAGAAATCCCAATTAACTCTGTCAAATGCCTTTTGTAAGTCTAGTTTCAGCATGCAATTAGGAATCCTAGCCTTCCTATCTAGAAATCTGACCATTTCCTGAAGATAAAGAATGTTATCTGTAATATTTCTGCTTTTCATAAAAGCAGATTGATTCTGGGATATTAAAGAATCCATATAAGGCCTAAGTCTTTCCATTAACACCTTAGAACAAATCTTATTTAGAGCATTAGAGAGACTGATAAGCCTGAAATCATCAAATGATGATGGAGTAGCTTTCTTAGGTATTAGGGTGATCCATGTACTAGATATGCCCTTTGGTAGAGGGGATCCCCTAATGAAGTCATTAACTGCTTCCACTAGATCATTTTTAATTATAGGCCAGCATTTAGAATCGAATTTATTACTAAAGCCATCCGGACCAGGACTACTATTCTTGCTTAAATTCTTAATTACTGCCTCCACCTCAGATTCTGAGGCTGGGATTGCTAAATCTAAGTTATCTTGAGCAGTAATTATACTTGGGATTTGACTCAGAAAGTGAGAATAGTAGGTGTTATTTGGTTCCTGATTAGGTTCTGACAATAGAGATGAGAAATAAGATATGGCTTCATTTTGAATTTCTGATTTAGTGTTAAGCCATTGGCCATTACTGTTTTTTATTTTTGAAATCTATAATCTACAATTCTTCTCCTTTACAACCCTATGGAAGAACTGTGTATTATTATCACCCATTTTATGCCACTTTAATCTAGCCTTTTGCTTCCAAAATTTTTCTTTCTCTTTTTGAGCTCTCAACAGTAATGCCTTTTTCAGATTTAAATTAATGAGTTCAGTTAGAGAAGGGTTTAAATCATATACAACCTCTTGGATTCTTAGGGATTCTTCAGCTTGAATTAGATTAGTATCTATATTTCCAAAAGATTCCCTATTCCAAATTTTTATCTGCTTCTTTAACCTAACTAATTTTAGGTAGAAACCTAATAAACCAATCTCCCTCAGTCTGATTCCCCGGTTATTTTGAATAAGAGTAATGAAATCAGGGCAATTAAACCACACATTTAGAAATCTGAAAGGTCTCGGATTAAGACTAGATAAATTAGATATATTAAGTAGTAGAGGAGAGTGATCAGAGGTCTGTCTATTTAAAATTTGAATGGAAGAGGAAGGATACTTAGTATTCCAAGATATAGTACTTAATCCTCTATCTAGCCTCTTGGAGGTAGGGTTTCTTAATCTTGAATTGCACCAAGTAAAAGGATTACCAACAGTGGTTATTTCCTGAATACCACAGGTGTTAATCCAAGAATTAAAATCCCTAATACTCCCAAGGGAGGGGGTGCTAGGTCCTCTGTATTCAGAAATGGAGGATATAGTGTTAAAATCACCAATGAAAATGGTATCTCCAGAGATCTGAGCAGATAGATCATTCCATAATATTTTCCTACCCTCTCTATCTCTAAGAGCATAAATGAAAACAGCATCCATAATTAAATTGCAAGAACTATGGGAGAGGTGTACATGTAGATACTGTTCATGAGATGCAAGAAGGTTAACAAAGAAACCATTACCCCACATAATCCAATTTTTTCCATTTTGCAAGGACAGGCCATCAGTGAATTTAAGAGTATCCATATAGGATTTGAATTTGGAGTTGTCATGCATGGGCTCAATAATGCATAAAAATTGGATTTTTTTCAGTTTAATTAAATTAATCAGTCTCAACATAGATGTTTCCATTCCCCTAATGTTCCAGATCAAGAAATTAATTGAAAGTTGACCTATCATTGCTCACTTGACTTATGACTCTTAGTAGATGATCTCAACATCATTTTATTTATTTGGCTAAAATAATTAGTTTTCTTACCTTTTGTCTTACCTATCAAGAGGCCCTGATTAAGCCTCGGTGAAGAGTTTGAGGTTTCTGGCAAGTTCGAGGTAGCTTCTTGGTCAGTAGCCAGTTCTTCCATGTCTACCTGCAAAACAGAGAATCTGTTTCCCAACCTGTGCTGAAGAGAAGAAGAGGCATTGCTATTTTTACAAGCATTAGGGAGAGTTCCAATGCTGATATCATCAGTAGCATAAGCCATAGGAGTAAAATTTCCTAAAGCAGTATCATTAAGCAATTTAGAAAGGGAGTTGTCCAGAGGGACCTGAGATGTAGGCTTAGGACTGAAAGTTTGAGGATTGTTCCTAACAGCTGTGGGAGTTCCAGTAACTGTAAGGTTAGTATCAGTTTCCAGGTTAATAAGGAAAGAGGGAGGGGATCCTGGGATTGGTTTAAACGGAATGTCAGGCTGTAATAGCTCTGTCTGGTCTTCAATGGATATTAGGGGTTGAGTGTCAAATTTTTCCCAGTGGCTTGCCATTTTGGTTGTATCTGAGGTATAATGAGATCATCATTCTTAGCATTAAGGTTTGGGGGAAAGGTTCTGCATTGTGATTTGGAGTGACCTAATTTTGAACAATGGTCACAGTATAAGGGGATGTCCTCATATTCGATGTAATACTTTCTATTGTTAGTCAAAGATCCCAACCTAATGAAGGTGCTAATAGGTTTAAGAAGATCCACTTCTACACAAAGTTTAATGGCTGAAGGTCTAGTTAAGCTATCAGTGGCCAGATCAGTCTTGATAAAATTTCCAATACTATTGCCAATGAACTCAATAGCTGCAATATTATAATAGTACAAAGGGACTTCCTTAATTGTACACCAAACAGGAACAATTGTAGATTCTTTATGTATTGAAAAATCAGGAGTCCATTTTAGCATTTTTAAAAGTATCCCATTAAAGTTCCAGACCCCTTTCATCCATGCTCGTTGGTAATCATTTAGCAATTCAAAACGAATGAGCACATGTTTGAAATCAAGAGAACCAAGTTGGTACTTACCCGTGAAGCCCACTGTCTTGAAGACTTGTTCCAGTTGCTCCATTGAGCATCTACCCTTGGTGAACTTCCCAACCAGGGCGTTTGCATAGTGGGAGGACAGTTTAGCAATTTGTTCTTCTGAGTAAAGACAGGCCACCTCACCAAGATGAAGGGATTTGGGGACAAGTTCAGGGTTGCTAGGGAGAAGTTTGGATAGTGGCGAGGCTTTATTTTTTAGGATATTAGCAAAGGAGATCGGAGGAGGAGTGGGGGTGGCTTCCAGAGTGGAGGCCTGAGCTACGGGTTGCAGGAGCTCTGACATAGCGACCGTTAATGGCCAATATAGCCGTTACCGGCGATCAGGATTTAATTCGGACCAGAAATAGAAAAATTTACAATTGGGGAGGAAGACGAGATTTAGGTTAAGATAGGTAGGGAAGCAAAATCGCACACACAGTCTCACTTTAATCGCCCGCACAAACAGCAAAATCACACTGAAGTTTGTTTTCCTTCGGTATCCTGAAATGAAGGCATTGAATTATCCACAATAAAGACCCTAGAAGGTACAATTTTTTAAAAGTTATTTATAGATATTAATGATTTCATGGATTTTTTAGGTATGTAGATATATATATATATATATCTTGTGTGTTTGATCATTTGATGGTGATTGAGAAGGAATTGTTGATATTAGTTTGTGATTTGTTCTCAAGGTTGATGTAGTTATAATGCCAAAGCTATTGATCTTTATATTGTATGGCATATTATTAATGTGGTAATTGTGATTTGGAGTATTGGTGTTTAGAGTGCATTAATGATCTTGCATGTTTTGGATGTTATCATTAAATTCTATTGTCATAAATGTGTTGAAGTTTGATTGTTGGACATTTATTGATATGTAGAGTTGTATCGTGCCATCGAGAGGCGTAAGTATGTGTATGCCAACGTTAGTAGGTGAGCAAGGAATATATTATCTTTCTGGATGAGTTTTTGGACCATGCTTTTAGTCGTGAGTAGAGAATAATATGTCCTTGTCCTGGATGTAGAAATCGAAATCGTACTGATAACAAGTTCATGCTGAAACTCCATTTGTATAACCTGGGGTTTGAAAAAAAACTATGTTGTGTGGACATTTAATGGGGAGAAATCACCACCGGGGGTTAAAGTTAGTATTTAGGGAGAATGCTTTGGGGATGCTAAGTTGGATGACATGTGTGAGGAGGTAATTAATGACTTTAGAGGGATGCCCAAGGGTTTGGCTAACTTTCTAGGTGAGAAGGATAAACCACTGTATCTTGTTTGCAAGAAGAAAGACACGGTCATGCCATTTTTGATAGACTTGTTTAATTTGAAAGGTCTTGGGTCATGGAGTGATACTAGAATGAATAAATTTCTTAAGCTTTTGAATGAGAAGCTTCCATCTGGTAACGGGGTTACGAATAACCTTTATGAAGCTAAGAGAATTTTGTGTCTGATGGGATTGGAGTATCAAAATATACATGCATGTCTGCATGATTGTGTCTTATATATGGGTGACTTGAAGGATAAGATTGTTTGTCCAGTTTGTAATGTGTCGCGTTAATAGAAAAAGAGAAACGTGGCTGTTGGTGGAGAGCATGTTGTGTCGGTGAGGAGGTTGGTGCCCACCAAATGTATGTGGTACCTTTTGATTATTCCAATGCTGAGAAGGTTGTTTAAGAATGATAAAGATGCAAAGAACATCACATGGTACAGTGATAGGGGAAGTTGTAAAGATGATGATATGATTCGACACCCGGCTAATGTGGACTAGTGGAAGAAATTTGGATGTATCCAAAGTTTGTATCTAAACCTAGGAATTTGAGAATGGCTTTGTGTACTGATGGTATGAACCCATTTGGTAATATGTCCTCGAAACACGGTTCATGGTCGGCTATGCTTGCCATTTACAATCTCCCCTCGTACTTGTGCATGAAGAGGAAATATGTGTTGATTCCTATCATGATTTCTAGGCTCAAAAAACCTAAAAATGAAATAGACACTAATCTTTCCCCTTTGATAGAATACTTGAAGGTGCTATGGTTGGTTGGCGCCTTAATGTTCGATGGTTTTTGTGGTGAAAAGTTTACTTTGAAGGCGATGCTTTTTTTGTAACATAAATGATTTCACCTTTCTGGGTATGTTGTCAAGGGACACAAGGCTTGCCCTATTTTTGAGGCCGAGACAGATTACCATCAGTTTTAAAATGGGCGTAAGACTGTTTATATTGGTCAACTTAAATTTCTATCTGTGAAGCACAAGTTGCGTGATAACACGATTGCATTCATTGGTGAGAAAGAGAGGAGAAAGGCACCAAAACCATTGACTAGTGTAGCCATTCACAACAAGGTAAAGAAATTAACTATTGTTCTTGGTAAGAGGTTATCAAAGGGTGGTCAGACTGTAGACGGACTGTGGAAGAAAAGATTCATTTTCTTTGATTTGCCGTACAGGGAGAATTTGGAGGTTCTCCATTGTTTATATGTTATGCATATCAAAAAGAATTTTTGTGAGAGTCTGATTGGCACAATTCTAAACATTCTCAGGAAGACTAAGGATAGCTTAAATGCGAGGAAGGATTTAGTGGACCTTGGTATTTTGTTGAATCTGGCACCGAAGGTAAGAGGCAAGCAAATGTACCTGTCTCCCGCTCCTTACAACATGGCAGTTGCTGAGTGGAGATCATTGTGTGAGAGCATCCAAGTAATGAAGGTACCTTCCAGTTACTCCTCTAATGTTAGTCAGTTTGTGAATGATGAATTGCGTTTTAATGCTTTGAAATTGCATGATTGTCATGTCCTTATGCAACAACTTTTGTCTGTTGTGATCCAACAGTGTTTGGATGAGGAAGTTATATTTTTGATTATACATTTGTGTTTCTTCTTCAACTCGATATGTAGGAAAAATTATTAGCAGGACGCAGCTAGATGAACTAGAGTGGGAGGCTGTTGTTATTTTATGCCTTTTGTAGAAGTATTTTCCCTCATCATTCTTTAACATCATGGTGCCCCTAGTGGTATAATTGGATAGGGAGATGCGTATATGCGGGCCTATCAGAATGCATTGGATGTGCCCATTTGAGCCTCACATGGCTGTTTTCAAGGGTTATGTTCATAATCATAGTAAGCCAGATGGCTCTATTGTTCAAAGGTACGTTACTGAGGAGATCATCAAGTACTGCACATCGAACTTGGCTGGAAAAAGAGTGGTTGGTGTTCCAGGTGGACCGTATAGCGGAAGACAAAATTGGACTCCACAGTCTAAGGGTACACTTCATACACCCTTGTATGCTGAGTTGATGACATTTCAAGAGAATGTTTCCATATTGGAAGAGATTCATCAAGACTGGCCCTCGAATAAGATATAGGTAGAGCATTCTTCAAGGTTTGTTAACTGGTTTTACAAGCGTTGCAATGTCGAATGGATGACCAGTAAGTTACAAGCAAGGACACCAAACTGCACAGTAAGAAGGTACCTTGGTTATGACATTAATGGCTTTAGTTTCTCAGCTTTGGAGGAGGATGAGAAGAGCACGGCATAAAACAATAGTGTTTATGTTGAATCTGAATCCATGTGATAGGGAAAAAAGACAGATAAACATCCAGTTGTTTCTGTGATGCCTTTCTATAGGGCGAATCAGGAAATTTGGGAGTTGGAGTATGTAGAGTTCAAAGTTTTTGTGTTCAAGTGTCGTTGGGTGGAACATGGTTCCAGTGTTGTAGTCGAGAAGCCCATGGGCTTTACGTTGGTTGACTTGAATCATGTAGGATATGAAGATGAAAAAATCATCTTAGCTGCCCAGGCATGACATTTTTTTCATATCAAGGACCCTTCAAATGAGAAGTTTCATGTGGTGCTACATGGGAAGAAGTTTTACTTCGAAGAGAAAATGATCATAATTGACAGTCAGGAGTTTCCATCAGCATTTCCTGGTTTGGAGGATGTTGGGGGAGCAGTGGTGGGATGGCATTCTCATGGTGATGAGCAGTGGATTGATGAGAGCGGTGAAATAGTAGGTGGTGACAATGTGTTGAAGCAGAAGCGATAGATAGTGATTGCCACGCCATTGGTTTGTCTGCTAATGTTTTGTGTAATACTCATCCGATTATGATGTCAATTAGCGTGAAATGTAGTTGAATCCCCATTTTTCTTTAGAATTTCTTGGTATAATCCTTAATTTTGTTGGAATGTATGTGAATTGCATTGATGAAAATGTAGAGTAATACATTTTCAATATTTTTAGAGTCTGTGTGCATACACCGGTAGTGTAACAAAATACTGGTGTAAAAAAATAAAGTATATACTCTGTTTTTAACATACGCAGTGGTACCCTTTACAAATGCACCAGCATTTATACCGATGCAGGATACTTAGCCAAAATTTTTGGTTTTTGCTCTCGGGTGAAAAAATGTTGATTTTTTTTCAAAAAGCAGCCTAAGACAGCTACGTAAGTCTTTTTTTTGCACCGGTACCCACTACAAATGCACCAGTATTTATACAGATGCTGGATACTTAGCCAAAATTTTAGGTTTTTGCTCTTGGATGAAAAAATGTTGATTTTTTTTAAAGAAAGCAGCCTAAGGCAGTTGCCTAAATTTTTTTTTGCACCGATACCCACCACAAACACACCGGTATGATACTAGTGTTGGATACTTAGCCAAAATTTTAGGCTTTTCCTCTCGGGTGAAAAAATGCAGATTTTTTTATTTATTAAAAGCAGCTTAAGGCAACTTTGTTGGGATAATTTTTCATCGGTATAAACAAAATACCGGTGCAAAAAAATGGGATGCCATTATATTCATCCTAGAACACCCATTTTCACTTAACAATTTTAACATATCTTCCTATCTAGCATCTCCTTCACAAGTATATCACTTCGAATTACATGAAGGTCCCGCTAATATAAGGTAAATCACTTCAATGCCTACTCTAAAAGATTAATCAACAATAGGATCTCAGCTACAGTCATTGAGAATGTGATATAATGAATAACTTGATTTGCATGCAAGGAGTTTGATAAAATTCTTCAATGTGTTATATGGGAAATGGCTTCTAAATCCAATTTGAAAAAAATATGCCATTCATCATTCCTTTCTTTCCAAAAGTGTCGTCGCACACTTACCTGGATTGTATCTTTGGGACCAAGGGGGCGAGGTTGGTACACGAATCATTCAAAGAATGCCGTCATCACCCAGAGAGAGGAATTGAGGCCTCTCCACCATTCGAACACAACATTTGCACGCTTGGGTCGAAAAACTTTTGTGAGACTCCATAACCTTTCAACCTAAGTATCATAAGTGAGTTTTATGCAAACATGAGGTGTGGCCTGAACCTCAATCAGGTGTATTGTGGAGGAAAAATTGTCTATGTCGAACCAGACATTATTAATGGTTTGTTTGAATTGCCCAATGTTCGAAACGATGGAGATAAGTTCCTCGCACTCCACGTTGACATTGGCAACGACTATTATCTAAAAGACCCAATTGGGAAAGAGGTTGCCAGGACAGTGACCAGGTAAGGTACGAACATTGATGAGCTAGTCAAGCCTGGTTGGACCAAAATACCAAAGAAGACTCTAACTAAAGAAATGATGGGTGATCACTTTGTGGCATCTAGGATAAATACGGTAACTGTGAACACGATAGTCAGTAAAAGTCGATTTGGATACTTGTATGCAATTTAAAAGGAACTTTGGTGGAATGTTGTTCATCAAATTTACAGCACCTTGAAGGCCGAACGGGATAAGATGGGGTCATATAGTTTTTGCAGTATTTTGGGCCTTTGTTCAAGAGCGGGTGTTAATGCTCGCCCACATTACATTTATGGACAACTAATGGGTAATATTTGTGCGGACTCTGTCTACATACAACCATCTGACATGCATGTCTCTACCATTGAAACAAGAGTAGCTGCCATGGAGGTCGGATTGCAGAACTTGCTTGAAGAATCAAAGTATTAGAGATCGTGGTTCAACCACATGGAAAATCTTATGAACTATCAATTTTTGGATGTTGTGAACACTGTTGGGAATCACCCTACCTTCCGAAAATGCGATGTGGGGGACATGGAAGGGGGTACAAGTACCTTGGGGATGGAACATGAGACGATGCTAAGGTCAAACCATTTTCTCGTTACTATTTGTAGTAAACATGTGGTAGTTGTACTAAATTTGTGATCTCGTATTGTGAAGCACTTAGATTGCCAAAATTTTGCTTATTATTCGAATCTAATTCATTCCAGCTTAAAAGAAAAAGTGTACGCTTTTTGGGATGAGATAGAGAATTTATAACCTTCGGGATTTTTTTTGGTGAAATTACTCCCAAATCTACAAATTATTTCTGAAACATATAGTTGGGCTACAAAAAATATTGAAACCATGTATGAAAGCTTCATTATATTAAATGAATTTCTAGAATTGTCAAAAAATGTACAATTAGGAGTTATGGAGGTTCCCCATATAAATTTTGGAGCCATAGTGCAAATTTTGGAAGTACAGTGCAAACCTTGAATCTAGGTTTTAGAGGTCCTTCTGTGTACCATTTGCACTTGGAAACACATGAACATGATTATTTTATTGAATGTCATTTATGTGCTACAAATTTTAAATTTCGTCGCTTCCAAGATTCTTGGAAGGACTAAAGTGCAAAAAGTAAAAAAAGTTTACTCGTGCATTGAAATTGAAATTCGCTTGAACTGGATGGTACTCCAAATATCCATATTGTATTTGCAACTTGCACAATTGGGAAAATTGATGGGCCTTAACCCTATATTGAGTTTGGGAGATAATCGTTTTTCACATTGAAACTTTGAGGTAAACCTTTACCGTTTACTCTAGAACATGTACTAGCACTTTTAGTCAAGTCACCACTTGGACACATTTTTGTTGAAATTATGATTTAAGCGTAGAATACTAAAATATATAATTTATTGAGTTTCCTAACGTGTGGTAAATGCATTTCTCATTCAGGGGACCTAGTTGCAAGAAATGAATATCAACAATTTTTTGAGAGTCGTAACTCACTAGGAGGTCCTAATACCATCCTTCTCAGTTATTTTTCATCATACAATTGTATTCGGAGCCATCAAATAGTGGTCGATAGGTTGAATAAAAATTGTTGGGGTCAAAGTGGTATTTTAATAAAGTATTGCAATGCTTCGTAGATTCCACCAAAAAGGGGGGAAGTTAATCACGAAGAGTATGCGACCTATAGCATGGGAATTGAATGTTAGCCTAGCAGTTGAAGTCTAGTGCTACTACCATGAGGTCATGGGTTCAATTCACACCAAGGGAAAAGGGAGGGGATGGATTTTATTGGGGGCTCATTTGAGTTATTACCCAATCCTTTTTTAAAAAGGAAGTAACATGTAGTGAAGAAGAAGTCGGAGGTCGATATGGTCGATAATGAGGTTGATGTGGCTGAACAAGAACCCCCACCGAAAAGGATCCCTTTGCAAATTCAATTTGAGGAAGAAGCAACACAAAAAATGACTCTACTAGTGTAGAGGAAGAAGGGGGTGTATAGGAAGAAGGGGATGTTGAGGGAGAAGATGTGGGTGAAGTCATTGCCAAACCACTGGTTAGGCCACCCTCAAATCAAGACCGAGTGTTGATAAAGCGAACGGCGACCTGTCAAAGGCTGGGAGGAAAATGGAGATGGATTTGACAATTTTGAGATAAAAAGTTATATGAGGAGATGTGGAACTAGCACATGCCAGTCTGTGATATTGGTAAAGCTTAACAAGCTTACCCCTGTGGTGTTTGAGTTCTGTAACAAACAAGTTATTTGCACTAAAATTTTGACAGTGTGGCACGATAACCACAATTATGCGTTCAGGCGGCACATCAGATTTGGTGCATACGAACACTGGTGGGATATGCCAGATGATTTTAAGGACAAGTCTTGGAAGGATGTTTTGGTAATACTCATTCGAGATTTGACTAGTGCAAAATTTTCATTTCAACTATGTCATATTCAACACATAATTAATGTCTTCTTGTTCACATGTTTCATTTCAGGTGATCTTCACAATTGAAACACCATTAACCGATGCTCAACTAGAAATGGTGAGGAAGGATTTCGCGGACAAGGCAAGAGACCAGCATAGGAACTGGAAGACAAAGGCGACAAACAAGTTCATCCACGAAGTGGAAAGTGGCAAAAAAAATTATAAATTTTACCGTGGGAGAAGTACAATTGGATGGATGAAGAAGAATGACATCTATTTGAGTGGAGGCATCAAACTCTAGAACTCCAGAATTTCAGGTATAATTAGGTTTCTATTGTACTTATTGGAAACTATATTGCCCATAATTATATTACACTAAATTTATATTTATGATAACAATATTTATGATAAATAAATTCTATTAAACTAAATTTATATTTATGGTAACTAAATTTATATTTATCCAGCATTTCGAGAGGCAAACATTCACTACAACGAGGGCAAGGATTACACCCACCACACTGGGAGGAAAGGTAATCAATACATCCTCCACAAATTGACTGAGGAGCTTAAGGAAATGAGATAATTAAGTTAACCTCTGAGGGATTCACTGATGAGGAGATTGAGCAACAGCTCAGTAAAAAGGAGTTCACACCAGACAGATCTCTTGTCTACTTTGAGGCAAATAAGGACAAGAAATGAAAATACACATCAAAAGAGGTTGAGAAGGTGGCACCGGACGTTGTAAGTTACACAAAAATTTCAAACTTAATTTAACTTGTACATCGTTTGTCACATTATTCTTATAGAAATTTGCTTTCCTATATCCATTCAGTTGAAATTGAACGAGCTAAAGTAAGAAAGAGCATTGGTACTGCAGCTGGGTGAAGACATCCTCATAAAAGCTACAAAGAAGATGGATCACTTGGACAGGTACATGGGAACTCAGACGGGCCTACCCACATCGGTGGCTATTCCTCATCTTTTCCGCAGCAAGTGCAGTAGAAGTTCCTCAAGCAAGCAGACCCTCCAAAGAAGACCATCTAGTGATAAACCAGTCGTGAAAGCCATGGTATTATACATCGAGCAGTTGGTGAATGGCATCACATCTACAGGTGGTGTTCAGATTTCGATAGGCCTTGACAATCCCAAGAAGTTTATCGAGAAGGCGATGGATGACACTGCTGCGGGTGATAAAAAGTCTGGTGAAGAGCCCAACGACGGAGAAGGATATGAGGAGGTAAGCCTACATACATATATGATTTTTTTTACATTGAATTGAACGCTTAAAATCTCCCCAACCATTTTTATCCTTTAACTTCACTTTTTTATGAACATGATGAAGAATGAGTGACTCTATATGTGAAGGATATTTTCGCCAAGAAGAAAATGGCCGTGCATGAGTTGCGACAGATACCTCATGGTTGGGATTCCCAACAAGGAAGTGTGGCTCGCGTGAGAGTATGCGAGCCAGTCTACCATCTTAGGGCGGGATTGCCCTCAGCTGACCACCAGTTTAATAATGTTGGAGATGCCTTAAATAGCATCGTGGATTGGCATGTGTCTTTGATAGGAAAGGGAGATGAGCAACCAAGTGACATTGATGAGGACGATGCTAGTATGCAAATGGACGACGACGAGGAGGTTATGATTCTCACCACCTACGATGAGGTACAATCTTGTAACATCATAAATTTCATTCAACACATATTACACTGGCATGCCCATAATTATTAATACTTGTAACCGGGTGAAGTTGAGAAAAGATCCTACTCGAGCACTGATTACCGGCCGTTGGAGAAAACAAAATTCAAGAGGCTACCAAAACAAGCGCTTCACTAAAATGCAAACCTTTATTATTCAATGCCTATTATAGTTCGTTTCTATATACTTGAGTGAGCATTTCCTATAATTTTTCCTTCACAGATTATCAACAGATGAGAATTGACAGATTGGCCCATTATGGTGAGATTCATCCGGGAAGCCAATGCCATTATCCTAGAAATGATAAAGAGAAAGGACTGCATGTTCTTCCCAGACTTTCGACCATTAACCTTCGGTTGCCATTACACCAGTGGTGTTGGAATAGATGTACTAGAAGAGTTTAGGAATAGACTCGGGAACATGAATTCGATGACCTGGATTGCATAGATCGATGTGTGAATGGGGTGAGTTTCAAACCTTACAACCTTAATTCATATTTAATCGATTAAGATTTCACTTTGAGTATCATTAATGGTAATGCTGGCCGCATCCAATTCTACCCTTGCAACTGAGGAAATTTGTCCAACTTCGAGCAGGAGGTCAACCAGCGTTTCAACCTTTTCTGGGATACAATGAAGGCATCAGATGCATAGTTCTACATTGTCCCAAGCATTAGAATGTAAGTATTTTTTTCCTGGATTTTACTTTTATATTTCAAACCACTTCCATTTCTGTCATTAATTTACAACCATTTTTCACCAGCAATCATTGGTACCTTATCATTATTCGTCCTGGGATGGAAGAGGTCTTGATGCTGGACACTCTGTCGGGGGGTATCAAACCAACCAACTTGTGTGAACTCAAGGTCATTTCAAGATATTACAATTATTCAAACAATACATCCAATTTTGTAAATATACATGAACAAGTAAAAATTTTCATTTACTTTCTTGACAGGCTTGCATGCATATACCAAAGGGAGAAGAACAAGAAGGAGCCAGAACTTGACTACACTTGGAAAATCAAGAACATTAAGGTCAGTCATTCTGTCATTTTATCCACACCATTTGTTATGTTAAAATTTGGTGATGACATATTCCATTCAATGTATAGTACCAAACCCAAAATGGTTCGTGGCAATGCAGGTACTCCATAATGCTCTTCATGGAAAAATTTGTTAATCACCCGGAGACAAACAATATCTTGGAGGTACACATTGGATCTCAAATTTAGTTGTTCTTAGTTTTCATTAGACAAAACATTACTAACATTGTAAGTTTTAAATTGATGGATATTTCCAAAGGGCCAATGACCTTACCATGCCTACGACATTCAAGCCATTGTAGAGAGATGATGTGTGGCTTGGCTCAATGAGTACTAGCATCTGGCCAGCACTTCGTTGCAAATTCTGGATGATAAGAATGAAATAGTAGGTTGATAATTGATTTTCTGCGGTTGATCTTGTTAGAATTCTGTTGTTGGTATTTTGCCACACAAAACTTGTGTTGTTTTTTAGGTTATTTCCATTCATGCTGAATATACTTTTTCTATTCATCGTTTTAATAAATTATTGTGTTTTTCGATCAATATTATCATAGGTGTTGAAGTTTCGTACAATTTTTGGGTTTTAATTTTTTACTAATTCCGATAAAAGTGTTTCTAGCTGTCGTTACGCATGAATTAATCCAGGACGGACCATCAAAAAATAAATTAACCATTGCAATTTTTTTCCAATTAATACACCGATATACAGTATTAGTACATATTCAAATAATAAACCATATTTTAATTATTTTTTTCAAAATGAAAACAAAATTACACCGGCATTTTATGAAATTGATTACATGCCGGTGTAAATTACAATACCGGTATAATTTGACATACCGATGCATAAAATATGTTGGTTTTTCATTCAAACTAGTGTAAATTTCTAACAACCAGTGCCTACAATTTACACCCACTTTTATCAAACTATCGGTGCAAATACTATGTGCCCCTTACCTTTTTAAACTTTCTACACAAATTGCATATACCGGCACATATGATGGTTTTTACACCGGTATAAATCACCGGTGCAAATACTATGTGCCCCCCTACCTTTTCAAATTTTCTACCCAGATTGGATATACCGGTGCATAAAACTTTTGTACACGGGTATGGATTACCGGTGCAAATAATGTACTATTTTACACCGCTATACTTATGCACCGATATTTTGGGAGGCCAAATTACCGTGTTATTGGGCTCATAAACCGGTGCTAGTTCCCCTCTTCTGTAATAGTGAACATACAAATATTTGTTTTTCAATATGCATATTTTGGATCACTTGTCATTCATCACTGCTAATCGTTCAACATGATCTCTAAAAGTTTCTTTAAAATAGAAAATGAAAACTTAAACTCTCTTACATATTTTTTTAACTCCTACATATTCTTCACTTTGTACAACCAATTTTTTTATTGTTATTAAATACCACTCGTGATGGTGTGTGGGGGGGGGGTTGCTGACCCCTACCCATTTATTAATAATAAAATAAAAGTACATAGAGAGAGAGGGACTTAGGCTATATTTGGCCCAGCTTTTAAGTTGTGTTTATAAGCATAACACTTTTTAGTGCTTTGTAAAGTGCTAAAAAATAGCTTATTTTGAAAGCAGAAGCTATTTTTTGGGGAAAAGCATAAGATGGTCTCCCCATACTTTCAAAACAAGCCAGCTTTGCTTATAAGCACAGTCTACCAAACAGAGACTTAATACCTTACCTCAAATAAGTCTGTGACTCATGAATCTATACATCACCAATTTTAACCTAATGAGTCATTAGACATCTAAGGTGGAATAAAATAAAAGCAAGTCTTTCAATACTTGTTTGATCCATGATACAAATCAATGTTTGAAAAACTTAGAAGATAATATACATTCAAATCCTTCTAAAGGATGGAAGGGCTTGTTGATCAGCCCTTAGTTTGGCTTTCAACTCTTGCGGCATACCTACAAAACAATTAAAGTTATTTACATGATTGTTGCTTCCCATTTTCGTAAGAAAATCTGCCACTACATTAGCTTCTCTATATATGTGTTCAATTGAGACTTCCAGTTTTCTAATAAAGTACCAGATGATCCTTATTTCTTCTAGTGTTTTCCATGGTGGCTTATGTTTTTTCTTCAAGACTTGAATCAGTATGTTGGTGGTGCTTTTAATCTATAAGTATCCAATCTTCAGTTGGACTGTCATCTGCACTCCCATTTTGATTGCCACAACTTCAACATGAAAGGGTGAATGACTCTGTCTTGGTCTTGATGTAGTACCTATCAGTTCTCCTTTCTGGTCCCTGATGGTGAATCCTATTCCAGCTCTTCTAATATCCAGCCAGGAACTATCCGCATTAAGCTTGGAAAAAAATGGTTTTGGTGTTTTCCAAGTTACTTTTTTAAGAACCACTTTGCACAACCAAGTATTCTTTTTTTTAATGAAAACACCCGAAGGTGGGGGAGAATATATTAGAGGTTCCCCAAGCCTTGATCCAAATGGGTAGAATATACATTATGTTCGGATTGTTTTGAGTGAGTATTGAAGCAACCGGGTTGCCTCCAAAAGACCTAGAAATGTATACTAAATATTGTGAAACAACAATCCAAAAGAAAGTGGATAGGTGTCGAAGTTGCGATCCAAGTGAGAAAATCTCCACCCCGCGTGTTAATCCCCTCAAATGGCCAGGCAACTTCGCACACAAAATGATAGAGTCTACTCAACTGAGATGAGTACCGAAGGGTAAGCTAAATGAAGTTAAGATAATCTGAATCCTAAGACTAGTGAAGGATCAGCTCCAAAACGTTGCCTTTATGCCAAAGTAGTAGTCGATATAGACAGTGGAGATGCAAGCCGGGAGAGGAATCCAAAATCATCCCTCCTCTAAATGATGAGAAATATAGCAGGAGGCTAGGAGATGCCAGCACTGGAACTGGCAACACGGGAAGCTGTAGACATGAAATCTCCAATAGAAATAAGTGCTGAGTAGCCCCAAACCCTGCAAAATTAAAACCAGAGAAAACAAGTATTTAGCAGTATCTATTCCTAAACCCTTAAAGTCGCAGAGACTTGAATATAAGGAACATTTCCTCTGTTCATAGAGATTAACCCCCTGATATCTGGTGGAACATTGGTCATATTCAGGCATTGGTTATGATGAAAATGGTATTTCGCAATAGCGTGAGCTACAGAGTTACACTCCCTATGAACATGAACTATTTCAGCTCTCCCAAGCAAGGATTTTGCATTAAAAACCAAATAAAAAACTTGCCATTGTGCAACATAAGGATCGTGAATCATTTCAACTGCAAGTTTAGAATCAGATTCTATAATAAAGGTATGATCAAGATGGTTGAAAGTATTGCAAACAAACAAGATTGCTTCTATTTCAGCATGTAAAGGAGAAACAGCCAAAATAGTTGTCGAACTAATCATAATAGGTTGACCTAAACTATTCCTAGCTATAAGACCAACCGCAGCTTTGTCAGAAGACCAGGATGCATCCACATTAATTTTAATAAAACCAGGCTTAGGCCTTTCCCAGAAAACTCTCATTATGTTTGGCTTTGGGGGAGGTCTAAACAAAGGGATGAGATGCTTAAAAGATTGAGGGATTGAGTTGGTAGATAATAACTTTGGAGGGCACCCACTTAGTGTCAATTTAATCAGTACTTCAACCTCATTACAGATTAGAGACACTGAAAAAGGCTTGTGATCATATAAGTAATTATTCCTAGCTTTCCATAGACTCCAGCACAGCACAGAGGGTAGAATCATACAATATATTTGGTAAAACTTTGGAAAATCAAGACAGTTCCAAAATTGATAGAATCTTTGAGGGATGGAATGTAAAGCATTGAGATTAAACTGAATCAAGGAGGTCAGATTAGACCAGACAGATTGGGCCAGAGAACAGGAGATGAAGTAATGTTGGATAGAATCCGACTCACAACATACAGGACACTTAGAAGCTAAACTAAAACCACATGTTATGAGTACATCATCAAAAGGGAGGAAAGCATGTAACAGTTTCCAAACAAAGATGGAGATCTTTTTAAGAATAAGGGGATTCCATAAATACTTAGCAGCTGGAGAATTACCTGTTAATTGAGAGAGAGACCAATAGGTTGACTTAAATGTAAAATTACCCGAAGGTTCTGGCTTCCAAATCAGTCTGCCATCCCTCCCATGTGTAAGTTTTGCACCCTGTAGAAATAGCAAGGTATCATGTTCCAGAAAAGATGAAATTTGATTTAAGATACTATGTTTGTTGGCTATAAAATCTACCACAGAGATATCAGCCAAGGCATCAGATATACTTTCAGGAACATGATCCAACAAAGGTCCCTGTGGACACCAATTGGCAGTCCAAAAATTAATCTTTCCATTTCCATGAATGATGGAAGAATTGTTTTCAGCAAAGGAGTTAATGTAACAGATTCTCTTCCATGTGACTGATTTTCTGTGTGATGGAGGAAGAGACCATAAAATTTTAGACCACAAAGAAGTGCCTAATTGACTTTTCCACCATAGTTTAGCCGAACAAGAGTTAACAATGGCTTTAACAGATCTAAAACCTAAACCATCCATATATATAGGTTTTGCAATTTCAGCCCATCTTTTCCAAACCCTATTCTTTTTTCCCTCTGATTGTCCCCAAAAGAAATGAGCCAGTTTTTTCTCAAATTTTTTAATGATTCCTTTTGGGGGATTTGTTACCATCCATATGTGCTGAGGAATTGAGTATAAACATGATTGAATTAAGATCATTTTCCCCCCTGAACTAAGCCATTTGTTTTTCCAGTTCTGTAATTTAAGATCTACATTGGCCAGAAGGGGGGAAAAAGTACCTATGTAAAGTTCTTCCTCTAAAAATGGGACACCCTAGGTATTTAAAGGGGAATGAGCCTTTTTTCATTTTTAATATTGCTTTCATCTGATTCATCTTAGTCATTGTTGCCTTTCTACTTAGGTAAAAGTCAGATTTTTCAAAGTTAAACTTTTGGCCCGAGGTATACTCAAAAATTTCAAGAAAAGCTTTGATCTTAATAGGATTAGGCTTAGAAGCTTGCATAAATATTATCGTATCATCCGCATACATCAAATGGGAAGCTGCAGAAATTGAACCAGGAATCTGATATGCTGCTAAACTTCTATTCAGAAAGATAAAAGATAAGCTCCTAGAAAAAGCTTCTGAGAATAAATTAAAGAGAAAGGGAGATAGAGGATCACCTTGTTTTATTCCCCTTGTTGCTTTGAAAAACCCAACTGGATTTCCATTAATAAGTACTGAAAAATAAGCCTGTGACAGATTATTCATACTAGCTTTTAAAAAATTGCCCCCAAACCCAAACCTAGTCAGGATCTGATAGAGAAACTTCCATCTAATTCTGTCAAAAGCTTTCCTAAGATCCACTTTAAGAATGCAATTCGGGATTCTGTGTTTCTTATCTAAAAATTTGATCATTTCTTGTAGATACAGAATATTATCCGATATATCTCTATTTTTCATAAATGTTGTTTGATTTGGGGATATCAGATTTTCCATGTGAGGTTTCAATCTCTCCATTAACACTTTAGAACAAATCTTATTCAACACATTTGATAAACTAATTGGTCTGAAATCGTCAAATGAACATGGTGTTGATTTTTTAGGTATGAGTGTAATCCAAGTACTGGAGATTCCCCTAGGAATTTCAGCACCAGCAATAAATTCATTAACAGCATCCATCAAATCCAGTTTAATTATAGGCCAACATTTAGTATAAAACTTAGGTGAAAAACCATCCGGCCCAAGACTGCTTGTCTTGTTTAAACTCTTGATAACACCTTCCAGTTCTAATTCTGATACTGGCCTAGCTAGAGCATGATTATCCTTATCGTTTATAATACCAGGAATCTGACTTAAAAAATGAGAATAATAGGTATCATCTGAGACTAAATCAGGTTCAGTTAGTAAGTCCGAAAAATAGTCAATTGCTTCCTTTTGAATATCTAAATTAGAATTAATCCACTGGCCCGCCCCATTTTTTATTTTGGTTATCTGAAGTTTGCAGTTTCTTTCTTGCTCCACCTTGTGAAAAAAGGATGTGTTATTATCCCCAAGCTTATGCCATCTTAGTCTTGCCTTCTGTTTCCAGTATTTCTCTTTTTCCTTAAGTACCTTAAGGAGTAGAGCATTTTTTTCGTTTAGTTTAACACGCTCAGAGGAAGAAGGGTTCAGATCATAGTTCACTTCCTGAATTCTTAGGTCATCCTCAGCCTTTTTGATATTGAGATCAATGTTTCCAAATTTATCTCTATTCCAACACTTTAGTACTTTTTTAAGTCTGACCAGTTTGAGATAGAACCTTAACATACCAGTACCAGTTATAGGAGATTCCCAACTGTCACTTATCACACCAGTAAATTCATGTCTTTGAAACCAGGCATCAATAAACCTAAATGGCTTAGGATTGGATGAGGTCAGATTGGAAACCTGAAGGAGAAGAGGAGCATGATCAGAAGTCTGTCTATTTAAAATTTGGATCGAAGAAGATGGAAATTTAGTGTTCCAAGAAATTGTGCTCAAGCCTCTATCAAGTCTTTTAGAGGTAGGGTTCCTTAACCTAGAATTACACCATGTAAAAAGATTTCCTACCGTGTTGATTTCCTGAATTCCATTTGAGGTGATCCAGGAATTAAAATCTCTAATACTTCCTAAGGCCGGAGAACTGGGACCTCTATATTCCGTTAATGAAGTTATTGAGTTAAAATCCCCTATAAAGATAGTGTCACCCTTCGGAATAGACTGAAGTTCAGACCATAAAACCTTCCTACCATCTCTATCTCTAAGAGCATATATAAAAATTGCGTCCATAAATAGATTGACAGATTGATGTGAAATAGAAACATGCATAAACTGTTCATGAGAGGATAGCAGCGAGATAGAGAAAGAGTTAGACCACATAAGCCAAATTTTCCCATTAGGCAGAGTCAAATTGTGTGTGAAAGAAAGTTTCTCCATATAAGTTTCACATTGAGAATTGTCGTGCATAGGTTCAATAATACACAACAGTTGGATCTTCTTAAGTTTACACAAATTAGTCAGCCTAAGCAATGAAGTGTTCATACCTCTAAGATTCCACACTAGAAATTTGACACTGAGATTTGCTATCATTGTACACATAATTTATTACTTTTTGTTGATGATCTAAGCATCATTTTGTTTAACTTACTTAGATAATTATTTTTTTTTGGATTTGGACTTACCTTGGATATTACCTGTAAGGGGGGAGCTTGAATTATTTTGATGTTCAGACATTATCTCCTCCATAGGCTCTGATGTCTCAGCTTGCACTTCTTTTTCCTTAGTGTTTTCAGGAATCTGCAAAACTGAAAACCTATTTGCCAACTTCCCTGGCTGAGAGAGTGAGTTTTTATGGATAGGGCTGTACATAGATATTGAAACAGAGCCAATTTGAATATCATCCTTGGCATAAGCCGATAAGGTTGGTTTGGAAATTGTTGTATCCTTCATTAGTCTAATTATTGAGTTATCAGGGGACTCACTAATATTGCTGGAAGAACCCATCAAATTCTGATTAACCACCAAAGGGAAATTGGGAGAAAGTGTGACATTCAGTTCATTAGAGGCTTCTATCAGAGCAGCATTATCTTTCTCAGAGAGGGATTGGTCATCCATTGAGTCTAGGATAAGAGGAGGTTTCTCAAATTTCTTTCCTGTAGCCTGCCATTGCTGCTGGGGTAAACTGTGATCTAAATTAGCATCCTGAGTCCTAACACTGGCACTGTGGAAACTAGCTTTACATTGAGTCAGAGAATGACCTAATTTCGCACAGTGATCACAGTAAAGAGGGATGTCCTCATATTCAATTTGATATTTCCTGTTATTGGTCACAGAACCCAGCCTGATGTAACTACTAAGTGGTTTTTGGAGATCTATTTCAACGCAGAATTTTATTGCAGATGGTCTTGTAAGCATATCTGTGGCTAGATCGTTTTTAACGAAGCTGCCTATACTATTTCCAATTGCTTCTATAGAGGCAGAGTTATAATAATATAAGGGAACCTCCTTGATAGTGCACCAGATAGGAACTATTGGTGACTCTCTATGAGTTGAAAATTCAGGGGTCCATTTTAGCATTTTAAGGAAGATACCATTAAAGTTCCAAACACATTTCATCCAGCATCTCTGATAATCATTTATGTGTTCAAATCGAATCCAGACATGCTTATAATCGAGGGAGCCAAGTTGGTACTTACCTTCAAAGCCCACAGTTTTAAAAGCCAGCTCCAATTGTTCCATTGAAAGTCTGCCTCTTGTAAACTTTCCCACCAGTGCGTTCGTATAATGGGCAGAAAGAGTAGCTATCTGATCATCTGAATATAAGCACGAGGGTTCCCCTAGGTGTTGGGATTTGGGAACGAGCTCTGGATTACTGGGTAGTGTTTTCGAGAGAGGTGGAGTTTTGCTTTGGACTACTGCGGCGAAGGTTTTGGTGGGGAATTGGGTGGCAATAGATGTCGCCATCTCAGTCGACATTGCCGCTAAAAGTTCCATCGCTGTACCAAGCCGACGGAACAAACCGTTACCGGCGAAAGAGCCGTTACCGGCTAAATGACAGAGAAAAGTTTCAGAATTCGCGTGTTTTCGAGAGCATTTTTCGAGAGCCAAGTATTCATTAGAACAATAAGGATCACATTTAATTAATACAATAATAAATACTTTAACCACTCTTAAACACAATATATATAAAATAATACAATCAACATGTTATATATGTGTATGTGTGTCTATATATTAATAAATAATAAAAATAACGGCTAATTTTACTGTCTAGTTTTTTAAAAAATCAATGAATATATCTATTAAAAGAGATTTGGTAGTCATGATTAATTTTTCAAAACAATAAACATACAAATAATATATGTCAAAAATTTTGAAAGTAACGAAATGAGCTATGAAAAATCTAGAATAACCAAAATAAAATAATATCAGACAATAATCACGTTCTAACATGAATCGGAGAATATACTAGGTATATATACGACCCACATAATTCCAAGTCAGGAGTGACCCTGCTTAAACCGGTGCGTTAAACGACTATAGACTAGCATAACACCCCAACATAATGGCTCCGTAAACCCCAAGATGTGCATAACACGCAAGCCATGATCACACGACAACAAGCCCTATAAATAAAGGTGGAGAAGGTCAGATAAAGGTAAGTGATTTCTATCCCATAAATGTTGAAACAAAATGATAGTGATTAGGCAACAAGCTTCCTTCTAGGGGATCACCCATGGGTACCTTTTTACAGGCACTCAAAGATGCCAGACCTACCTGGACGATCCAAAGAATTATCAACACACAGAAGGAATCCCCCGCATCAGTGGTGTTGACTCAGAGGACTTTTTTTTTCTTTCTTGGTTTTTATGGTCCCTAGAAGAAGGCCAAAGCCCACACTGGAGTAACCGCTTGATCAACAACCATGTAGATAGTAATCACCGCACCCAAGGAGGCTAGCAAGCAATCAACTTGCACAACAAGCCAAAGAGGTTTGCAATAATGGTAGGACAACATGATTCACTATTGGAAGATACCCCCATAGGCACCGGTATTTCACCATATAGGCACCATTTTTTGGAGCATTTTGATATCAGTGCCTAAGTGACCCGGTGCCCGGTGCAATAATGTAGTTTCATAGGCACTGGTAAGTGGTACCGGTGCTGGAATAGATTCCAGCACCGGTAATACTTACCGGTGCCTATGAAACTACATTCTTGCACCGAATCACTTAGGCAACAGTATGAAAATGTTTGAAACACCGGTGCCTATGCATGAAAAATCGTAGCATACTGGTGCTAATAGTGATCATACCGTTGCTAATACTTCAAACAGAAGAAAATATATTCTAAGTACCTAGCACAGGTATGAAAACCGATGCTAATGGTGATCATACCAGTGCTAATAGTTCAAACGCAGCTGCCTGACGATGCTTTAAATGAGCATTTTAATTTTTTTCGTTCCCAAGAGTAAAGCGAAGAAGAATATTCTAAGTCCTTAGCACTAGTAGTCTAGTTGGTGCCTATAATGGTGTGACTAGTGCTCTTGTAAAAAATACCTCAAAATTATTGGATGAAAATTCAAAATTTTCATTTCTCGCTACATAGCAGCATCGGTATGGCTGAAAAAATGCCAGTGCTAGTATGTTTTTTCCTTAAAATTTTCATTTTTAAAATTATGTCCATGAAAATAAATTTGGAGGAAGCGAATAACAAAATTGGAGAAACCAAAATGCAATTAAATAAGAGAAAATTACATCACTGAAAATTAGGCTACAATGGGTGAACGGAAGTGGTTGAAAAATAATTCTTGGAAAATTACACCAAGGCCCAAATTTGTGTTATCCCATTATCCATTGCACCAAAATACATGATTTTTGTTATTCTTGCCTAAATATAGAAACATAAAATAAATAATGTTTTCGGTAAAATATTGAAAAGTGCAAGTACACATTCTAGAGTAACTTGTGGATGATTTGGTGCAAAAGAATTTCCAAATATCAGGATCGTTCTCCTTCTTTGCTCCATATTTTAGGATCTAAAAACCCTCATTGCTCTTCCACCAATCATAGCTGGCACCGCCGTTATGGCAGAGCCACCGTCTAATTCTTCTCCCCCTATTACCTATGCTTAAGCTCTTAAGGACATACTTAGAGAAGCCCTAAATCTTAAACCTCTCTAAAACTCTATTGATAATAGTGCTCCCTTCAATCCAAACCAGAAAATAGAGCACCTAGGCTAACCAGGATTACACTTCACAGATGAAGAGTGCTTAAAATTAAAGGCGCCACTACGTTTCACAATGGTGGGGAAATTCTCCAGAAGCCGCCCACAAATGGAGAAACTCCGGAGGGATTTCTATACAGTGGGATTTAAAGGCCACACGAACATCACCTTTCTTGATAATAGATGGGTTTTGATATCCTTTTCACTTCATGATGATTACTACTGTTGTTGGCTTCTTAAAATTTAGAGTTTTGGTTCATACTCGATTAGAATGACAAAATGGGAACAAAATTTCAACCCTAATGCAGATTCACCTATTGCCCCTATTTTTATTTTGCTTACCACAACAATTTTTTGATTACTGGGTATTAATGTCTATTGGAAATCTCATTAGAACACCAATTAAGGTAGATAAAACAGCATTGAATATAACCAGACCACATGTAGCAGAATCTGTGTTGAAATTGATGTCACTAAACCTATGTTTGATAGAATATGGCTAATTTTTAGATATATAAGTTTCTGGAAGTATATTGAGTATGAGGGAGTCCCTATGTATTGTTCTAATTGCATCAAATTAGGGCATTTAGTTTCTGCCTGTATATTTAACAAAAACAATTCCAAATCCACTGCTCTCACTTACACAGATAATAAATCCATTCCCAAAGATGTACAGGGCAGATCCACATGTAAGGGGAATGGTCCTTTCTCTTCTGGATTCATTTCTCAGGAGAAAATTTATATTCCTGTTCATAAGAATAATGTTGAAAATCTCTCAAGGAATCCATTGCAGGATAAGAAAAGAGGAGGCAATAAGGTGCAGACTACACAACCAACACATACAGATTCAAGTACTAAAGTACTGATCCTTGAACAAGGATCTCTGGTTCATTCTTTAACTCATCAGGAAAATGTTAATTTTACTGGAAAACAGACTGGAATGGTTGTGCTTCCAGCTGTTCATCCCAATTTATTAAAAATGAGAATACTCTTTCTAACAATGTTGTGTCATATATTCCCTCACTAATGTCTATTATACCTGATCCTGATTTGAATTCTAATACTGACATGTTACTAAGGAATAAGAAAGTGTTAAAAGACTCAACTAAAGACAAGAATGTTTCCTTAAAAGACTCTCTAATTGACAACCTTCAGGTTGAAAATTTTACAAATACTCAAAAAAATGACAATCTTAATAACGACATGATAGAATAGTCAAATAGAATTCTAACTCTACAAACTAAAGAATTAGAAAATGATTTTTGTGCAGAATTGAACAACGGTATTAAACTTAATCTTTTAAGAAATGAATCCAACCACACATTTATCAATGTAGATTCTAATGAAGATTTTATAGAGATTAATGGAGGTGATCCCCTCTACTATCTTCAAACACAAAAAGTAATCAAATCCTAGAATTGATTAATGCAGAAATCTCAAAAAGACAAAAAGAGAAAATTTTCAATCAAGACAGATCAAATTTTGAGGAAATAAAGGCAAGTCTCCATACAACTCAAACTAGGTTCAAGTTTTTAATTAAAAAGCAAAGTAGCACTGACTTGCAATCTAAATCTTATCACAAAACCATACAGAGGAAAGACATAAAAAAAGATTATTCTTGTACCCCCTAAATATTTTTACCCGTTCCTCACTGAATATTTCTAAAACACATTTATGATAGGAATCAACATATGTATTTGTAACATTAGAGAGGTGGGGAATAAACCCGCTCAGATAAGACTTATAAATATTAAACGACGTAACTCAATCAAAGTCTGTGACATAATTGAACCAATGTTAGGCTGTGACCATGTTCAGTGCAATGCAGGTGAACTTGGTTTCAACAAATCCTTTGCCATTGATAACTGTAAAATATGGATTCTGTGGGATGAAGATACCTCAATGGATATAATCTCCACTGATGAACAACTCCTCCTAACCAAAATCACACCACAGGAATTCTCAACTGAGTGCCAAGTTGGCTTCATCATGCAAATCATACCAATAAAGAAAGAAACAAACTGTGGAAAACCTTAGCTGCCTTATAAAATGAACCCCTGTGCCTAATAGGTGATTTTAATATAATCTATTCTAATGAAGAGTATATTGGATAGTCTATTCCTGATCTCAAGAGCATTAGAAACTTCAACAATGTATGTCTGAGATACCTACTTCAGGTTGCTTGTATACATGGACTGGTATGAGATCAAAGGGGAGAGTTTGGAAAAGACTAGACAAGGGAATCTCCAATACTAACTGGTGGTCCCTCTTCCAAGACTCCAAAATCAAAAGTTTAGCAAGAGAAGGATCATATCACACCCCTTAATCTTTCACATATCAGAATCATCAAAGTCATCCCATCCAAAACCTTTTAAGTTTCAAGAATGTTTGATTAATCATCTCACATTCATGATGACCATTGAAAATGCTGGAAAAGTTCACACAAATAACAAGGGAATGAGCAGACTCATTTTTAAATTAAAATACTTACAAAAAATTCTCAAAACCTGAAAAAGGACTACCTTTGGAAATATTTT
This sequence comes from Rubia yunnanensis, assembly GCA_037428765.1. NCBI lineage: Eukaryota > Viridiplantae > Streptophyta > Magnoliopsida > Gentianales > Rubiaceae > Rubia > Rubia yunnanensis. The sequence continues at coordinate 55,502,937 of CM075061.1, forward strand.
TGATAAAGTTTAAGAATGTGAAGAAATGGTCCCAAAAACAACCTTGCAAGAATCAGAAACTGATGAGAATTTACAATCACTGAATTTGATGCCAAACTAAAACAAGCTTTAATCAATCAGGATATTGTTTGGAAACAAAAATCCAGATTGAAATGGATGAAAGAAGGAGATGCCAACTCCAAAATCTTTGATCATTCAGTTCAAAATAAACACAAGAAACAATTAATTGCTTGAATTAAAAATTCTGATGGCCATTGGTTACAACAACCTGAAGAGATACAAAACCAAGATCCATCAAGAATAAACACCGCATTGATCTTGGAAAAGATCACAAGAGTTGTAACAGAGGACATGAATTCTGAACTTATCAAACCTATAACAATGTCAGAGCTTACAGATGTAATCAAATCCATTGATAGCCAATCAGCTCCTGAACCTGATGGTTTTTTAGGGATCTTTTTCCACAAATGTTGGGATATAATTAAGGCTGATGTTCTAATGGCAGTTGAAGAATTTTTTGAAGAAAAAGAAATACCTAAATCCATTGCTTCTACACTAGTTATACTAATCCCCAAAAAAGAAATGTGCTCCACATTTAAAGATTTAGACCTATAAGTCTTTGTAATTTTACTAACAAAAAAGCCTTCTCAAAAATAATCTCCAACATACTCAAACCCTTCTTGGACTTAATAATAAGCCCTGAACAATCTGCTTTTGTCTCAGGTAGAGAATTGGCAGACAACGTCCTTTTAATGCAATAATTAACCAATCACTTGCATACTAAAACAAAAAGGACACAATATGATCGTCAAATTGGATATGATGAAGGCTTTTGATAGAGTGTCATGGTCCTTATCCAAAATCCTCATCAAGCTGGGTTTTTAAGCTAAAATAGTCAACTCCATTATGCTGAACATCAAATCTGCTTTTCTTTTCCCACTATTAATCAATGGAAAATCAGTAGGTTTTTTCTCAGCATCAAGAGGACTTAAACCGGGTGACCCCCCTGTCTCCTCTTCTTTTCATTTAAATGGCTAAAACTTTTTCTCAAAACTTAAACTTCCTATTCAACTATGGAAACATTCAGCCTTTTAAGTTACCTTACTGGATGAAAAAAATCAACACATCTTTCTTTTGCCAATGACACATCAATTTTACTTAAATATTCAAAGCAGGTCTAAGAACTATAATCAGTTTTCTAAAATCACATGAGCTTGCAACAGGCCAAAGAGTTAATTTTGAGAAATATTCATTTCACATTTCAAAATACACACCTAACAGAATAATTCATTTAATTAACATGAAACAAAAATGGTAGAAGGCTCTCTTCCATTTAAATACTTGGGATGTCCTATCTACACTGGGACAACAGAAAACTCACTTTTTCTAGGTATTCTAACATCAATTAAGTCAAGAATAAACCATTGGAATAATAAACTACTCTCTCCAGCTGGAAAGGAAATTTTAATTAAACATGTTTTGGCAAGTATGCCAATTCACTTAATTACTCTCATAAGGCCAACCAAACACATAATCTCACAGATTCACAAAACCCTTGCAAGGTTTTTGTGGAACTCATATTTTAATCCTGAGAATGATTCGAAAAAGAAAACATGGAAAGCATACCCTAAACTATGTTTCCCAACAGAGGAAAATGGATTAAATTTTAAAAACTTGACAACCCTAACAAGCAGTTGTTCCATCAAGTTATGGTTGAAACTGCAACAAGGGAATTCTCTTGGGGCCCAAACCATGTGGTCAATGAGTGATACTCACAAGACCTTAAAAACATGGAATATGATTAAAGAATTCCAACAGATAGCAGTTGATCACACCAAAGTACAGATTGGCCAAGGATCAATCTCCTTTTGGTATACAAACCGGACTGAAATTGGCCTCTTAGCTAATCATATACTGATATTTGATATACCTTATCTAGATATATCAGTTGTTTCTTTCTTAACTAATAAATCCTTCTATATAAGCATTCTCAAAACTGTATTACCGGATAACATTATCGGTATATTTAACTTGGATCATCAAATCTTCTCCGAATACAAAGATAAATTAACATGAAAGCTAACTACAAGTGGCCAGTTTTCTTTAAAGTCAACTTATGAATTAATTAGACCAAAGAAAGCAAAAATTCCTTCTTTAAACATCTATGGTCTAATTTATTACCAAAAAAAATAAGCTACCTAAACTGGAAAATACTGAATAGATTAGTATTTTTTACCATTAAGGTGTTGCTTCTGTTTCAAAGAATCAAAACCTATTCACCACAGTGTTAGTAACTGTGAACAGGTTCAGCACATATGGAGCACCATTGATTACGTTTTTTCCTTAAGCTCCATTAAATTTCAGTTTTATGGGATAGATACTTTAACTATTGGAACCTTGACAACCATGATACTTCTACTTATAAGCTAATTAGAATAATCCTGTTTGTGGTTATTTGGTATCTTTGGTGTGCTAGATGTACTTACACCTTCGAGGTGGTTAAGCCTTTAATAAAGACTATCATCAGTAGAATATTATTTCACTTTAATGATACTCTCTTGGCTCATAAAATGAATTTCATATGGGACTTAACTAACATCCCTAGAATGATTCATCAGAAACAGAATATTCAGAGACCAGTTTAAATCATTAAATGGACATTACCCTCTAATTTCAAATTAAATACTGATGGTTCTTGTTTAAAAAATGGAGAATCATGCATAAGATGTATAATAAGGGACCATAGAGTAAAGGTGATAGTAGCTCTATCAAAGGATACACTAAGGTGATAGTAGCTCTATCAAAGGATGTATAATAAGGATTCTCAATCATGGTGCATCCACTAAGGATCCAGATAAAGACAAGATGAGAGAACCATGAATACTGACTGCTAGAACTTCGTCTTCCATCACCTATAGCAGATCCCTTCAACAAAACATTGATTCAATCTTCAAAATTTTGGCTGTTTCTGGTGATTCAGATTGGAGGCTGTTTACATTGCCTTCAGCAGACCATGGAGTGAAACACTTCACAGGGTAGTGTTTTTCCATGGGTTTTTATGAGAGGCCATCAATTTTTGCTAACACGGGGTGTGGAGGCATAAGCATGGTAGGCCATAGAGGACTACGACACGGGTTCAACGGGCCAAAAAATAGTTTTACACAGGGGTGTAAACATGTGATTAAGATCAAAGCTCTTTGTATATTGCTTTCCACAAAACTATCCTGTTTGTAATTCCTATAGAGCTCAAGAAGCTTCTTTTTTAAGGTCTGGGGAGCCTAATATATACCCCCTCACTACGGTGAGTTTATAATTTAAAAAAAGCGTAACTTGTGGATGATTACTTGGAAGTTACAAAGTGAAATCGGAAAGGTTTATGGATATGTTTTTGTGTTGACTTTTGATAAATATTCCCTTAAAGACATGAAAAATACAATTAGGGTGTACATGGTAGCATCACATTTGAGCGGATTTTAATTTGGCATTACGAGTAAAGTTTTTTCTTTTTGCACTTAGGTCCCTCCAAGAAATTTGGAGTCATTTAATCATGAAATTGGCGGAACCAAAATAAAATTAAATAATATATGATCGCAACTATGCAATTTGGGCACGTATGGGTGAATGGAAAGGTCTCGAAAGTCAACATTGATCACTTCTATAAATTCTTGGAAAATTACATTGTGGCCCAAAATTGTATTACCTCATTACCCATTGCTCCAAAATACATGATTTTTGTTATTCTTGCCTAAATATAAAAATATAAAACAAATATTCTTTTTGGTGAAATATTGAAAAATGCTAGTACATGTTCTTGAGTAACTCATACCAAAAACCCATCTTTTTAAATATTTCTATGAGCACTGGTATTATTACCGGTGCCATTCCTCAACATACCAGTGCTAGCTGTTTTCCCTCCTAAATTTTACTGGCCAAAATTACTATTTCCATCATAGGCACCGGTATTAAAACAAATGTATATCATTCATCAAAAAGAGGTGCTGAAAAATACTAAATTCAAACATTTTATGTTCAAAGGCACCGGTATCTAGCACTGGTATTTAGTGCACCGGTGCTAAATTTATTATAGGCACCGGTATTTTTGTTTTGTAGAACCGGTATGACTAACATACCAGTGCCTATGTGTATTTTGTCTAGCAGTGATTACAGGCTCACCACACCCAATAGGTCCTTAAAAAAGAATTACATTGATATATAACCCTAGAAATTTAGAACCAGACCAAATAGATCAATAATAAGCCACAAAATTTGGTGTGCTAGAACATATGATGTGCTTCATTATGCGTGCATTAACTATTGCATTCGGCGTAATAATTAGCTACTTTTATTTGGTGGATTGCTAGTATTAGTTGAGTTTACATAACAAGGGGTTTAGACAGTCATGTTTGGTTTTCTTGTCCAAATCCAACGTTTTGTAGACTTAATTAGTATAATGGACATTCTGTATCCTCGGGCTCCTTGATCTTCCTTTTGATCAACTTTAGTAGGTCGCTCGTGGGTACTATTTATTTACATTCTATGTGAAGACCGTTCGTAAGGGCGGTAGAAGATATTGAAGGCCGTTCGCAAGGATGGTAGAAGAGTGCGAAGATCATTCACACTAGAATGGTAGTGGATAAAGTCCACGAGCATCAGAGTGTGGTAGAAGAATATTGGAGCCAAAGATAAGTGGAAATGGAGTTCAAAGCGACCAACGAAGAAATGGTGAATCGTGGTCTGATGTGTTGTGCTTAAGTCTGAGAAAGATCCAAGAAGAATTAGCCTTCAGAGTAATTTCATTGGATCCTTCTTCTTCAGCACTACAAAATCGACTACTAAAACTCTCAAATCAGACTAACAGTTCATCTGTAGCGAAGGAACGAAGTTCAGCTGGCCGAGGCACCAATGGGTCGGCGTGGGCTGTTCATGGATGACACTAATAGCCCGCAACAAAGGAGCTGTCCCACACCAAGATGACCAGCATGAGACTCAAAACCCTTCCCAAATGGCTAAGTATAGGCATGGGATTTCCTATGTTTTACGTTCTGTGCCATTCCAAGTTCAAGATGCCATGACCAGCCGGCTGGGTGCACAAAAATGCAAGGCCCATGCCACAGTTTCTGAGTGGAACAAGACTCTTAATCATGGCCTGCACCAACGACCAAGCAGGTGACTCAAAGACTCCAAATCATGCATGTTTTTGGTGCCCCGGGCTAGACGTCACAACCCGCAACAGAAGTCACGACCCATGCTTGGGGAAAATTGTAGGCGCATGGTAATTTATGTTTTGTGAGATTTACAAGTTCATCCTATTACGTGTGTTCATGATATTATTGTGATTTTTTTGAATGTTTGAATTTCATGAATAGTACATTCTATATAAGCACACACTTTAGTCTATATTCAATTTTGTGAAAATATTGATGCCCCATTGAGAAGAGAAACCTAGATGTTTGAAGGGGTAACGAAGTACGTATCCGTGTGGGTGTGTGCACGGGGGAACCGAGTCATACTCTGAATTATTTGTCGTTGCTCCAGTCTTAGCTGACTTTGTAAAGTAGTTCGAGTGATTACAGGTAGAGATAGTGAAAAGTAGCAAGCTAGGGTTGTAAGTAACCCTATTATAATAGATAAGGTTCAATGACCCCTTGGCCTAATAATAGGACCATTGGGAAGTAGTGTGGATCTTCTTTATTTTGCAGACGTTAACCAATGCCTTTGACATACTTTTTAGTTACTTTTACTTGGTGTATTACTAGTATTAGTTAAGTTTACATGACAAGGGTTGAAACGGCCATGTTTGGTTTTCTAGTCTAAATCCCTTGTTTTGTAGAATTTATTGGTACTAATGGACATCTTATATTCATGGACTCCTTAATCTTCCTTGTGATCATCTTTAGTAGGTTTCCTGAGGGTACTTTTTCTTTACATTCTATGTGAAGGCCATTCGTAAGAGTAGTAGAACATATTGAATGTCGTTTGTAAGGATGGTAGTAGAGACAAAGGCTATTCACATTGGAATGATAGTCGAAAAAGGCCATGATCATCAATGCATGGTAGAAGGAGATTGAAGCCAAAGATAGGCGGCTATGGAGTTTAAAGTGGCCTACAAAGAAATAGGTAATCATGGTCCGATGAGTTATTCTTCAGTCTGAGAATGATGCAAGAAGAATTTGCCTTGAAGATTTTCCATTGGATTTTTCTTCTCCAGTGCTATAAAATCGACCAATAAAACTCTCAAATCGGACTAACGGTTCTCCCGTAGTGAAGGAAACTAGTTCAGCTGGCTGAAGCACATCCAGGTCGGTGCAAGCCGTGCATAGTTTGGCATAAACGGCCCACGCCAGAGGAGAAGCCCCGCGCCAAGGAGCTAAGTGCGAGGTAGTGGAGTGACCCGCGCAAGACACGAAAGGCCATAAACACAAGTTAAATTCCCCTCCACACGACCAAGTATAGGCATAGGATGTCCAATTTTAGGTATCCCACGCCGTCCCAAGTCCATTTTGTCAAGAATAGCCGGTGGGGTGTGTGAATTTACATGACCCGCACCAATTTTTCTGAGCAAAGCACCAAGCCTGACCAGGGCCAAAGCCAACAGCTATGGGTGTAGATCAGGACCTCAAATTTTAGCACGTTGATGGCGCCCCATAGGAGATGATGTGGCCTGCACCTGTTCTAAAAGCGACTCGCGCCAACTACCCTCACGCCCTACACCGTGATGAAGATTCACACCCTAATATAGAACAGGTGCCCCGCATCCATGAAGAGGCGTGACCTACGCCAGGCCTTGCACGCTATGCCAAGTACATGCCACGGGCCACGTCATCCATGACTCCCCGCGCTGGGCTACGGCTGAGCTAGGGTTTACCCTATTTTGGACCTATTACTATATATAGAACCTTACTCTAGTAGGTTTTCATATTTTTGGAAGACTTTGAACTCTTTTTCATACTTTACTTAGAATAGTAGAGGAGATTTTCTCCTTAGGAAACTTTATCTTTATCTTTTTCTACTTTTTATTTTGCTTTGATCCTAAGATGTGGAATTCAAATATTTATTTGAATTCCATGTCAAGGGAATAGTTTCCATAGCTAGAGATAATTGTAGTGACTTGGTACTCATTTTTCTTTTTGAGATTCTTAAGTTCATCCTAATTTTGTGTTCATAATATTATTGTGATTTTCTTTATAATTTGAATGCAGGATTATTGCACCACATATAAGCACAAAAGTTTGGCTATATTCATACTAGGTGCAAATATCGATGCCCCCTTAGGTCGAGAAACTGGATGGTTTTATAGGTGGAGGGAAATGAGTCTGCGTGAGTGTGTGCACGGGAGATTTGAGGTCACCCTAATCCACCTACCATCGCACCTATCTTAGCTAACTACGTAAAGTTGTCCATGGGGTTCTGGGTAGAGATAGCTTAACAGTAGCAGGCTAGGGTTACAAGAAATCCTAGTATAATAGATAAGGTAGCTACGACCTTTAGGCCTAATTGATTGGACCCGAGGGGAGTAGTTACATTCGTGGTGGGAGCCCGGGACGTAATTGCACGGGAGAGAATCAGACCTACAACAACAGTCGGACCTTTTTGTACTCCCCTAATTATGATGGCGGTGTCGATGGAGGGTTACGTGAGCACCTGCCATGGCAAGGACGGGGAAGTTTATACCATCGGTCACACCACCTGTTATGGGCACTCTATTAGGTTTTTCTATATCTCTATGTGAAATAATTGAGGATAAAAGAATTTGATTGACCAAGTTACTCATTGATTTCCTCAAGTGCTTAGCTAATATTGTAGTTGTTTTTTTACTTTGCATGTTTTGTAGTTGTTAGATTGAAAATCCAAAACCTCCCATTTTGTATGTTTTCTTTACTAGCTATTCCTTTCACTTGTACGGATTGATGACCCGTACGAGGTGGTGTTTTGAGTTGATACATTAGACTTTCCATCTTTGTGGACAAACCCAGAGCTTGCCTCCAACTACCCTTTAGGTAGCGTAGCAGTGAGATCAGGGTATAGAATTATAAATTTCTATATTTTGCCCGTGCTGCCTACGCTTCGGGTACTTCTAAGCTACGTTTTTAACAACCCTGGGGGAAGGCAGGTAAGAATTTTGGCACCACTTCCAGGGATGCTATTAGTCTAGGTATCAACTTAGTAGCTAGTATTTCTTTTATCTGTTTTTGTTTTATTTGCATGATGTTTGAAAAAGAAAATTTTTAAAATTCCCAAAAAGAGATATTTTCCGATATTGAGACTTTGTATTTTCTATCTTGTGTGAATGATCTATCTTATAATATTATCCTTGTTGAGTATGGTTTCTATAATTTGAACAAAGATACTTAACCACGGTATCTCTTGTTTAATGTGCAGCTGGGAAAGAAGCAGGCCAAGAAATTAAAAACTCCTAAGCCTCTGCAAACCCCCAAACTCAACAAGAATGTCTCCACGCTTGAGAGGAACAGTTTTACTTGGTTCATCACTCCAAATGTAAAAGGTAAACCTAGGATGTTATGGCTACACACCCATCATGATGTAGTCATTGGTGGGTCATGGATGGTGATTCCGGTGACCCACCAAACCACTCTTTTTAGTTTCAAATGATTAATGGAAAAATAAGTCAGGAAGACGAAAACAAATATACCATTGCTTTTAAGTATTAGCAAATGTTTTTAATATTTTTGGGGATGAGTTATATTTTTGGTGGAAAATTTTTGAAAATTTTAGTCATCTATCATTTGTGTGGAACATGCCATGATAGATCTAGGAGCATCCATTAATGTTATCCTGTTTAGTCTATATGAGTGCCTAGAAATAGGCGAGCTTCAGGATACTACAGTAATTGTCCAACTTGCCTATCATTCCCAAGATAGTCCCCGTGGACTAGTAAAGGATGTGATGGTGCAAGTTGGAAAGTTGTTTTTTAGCGGAATTTTGTGTCTTAGACGTGGCGCACGACGGAAGTGCACTCCCAATACTTTTGGGGAGACATTTTTCTTAAAATTTCTACGACTAAAATCAATGTAAACTTGGAAACCTTAACTCTAGAAGATGACATAGATAAAGAGGAATTTGATATCTCTAAGTCTAGGCATGATTCAACAAAATTGTCTTTGATGTGCAAAGGTGTAACCTTATGTGATGAGCATGATGAGTCTTCTTGTGTTACAAACGAGCATGAATGTTTGAGCGAGTCCCATTTTGATAATAGTGATGATTATTCCAATGAATTGCATTATGCAAAACACAATCTGTCTGTGCTACATTGTTTTTCTATGCTAACTAAGTTGCAGCGGGAAAGGGGAATAGCTGAGATTTTATAACCTCCTCAACATCCCTTAATCCCCGAAATGACATTCACGGACTCAGTGATGGAAAAACATGGAGATTAATTCCTAGACGGATAAAAGGTCCAAAGGTAATGATGGCTCGTTGTGGAGACATCTCAAAGACGATGTCATCGTGGGTGGAGTCACCGATGGCGATTTCGGAGACCCATCGGTAAGTGTTTCTAAATAGAGTTCATGAAAAAAAAAGTCGTGAAGACAATAATAAATGTACGGTGTTTGTTTTGCTTTCATGTTTTGGTAGTGAGTAGATAGTTTTTGCATGTACCTTGTTTTGCTATGTGGATTTTTGAGGTGAAACTCTAGTTGGTTTGGAAATTTGAGTTCGAAACTCGTAATTGTGTTCTAAATGGAAGTAAATTGGATGGGTGGCATAGTCTTATGAAAAAAAGGGAAAAACCAAGGATTAGGAAAACGTTGGTGGATGCCTCACGCCAAGTTGGCCGGTGAGAGGCTATCCTTTATTCCAGGACTGGAATGGCACAAGGTTATGCCTCATGATAGAAGGTTTGGCGCAAGGCTATGCCTCGTGCCAGAATGTTTGGTGCGAGGCTATGATTCGCACCATGCCCCCTTTTTGCGCACTAAACCAAATTTTCAATTTTATTTGCTTTGATAATGCACATTTTCAAAAATTCTGATTCTCAAGTTCAAAAATGCAGTTTTTGTTCAAGAATTTCAGAATTCCCTAATTTAGGATTTTTGGAAATACTTTGGAATCCCTTGGAATTAATTGGCTTCTACTATTTTCCCCTAAATTGAGCATCTTAAAATTCCATTCTTATACTAATTGTACATCTCACCCTAGTCACCTAGGCTGAAATTCCATTTCTATAGTTCATTTATCCACCTAATTATCTCATTTGGCACACTCTTTCTTCTCAAAAAACACGCACTCTCACACACTCTTTGTGAACTCGAAAAAATTGAAGTTTTTCTTCCAAAATTTGGGTTTTCCAAATCCAAGCTTCTTTTGTGGGTTTTCCAAATCCTAGCTTCAAATTTCGAGTAACTCATTGAACTCTATGTTTATGTGCTTTACATTGTGGTGGTGTTAGTTGAAGCATGAATATTGAATGAGTGTGTTGTGAGATATGTGTTTGAGTTTGAGTTTGTATGCATGATCTTGTGTTGAAGAGGATGTTGGGAGGATCGATGTGCTATTGTGCTTAAGATATGATCTTTGGTGTTGGGTGATTTGGGGGAGAGTGAATCTTTGTTGCATGATTTAATTGAATGGGTTGGTGATACCTCACATGTGATTGATGTTTGATAAGGAATTTTCTTGTTTTGATAACCCATATGCTTAGATAATCATGTTATGAGTGTTTGGGTTGTTCGGGAGAATATTTTCTCAATGAATTATAAACCATTCTTTGTTTATGATCATATCACCACTCTTGTCCTCATTTTGTTAGGATACCACCTAAGAAGAATGGCTCAGAGAAGGGAAAGTCCACTAGGGGTGAGATGAGGAATAAGTCGATGAAGGGTGCAAACTCCAAGCCGTTCTTCATAACCCCACATTTGTTACTGAGGAGTTTATGGGTTTGTCTAAAAATTTTGGGACTGCAGCTCAAAGGTGGAAGACCTTGAGAGAGTCGGGGATGAGTATTTTAGAGATGGTGTTTGCTTCCAAGGACCTCCTTGGCTACTCTAGGTTTACTCGAGCCGGTCACTTACATGCTAAGCCGAGTAGGTCTAGAGGAGTTTCTCTAGAAACACTCCAAGATATACATTAGGTGGACCCTAGAGTTCCTAGCTAATCTATGCCTAGAGTTCTTAGCTACTCTATGCCCGATCGTAGATAATGATGGATACAAGGTGATCAAATTCAACCTGGACGACAAGGAGTACAAGATGACTCACCAGGAGGTTGCGCGAGCCTTTGGGTGGAGGTATGGCAAGGAGATCAAGAAGACACACCGACAATGGTTACCTTTCTCTCTTGGGCACTTTTGGGTGCAACTGATGGGCACAGATAGGAAGAACCCGTGCATGAGTACCGCCATAGTTCATCTGGTGTTCCATTATGTTCATCGTTTGTTGGCTATAGGAGCCTTTGCCACAGTGAACTAACACAATGCCCGGGTTTGGATGTTCATTGCCTTTAGGCAATGACTCCCGAGGGTAACTTTTACCCGAACTTGGTGGGGTACTTTGTGTAGGAATGCTTAGCGAAGGGAGACAGGAAGAGTGTAAAAATGTCCACAGGAGACATGGTTAGTCTTTTGGAAAAGTATCTAGGTCATCTAGTCACACAAAATTCTCTAGCTAACTTAGGGAGATTGGTCAAAAGGTACAACATAGAGAAGTTATCGAACGAATCCATAGTGGAACTGACGACATCGGAGGGTAGATATGTATGGCTCTATGGTAGAGCAAGCACGTGTAGCTTTATAATTCTTCCACAACTGAAGTAAACCATCATTGACCATGACACATGCTTGGATGACCTACTTGATTTTTCAAACCGAAAGTTTGAGAGAGAAGTCTACACAGTTATGGCCAACCCGGAAGCAGATGTTGAAGAGGTCGAGGGTGAGTCTATTCCGAGAGCACCTCCTAGTCGCTCTTACTTATCGATGGACATCATTTACCACTTTCATTCGCTCAGGGATAAGCTTTCAAGCTTTACTCAAGTGTTGCAAGAGGTAGTCCAAGCGATAGGAGGCCTAAGCTCGCAAGTGGAATATCTTAGCTCGAGGATTGATAGCATTAAGGCAAAACTTCAAGCAACAGGTAACATGGATATAAGCTTCACGAGTCACGAAGATGAAGGTCCTCCGGGGCCGCGAGAGTGAGTACTATTATTCTCACTAACTCACTTATGTTTTGACATGATTTTTGTTCATTGGATACATATCATGAGCAAAGTGTGGGTAGAGAGCAGTGAACACTTAGAGAGTTTTCATTCTTAGATTTTCTCGGTGCATTTAATGATTTTCTTTGGTATTTTTTCTTGTTAGTTGATTATGTTGACTTTTTTTTGTTGAGGGATGATTTTGGATGAACATTTGGTGGCATGACATGCTATGCTAGGGATTTCTAGTTTGCATGGGGTAGGATATTTTAGGAAATTGGTGGTGTATGTTTATGTGTGACTATATTTTGTAGTGTGAAGCCCACTTTTAGGGCATTTTTATGTTACACCGAAAAAAATTGGAAAACTTGAAAAATGAAAAAAAAACCTAGACAAGTCGAAGACCCGAAAGGGCGACTTGGGTAACGTAAGGAAAAGCCCGAATAGGTCGAAATACCTAGGTAAAAATGAGAGGATAGGCCTAACTAGGCTTACGAGCCTAGGCAAAAATGAGAGACCGTGTGGAAAAAGGTGAGAAGTGAGTACCCTTTGTGTGTTAAAGCTAGGATGAAAACCTGAAAGGGCTCCTAGGCAAAATGAGAGAAATTGGGAGAAAACAAAAAAAACTAGGTTGAATGCATGTTTTTGTGGTGGATTGTTTGTTAAGACTACTCTTTGATTGCTTTTGGATCATTTTGGGAAAAGTAAGATAGCCTGACACTTATCATTTTGGCTTACCTTTTTCCACACTTTACTTTTGGGTGGTTTGATTACTTATGTCTTTCGGGGAGTGTGAGAGTTGTGAGATTCTGACTTTCATGGGGGAAACAGGGTAATCTTGGAATAAGTTGAATGACTCGGTTAATTTACTCTTGCATGTTGTATTTCGCTTGATTCTCTTTAATGTCTTCTGTTTACTCGAGGACAAGTAAAGGGTTAAGTGTGAGGTGTCTGATATGCTTCATTTTGTGTGTGTTAACCGATGCATTTGACATACTTTTTAGTCACATTTATTTGGTGGATCATGTTTTGTTTTCTTTTCTAAATCCCACATTTTGTAGACTTAATCTGTACTAATGAACATCTTGTATCCACAGGCTCCTTGATATTCCTTGTGATCATCTTTAGTAGGTCGCACGTGGTTACTTTTTGTTTATCTTCTATGTGACTAGATGATATTGAAGGCCGATCGCAAGGACGGTAGAAGAGATCAAAGGCCATTAACTTGTAGAATGGCAAAATGTGAAAGCCACAAACATCAAATTGTGGTAGTAGAAGGATGGATCCATGGATAGCTGGCATTGGAGTTCAAAGCAGCTAACAAAGAAATGTTGAATCGAGGTCCGATGAGATACACTTATATCCGAGAATGATTCGAGAAGAATTATCCTTCAAGAATGATTCCACTGGACCTGTCTTCTCGAGCACTACAAAATTGACAACTAAAACTCTCAAATTGGACTAATGCTTCATCCATAGCGAAAGAACAATGTTCTGCTTGACGAGGCACAAACGGATCGGCATAGGCCGTTCATGGAAGACACCAATAGCCCATGCCAAAGGCGCTATCCTGCACTAGGATGACCAGCTTGAGGCTCCAACCCCTTCCGAAATGGGTAAGTATGGGCGCAGGATGTCCCGCATTTTACGTTCCACGTTGTTCCGAGTCCAAGATGCCAAGACCTGCCGGCTGGGTGCAACAAAACACACGGCCCATGAAACAATTTCAGGGCGGATCAAAACTCTTAAGCATGGCCCGAGCAAATAGTCACGGTTGAGACTCAGAGACTCCAAATCACACATGCTGTTGGCACCCCAAGCCAGACATCACGGCCCGTGCCAGACGTCATGGCCAACCCACGCTAGTCACAGCACTCTGCGCCAGTTGAAGATTCACAACATGCACCAAAATAGAAGCCCCACACTAGATGAAGAGGCACAGTCTGTGCTTGATCTCGTGGCCGCACCAGGTACTCGCCATGGGCTGCATCATCTGTGACAGCCCACGTCGGGAGGGGGGGTTGCTAAACTAGGGTTTACATTATGTTTGTCAATTTAGGGCCTATTTTTAGGCCCGATCTTCTACTAATATAAATATAGTCTTAGCCTACCAGGTTAAAGAGGTTGGATTATATTTTTTAATTAAAAGAGCAACTCTAGAGAGAGAAGCACTCTCTCTTCTTCCTTCCTTTCCTTTTCCTTTTGTTTTAATCCTAGGATGAGGAATTCAAATTCATTTTTGAATTCCATATCTATGGATTAGTTTTGTAGCTTGGGGATAATTTTAGGCACATTGTTATTTATGTTTTGCGAGATTTACTAGATCATCCTAATACTTATGTTCATGATATTATTTTGATTTTTTTTGAATGTTTGAATTACATGAATAGTACACTCTATATAAGCATACAATTAGTATATATTTAAGTTGGTGCAAATATTGATGCTCCATTGGGAAGAGAAATCTGGATATTTGAATGGGTAATGGAGTATGTGTCCGCGTGGGTGTGTGCACGGGGGATCCGAGTCATAATCTGAATTATTTGCCGTTGCTCTAGTCTTAGATAACTTCGTAAAGTAGTCCAATAGGTTATGGGTAGAGATAGATAAAACTAGCAAGCTAGGGTTGTAAGGAACCCTAGTATCATAAATAAGGTGCCAACAACCCTTTGGCCTAATTAATTAGACCATTGGGAAGTAGTGCTAATCTGCTTCATTTTTGCATGCGTTAACTGATGCATTTGACATAGTTTTTAGTTCTTTTTATTTGGTGGACTGCTAGAATTAGTTGAGTTTACATGACTAGGGGTTTAGACATCCATGTTTGGTTTTCTTGTCTAAATCCTGCATTTTGTAGACTTAATTGGTACTAATGGACATCATGTATCCACGGGCTCCTTGATCTTCCTTGTGATCTTCTTTACTAGGTCTCACGTGGGTACGTTTTATTTACATTCTATGTGAAGGCCATTCATAAGGGCGGTAGAAGATATTGAAGGCCATTCGTAAGGACTGTAGAAGAGACGAAAGCCATTCACATTAGAATGGTAGTATACGAAGGACACAATCATCAATGTGTGGTATAAAAAAATTGAAGCCAAAGATAGGCGGCTATGGAGTTCAAAGTTGCCAACAAAGAAATGGGGAATCGTGATCCGATGAGTTATGCTTCATTCAGAGAATGATAAAAAAAATAATTAGCCTTTAAAGCTGGTTCCATTGGATTCCTTTTCTTGAGTACTATAAAATTGACTACTAATACACTCAAATTGGATTAACGGTTCTCCTGTAGCAAAGGAAACTAGTTCCACCAGCCGAAACACCAATGGGTCGGCGCTGGGCGTGCATGGTTTGGCACCAATGGCCTACGCCAAAGGAGATGCCCCATGCCAAGGAGACTAGCGTGAGGTAGTGGCGCGACACGTGCCATACACGATGGGCTACAAGCACAAGTTAAAAACCCCTCCACGCGACTAAGTATGGGTGCGGGACATTCCATTTTAGGCATCATGTGTCGTCCCAAGTCTATTTTTTCAAGATCAGCCGGTGGAGTGTGGGAATTTACATGACCCGCGCCTAGCTTTCTGAGCAAAGCACTAATCCTGACCATAGCCCATGCCAACGGCCACATGCACAGATCAGGACCTCAAATTTCATCACTCTGATGGTTCCCCGCAAGAGACGACACCATCCGCGCTAGTGCCTGATGCAACCCGCGCTTACCCTCGCACCCCGCACCACGATGAAAATCCACACCATGCTCAAGAATAGGTGCCACGCAGCCATGAAGCGGCACGACCAATGCCAGGCCTCGCATCTCATACCAAGTACATGCCACAGATGCCCCACGTCGGGCGGCGGATGAGCTAGGGTTTACCCTATTTTGGCCAATTTTTAGGCCCAATCTCCTACTTTTTGTATAGAAACTTATTCTACTAAGTTTTCATACTTTTAGAAAACTTTGAACACTTTTTCATACTTTACTTAGAGGGGTAAAGGTAGAAATGATGTTTATTTAGTGACAAATAAATTGAGGCAACATCTAATAATGAAGGGGTTTCAAAAGGCCTACACTTTCTTAGGTATGGCATGAGAAAGCAGGTCAAACTTCTCGTACGAGTGCAACAAATAACAAGAATGTAGAAGATAAGTTAGATGGGAATATTGAATTTGACGAAATGGTTGAGGATATTGCTAGAGATTTCAAAGGTAAACTCATAGTGCTATAAGATTTACTTGACGACAACGAGATGCCATTGTATAATGGTTCTAAACATTGGTATTGAGTTTGATTTTTATGATGATGAATTTGAAGGTCAAATTTGGGTGGACTGATAGGTCGATACAGAAACTCTTGAATTGCTTTGGGATTTGTTACCCGAAGGTAATCTTATGTTGGATAGGTTGTATGCAGTGAAAAAAGTATTGTGACCGATGGGATTGGAATTGAAAAAAAATACATGCTTGCCCAAATGATTGTGTGTTGTACCGCGGGGTAGAAGATGAAAATTGTTAATCTTGTTGGGTATGTGGTGAGTCTCAATACAAGTTGAAGATGGGTGGAATTATAGTGGGAGCGGAAGTGTTAACCAAATCATAGAAACAAACTCTGACAAATGTGATGTGGTGCCTTCCTATAGTTCCATGATGACAGAAGTTATTTGCGTGTAAGAAAGATGCTAAATTTTTGCGTTGGCATGCTGAGAGGGATCAACCTATGGATGATGTCATTAGACGTATGCCAGATAGTGAACAATGGGAAAAATTCGGTACTCTCTACCCTGATTTTGGCGAAGACCCCCAACATTTGAGGTTAGGCCTTTGTACTTATAGAGTGAATCCATTTGGTAATATAAGTAGTGCATATAGTACTTAGCCTATGATGTTGGTTATCTACAACCTTCCTTCATAGCTGACAATGAAAGATAAGTATGTTTTGCTATCTTTGATGATTTTCGGTCCTAGGCAACTCAATTTTGACATAGATGAGTATCTTTCACCTCTTGTGGAGGATTTATTGACCCTATTTAAGGATGGTCACATATGATGGCAGTGTTGAAGATTACTTTACATTAAATGCTATGTTATTGTTGCACTATTAATGACTTCCCCGCATTTGGTAATTTATCCAGTTACTCAGTGAAATGTCACTTTGCTTGTCCTACATACGAGAAGGATACTGATTATCGCCAATTGAAACATGGTTGTAAAACCGTTTATCAAGGTCATCGGCAGTTTCTTCCGAGGGACCATTCAAGGAGATTGGCAAAAAAATGGTTCCATGGGGAAGTTGAGTCAAGAGAAGCACTGGTTTCTCGAATAGGGAGTCAGATATTTGAAATAGTGAAGAATTAGGCAAATGATTTCAAGAAAAAGAAACAAAAAGTCCCCGTGGATGGGAGCGGGAAGAAATGCTCAATATTTTTAAGATTACCCTACCGGGAGCATTTGGATGCAAGACACTGCCTTTATGTGATGCACATTGATAATAATGTGTGCGATTCCCTGGTCGAGACGTTGAATATTCCTGGAAAAACAAAGAATGGGATTAAGGCTCTGTTAGATTTGGTTGAGATCGGAATTAAGATAACTTTAAAGCCAGTAACTTTGGGTGAAATCTTTCCCCTTGCTTGCTATTTAATGTCTCAGCTGAGAAGAAGTCATTTTGTAAGACGCTTAGTAGCGTTAAGGTCCCGTCAACGTATTCCTCCAACATCAGTAGATGTGTGTTAATTGAGGAGTTGAAGTTGCTTGGGTTGAACTCTAATCATTGTCACAATTTTAAGAAGGAATTGGATGTCATTGCCATTCGATCATCATTTCCATCCTATGTAATATTTTGCATTACGAAGCTTTGTTTTTTTTTCAAGTCCATTTGTAGCAAAAACATTAGTGTGTCAATGTTGGACTGTTTGAACACAATGATTGTTAAAGGTTTAGGCTGGATGTAAATGTATTTTCCCCCTTCGTTTTTTCACATCAAGGTCCACTTGTGTGTTCATCTTGTGTGGGAGATAAATCTTTTTGGTCATGTGTGAGGTGGATGTACCCGTTCGATAGGTACATGAAAATATTCAAACATTTTGTGAAGAATTGGTACAGGCCTGCTACAAGTATCACTAGTGGGGAATAGGCCATTTAAGGCGATTTTATCGGACTAGACAAGGCACTTTAATTGCCTCTAATTGTGCTTTTGATTTACATTTTGAAAACTGCCTTAAAAATTGCCATAAAGGGTAGGAGAACCGCCTTAAATAACTTCCAAACTCAGAACCAGTATTGCCTCCGCCGCCCAGTAAGACCCTTTCCAAACTCGGAAGGAATATGAAGGCAGTCCTAAACCTCCTTGGAAAATTCAAAGTAACGGTCTTAAATCGCTTCCGAGTTTGGAACCTATCGTGCCCCTGCTTGGTGTGGAAGACATATTCCAAACTCGTAACCTGAGTAGGTTCCGAGTTGGGAAAAAATGTCGGATTCTGAACTGCCTTAATTGACAAAAGAATTCCCTACTTGGATGCACAATCCAGACTGGCATGGTAAATAGCATGCGGATGAGGATTATAGTTCAGTGATCCATATATTTTCTGAAAGCCAAATAATTTGAATGATTTTGTATTTGGCATGAAATAGTTTGGGATTAATTGAAAGTTCTGAATCTCTTTTTCTATTTTCTTTAATTATGATATCAATTTGGGAAAATATTTTGGAGTTTTAACATTGATATAAAATGTTGAGCTACTTACGTCTCCAAAAGTCCTAAACTATCAATATAAATAACTGTACAAGATTAACTGAATCTATATTGAAGTTGCGATCCAAAAGAGAGAATCTCCACCCCATGTGTTAATTCTCTCCCTTGGCCTGGCACTTTCAACATCAAAGGTAATATGAAGTTTCAAAAGTTTGTATCAGTGATGCACAATAGAGCAGCATCGTCGAAGTCCCAGAATAGGGAAGGAGAGTTGCAAACCAGGTTGGCAGTGTTCCAATGCACAGCAGTTTCATATTATCCCTATACCAGTTATCCAGAGTCCTGCATATCAGAAAGAATAAAATTTAGCAGTATCTATTCATTATCATATTTGTTTCCGGAAACTCGAATAGATGGGATTGACTCTTTGTCTAAGGTGATGAGACCTCTAATATGGTTAGGAATATTAGATATGGAGAGGCCGTGATCAGAATCAGAATGGTACTTAGCAAGTTCATCAGCTACAGTATTACCCTCTCTAAAGACATGCTGAAGATGAGCTCTTCCTAGCAAAGATTTCACCTTATAGACTTTGTCAAAAAGTTCCCACGGCGCAGCGTAGGGATCATTAATCATTTGAACAGCAAGTTTAGAATCAGATTCAATTATAAAAGTATGATCCATCAAAGGGAAAATATGACTAACATATGAAATGGCATCGATTTAGGTAGATCACTACAATTCCAGAATATGTAAAACCTTTGGGGAATAGAGTGAAGAGCATTAAGGTTAAAATTGATCAAAGATGCAAAGTGAGACCAGACAGCATGAGCCGTATGACAGGATATGAAGAAATGCTGAATAGAGTCTGAATCATAGCAAACAGGACATTTAGATGCTAGACTAAATCCACAGTTAATGAGCACTTCATCAAATGGGAGAAATGAATGTAATAGTTTCCATGTAAAAATACTAATCTTTTTCTGCAAAGGAATGCTCCAAAGAGAAGTATTTGCCATGGAAATACCTGATGATGCAGTTATGGCCCTGTAAGCTAACCTAAAGGAGAAATTACCTGAGACCTCAGGTTTCCAAATCAATCTGTCATCCCTTCCCAATGTTATTTTTGCCCTCTGTAAAAACAAAAGCATATCATGCTCTAGGAAGGACGAAATCTGATCTAGGATGAAGTTTCTATTAGTAATAAAATCAGCAACTGTAATGTCAGGAAATTGAGAGATAATGATCTCTGGAATATGGTTTATGAGGGGGCCATTTAGACACCAGTTTGCTGACCAAAAATTACAGCTACCCTGGCCATGGATTATGGTAGAGTTGTGTTCAGAAAATGAGTTGACAGAAGAAATTCTTTTCCATGTCACAGATTTTCTATGGGATGGAGGAAGTGCCCATAGCAATTTAGACCATAAGGAGGTACCAAGTTGACACTTCCACCATAATTTAACAGAACAAGACTAATTATAGCTTTAACAGATCAAAAACCTAGTCCATCCAATTTAAAAGGCATGGCTAGATCTGCCCATTTTTTCCAAACCCTATTATTCTTATCCTCAGATTTTCCCCAAAAGAAATGAGACATTTTTTTCTCAAATAATTTAATGATACCTTTAGGGGGATTAGTAACAGTCCAAATATGTTGAGGAATTGAATAAAGGCATGATTTGATTAAGACCATTTTCCCTCCTCCACTCAGCCATTTGTTTTTCCAATTTAGAAGCTTATAATCAATGCTGGCCAGCAGAGGATGGTAATATCTCATTAAAGTTCTTCCTCTAAAAACTGGACAACCTAAGTATTTAAAAGGAAAAGATCCTTTTTTCATTCTTAGAATAGTTTTGACCTGATTAAGCCTAGCTGGTGTTGCTCTGTTACTTAGATAAAAGTCTGATTTTTCAAAGTTAAACTTTTGGCCTGATGTACACTCAAATACCTCAAGGAAAGCTTTGATCTTAATTTTATTTGACTTTGATGCTTGCATGAAAATAATCGTGTCATCCGCATACATAAGGTGAGAAACTGCAGGAATAGAGGCTGGAATCTGAAAACTAGCCAATCTATTATTATGGAATATAAAAGCTAAAATCCTAGAGAAAGCTTCGGAGAATAGGTTGAATAGGAAGGGAGAAAGAGGGTCACCTTGTTTGATTCCTCTTGAGGGTTTGAAAAAACCTACAGGATTCCCATTTACAAGTACAGAGAAATATGCTTGTGACAAATTGTTCATAACAGCATTAAGAAAATTCCCATTAAAACCAAACTTCTGTAATATTTGTCTAAGAAAGTTCCAATTAATTCTGTCAAATGCCTTTCTTAAATCCAATTTCAGAATACAGTTAGGTGTCCTATATTTCTTATCAAGAAATCTAATCATTTCCTGTAGGTATAGGATATTATCATATATGTCCCTGTTTTTCATGAAAGCTGATTGATTAGGTGAAATGAAGCTTTCCATATAAGGTTTTAACCTTTCCATTAACACTTTAGAGCATATTTTATTTAGCACATTAGAAAGGCTAATTGGCCTGAAATCATCAAATGAACTTGGGGTGGGTTTTTTGGGTATCAAGGTAATCCAGGTACTTGAAATACCCCTGGGCAGAACAGTTCCAGTAATAAAATCATTAACAGCTGAAATCAAGTCAATTTTAATGATAGGCCAGCACTTAGTGTAAAATTTTGGAGAGAATCCATCTGGACCTGGGCTACTGATCTTGTTCAACCCCTTTATAACTTTTTCCAACTCTGTTTCAGTAACCAGAGAGCCTAGAATTTGATTATCCCTGTTCTTAATAATATTTGGAATTTGACTCAGGAAATGGGGATAGTAGGTTTCATCAGATATCTGAGATGGCTCAGTGACTAATTCAAAAAAATAATCTATAGCAGCATTTTGAATTCCCAACTGAGAGTTAATCCAATGGCCTGAACCATTCTTTATTTTAGTAATCTGCAATTTACAATTCCTTTCCTGAACAACCGTATGAAAGAAGGTTGTATTGTTATCACCTAACTTATGCCATTTAAGTCTTGCTTTTTGCTTCCAAAATTTTTCTTTTTCCTTTAAAGCTTTAAGCAATTGTGCATTTTTCTCATTAAGTTTTACCCTTTCCGAGGTAGAGGGTGTCAAGTCATAGATAATTTCCTGAGATCTTAATGCTTCCTCAGCCTGTTTAACATTAAAGTTAATATTGCCAAAGCAATCCCTATTCCAAATCTTAAGAACTTTCTTAAGTCTAATCAGTTTTAAATAAAATCTGAGCATGTCTGTTTCAGCTAGTGGTAAATTCCAACAGTTATTAATTACTCCAGTAAACTCAGTCCTTTGAAACCATGTATCAATAAATCTGAAAGGCTTTGGATTGGAAGTGGTTGAAGAAGAGATCTGGAGAAGAAGGGGTGTATGATCAGAAGACTGCCTATTCAGAATTTGGATGGAAGAGGATGAGAATTTAGAGTTCCATGGGATAGTACTAAGCCCTCTATCTAGCCTCTTATAAGTAGGGTTCCTTAACTTAGCATTACACCAAGTAAAAAGGTTGCCCACTGTATTAATTTCTTGTATCCCATTCAGATTTATCCAAGAGTTAAAGTCCCTAATGCTACCCAAGCCAGGAGAACTAGGACCTCTGTACTCAGACAAAGAGGTAATAGAATTAAAGTCACCTATAAAAATTGTTTCTCCTTTAGAAATAGGCTGTAGCTCATTCCATAGCTTTTTCCTACTATCCCTATTCCTAAGAGCATAAAAAAAGACAACATCCATATTCCAGTTTAGGTATTGGTGCAAAATAGTAACATGCATAAATTGTTCATGAGAGGATAACAGAGAGACAGTAAGTGAGTTAGTCCACATTAACCAAATTTTCCCATTATCCAGAGTCAAATTATGAGCAAAGGAAAGTTTCTGCATATATGCTTGACAAGAACTATTATCATGCATAGGTTCAATAATACAAAGCAACTGTATTTTCTTTAGTTTGCATAGATTAGAAAGCCTAAGCATTGAAGTATCCATGCCTCTAAGATTCCACACTAAGCAATTTACATGTGAGTTGACTATCATTATTCAGATGATTTTAAACTTTTTGTGGCAGATCTAAGCATCATCTTGTTCAATTGACTCAGATAATTGTTTTTCTTTAATTTAGACTTACCTTGTTGCTTACCTATAGGGGGCGAAGTGGTAGAATTGTGATGATCAGAACTGGCCCCATAGTTGACTCAGCTTCAGTTATTTCCTCTTGTTCCTTGGGGCAAACCTGGTGAGCCTGCAAAACAGAGAATCTGTTTGCCATCTTTCCATACTGGGAAAGTGGGGTTTTGTGATTTGGACTATACATAGGTATTGAAAAAGATCCTATCTGAATATCATCTTTAGCATATGACAGAGTAGCTGGTTTGGATAAAGCCGTTTCATTCAATAACCTAATAATAGAATTATCCGAGCTATCCTGAGTATGAGTATTAGGTTTAGGAGATCCCTCAGCATTAGTGATAACCAGAGAAGGTGAGCTATGTGGTAAAATGTGATGAGAGCTGTTATGGATTTCTACATTACTATCACTCAGTGGGGATGAATGGTCTTCCTCAAAGTCTAGGAACAGAGGTGGCTTATCAAATTTCTTTCCAGTAGGCTGCCAAAATGTTTGGGGCACAGGCTGAATTGGATTTGTATCCTGAGTTGTTCCATTGGTAGGCAGAGAATTAGCTTTACATTGAGTCAGAGAATGACCAAGTTTTAAAAAGTGATCACAGTACAAAGGTACATCCTCATATTCAACTTGGTATTTTCTATTGTTAGCTATAGAGCCCAGCCTTATGAAGTGATTCAATGGTTTTTGAAGATCTATTTCCACACAGAATTTTATAGCTGATGGCCTTGTAAGCATATCAGTGGCAAGATCATTTTTGATAAAACTGCCTATGCTATTCCCTATCGTCTCATTGGAGGCTGAGTTATAGTAGTATAATGGAACTTCCCTTATAGTACACCAGATAAGAACTATTGGTGATTCTATATGTGTAGAGAATTCAGGGGTCCATTTTAAAATCTTCAGGGAAATACCATTGAAATTCCACACACATTTCATCCAGCATCTTTGATAATCATTTATCAATTCAAATCTAATTAGAACATGCTTATAGTCCAGGGAGCCAAGCTGATACTTACCTTCAAACCCCACTGTTTTGAACGCTTGCTCCAAAAGATCCATTGAGATTCTACCTTTTGTAAACTTGCCCACCAGAGCATTAGCATAATGGGCAGAAAGTGTGGAAATCTGATCATCTGAGTATAGACACGAAGGATCCCCTAGGTGGAGCGTTTTAGGAATGATTTCTGGATTATTGGGAAGGGTTTTCGAGAGG
The DNA here is from genome assembly GCA_037428765.1 of Rubia yunnanensis. Lineage (NCBI taxonomy): Eukaryota > Viridiplantae > Streptophyta > Magnoliopsida > Gentianales > Rubiaceae > Rubia > Rubia yunnanensis. The sequence goes on from CM075061.1 coordinate 55,527,172, forward strand.
GGCGGAGATTTGTTCTGTAACACGGCTGCGAAGGATTTAGGGGGGATTTGTTTGCTTGTGGTTGCCACCATATTGGCTGGCAATGGGAGAGGAAGATCGGCCTCGCAGAAGATGGCTCGGGCTAGCCGTTTCCGGCAAGAAGCCGTTAGCGGCGAACGGAGGAGATGAAGGATGTTTCAGAAATCGTTATTCGTTGGGAAATGTGCCTGAGAGAAAATGTTGATGAATCAAACTTATTCTTCTGATGCTAATTGAGCTACTTACGATGATAGAACTTTGATATTATGGCAATAGAATATTTTTGAAGTTGTATGTTGCAATTAACAATTATACTTGTATGGTTGGTAAATGGGAATGGCAAAAGCTTGTATGTATAGAGTTGAGATTGTTCAGAATATTATAAGAGATTATGTGATTAATCTATGGAATTTTTCAACTATATATTTATAATATTTTTTACATGAAATTATATGGTAATACATCTTGGAAATTTTTCTTTAGTTACTTTAATGTAGCATGCACACTCTAATGGTTACAAATTTTTCATTGTATGAAAATCTAAAAATATTAAACGTGTTTTTGGTTATTGGTATATAACATGAAGAAATGTAGATGAGTTTTGATTCTATTAATTATGATGATAAATGCATGAGTTGTAACTCTGAAAAATAAGTTGTTAGTTCTTTGGAATAGAATTGTGAATTTTGAGAAAATTCTGTCGAGACATAAAAGGTTTGTGAAAACCTGTGATCCTAGGAAGTTCTAGAAGAGTTTGGTTTTTAAATCATACATGAATTGGGAGTGTTTAAAAGCCTCTTAATTCAAAGAATATGATGCATGGTGATATGCCTCATTTGTACAATATCTATGAAAGAGAAATATTTTGTATGCATGTATGGTTGATGTTTGAATGTTAAAGGATCTTGTAAATGCATGGAACAAGAAATCTGAAATTGTATGATGAAAGAAACGGTTATGTAAACTGCTGGTAAAGAACCAGAATGGTTAAGGAATTTTGTATACGAAATTCTATTATGGTTTAAGCCGGTAGATGGAAAAGGCTTATAGTGAAGTGTATAATGCAAATTTAGACACTTGGGCACTAGGCATAGCGTGAATCGTGAGTTAATAACTCATCGTGTGATTTCTGTTGATTTTGTAAGATATCAACGCAATCTAGTGGAACTCTTGACGAAGTGATTTGTTAAGGACTTGATAAACAAGTCGGTGATCAGGATGAGTTTAAAGCCTATTTAATATTTGATAATGGATACCCAATTTTCCTCTGTTACGACATTAGAGTCAAATTCAATGTGGAATGCCTATTGTTTGAATTGAAACATATGATTTCATATCCCGAAGGTATTATGTTTGGACTTGCATGGAAGTTAGGTTGAAGTTAAACTTCTTAATGGATCCTTTGACAAAGTTAATTTGCAGGTGTACGATAAAATAGATTCACCTATATGATTTGTGAAGTGTAGCTGCTTCGATAAGATAGGGCTTGTCTTTGTATGCACTCATGAATGGATAAGGATGCATGGCTTGTGTAGTGTTGGTTTTAAGCTTTTGAGTTGTATCTGAACTAGTGTGTGGACTATCTTCAAGTGTTCAAATGGGTTGAAGGGTTCAATCTTTAGAGACACCCCAATTCTCTAATATTTGCAATGAGTAATTAACTAAGGCTAACATAACTGATTCTGTCGTTGATTTGGAGTGCGAATTCACTGTTACTGTGGGCGATTTGTAGTGCGAAAAACATACTATTAACACTGTTCATCGGTTATCTCTTAGGCTTCTTTTACTTCTGTTAACGGTCATATTGGCACACGCTCTAGTGGCCGTTGCCACCGCCGGTGGTTGACCATGGCGTCGCTGACGCATCTCTCGACTTCTGATCCTACTCATACCATGGCTAATCTTCAACCTATCCCCCAAAATCCAAAAAGTTTTGCTCAAGCCCTAAATACCAAACCATCGCCCCTTCTGTCGACACTTCCCGATACCCCTAATCTTCACCCAGTTACGGAATTTAAAGGGAAAGTGGCGTATATCCTTCCACCGGAAGAGGGAGAGCTTTTAGCTATGCATTACCAGAATGCTCTCGTTGGGAAATTTCTTCGCGGGAAACCAAATATGGAGGCTCTTCTTAAAGCTTTTAAGTCAATTGGTTTTAAGTCGAAATTTCAATTAGGTTCTATCGATTACCGACATGTGCTCATTCGTTTTCAGGAACAAGAAGATTACCAACGATGCTGGATCAAAGGGCAATGGATGATTAACGGATTCACCATGAAGGTTCAAAAATGGACGCAAGATTTTTCGCCATCAGTGGAATCATCAATAGCTCCGGTCTGGGTAACTTTCCATAAACTTCCAATTATGTTTTATAATAACTCAGCAATCATGGGAATTAGCAGTCAGATAGGTCGTTTTCTTAAGATGGATGCAGCAACAATTGCTTTAACTAGGCCATCGGCTATTAAAGTATGTTTAGAAATTGACCTGTTGGCATCGCTCCCTAGTACAATAGTAGTTGGAATTGGAAACAAGGTGGCTGAATATCCAATTGAATATGAAGATCTGCCTACATATTGTTCACATTGTAAGATAACTGGTCATAGCAACAATAGGTGCAATTTCCTGCATCCTGAACTAAGAAAAAAGATGGAGAAAAAGATGGAAGATAAAGAACATAAGGTGGCTAAAGGTCTAGAAGCTGTTACCCAGAATGACTTAATTAACCTAGAAGGCTCTTCTGCCTTAACAGCATCACAAAAAGAAAAGGATTTTCAGAAACAGAAAATTAACTCAGAAGGAAATAATGATCTGATCACTGATTTTGCTACAGTAAATACTAAGAAAAAAGGCGCTTCTTTCTATTCTCTTGATGACATTTCTAAGCCAATAACCAATACCTTTTGGAGAAAAAAAAAGACACACTCTGACCTAGTCCCAATTCAGGAACAAACTGTTAAAATTAACACGGTGTCAATTTCTAATGCTTTCACTTCATTAGAAAGCCTCATTGAGGAGCAGGAAGGGGAGATTTTAGAGATTTTTCATGAATCTTTGGAAACTCATGATATTCCAGTAATTATAAATTCTGATGAGCAGACTAACATCAATACAGCTTCAGGGTCAAAAGTTGAGAAAGACAAAATAGGAAATGATCAGGATATATTCACTGAAATGGTACGAGATCTGAGTCAGAGTCATGTTATTTCTGATCAGATCACTTTGGAAATTCATGATACTTCAGTAATTATAAATTCTGATGAGCAGACTAACATTAATACAGTTTCAGGGTCAAATGTTGAGAAAGATAAAGTAGGAAATGATCAGGATATATCCACTGAAATGGTACGAGATCTGAGTCAGAGTCATGTTGATTCTGATCATATCACTTTGGAAGAGGATAATTTAAGAAATAAGTATAAGGATTCTGATCTAAGCCCTGTAAGTGGGAAGAATGAAAAAGTTACTAGTAAATCAGGGAACAAAGATAAAAATTCTGCAAGGACTGGTAGGAATCTTAGATCCACACAAAAAGTCACTCCCAAAATTTTTAAATGATTAAACACACAATAATAGGAAATATACTTGTTTGGAATGTTAGGGGAATATGTACATCAGTGGATAGACTTAAGATCCTAAAAAACAAACATAAATTAGATATTATGTGCTTAATAGAACCTTGGCAGGATAAACTCAAAATATCTGAATTTAAACATACTCTTGGTTACAGTAATGCTTATCCAGCTCAGCATGCAAAAATATGGATATTATGGAATCAGGCTTTCAACATCTCAATTTTAGGTGAAACAGACCAATTTGTAAATGTTAAAATCACTGATTCTGTTTCTTCTTGCTCCTGGAACTGCTTTTTCATTTATGCCAGTGTTCACAGGCAACTTAGGGAGCTTTTATGGAATGATTTAAAAGGAAAACAGGATAATCTTTCATTATATATAGGGGACTTTAACACTGTAACATCAGTAAATGAATATAAAGGAAGAAAGTCCACTCCTAAAAAAAGCATGAAGCAGTTTAATGATTTTCTTTGCTTTATGGACTTGGATGAAATCCAAACTGTAGGAAACTCTTTTACTTGGAGTAACAACAGATTTAAAGATAGATGTAAGGATCTAATGTTTCAAAGGCTTGATAGGGGGGTAGTAACTCTAGATTGGATAGATCAGTTTCCTAATAGCTCTATTCAAGTTTTAAATAGGATGTCCTCAGATCATGCCCCTCTTATCTTATCTGTTCAAATTTCTGAGGAACAAGCACCTAGGCCTTTTAGGTATCAGGAAATGTGGTCAAATAGAAAGGAATTTCAGAAATTAGTAGTTTCTAACTGGACTTTAGATATTCCTTTTACTGGTATGTGTAGGTTAGTTGCTAAATTAAAGAGGCTTAAGCTGGAAATTAAAAACTGGAATAAATCACAGTTTGGTAATGTGGATCAAAATTTGGCCCAACAGGAACACAGAGTCAATGATTTAGAAATTGCTTTTCAGCAAAACCATGATCAATCTACCCTAGCAGAACTTAACAAATCCAAACAAATGCTGATGAGGGCTCAGAAAGAGAAAAATATATTCCTAAGGCAAAAAGCTAGGTTAAATTGGTTAAAATATGGTGATGCTAATACTAAATTCTTTCATCATGCTATTAAGGAGAGGAGAGCAAAGGCCGGAATTTGCAAAATCAGGGATAATCATGGAAACTGGATCACTGAGCCTACCTTGATCAAAGAAGAGGCAGTGAGATATTATACAGAATTGTTGAATGAGGATGTGTCCCAAAAACAAGGAACTTTTTTTAAACACTTCCTTAATGAGATTCCAAATGTGATAACTGAGCAGGAAAATTTATCATTGCTGTCTCCATTCACAATTCAGGAACTTCAAAGTTCAGTTTTTGATCTTAACAGAAATAGTTCCCCAGGTCCTGATGGATTACCTAGTTCTTTTTACACTACTTTTTGGGATACTATTAAAAATGATCTTCTAGATGCATCTAATGACTTTTTAAGTAATGGAAATATCCCCAAAGCAATTTCCAGTACTTGGTTATGTTTAATCCCAAAAAAATCAGTTCCAGTAGATTTTTCTGACTTTAGGCCAATAAGTCTCTCAAATTTTGTGAATAAGATCTTTTCTAAGATGCTAATGGACAGAATTAAACCTTTGATGTCACAAATAATATCTCTGGAACAGAGTGCATTCATGCAAGGGAGAGATATTTCTGATAATACCATAATGATGCAGGAAATGACCAGAATATTAACTAGAAAATCTAAAGCCTCAAATATTATTGTTAAATTAGATATGCAGAAGGCTTTTGATAGGGTCTCATGGTCTTTTCTCAACTCAATTCTTCTGAAATTTGGTTTTCATGGCACCTTTGTTCACAGAATTATGCAGAATATATCTTCAGCACATTTTTTAGTGTTAATTAATGGAACAGTTTCAGGATTTTTTGCTTCTAATAGAGGTATCAAACAGGGAGATCCTTTATCTCCTTTTTTGTATAACATACTTTCTGAGGCCTTTTCCCGAGGTTTAAAAAAGCTTTTTAGTTTAGGCTATCTAAAATATTTTAGCTTGCCTAATAAATGCCCCCAGATTACTCATCTAATGTATGCGGATGATACGGCTGTTTTTCTTAATGGACATAAAAAAAACTTGGATAGGTTTAAGAGGTTTCTAACAGCATATGAACAAACAACGGGCCAAAAAGTAAACTTTGCAAAATCTAATTTTTTTGTGGCTCCTAATACTTCTGTGGACAGAATACATGCTCTGAGCAGGAATTTAAGTATGACCAGAGGTAGCTTTCCTTTTACTTATCTAGGAATTCCCATTTTTCCAGGTAGGAATAAACAGATCTATTATTATCCTATCTTAGAAAGAATGGAAAAAGCAATCAGTAACTGGAAGAATAGGTGGTTAAATACTTCAGGCAAAATCATCTTTATTAACCACTGTTTTCTTTCAATCCCTACTTATATGTTTTCAGTTTTGAATCCACCTAAGGCAATTTTAAGGAAAATAGAGATTATGGCTTCTGGTTTTTTCTGGGGAGGTAGTGATAACACTGAAAACAGGAAAAGATGGAGGTCATGGCATAGAATGAGCTACCCAGTCCAAGAGAATGGCACTGGATTCAGAGATCTACAGGCCATAGTTAATGCCTTCTCTTGCAAACTGTGGTGGAAGCTGCAAGTTAATAACACCCTTTGGGCACACCATCTATGGACACTGCCTGATTCTTATAAGAACTCTAATGTATGGAATAGAATCTGTAAAATAACTGAATTAGCTAATGGATCCTCAAAGGTTATCTACGGAAAAGGAGAGTGTTCATTTTGGAATGCAAACTGGTCAGGAAAGGGTGCACTGATTTATGAATGGCCCGTAGATGAGGAAGTTCCTTTCCCTGATATATCTCTCAATTGTTTTATATTGAATAAAAACTCTTACATGAATATTTTGGAGCCATTTTTGGCTACCAGTACAATCCTGATCTTGCAGGAAGCAAAAATCACTCACTTACATGAGGATAGGCTGATTTGGACAGCTTCAACTGATGGAGAATTTACTACTGCATCTGCTTACAAGATTTGCAGACAGAAAGGTGTAACTGTAAGACAATTACATAAGGTATGGTCACACTTTATTCCTGCAAAAATGTCTGTTTTAGTTTGGAGAGCACTAAATGGAATCTTACCTTTTGATAATATCATTTGTAAGCTAGGCTTTTCACTGGCTTCAATTTGCCCTATGTGTAGGAACCATTCTGATTCTCTTAATCATTGTTTTAACTCATATCCTTTTGCTATTGCAATCTGGAATAAGGTGAATTTACTGTTGCATATTAATCAACCAACTTTTGGGAGTTTTAAGAACAGAATTGATTTCTATTTGTCCATCAGAGCTGAATCTTTGATCTGGTCCAACTTGATAATTGCTTATATAATGGTCACATCCTGGTCAATATGGACATATAGGAACAAGAAACTTTTTGAAAATTTATCTCTTTCTGTGGACTCATGTTTTCTGAATATTAAAGATCAGGTTTACCAAATATTTCAGGCTTATCCACAAAAAGGTAAACTTGATAAACATAGATACTTAATACAAAATGGAATCATTCCCCAACCTGATCAGAAAAATAAGAAATTGATCACAGCAGTTAGATGGGTAAAACCTATTGTTGGTTTTAAACTTAACACAGATGCAACATGGAACCCTAACTGTGAGTCAACATGTGCGGTTATAATTAGGGATTGGAGGGGAGATGTGATTAAGTTAAGAGTGAATCATTTCCATGCTGAATCACCTTTACATGCTGAACTTACTGGTATTTACTTTGCTTATCAATTAGGCTTAGAACTTAATCTGAATTCATTCACAATTGAGACAGATTGTCTTACAGCTGTTAAAGGAATTCAGAACCCAAAAGGAAGTCCATGGAAAGTCTTTTCAATTTGTAGCACCCTGAATGAATGGAATGAGGGAGCTATGATTCATTATATCCCTAGGGAGGCTAACTCAGCAGCAGACTTTATGGCTAAACATGCTAAGGAAAATAAACTTTCTGGTGAACTAGAACTGGGAACTTTACCTCCTTTTCTTAGAGGCTTGTTATTGTTGGATAAATCTGGGATATATGGTATCAGAATAGGAACCTAATAGAGAACAGCAAGTGATTTTACTTCTCTTTCAATGGGATACTGCTCTCCTTCCTTTGCTTCCTTGCAGATGAGGTGGACATGAGGATACTCAGCTTAGGATGGCAACATGCGAATGAGAAACTGATCAGTGGAAAAGGAAAACTGATAGGGATGAAGGATATCACCTGCAGCAAAGGATAGAACTGAACCTCTTTTTCCGGACTGAACACAGGGATTGCAAAGTTTACATAGGGACTGATCACAGGGATTGGTCAGAGGTTTGAGCAAAGTACTACAATGGCTACACAAGGATCTACAGCTAGGTTCCTTTTGGTTCATAACTCCATCATCTGACTTTTGAAGCTGCTACTCGGGATTTGTTCCCCACTCAGGACATAATCTATCATCTTGGCCGGCACATCGTTGACAAATAGGAGTCTCGTTTATACGTTTCTTCGACCTGTTCGCGATGTTCTAGCTGGATGGTTTGTTTTACCTAGGCTCTTTTAGCTATAATTTTAGTTATTTGACTGTTAGGGTGGAAACACCACTTTTGGAAGCAAGAGCTGTTTTGCTTCAGGAGCTTTACTTAGCTCTGGGATCAACTACAGGATGATCTTTTTCTTTATAAATTGTGTTGTACTACGACAGTTAGCGCCTATTTTGGCTCATTCTATTGGTTTGGGGAGCCAATATATACCCCCCATCCCAGGATGGTTTTAAATCAAAAAAAAAAAATTAACTAAGGCAAAAATTCAGTTTTCAAGACATTTTCATTTATGCACTTGTTTAGTTTGGTTGTTGGATTTATAGAATCAAGGATAATACTCAAATGGTGTTGGGGGGGATTGTTAGTATTTTATGAAACACAAGGCTATTTAAGTATAATTGGATTTGAGTAGTTGTGAGCTCGGGATGTTAAAACAAGTTTGGTGGTGCGGAGTGCACACTTGTGTAAACTATCTACGGGCTTACAATTGCAGGATAAGTATTAAACTTGTGTTTGTCTAAATACGGATGACTAACATGTTTTGTCCTAGTGTGGAAAGATTTATTATTTCGCAATTTATTATAACTCTGATGTGGTAGTGCGTATTGCCCAACTTCTGTATGATGGAAAGGATAAGGATGATACATTGAATGTGGTAATGCAATGTGGAAAGATGTATCGTGTGAAAAATTACATCATTTCAGAATTTATAATTCGAATAGGTACATGGTTTAGTGTGAAATGATGAAGTGTTTTATCTTTTCACGACATTTGTTTCCTATTTATAGAAGAATACGCATGCACAGAATACATACTGGAAAACTGAGAATTTTCCCAGACCTACAACAGACAAACAAAAAATAGAAGTATAAATTTTCAGAATTTCTCTGACATACACACCAACCAAAAACACAAGTAGCCAAAAAGTATTTTCCTGATTCAAGCCTAGAACAAGAGAGTTTCTCAATTGTTTTATCCTTGAAACGAATTCGTGTAACCCAATGTTGTAATAAGGTCGAATTATTCTTTAAGCAAAGCATACTTAACATGACTCGCATTGATTTCCAACAAAGTTTTTGCACACTCATCCAAGCGTTATTTTACTATTCCATTGGAATACCATATTAAAGTATCTACCCCAACAGAACCAACCTGCGATGGATTAACTAGGTGATATGGTTTATATTTTGTTCTATATATTATTTTATGTTTCTAATCCTTGATTTTTTTAAAATTTTCATTCAGTAGCTAGCCATTAACCCGAGGACAATGCTGGGTAGAATCCTACAAAGAGATCTTGGCGATTAAGGGTGATGTTTACAACATCTGCAGCGACCTACAAAAGGTCAAGGGGCATCTACACCCACACGATCGGTCAAGTGGTTGGGTGCTTGGTATCAATCTCCGTTGGTCAGGGGTTCGATTCTTGGCAGCTGCAGCGTGGGAGTTTCCTCCAGTGGAGGGACTTCTTGTGAGTACCAAGTACAATCATGGATCAGGTGCTTGACCCTTGGACTCTGTGATTTACCTCCTCGTCGATGCCCGTGGTGTCGGACAGACGGGGCCCAGAGAGCGAGGGTTTCGCCTTTTAGTCAAGGGGCATCTGTAGATTGAAAGAGCAGTTACAAAACAAAATCCAGTGCATGTGATGACGGGCTCGCCACATCGGAAAGTAAATAGGCCGTGGTCACCACATCATAAAGTCAAGAGATCGTCCTCACCACTTTGCAAGTCATAGAGGCTGGACCATTCCACGCTTCTCAAGGTGCACCCAAAACTCCTGAGGGTAGTGTCTCAGAATCTGAGAATGGTGAGGAGTCAGAGAGTTCTATGAGTGAAGAAGATTGATTTGGTGGATGACTGAATATTTATATTTGTTTATGATGGGGATTTGTAAGAATATGCATTTTCATTTTTTTTAAAATTGGTTGTTTTTTAAAATGATTATTCATAACCAAGTTGTTACAAACATGTTGGTTGAGAAGGTATCTAAGAATGGTGGAAAAAAAACAATCTATCATCTGGTAAAGATTTGAATAAAAAACTTCGCGAAAAGAAATTGAATAATGTCCCAAAAATAAAATTATTATAATTTCATAAAATTCACACCACGATAATTCGAAATAAATAGTCATACTCTAAAATCAAGTGGTTCTTCTCCTCCACCAACTTTGATATAATTTACACCACAATAAAATTAGCCCCCCTATTTTTTCATCAGTCCATAACCTATAACAATGGTCCCTTCTAACGTCAACTACCAAAGGTATTCTTCCATCATGAATGATATTTCCAATGCAAGTCTCATGGGAATCGTTGATAAGTCCATCACACCAACATCACCTTCACTAGTAAACCGTCTCTTGCCTGGAATGACCACGTACTTAGTCTTGTCGGCTTGGTCATCAACACAAAATACTTTCTCTGCCAGTGAGGCTAGAATGTTTGGAGCGCCCTTACTACGAGTCCTTCTAAAATCCACTACTATGAAACGAAGCTCATCCGTACATGCACTCACAATGTTATCGACCCACTTGCATATTGGAATCTTGAAAATATTGTACTCCCTCCGTCCCATCCATATCTGCATGCTTTTTTGTCAGCTTTCTCAAGCCATGTTTGCCCACCGATAATTTTATTTACATCTACTATTGGTGTATTAAAATTTAATATTTATAAAATAGATTATGCAGGAATCTAAAGATATCTCGCTTGAAGATATTGACATCTATATACTAGTTGAAATTTATGGTCAAACGTGTATTAAGAATGTTGACCAAAAGTGTGCAGATATGGGTGGAACATGGGGAGCAGTAAAGTTCCAATATCTCTTCAACGATACCATAGCAAGTCATCTGACCCCTGGTATATATATTATCGAGCAACTAAAAGACTGTTGCCCTGTAGGCTTAGCCTAATCTCACTCGATAGCAAGACAAAGTCATTTCAGCCCAAGGTTCAGATCAACTAGACAAAGGTAGGCGTGGAACTATGTAGTCATGGCATAGATCACGAGCCTTGAAATGTGGAGCAAACAACGAACACTAAACCATGAATCGAGAATGTGGGGATCGTGGCATATCCCACAATCTCAAACCCTACAAACACAGAACCTCGACTACAAGGTCCTATAAATACAAGAAACTCAGAAGAGGATAAGGTAAGCGTGACTATGTTGACAAATTACCATTCTTGTAGAGAAAGACTGACTTCATCATCAGAGATTTTCTCCCAGAATCACTTCCGTGACTTGTTCTGCAAGAGAGGAGATTCACGTAGTGAACACCGTTTGGCTTGCCTAACCGAATTACCACATCATTTAGCTTCGTCTGTGGGGAACGGGATTTTTTTTGTTTCATAATCCTTCAGGTAAACAAAGGTGTTCACAAGAAGTGAGAAGAGCCATAACCACCTGACACAAGAACACACACCTGGATGCAACAGAAACATGCATCCTAGCCAGGACTAGGAGTACATCCTCAACAGAGAAAGGGAGTGTAGTAAAGGAGAAACAAAGGAGGAAGAAGAGGAAGCATAATCTCCAAACGCCAACCGAGAAAAATGGAGATGGGCATTCAAAGCATTCTCAGAAGGGAACATGAAAAGTTTGTACAACCAAATCTTGACAACACTCAAGCTAAACCCTCCGAGAATAGAAAACAGAGTAAGTCAAGAGCGTAAGAATCTGAAGTATGAAGAAGAGTAACTAGCGCCAGATTTGTAGGATTTTAAAATGCAAAGAACTTCAAACTTCTTTTACCAATATATGGTGTGACTATAGACCCAACATAGTTCCTACAATTATAAAACAAATAGCATGAGATTTCACGACGCGAACACCGCATGGAAATTGGTAGTTGATGGCACATCTAACAGATATGGTAGCGGTGATAGACTACTATTAGTCAACCCAGAAGGAGGAGAACACAAATACTTACTTTGCTTTGACTTCTCACTCACTAAAAACAAAGCAGAGTATGGAGCTTTGATATGTGGACTAGACCTTACCATCGGGATGAAGGTCAAAATCTTTTGGGGATTCAGCGATTCACTTATTGTAGTTGAGCGGGTACACGTAGACTACGAAGTACGAGAGGGTAAGTCGGTAAAGTATTTAAAAAGGGTCAAACAACTTATAGCCCAGCTTAAGTACTTCAATATCCAGCACGTAACAAGAAGTGAAAATACAAAAATGAATGCACTAAGAAAGCCAGCAATGGATGGGTTCAAATCTTTGAGTAGGTAACAGTGTCAGTAATCCAGACGGAAGGTGGAAACTGGATGACACCGCTAATAGAGTACTTTTTGAAGGGAACATTGCCAGAAGATAAGGTGCAAGCTCAAAAGTTAGAGTTACGTTCTAACAACTACATTTATGAAGGAGGAGTCTTATACAAGAAAGGTTTTCTATCTCCCTGAATATAATGCATAGGACAAGCGTAAGAAAGGGAAATTCTAAGAGAGGTGCATGAAGTGCTATGTGGAATGCATCAGAGAGCTAGAACAATGGAAGGGAAGATCATCTGAGCAGGATACTATTGGCTGGCCATGTTTAACGATGCACATAGCTTCGTTCTCAAATGTAAAAGTTGCCAGATCAATGCTTCACTGTTACATAAGCCACATGCTTCTTTGAGAGGTATATATGGAGCTTGGTTGGTCGATAAATAGGGGATTAACCTAGTATGAACCTTCCTAGAAGGTGAGGGAAACAACAAATTTCTAATTTTCAGGGTGCCACATACTATTGTCACGGATAATGATACACAATTCACGAGTGGTAACTTCACTAATTGGTGTTCAAAGCTTGGGATTCATCAAAAGTTTACATCCCTAACGAACCCTCAAGCTAACAGATAAGTAGAAGTAAAAAAATAGGACCATAGTTCATGGAATTCAGAAGTGACTGTAGGGAAAGCAAACTGGCTGGGTGGATGAGATACCCAACACCCTATGGGTAGATAGAACGACCGTTCAAGAACCAACGGGGAAGACACCATACAGTCTAGTCCATGTAAATGAAATAATGAAACCAGTGGAAATTGGTAATTTAAGCCTCTAAGTAGGCAATTATAGGGAGGATGACGATCTAGACATTATGAGGTTGGATTTAGACAAACCGGAAGAAAAAAGAGAGGACTAAATTGTTTTTTCGGTTCCTAACATGTGATCTTATACCATCTTTTGGTTTCGTATCAATACTGCTTCCTTTCACTACGCAACAAATTCAAAATTATTTGTTTGGTATCAAAACCACATTTCGGGTGGTTTTCAGGTAGACTAAATATTTTTTTGGTCCCTAACATATGATCATATACCATCTTTTGGTCTCTAAAACCACCTGAAAAACCACCTTGAAAACCACCTTGGTAACGAAACAAATTATTTTGAATTTCTTGGTTACTAAAAGGAAGCGGTATTGTCCTCGGGGACCAAAAGATGGTATAAGATCATATGTTAGAGACCAAAAAAGTAATTTATTCAAAAGGGAATTGGAAACGATCACATAGGCTAAGTATAAGGGAAGAATGTCTAGATCTTACTATCAAAAGGTTGAAGAAACACAATTTTTTATTGGTGATATTGTGTTAAGGAAAAACGAGGCAAGCCTGGCAGAAGAACAAGGAAAGCTATGCCAAAAGTGAGATGGACCTTACAAGGTTATGAAGGCACACAAATCCAACTATTACGAGCTAGAATGGTTGGATAGCAACAGTGTTCCCAACGATTAGCACGTGATCAATTTGAGAAAGTTCTATATCTAGATTTAGGGGAAAAAATAGGAAGCATTTAGTTGTACCAAAACCATGCTATTATCACTGGTTGCATTCGTTCCTTTGTTTCCAAGGCGACATTATTGTAGTCGTACATTATAAATATTAAAACTCGTCTTTCTGGGCCAAGATTACATTTTTAGTTCTCTACTTGTAAATTTTAGATGATAACACAACTTTAGTACATTACAATCAACTCACCAAGGCTTTTCAATTTTCAAAGGTTGAACACAATCATTTGTATCATAACAAACATGGAACTGCAAACTATAGATCTTGCAACTTCATAAATCATAGACTCGCAAGCTATAGATCTTGCACAACTACCGATACTTGCAAGCTTTAGATGTTGCAGCTTTGCAAACCTTATGATTGCAAGATATAGATCTTGTACAAGGGCATATTTTCTCATAAAAGTGACACAAGTAAGCAATAGATCTTGCACGTCGTAAAATCCAAAGCTCTTAAATATGCAAGCAATAGACCTTGCAGCTTTGCTATAGTGACTATGCAAGCTATAGATCTTGCAAAAGGCATGAAAGCCCAGCATGCCAATATAATTAATGCGATATGAGAAAGCTATAGATCTTGTAACTTTGCAAACTCAATCACACAATGCATACATTCGACAAGAAGATGTCTGTGTAAGTGTTGGTAGAAGATACCATATTAAGTGATAGCGAACACGCAAGTTTGCAAAATCACAGCAAAATTATTCAGAGCATTACAAGAAAGAAAAAGTAGTTTAAAATAGGAGATCTATCTATGCCTAGATGCTCGTGATGATCCCAAAGATAGCGAACCACCACAACGACGATCGTGCTCGGCTTCGCGATGTGAGTGCTCAATCCTATGCCGGTTTTCTTTAGCCACACGCTCCTCACTAACTATATGGTTGTATTTCCATTTCATGTGTAAATAAGAGGGATGGTGTATCAGACCCCTTCGGTCTATATGACCAAGATATCTAGTATAATATGCCTTGAAGTTGGTTATAGGACCAAACTTCTCGCGATCCAGCTGCATACTCATAACATTAACAGTTTCTTCATACCTCTTCTTAAGTCATCAAAATTTTTACTTCTTCCTCTAAACACCAAATATGCAATCGAACAGCCTCAGGAAAGTAAATTATCTACCCGCCAATTCTCATAGTAAGATTTCCACAACCAGTAGCTCTACGGGATGCCAAAGGGAGGGCCTGAAGTTTATCTTGTACATCACACAAGCTTGCTCCAATTGGTGCACAGATGTATCAAGCCATTAGCACTCAACGCGGAGGTACTCATTTTCACTTTGCAGCTACGTATTTATAAAAAAATGTTTGTCAAACTTTCTTTGTCGATTGCACAAGATGAAAGGTGATCACAATCATTTTGTCATTTCTTCAACCGATCGAATAAGTTGTCGAGGCGAGTACATTGTTTATCAATGATTAGTGTCTTCAGATGGGCTTTGTGAGTCTTACTTGTAGCATAATATTTTTCCTACTCCTGTTGTCAAAGCATCTTCACCATGCTCAACTGTTAACAATGAATAAGACTATTCTGCTCAGTGCAAAATCATCTTAATTCACACATAGAATCCTGGATATCCTTTAAAGTCTTCTTTCACATAGCTTCAAGATCACTAATAACCAGGAGCATGTACTTCAGACAAATGCCTAAAGCTAATGTCCACTCTTGGATACGGGTAGGGAGGTTAAGCGAACACATGTACACACCAGTGAATTTAAGATCAACCAAACTATGAACAATATCCTTGCCAAGTGATTTAACATTGTAACCATCGGAAATAAACTTGCTGCTAGGACATGTTGTGGAAGAAAATGCAGTTGATGAAGATGTAGAAGCTTCCCACCCAATATGTAAAGGAATGGACTCCACACGAGATAGGCGATCAGAGGAAATAAGTTGGAGATATTCCTTGTATATACACTTAGTAGCTTTAATAAGTTTAACTGGGCAACATAAGCGAGGAGAAAAAAACTGGTGTGATGAGAAAGACGAACATAAAATCTCAGATATTCAACACTTTTCAAAAAAAATTTGTCAACCATAATAATAAAGCCTTGCATATAAATAAATATTAGGAGTCCGGTCAAATTAAAAGAGATGACCAAAATGAAAACATATTCAATAGTACAATATAGTACACACATACTTCAGAATATTGTAATAAATTATAAAAAAACACCTTAAAGTCCATAGCGCTAAGATTCACTAACCTTAGAAAGAGAAACAGATGAAGTGCAGACAACAACAACTGAACCCCTCTTCCTAACGTGTTGAGCAGAGCCATCGCCATTTAAATCACCTCCAAGGTTTGCATCATCATTAGGATTAGATGTATTTTCAGGAATGCGAAGCTCTGAAGAGGGAGAGCCAAATAGAAGATCCTAAGGTAGTTGACCGCACACTCCTTTAACTCAGTGCAAAAGGTAGACTAGGAAGACTAGCGAGATGGGATAGCATCCTGAAAGGTGACCACCATCCAAAATGCTCGTAATGAAACCCTTGTTCAAAATTTTCTTCTGCTGTTCCAAGACCATCTTAGATTTGGCCAGCTTAGGTAGCTTGTCAACCATTACAGCAAGGTTCAGCTTCCGCAATTCAACTAAGGCCTCGTAGCACCCAACGTTGTGAGCACTAGTTGTGACCTCCTAAAATGAAGCATAAACGGATTTTGTCTTCACGAATCAATCAGCTAGAACCTGGGGATATACAAGTGAAGCAGGGCTATTGGTCTAAACTCTTCTAACTGGGAACGAAGTTTCTTCATTTCTACCTCAGCAGCCAAAGCATGATCTTTAGTAACACACGCTCACTCTTCGATGAATTCAATAGAAACACTATAGCGAGCACATTTCACTTTGCTGGATTGCCACTTTTCTAGCATCGCACCATCTCCCTTAGAAAACTTAGCAAGCCATTCACTGATAAATTCAAGGCTCTCACCAACCTTGTTTTCAAGACGAGCAAAAAATTAGAGTAGTTATACACTAGGAAAAACCCATCATAATCAAGATAACACTTCAACATTGGGAGAACATACCACATCCATTGTCTCAGGAAGGGACAGCTTAGAGAGAGTAGCAGGAACAGTTTCTTCCACAATCAATTGGCGGCTTTGGGACAGAAGGTTAGGAAAAGGATGGATAACACGTCCATCATAGATCCATTGGTTCATTCCTTTTTCATCCTCCTATGAGAAGTCTCATTGGACATGTGATTACCTCCTCCCTTAACTTCTATGGTTAGGGACCCAGGAGCTGTTGGTTGAGCGGTATCTTTAGTTATCACTTCCCGAGGGATAAAAATCTCAGGGTTGTCATTAGTCTCAATCGCCAAAGTCTCTAAGTTGGCATTCTTGTCATCATAAATGAAGTTTCTATCAATGGAATGCTTGGTCAAATCTATATTTGCAACTCAGCACACAAATTAAGTTAGGAAAATGTACCGACATAGAAGGACAGTGAAAACAACAACAAAGAAGAACAAGTTGGATAGAGTAGAAATGACCAAATCAATAAGTAAAACACATTTACCAAAAAAATCTAGCATGGTGAAGAGCAATGGAATGCTAGGTGAGCGATGCTACAACTTTAGACTTGGCATTAAGATGACCTCGGACTTAGGAAGTTTTGATTTATGAACACCATAGTTCCAAAACGAAAAGGCTGGTCTACTATTACTACTAAGTTTTGTATAGAAAAAATTTTCCCGCCACACTTCACAATTATTTGGAAACCCACTAATGAACTCAACTACTGGGATCACAAGAAAAAGGGTAAACTCATCAGAGGTGTTTTTTACTTTTCGAAGATGTTAAAGGTTGTGAAATAATTCAAGGGAGAAAGGAACCTCGGCCCTTTTGCACACATGGTAGAAGAAAACAAAAATAGAAACAACTTTAGGATACAACTGACATAAAGCAACTTGCGGATGCAACTCTAGGATGTAGGTGACATTAAGATAGATATTTATATTCTGCACCCACTCTTATTGCTAAGCTACGCAGGGGTAGTAACGAAAAGCCCAGTGTTTTCCCATAAGGAGGCTAGGATTCAAATACTAAATAAAACAAAACCTCATGTGGGTCATCAATCCATGAGAGTGAAATGAAAAACTAGTAGTGTAGACATGCAACTAGGGGGAGGGGGATGTTTTCAACAAACAACTACAAGAATGCAATTGACAAACAAGTAAAATATTTATACTAGGAACTTGGGAATCATTTCGCAAAATGGTAGTTCTAAAGCTTCAATGCTCGATTCATTCACATATAGACATACAAAAGACCTATCAGTGTGTTCAAAACACGTTGTATGGCCGATGACATACACTTCCCCAACCCTGTCACGGTGGGTGCACTCGCAACCCTCCACCACAAATGAACTACTCTCCCTGGGTCCTATACGCTAGTCCCAAGGTTCGTAGGCACCTTGTCTGTGATACTAGTTTTTCAACACAACACCTAGTTTTCTAATATTCACTATCTCTACCCAAAATCCCTTAGACAAAAGTTATGAAGTCAACTAAGACTGGTGCGATGACAAATAGGTCAGAGCATTCTCGAATCCCCTGTGCACACACCCAAGCATACTTGTTCTCCCCTACCCATTCTAACATTAAGGTTTATCTTCCCAGAGGGGCATTTATAATTGCACCATACATGAGTATATTCCAAAGTGTGTGCTTATATGTGGTTTAATCCTCGTTCATTTATAAAATTCAAGAACAATAAAAAAAATATCATTACCACAAAGATAGGATGAATCTAATGAATCTCATAAAGCATTTAGAACATATCAAGTGCTAAAATGAATCCCAAGCTAGTTTAACCACTCCTTAGACATGGAATTCAAATATATATTTGAATTTCGTATCTTTGGGACAGAGCAAAAAGAAAGAAAAGATTACAAGGGGTAGTACTAAGCTACCAAGGGGTAGTAAACGATAAGCCCTGGGTTTGTCCACAAGAAGGCTAGGGTTCAAATACTAATTAAAACACAACCATGTGTGGGTCATCAATCCGCACGAGTGAAAGGAACAACTAGTAGTGTAGACATGAAACTTGAGGGGGGGGGGTTGGTCTTTTCAACTAAAGACTACAAGCATGCAATTGACAAACAAGTAAACTATTTATACTAGGTACTTGGGAATCATTTAGCAACATGGTAGTTCTAATGCTTCAATCCTTGATTCATTAACATATAGACACATAAAAAACCTATCAGTGTGTTCACAACACGTGGTGTAGCCGATGGTATACACTTTCCCAACCCTCTCACGGTGGGTGCGCCCGCAACCCTCCATCGGTATCGCCATCATAATAAAGGGATTACAGTAAGGTCCGGCCATCGTTGCATGTCTGTTTCTCCTCCATGCTATTACGTCCAGGACTTCCACCACGAGTGCAACTATTCCCCCGAGTTCTATATACGCTAGGCCCAAGGTTCGTAGGCACCTTATCTGTGATGCTAGGTTTCAACACAACACCTAGCTTGCTACTATTCACTGTCTCTAACTGCGACCTCTCGGATAACAGTTACGAGGTCAGCTAAGACTTGTGCGATGGTAAATAGGATAAATCAAATAAATCTCATGAAGCATTTAGAACATACCAAGTGCCAAAATGAATCCCAAGCTAATCTAACTACTCCCTAGACATGGAATTCAAATATAGATTTGAATTATATATCTTTGGGACAAAGCAAGAAGAAAAGAAAAGAAAATATTAAAAAACCTACAAAAGGAACTCATTCCTTCTTTCCAAACTCCGTCCTCTCCAAATGTGTTTCCAAATATGATCCACCTCCGCAAATGAGTATACTAGGGTCCTATATATAGTAGTAGGAGATTTTTTGGCCTAAATATAGACCTAAAATAGGGCAAAAATAGCAAAACCCTATGCCAGCCACCAAGATTTCAAGGGATGGCACGAATGCCACAGTCCATGAAGCATGCACAACCACGGTATGCCAGATCTGGCACGGTCCGTGAACATTCATCGTCACGGGCCGTGGGGGTTTACACGAATTGTAAGCAGCATGTAGTTTTGCTCAGAAGTCTTCTCACGGTTCGTGAAGGTTTTCACGGACTGGCTCCATAATTAGTCAAATCTTGAATTTTCATGTACTTATTTCATGGCCCGATGCTTTTGTCACAGCCCGATACCTTTTCCTCATGAAGGTCTCATGCATTTCTTAACAAAACCCATGAAACACTTGTGTAGTGCGGTCTGTGTTCTTTGTCATGGGCCGCTGGTGCTTGACCATGGGTGGTCCGTGACTAGTCGCATGTGATTCGTTGGCCGAACTTTGTTCGCTTGCTGCGGGTCAACCGTTTGTTCGAATATGGAGTTCCAGCCGTCCATATGCATTGATGTTTATGGCCTTCATCTTTTACCATTCTAATGTGAATGGCCTTCGCCTCTTCTACCATCCTTGCGAACAGCTTTCAATCTTCTAATGCCTTTGCGAATGGCCTTCACATAGAATGTAACCAAAATGTACCCACGGGCAACCTACTAAAGATGATTTCAAGGAAGATCAAGGAGCCAATGGATACAAGATGTCCATTAGTACCAATTAACTCTACAAAACGTGAGATTTAGACAAGGGAACCAAACATGGCCGTCTAAACCCCTTGTCACGTAAACTCAACTAATACTAGAAATCCACCAAATAAAAATAACCAAAAGTATTCCAAATGAAATGGTTAACGCATGCAAAATGAAGCAGATCAGACGGGATAAGGCAAGGGGAAGGATAGCCCGAACTGAAGGTAGTCTATGTAACAGGAAATAAAACCAGAAGGGGGAGTGCGAACACTTTTAGAGGCCTCAGGAGTCTTAATTTCATGCCAAGACAACAAAGGGATTCTATGTTTTAACTCCTGAACATAGGAATCAGAGATAATACTACTAATGATAGAAGAACCAGCAAGGTGGTCGGAATCCTCCCCAGAATTGACATTGTTTTCAGGGACATTTGGCGCAAAAATTCCAATAACGTTAGAGGCAACATTCAAGAGCTAAAAATCCCTAACATTTGGATGAAGGTGGCATCAATTAAAACAACAAAAGCCAGAATTGAAGATTCTAGCCAAACTCCAAAACAAAAACAAAAAAAGAACACCGAAGAAACAAATAGATCCTCCTTAATTAGAAGGAAACAAAAAAATACTACAGAAACAAAACCCTAAAAATTCAAACCTACAGAACTTGCTTCAGACTAGGGAAAAAATAAGAACAAGAGAACTTATTAGTTTAACTGGGAAAATGACACATGATCAGAGCAATAAATGAGACAGGAAGAAGATGATGAAGTCTGAATTGTGGAAGTTTTAATTAAAGAAAGTGAAAAGCCAAGAGACAAAAAGTGAATAGTAAGTAATCATAACGACCTGGCAAAAAGTGATATACCTTTTTGGGAACTCGAGAAGGCGGCGGTAGTACACTGAATAGTGACAGCCTTCAAAGTGCAAGAATCAAATCATTTATAGAAAAAAGAAAGTGTAACGATGGAGGAGGGAATGTTGGAATGAATAGCGAATACAAAGGAGCAAATATTGGCTGCAAGATCGCAACAACTTAATATCCACATGAATTGCCAATGTTCAAATTTTGAAATTCAAATGTAAAAAAATACACGATTCAATGAAGTAGCGAAACACAGCTAAGAAGCATACAACACTTTCAAGAACACTTTATATCGTAGCAAAAGCAAACTAATTACTACGCATTGGTTAGAGATGAAATAATAATATCACAAGAAGCTCCAGATTATAGCAATAGCTTCGTGTAGTATTGACTCTATGGCTCGAAGGGGCTTACGGTGTATATATAGCATTGTAATTAAAAGATTGGTGGCCTATAGTCTCATTCCAATCTCACACCATAGGAAGACAAAGTCATTTTAGCCCAGGGTGCAGATCAACCAGAAAAAGGTAGGCGTGGAACTATGTAATCGTGGCATAGATCGTGAATCCAGAAACGTGGAGCGAAAACAAACACTAAACCATGAACCGAGAATGTGGGGATTGTGGCATAACCCACGATCTCAACCCCTACAGACATGGAACCACTACAACAAGGTCCTACAAATACAAGAAGCTCAGAAGGAGCTAAGGTAAGCGTGACTATACCGAGAAATTCCAGCCCTTATAGAGAAAGACTGACTTAATTGTGAGAACTTTTCTCCTGGAATCACTTTCGGGACTTGTTTTACAGGAGAGGAGATTCACGAAGTGAACAAAATTTGGCTTTCCCGAATCAACCCCAAACAAGATTCCTATCATTTCCACTTGACACATATAGGGCCTCTGATGCAAGGCTAACACCAAAATTTTGTGTAACTATTTTTTCATCCCTAGCTTTGGTCGAAAAAGTAAAATCATTCATATCATAGCTGGTGTGCGATAAAACTGTTGAAGTTAGCATTAATACAAATTTGTACAGAGTCTTGGAGTAACCTTCCCCACAAATGCTTTGCGTAATGAATACACAAATTCTGATTATTTTAAGATAAGACTTGTTTTTTGACCAACTAGAATGCGTGATTTAAATATTTAAAGAAGCCTTTCAAAAAAAGGCCTGGCAATAGTACAATTACATGGAACATACAACAGTGGTTTCACCAAATCATCCCTGGACAAGACCTTTGTTGCTTCACACAAACCCTCACCACTAACTACACCGACATGTCGAGATTGTGGCAGTCCCAAAGGATTTCCACTATTTAAGAACTCCATGTAATATTCCATAGCTTCCTCAGTCAGATACCTCTACACAATACTTGCATTCGTTTATTGGTGATTTTTCAAACACCCTTAAAAAATTCTCATGCCACTCCAAAATATACATTTTCAAAACTTGCATCCTTACTTTCATTGTGTGTGTGTGCGATTTGGTGCGAATTCGGTGCGAATCAATATCATCTTCCTATCCTCCTACCTCTAATTCTTCCATCCCTAACTGTTAAATTCTATACACCTAGTCTCTGTCAGAATCACTTTGCCGGTAACGGCTAATTCAGTCGTTAACGGCTACTGCGATATCGGGCATAGTTATTCCGGCAGCTCCGGATAACAATCAAGGTATTCAAACTACTACTCCTCCTATCACCTTCGCGGCTGCCCTAAAAAACAAATCTCCTCCACTATCAAAGCTACTACCAAATAACCTGAGCTTATCCCCAAATCCCAACATCTCGGTGAGGCAGCTTATCTATACTCAGATGAGCAAATAGAGAAACTATCATCACACTACTCGAATGCCCTAGTTGGCAAGTTCACCAAGGGCAGATGCTCAATGGAGCAACTTGAACAATTTTTCAAAACTGTGGGCTTCTCAGGTAAGTACCAACTTGGTTCCCTTGATTACAAGCATGTGCTCATTAGGTTCGAATTGCTAAATGATTACCAAAGAGCATGGATGAAAGGAATTTGGAATTTCAATGGGATACTACTTAAAATACTAAAATGGACTCCAGATTTTTCAATCCATAAAGAATCACCTATAGTTCCAGTTTGGTGTACAATTAGAGAAGTCCCATTGTACTATTATAACTCAGCTGCAATTGAATCTATTGGCAATAGCATAAGTAGTTTTATTAAAACTGATCTTTCTGCTGATATGCTTACAAGACCTTCTGCCATTAAATTATGCGTTGAAATAGATCTTCAAAAACCAATATGTAACTATATCAGGCTTGGCTCAGTAACTAACAATAGAAAATTCCAAATAGAATATGAGGATATACCTCTTTACTGTGATCACTGTGCCAAATTAGGACATTCAAAACCTCAGTGCAGAGCCTTTCCTCCTAATGCCAATGTCAATACTGTTGAACTTATCAACACTCAGGCCTAGCCTCAGTGGCATGCAACTGGAAAAAAATTTGAAACTCCTCCACTGATCTCCTCTGCTGATCACATAGACTTGGTTGTTCCTGTGATTACTAAGGATCTCAACCCTGAACTCATAACTTCATCTCCTCTTAACCTGGTAACTAACATTATCCCAGAAATTCCTGTAATAGCTGCAAGTGCTAGGG
This sequence comes from Rubia yunnanensis, assembly GCA_037428765.1. NCBI lineage: Eukaryota > Viridiplantae > Streptophyta > Magnoliopsida > Gentianales > Rubiaceae > Rubia > Rubia yunnanensis. The sequence goes on from CM075061.1 coordinate 55,551,180, forward strand.
ACAACCCCTCTGTCAGTCTCTCTAGTCCTACTACTCAGACTCCACTAGATAACTCTATCTCCAAGCTGGTTGAAAGAATATCCTTTAAAAGTTTTACTCCAGTAGCCTATGCCTCTAATGATATTCAGGTAGGGACCTCTCTTTCCAGCTTGAATAGGAATAATGGTATATCCTCACCTACACTAGACATAATGGGGAATAGGTTTTCTGTTTTGCAGATGGACTCAAATGATACTACTCAAGAGCAGGATGAGACTTTAAATCCTCAAGCTAGCTCGAGCTCAACTCCATTGCAAGGGCAGAACCTTCTGTTAGGTAAGGCTAAAGGTAAAAAGTCTAACTACTTCAGTCAAATCAATAGACTGATGCTTAGATCATCAACTAAAAGTCATAAGTCTAGTGAACAATGATAGGTTCTCTTTCACTAAATTTCTTGGTATGGAATATCAGGGGGATGGAAACATCAATGCTAAGGCTAATGAACCTAGTCAGGATTAAAAAATTCAATTTTTATGCATCATTGAACCAATGCATGACAACATTAAATTTCCATACTATAGGGATATACTTAAATTTGCTGATGGCTTGACCCTGTATAATGGAAAAATCTGGCTGATGTGGTCTAATAATTTTTCAGTAACCCTTCGCTCATCCCATGAGCAGTATTTGCATGTGCATATATCTCATAGAACCATAATTCTTCAGATGGAAGCTGTTTTCATTTATGCTCTTAGGAATAGGAAGGGTAGAAAGACATTATGGAGAGACTTAGCAGCAATTAATCAGGGGGACACTATATTCATAGGAGATTTTAATACTATTACTTCCCTTTCTGAATATAGAGGCCCTAGCTCTCCCAACCCGGGAAGTATAAGAGATTTTAATACTTGGATAAGTACCTCGGGCATGCAGGAAATTAACACAGTTGGCAATTTATTCACTTGGTGTAACTCTCGACTTAGGAACCCCACATCCAAAAGGCTAGATAGAGGACTAAGTACCATCTCATGGAATCAGAAATTTCCCTCGTCTTCTATCCAAATTTTGAACAGACAGACTTCTGATCATTCCCCTCTGCTTTTAAATATTTCTAACCTTACCACTCTTAACCCAAGACCTTTCAGATTTCTTAATGTGTGGTTTAATCATCCTGATTTCATCACCCTAATTCAGACAAGCTGGAATAAACAAATGGTAGAAACTGGTTTGCTAGGCTTCTTATTAAAACTGATTAGGTTAAAGAAGGAGATTAAAATTTGGAATAAGGAATGTTTTGGTAATATTGACACCAATCTAACTAATGTTGAAGAATCAATGAGAATTCAGGAATTGGTATATGATTAAAATCCTTCTGACACTGAACTCATTAAACTAAACCAGAAAAAAGCATTATTACTGAGAGCTCAAAAAGAGAAAGAAAAATTTTGGAAACAAAAGGCAAGATTGAAATGGCATAAATTGGGTGACAATAACACTAAATTTTTCTATAAAATGGTGCAGGAGAAAAATTGTAGACTTCAGATCTCAAAAATAAAAAGCAGAGATGGTCAATGGTTAAATTCTCAATCAGATATCCAGAAAGAGGCCATTTCATACTACTCGGATCTGTTGGTTGAACCTAACCAGGGACCTAACTATACTTACTATACTCATTTTTTGAGTCAGATTCCCTCTTCCATTACTGCTCAAGATAATATTGAACTAGCAAAGCCAGCCTCTGAATCAGAGGTTGAGGCAGTAATAAAGGGATTAAGTAACAATAGTAGCCCGGGCCCGGATGGATTTACTAGTAAGTTCTATTCTAAATGCTGGTTAATTATAAAAAAAGACTTAGTTGATGCAGTGAATGATTTCATTAGGGGCTCTCCCATACCCAAAGGAGTATCTAGCACATGGATTACATTAATACCTAAAAAACCAACTCCTGGTTCATTTGATGACTTCAGGCCTATTAGTCTTTCTAATACTATTAATAAAATCTGCTCTAAAGTATTAATGGAAAGACTAAGGCCTTACATGGACAAATTAATATCACATAATCAATCGGCTTTTATGAAAAATAGAGATATTTCTGATAATATTTTCTATCTTCAGGAATTAGTGAGATTTTTGGATAAAAAGGCTAGAACTCCAAACTGTATTTTAAAACTGGACTTACAAAAGGCATTTGATAGAGTTAATTGGGACTTCTTAAAATATGTGCTTAGGAAGTTTGGTTTTGATGGTCTTTTTTTAAATGCAGTAATGTCTAACCTTTCACAAGCCCATTTTTCGGTTCTAGTTTATGGAAATCCAGTGGAATTCTTCCAAGCCACTAGAGGTATTAAGCAAGGTGACCCACTCTCTCCTTTTCTCTTTAACATTTTCTCAGAAGCTTTCTCTAGAATTTTATCCTATATTTTCAGTAATGGTAACCTATCATATTATCAGATGCCATCTTCAATTTTACCAATCTCTCATCTTATGTATGCTGATGATACTGTTATTTTCATGCAAGCCTCAAAATCTAATTTAATCAAAATTAAGGCTTTTTGGATACTTTTGAACTCACTTCCTGTCAAAAGTTTAACTTCCACAAATCTGATTTTTACATTGGCAAAAGAGCATCAAGTATTAAAGTAAATCAGATTAGATCCATTCTGAAAATGAAACAGGGATCTTGGCCTTTCCAATACCTAGGTTGCCCTATCTTTAAGGGTCGAACTTTGAATAGATATTATCAACCCCTGATGGAAAAGTTTGACAACAAGTTAAAAAACTGGAAGAATAAGTGGTTAAGTCCAAGGGGCAAATTAGTATTGATTAAAAGTTGCTTATACTCCCTACCACAGCATTTATGGGCTGTGACAAAGCCCCCAAAATTTATTATCAAATCATTTGAGAAAAAGCTGGCAAGATTTTTTTGGGGGGAAACTGAGGGGAAAAGAAACAAGATCTGGAAAACATGGGTAGAGTTAGCTAAACCAACATCTCAAAATGGCTTAGGGTTTCGATCTATCAAAGGAATTGTTGAAGCATGCTCCCTTAAGCTGTGGTGGAAAAGCCAGTTAGGTATAACCTTATGGTCTAAATTACTTTGGTCACTACCAGACTCTTATAGGACTTCAGTTACATGGAAAATAATTTGCTCTGTCAATGCTATAGCTGAAGAAAATTTTATCATTATCCATGGTAAAGGGGCTTGTAATGCTTGGACCTCAAAGTGGTGTCCAAGTGGACCTCTGATCAATAAGATTCCAAGTAACATCCTTCAATAACTACAGTTGTACTCAGTATCTGATTTCATCAGAGATAAAGTTCAGATTCTTTCTCAGATTACTCCCTACCTGGAAAATGATACTGTTTTATTTCTACAGGAAGCAGTGGTGGTGGAAGATAGAGAGGACCGGATCATATGGAAACCGAACATTACAGGTGCTTTCTCATTTAAAACTACATGTCATACCATCACAAACCTTTCAGGTAATTTTCCTGTCTCAAAAATTGTGTGGAATGTATTGCTGCAAAAAAAAGTTTCTATTTTTACATGGAAATTGCTTCATTCATTCCTTCCCTTTGATGATGTACTCATAACCTGTGGATATAGTTTGGTTTCTAAATGTCCTGTGTGCTGTCACTCTGATTCAATTGAACACTTTTTTATATCCTGTGCTCTGGAAAAACTGATATGGAATAGAATGGCTGCTCTCATTGACTTTAATCTTCCTGATAACAAATCCCTCTCCCATAGATTCTATTCCTTTTGGAGTTGCTGGATCCGTAAGGATTGAGGTAACATAGTTACCTCCAAAAGACCTATAACTATCTAAGTTGAGGTAGATAAGAGCATCTATACAAGAGTAACGTATTCTGTAATGAAGTTGCAATCCACAAGAGAGAATCTCCACCCTACGTGTTAATTCTCTCCCATGGCCAGGCAACTTCAGACATAATACGTCCATAACTAAGCATGCTAAGGGTCAGAACCCAGAAGTGAATTAGGGAACTAGTTTTACATGAGAGTAGGCTAAAATCAGCATCTTTTGAAGTCCCTTTAGAGTGAAAATGTGCTGCCCGAATGGAGTGGCAGCCATATGATGAGCAGTCGTTCCTTCCATCTTCATAATTAGCAATTTATCTGTATAGAAATAAAGTCCCCATCAGCAGTATCAAGTCCTATAAAGACCATGTTTCTGAATTCGAATATGAGGAAATTGTTCCATATCAAGAGAAATGAGACCTTTGATATGAACTGGCAAATTATATAAGTTTAGTGGCTGATTATGGGCAGAATGATGCTTCGCAAGAGCATTAGCCACTGAATTACATTCTCTATAAACATGCTTAAGCAAAGTTCCACATAGTAAACTCTTAACCTTATAAGCCAAATTGAAAAAGTTCCAATTAGCCGAATATGGGTTCTCAATCATATTGATAGCGAAAGTAGAATCTGATTCAATAATTATGGGAATGTCTCTATGTGGAAATAATTGAACGGCAGCCAGTATAGCTAATAGTTCGGCATGAAGAGGAGATATAGCCTGAATAGTACTTGTATTAATGAGTAAAGGAATGCCAGAACTATCCCTAACTATAATCCCAGTGGCAGCTGTATGATACAGCCATGATGTATCCGTGTTAATTTTAATAGAATTTATGCCAAGTTTTTCCCACCAGACAGACCTAAAAATTGGCTTAGGAGGTGGCCTGAGAAGGGGAATTAGATGTCTAAGTGATTGAGGAAATGCAGTATTTGGACTCATGTTAGTAGGACATGAGTATAATGATAGTTTAATTAGGTCCAATATCTCTCTACATATAAGCTCATCAGAAAAGGGAACCTGGTCATAGAGATGCCTATTTCGAGCCTTCCAAAGACTCCAACAAATGAGTGAAGGAAGTCTTTTACATAAGAGTTGGAAGCTTTTAGTTAGGTCCGAACAGTTCTAAAGGAAGTTTTTGTCACAAGGCTTGGGGAACCTTAATACATACTCCCTCACCTTCGGGTGTTTTCATTTAAAAAAAAGATATAAGGGACCTCAAAGCTCTATCTTTGGGCAATGTTCACCAACAAATGCACCTATCAAAGAATGCAGGAGGAACGTGCATCTCAAATTCACAAAGCACATTGACTATTTCATGTCGTAACTTAAACATTGCCTGATGTCTTATCTTCTTACAACATATTACTTTGAAAATGTGACATAAACGTGTAATGCAAGTTCAAACATTTTTAGGAAGAATGAATCTTATTGAAACCAGTAGTAAATCCTAATTCAAGCTATGTGAATCATGATATTTCATACTTCCCAATCATAATTGGTCATCAACTACAAGATTACTCACCTTTGAACCGAAAAAAGTTTGAACTTTGATATTGTTTAATGTAGAGCAGATAAAATCCTTCTCTACTTTCAACAACGAATAGCATGCAAGAGGCAAGTACGTCATCTCATCCCTCTTCTTAGGTGCTAGATTCAGTCTCATACCTAATTCAACTAAATCTTTCCTAGCTTTCACAAAAATCATTTTGTTTCAAGAATATTAAGCAATTTACCAACCAAACAATTGCACACTTTATTCTTAATATGCATTACACTCTAGCGTAGGATGGGGTGATTGAAGACGATTATTTTGGACCAGAGAAGTCCCTTTGTCTTATTTCTTTAGTCCCGCCTTTGATCCTCCACGATCTAAGGCGATTCTAGGAAGTGAAACCGCCTTTAAGTTGCCACATTAAAGTTTTTTCCACCTTTGCTCAAGATGTGCTTCATTATATGTGTGTTAACCGATGAATTTGGCACAATAATTGTCTTGTTTTATATGTTGGATTGCTAGTATTAGTTGAGTTTACATGACAAGGGGTTTAGATGGCCATGTTTGATTTTCTAGTCTAAATACCACATTTTATAGACTTAATTGGTACTAATGGACACCTTGTATCCACATGCACCTAGATATTCCTTTTTGATCATTCTTAGTAGGTCGTTCATGGGTACTTTTCATTACATTTTATATTGAAGGTCATTTGCGAGGACGGTAGAAGATGTTGAAAGCCATTCACATTATAGTAGTAGTAGAGAAAGGCCACAGACATTACATCATGGTAATAGAAGGATGGAGCCAAAGATAGGTGATATTGAAGTTTAAAATGGTCAAGGAAGAAATGGAGGATTGTGGTCCAAGAGTTACACCAAGTCCTAAGAACGATCCGAGAAGAATCAACATTTAAAGTAAATTCCATTGGATTTGTTTTCTCGAGTTCTATGAAATTGACTACAAAAACTTTCAAAACGGACTAACGGTTCATTGGTAGCGGAGCAAAGAAGTTCAGTTGGGCAAAGCATCAACGGGCAGGCACAGACCGCTCCGGTCTGGTATGAGACCTAGTACCAGCAGCCTGCGTGTTACGGGGTGGCCATGGTCCAAGCTTCGTCCCTTACACTACGGGGCGACCCACTTAACGTACAGCTAAGAAGAATCTTTTTCCCAAGCTCCTTGTAATAGATAGTCTTTCAACACTTGTAAATTACTTGTTTATCTAGTTATAATGTCAACCGACCAAGAGGCATAGGGTTTATGAGCCCTATTAGTTTTGACTTTTCTTGCCTATGTACCCGGCACTCGTGATAACATTTGCATGACATATATGTGGAGTAATGAACTTCACACCCAGTTACCTCATTTTCCAATATAAGCTAGATTGAGGTTTTTCTCCACCAAGTTGTTGGTATCTACTTGTATTGTGTCCTAAGTACGATAGTGCGGACACTCTATTCGAGTGTTGTGTTTGCTCCTCTTTTCGGTGAACCTAGACTTCCACGTCCCTCTAAAGGCCTTGTGTGAAATCTAGCCACCTACTGAGTGCGGCGTCCGTGGAGTCTAGGTGGACTCTTGCGTTCTAGCATTGAGTTTCACACGTTTCTACATCAACACATTTTAGAACCAGTTGTATCCCAAGCCCTCGAAATACTTTTTTACACAGAAAAGAATGGACTTCATGGGACATATTATCGAGTCATGCAAGATAAAGATGGATCCTAAGAAGACAAAGGCATTCACACAGTGGAGGCCTCCGAACAGTGTTCCAAATCTTTGGCTATTTCTTGGCTTGGCCAACTACTATTGTTGTTTCGTGAAGGATTATTCCAAGATATATGTGCCACTCACGGAGCTTCTCAAGAAAGACAAGGCATGGAAGTGGGATGATCTGCGCCAGCAGGGGTTTGAAAGGTTGAAGGAAACCCTGTCCACAGATCCAGTGTTGGCATTTCCAGACATGTCTAAGCCATTAGAAGTGCATACAGATCCCTCGGACTTTGTGCTTGGAGGGGTGTTCATGCAGGGTGGCAACCCAGTGACCTATGCGAGCAGGAAGCTAAGTGGTGAGGAGATGCGGTACTCGGCACATGAAAAGAAGTTACTGGTTGTTGTTCATTGCCTACTTCTTTGGAGACACTATTTGTTGGGTGCATCATTCGTTGTGAAAATGAACAACATGGCTCTGAGTCACTTCTTGACACAACTCAAGCTAAATAATCAGGAAGCCAAGTGGAAGGAATTACTGTCCGATTTAGATTTCACATTAGAGTACCGAACGGGAATGATAAACCATGTCACTGATGCCCTGAGTCGGCAAGGCCAGTTAGCAGCAGTCTACTGTTTGACTGCGAGGCACGGAAGTGAAGTTTCAACTGTGATCAAGGATTGGATACGGGGGAATCTTACATTTTACGGAGCATCTGCTCAGTTGATTGACTTAGCGCAGGAAGGTAAAGCCAAGTAGTTCTGATTTGAGGACGGGCTCTTGTACACCCAAAGTAATCGAGTGTACATTGGCCATGGGAAAGTGTCTCGATGAACTATATCACTGGGTTGCCAAAAGTCAGGAATCTTGCAACAATCCTAGTGATAGTAGAATGGTTCTTGAAATATGCCACATTTATCCCTGCACACCAATACATCTCGACGGAAGAGACGGCCAAGCTCTTCTTCAAGCATATTGTCAAGTATTGGGGAATACCTCAGGATATTGTCAGCGATCGCGACTCTTGCTTCACTGGCCTCTTTTAGACCGAGCTCTTCATGAACCTCGGGTCAAAACTAAACATGAGTAGCACAGCACACCTGGAATTAGATAGGCATATTGAACAGTTCAACGGGATGTTGGAAGATTATCTCCAACACTTTGTGACCATCAAGTAGAAGGAATAGGTAAAATTGCTGGATGTAGCCCAGTTGTGCTTCAATTCCAAAAAGAGCTCTTCAACCAACAAAATACCATTTGAAATTGTCAATTGGAATCAACTCTTACTACCCGACATGGTGGATCTTGTTGGGCTATCTAAAGTCCCCAGAGCCTAGTGTTTTTAACTGGAGGGAAACAGAATGTAGACATTGCCAAAAGCATTTTTGAGAATGCGGTTGCACGTATGAAGAAACATGCAGACAAAAACCATCATTTCGAGGAGTTCCAAGTTTGGGACCGAGTGTTGGTGAAAGTGCCAAGCCCAGCACTGGAGAAAATTCATTCGTAACAGGGATCCTTGATTTATGAGAAAGTTCATTGGCCCTATGACGATAATCTAGAGAGTTAGCAAGGTAACTTACAAGGTGGACGCCCCCAACTGGTGGAAGACCCATCCGATACTTCTCGTAAGCCTCTTAAAACAATATCATAAGGATGTGGCCAATCCCAGAAGGGGTGAACCATAGAGGTCAGAGTTCAACATCCTAGCTCGAGGGAAAACAGTTCCAGAAAGCATTCTCCAAGCTTGAAATGTATACCGAGCACGAAAGAACCAAAAATAATACTTGGTCAAGTGGCAGGGATGTAACGATGAAGAAAACATATGGGAGTTGGCGAACACCCTTCGTGTGTTTCAGCCACTTCAAGATGATTTTGGATATTCTACGACACTGAGGAAAATTCAAAAATAGGCGGGGGAGGATGTTATAGGGTGGTCTTGGTCCAACTCCTTGATCCAAGCTCCCTCCCTAACACTGCTAGTTAACCCGCTCAACGTACTGCTGAGAAGACTCTTTTTCCCGAGCTCCTTGTAATAGATATTCTTTTATCACTTGTGAATTACTTGTTTATCTAGTTATAATGTCAACCGGCCAAGAGGCATAGAGTATGTAAGCCCCATTAGCTTTTATCTCTTTTTGCCTATGTACCCAACATTCGTGATAACGTTTGCATGACATATATGTGAAGTAATTAACTTCACACCCAGTTACCTCATTTTGCATTATAAGCTAGATTGAGATTTCTCTCTACCAAGTTGTTGGTTTCTACTTGTATTGCGTCCTAAGTATGATGATACGGACCTTCTATTTGAGTGTTTGTATTTTCTCCTCCTTTCTCGGTGAATCTAGACTTTCACATCCCTCTAAAGGCCTGGTGTACTATCTAGCCACCCACTAAGTGCGACGTCCATGGAATCTAGGTGGACTATTTGCGTTCTAGCATTCAATTTCTCATGGTTCTCCTGACCCAAAAGGGGAGACCTGTGACACCGTGTCACGCCATATGTCCCACGGCAAAGGGTTCTGGTACGATCCAAGACAAGTGGCACAAGTTGTACCAAATCCCAATGCAGGTCATTCATTTCTCTAGAGACCATGTGCTCAAGAGGCCTTTTTTCACTCTAAAATGGCTAAGTATAGGTGCGGACCGTCCCCGTTTCACATGGCCCATGCCATTCCAAGTCCAAAATGTAAAGACCAGCCAGCGATATTTGAATAATGAAGTGGTCCGTGTTAAAAGACAGAGCAAATTGAAGATTCTTATGACTATCCGCGCCAAACAACTAGGACCATGGATCAGAAGAACAAAAATGACCTTCCTGAAGATGGGCCATGCTAGAGGATGTACACCATACCCAGCACGGATCCACCCGATCGTGTTCCCCATGGAAGCACAAGGCAAATGGCCTGCCCCGGCACGAGGCCACATCAGCACTACCAACGCGCCATTTGAGGTGGTCTGTGTCAGTGGCGGATGACTCGGGTTTTAACCTATTTTGGGCCTATTTTTAGGCCTAATCCCCTACTACTATAAATATAGCCTTAGTCTACTAGGGTTAGAGGTCTTTGACCCATTTTCATTATTTTCACTTGTAGTTTGAAGAGCAACTTAGAGAGAGAAACATTCTCTCTTCTTTCTAGGTTCTTTCTCTATTCCTTTTTATTTTTCTTTGTTCCTAAGATGTGGAATTTAATGAAATACCTGAATTTCATGTCTAGGGAGAGGTTTCTCTCTTGGGGATAAATTGTATGCATATGTTGATTATAATCTGGTGAGATTCTTTAGATCATCCTAATTTATGTGCTTATGATATTGTGATGGCTTGTTCGTGGATGATTTAATTGTATGAATGAGACAATCCATTAGCATACCCGCTATTCTACTTTCATGTTGGTGAAAATATAGATACCCCCTGGGGAAGAGAAACCTGGATGTGATATAGGTAGCAGGTCCGGGTCCCTGCACGTGGGAATGTACACGTAGGTCTTTTATGACTTTTACTGTTACGATGGAAGCACACCAGTATTACCAACAAGTTGGTCTAAAGGGTTATGGGTAGCGATAGAAAATAGTATCAAGCTAGGGTTGTTAGAGGTCCTAGTGTCATCAATATGGTGCCTATGTCCCTTTGCCTTATTTATAGGCCTAAGGAATAGAGCCTTTGTTGTGCAATGCCTAAGATGTAATCCTATGAAGGAGAAACAAATATGCACAACAGTCAGACTATTATTGCACTCTTCTATGCAGTGTCGATGGAAGATTTACAAGGGCACCCTAAGTGATAGGTATGGGGAAGTGCTTACCATCGACCACACCATGTGTTATGAGCACTAGATTAGGTTGTTGAAGTCTTAAATGTGATAGACTTGAGGATCGGAACTTTTAATCAACCATGTTACACAAATATTCCTCAAGTTTTAAGCTATATAGTTTACGTGTGTTTTACTTTCATGTTTTTAATCAACCAAAAAGCCCCCCTTATTTACTATTCTATCTATTCCTAGCAACGCGACGGATTGACAACCCGTTTGTGGTTGTGTTCAACTAACTTTTAGGCCCTAGCTTCCTTGTGGACATACCAGGGCTTGGCACTAACTACCCTATTGGTAGCATAGTAGTGATTTAGGTGTAGAACTATTAATCTTAGCGTTAACCTTATTCAGTCTTCGCTTGGGTTAATTTGGCTACGACTTAGCAACCCAGAGTGGAGGCAGGTGAAATTTTGGCGCCATTTTTAGGGATGCTAGTTAGTTTAATTGTCAATAAGCATAACGCGTTAGTTGAGTAGTTAGTAATATTTTTTATCTTGTTCTTTTGTTTTGTTATCCTTTGCATGATGCGTGAAAAACAAATTTCAAATGAATTTTTTTAAAATTCCCAAAATGAAATACTCCCCATATTGAAAACATGCATGCCCTGTCTTGTTTGAATGATCGATATTGTGATACTATTCTTGTTGAGCATGCTTCTTCTAATTTGAACAAGGATATGTTACCTCGGAATTTCATGACTAACGTGCAACGAAGGAAGAAGCAGACCAAGGAATAAAAAAATCCTAAATCCCCCCGACTCCTAAACTCAACAAGAATATATCCACTCTTGAGAAAGATGGGTTTGTTTGGTTCATCTGTCCAAAGGTAAAAGGTAAACTGAGAATGATATGGCGACCCGCCCATCGTGATATGGTTACTAGTGGTGTCCAGGATTGTGATTCAAGTGTCCCACCAATCCACTCTTTCAGATTTCAAATTTGTGGGGAAAATAAGTCATGAGAACGACAATAAATATACGGTGCTTCTTTTTGCTTTGGTATTGGGATTTTGAGTAGTGATTAGATAGATTTTGAATGTTTTTGTTTTTCATGAGGATTTTGAGATGAAACTCTAGTTGATTCGTAAATTTGAGTCTGAGTCTTGTTATTTTGTTTGGATGAAATTTTGTTTGATTGGTGACATAGATTTTTCAAAAAAAGAGGGAAAAACTAAGGAAAAAGGGCCAAAATATTCGTGCAGGATTTTGACATGAGCCGTTCAAGCAATACGGCTTGTGTCACAGAAATTGGCTTAAGGGGCCTGGGGCCTCATGCCACGTTTGGCACAACCCTTTTCCTTAGGATTTTTTATGCAAATATTACTTTCAACATCCCTTGTGATTTAATTGATTGGTACTATTGTCCTCTAATTTGCAATTTTCAAAATTTTATCCTTATCTTAATTGTACCTCTCCCCCTTATCACCTTCGCTGAATTTTAGATTCTTGGTACATTCTTCCACCTAATTGAGTCATTTGACACATTCATGATTTTCAAGAAACACTCACTCACACACACTCTTGGTGAACTTGAAAATTTGAAGCTTTTATCTCAAAAATTAGCAAATTTTGCTTCTATTTTGTGTGGATTTTGCAACTCTTAGCTTTGTATTCCTAGTAATCCATTGAACTATTTGTTTATTTGCTTTATCAACATTGTGGTGGTATTATGTAAAGCTTGATTCTTGAATGAGTGTATGTTGTTCAGAAATATGTTTGGATTGTATGCATAATCTTGTGTTGATGAAAGTTTGGGTGGATTGATGTGCTTTTATGCTTGGATGATATGTTTATCATGCGTTGGGTGATTTATGAGGGATGAATATTGTTGCGTTATCTCATTGACGGGTTGACATGAATTTACAAGAGTTATTGTTTGATATAATGCTCTTGTTTGGATAGCCTTCATGTTGAAGAATATCATGATTTTAATGTCTAGGCTATTTAGGAGGAATTGTATTGTTGAATGATTTTGTGGGGCATGCCCTAGTTTATGATCACAATACCACATTTTCCTTCATTGTCTAAGGATACCTCCAAAAAAAATGTGTCGAAGAAAGGGAAGTCTTCACGAGGAGAGAAAAGGAAGAAGCCGGTGACCTACCCCCACCTGGGGTCGTTAATTGTAGCTAATTAACCCGAGCAGAGGACATTGGATTAAAGATAGAAATTTATAATTCTGCACCAGTTCTCACTGCTACGTTACCGATTGGGTAGTTAGCGGTAACCCATGGGTATGTCCACAGAGATGGTAGGGTCTAAGTACCAATGAAATCACAACCTCGTATAGGTCGTCAATCCATACGAGTGATAGGAAAGTAAAGCAAACATAAAATTGGGGGTTTTGGATTGTGGATTAAGAACTACAGAAGAGGAGAAAACAAAAGGAAAGAAAGGGAGAACAAGAAAAGGGGAAAAGAGAAAGAAAAATGAGAAAGAAAAATGAGAAAGAAAAATGAGAAATGAGAAAAAGAAAAGGAAAATGTGAAATTACTACTTTGTCCTTAAATTTAATGCTATTGACTGAGGCTAGCGGTTTGACCGGAGAGAATGGTTACGATGTAGCACTTTTGCTAGTTCATGGAAGAAAGAGATCGAAAAAATTGGGGGGGGGCAAAAGGGTCAAATGGCAATATTGGGAGGTCCCTCCAAGATAGTAGGGGAGGAAGAAATGCAAATTTGGAGCTATCCAATAATCTAAATCTCATTATCATAAGTTTCACTAGATATGACAAGGGTCCCGTCTGCAAACCGGGGTAATTGTCCATCATTTTTGTTAGTATTCCATTAATAAATTTACTGTAAGCATTAAGAAAACGGTAATATTCACCACATAGAATCACATGAAATTTAATATTCTAGGTTTTTTATGAAATTAAAAGGTAATATAATTCCGTCCATTAAATTTTAAAAAACGCCGGTACTTTGTCTAGAGTAAATGTAGTGATGAATGAAAAAACAAATGAAAAACCAAAGGGTCATTCGAGAAGAACTTGTTGAAGTCTCTGTGGGATCATGAAAGTTTCTTTATCACTAACGGTTATCATAAGTTTGCCCAGGGATGGAAAGGGTCCCGTCCACGAACCGGGGTAAGTATCCATCATTTTCGTTAGTATTTCATTATTATCCTTACTATAGGCGTTATGAAAATGATAATTTTCACCACACAGAATAACATGAAATATAATATTCTAGATTTTTTATGAAACTAAAAGGTAATATATTTCCGTCCATCAAATCATAAAAAGTGCTAGTACTTTCTCTAGAGTAAATTGTAGTGATGTATGCTTATAAGTATACATGGTTCATTCGGGGAGAGCTTGTGGAAGTATCCATGGGATCACGCTAGTTTCTTTATCACTAACGGTGATCATAAGTTTGACCTGGGATGGCGAGGGTCCCATCCGCGAACCGGGGTAATCATCCGCCATTTTTGTTAGTATTCCATCAATGCCCTTACTATAAGCGTTATGAGAACGATAATTCCACCACATAGAATCAAATAAAATTTAAAATTCTAGGCTTTTAATGAAATAAAAAGGTAATATAATTCCATGCATTAAATTTCAAAAAGAGCTAGTACATTGTCTAAAGTAATTTGTGTGATGTATGTTTATTAGTATGCATGGTTCATTCAGGAAGAACTTGTGCAAGTCTCCGTGGGATTATGCCATCTTTTTTTATCACTAACGGTGATCATAAGTTTAACTGGGGATAACAAGGGTCCCATCCGCATACCGAGGTAATCGACCGTCATTTTTGTTTGTATTCCAATAATACCCTTACTATAAGCATTATGAGAACACTAACTTCCACCATATAGAATCACATGATATTTAATAATCTATGTTTTTTTAACAAATTATAATGTAATATAATTCCATCCATCAAATTTTAAAAAGCGCTAGTACATTGTCTAGAGTAAATTGTAGTGATGTATGCTTATAAGTATACATGGTTCATTCGGGAAGAACCACTACCACAAGAACCCCCCTTTAGCGCCATTTTTTTGTGTTCTAGCACGGGTTTTTCGGGGAGAAAAATGGTGCCTAAGTAGGTGGTGAAACAGTTTCACCGATTTTGGAAAAAATATTGTTAAAATAGCATCATTTTTTTATGGGCAACAGTTTAAAAACCGTTGTTAATATGTACCCTGTTAGCACTGGTTTTATTTTGCACTAGTTTTTAAAAACTCGTGTTAATTGTGTGAACCGTTAGCACCAGTTTTATTTGGCACCGGTTTTAAAAAACCGGTGTCAACTTTGCTATTAGTATTTGCATATAGAAATCCAAGTAAGGGTTGACCGTTGATTGGTTAAATTCAACTTAGTTATTAGTGTTTATATATAGAAAATCCAGTAAGGGTTGATTGTCTATTAGTTAAAGTCAACTTTGTAATTAGATTTGTATGTAGAATGACAAGTAATGGTTCACCTTGGATTACTTAAAGTCAACTTAGTTATATGTGTTTGTATATAGAAAGTCAAGTAAGGGTTGACCGTTGATTAGTTAAAGGCGACTTAGTTATTAGTGTTTGTATATAGAAAGCCAAGTAAGGGTTGACAGTCGATTAGTTAAAGTCAACTTTGTTATTAGTATTAGTATATAAAAAGTCAAGTAAGGGTTGATTGTCTATTAGTTAAAGTCAACTTAGTTATTAGTGTTTGTATATAGAAAGTCAAGTAAGGGTTGACCGTTGATTAATTAATGTCAACTTAGTATTAGTGTTTGTATATAGAAAGCCAAGTAAGGGTTGACTGCTGAGTTAAAGTAAACTTTGTTATTAGTATTTATAAATAGGAAGTTAACTAAGTGTTGATCATTGATTAGTTAAATAAGGGTTCATTGTAGGTTAATTAAAATCAACTTAGTTGTTCGTGTATGTGTATAGAAAGTCAAAGAAGGGTTGATCGATTATTAATTAAAGTAAACCTAGTAATTGGTGCTTATGTATAAATGTCAAGTTAGAGTTGATCGTTGATTAATTAAAGTCAACTTAGCTATTAGTGTATATATATATATAGAAAGTCAAATAAGAGTTGATTGTTAATTAGTTAAATTCAAACTAGTTATTAGTGTTTACATATAGAAAGTCAAGGAAGGGTTGACCGGTTGTTAATTAAACTAAACTTAATTATTGATGTTTTTTGGTAGAATGTCAAGTAATATTTGATCATTGATTAATAAAAGTCAATGATAATACTCTTATGAAGATAGCCATTTAATACGTATTTAATCAGAATTGTGGTGATAGGCAATAACGATTAGGGTTTAATTAGTATAAATATGACGGTATGTCATTAATTTTGATTCATTCACAATTGTTCTTGATTACCGAGATCAATAACTTACTTTATCATCAAAGGGTTCCCCCCCTCCGGAGTCTCTCCAGGGTCTTTGTCTTGCAGGCCATGAACTAAGGATCTGGTGGTGCAGTTTCATGAGGATTCCCAGATGCTCATTTAGAGCATGTGCTCAATGAATGACGAGCCATTAATGGACAAGTTATCGAAAATTTCAAAGTTACGAATTATTACCTCCATCGATAAGTCTTGAGATCTCATTTTTGTCGACAAGTTCAAAGTTCAGAACTAGGATATCTTACTGGTACTTTGTTAGAGACAACTTAATTAGTCCAATGCTCCTTGCTTCATATTATCATATGGTCTCGGCTCTCGTGGAAGAAGAACAAGAAGCGTCTTCAATGAAATGATATATAAAAAGGCATTTGCTAAGGGACACTTCTTCTCAGAGTCATATTTGAGTGGTTTGCTCTTAAGTGGCACTCTAAATGATAACTCCTGCAAAGGCTGATGGTCGAGTGGTATGCTGATAAGTGGCACTCTAGAAGAAAATTCCAGCTAAGGCTAGTGATCAAATGGTATGCTGATAAGCGGAACTCTTAAAGATACAAGCACTCTCTCTATGACGGTTCGAGTACTCTCGGTTTAAGTACTCTCTTTGTGATGGTTCGAGTACTCTCGGTTCGAATACTCTCTATGTGATGGTTCGAGTACTCTCAATTTTCTCTCTCTGTGATGGTTTGAGTACTCTCAGTTCAAGTACTCTCGGTTCGATTACTGTCTCTAGTTGTAGTTTGAGTACCCCTGTTTTGAGTACCCTCTCTAGTGGTGGTAAGAGTAAGTTGATAAGCTAGTCTCTTTGTTTTGATTCGACTATGCCGATAGGCTACACTTATTAAAGTAAGTGTACCTAAGAAAACAACTGTCGAAAGTTAATGGACACCCTCATCGACTCCAGATTCATTATTAAGGAATAACACTCCCAACATTACGTCCAACTAGGAGATTTATGATCATAACATGTATGCTCAGTGCTACATTTTCACCAACGACTTTCTCAGCTTCGTATGCCTAGAGCGACATGGTCCCAATCTACGTCAAGTCTAAAACTCCGTAGACTTGATCGATTAAAACTACTTCAAGTATACCTCAATAAATGTATAAATATTAAAATATATAGCATGATATGCTGCTATGATGCACTCTCTTAAAGACTCCATGAGGGACTCAATTATAGAGCTTTAATGAGAAAGCCACTCTTGAAGTAGGAATCGTTATTTGCAACTCTCCAAACCTTGTACT
Source organism: Rubia yunnanensis (assembly GCA_037428765.1). NCBI lineage: Eukaryota > Viridiplantae > Streptophyta > Magnoliopsida > Gentianales > Rubiaceae > Rubia > Rubia yunnanensis. Next base: position 55,568,604 of record CM075061.1, read on the forward strand.
ATGAGCTTCAATAGTTCCTTGTTGGACGTTGATTTCTTCCCTGGCATACCTATTTAGCTCCACTATTATGCTAATGTGAGCTTCTAACCTCCTTTCCTCGTATGGTAATGAAACTATTATTACACCAAGATTCTAAATCCTCGTTGGCATTTGTTGAGTCCTGCTTAACCCTCATCAACTCGAGAGATGGTCACATTCAAATGATATCGAAACTTCTCTAATGCTTCCTTCAAATTCATACACTACAAAGGCAACAAAAAGAAATCCCTTAGTCTTGGCTAAAGAGAATCAAGTGATGAAACTCTTTATTCTTGGTCATCTTGTTGGTGCAAACCTTGAGTAAAGAATGCTGGCACTAATGTTATATTCTTGCTCTAAGCCTCGCTTATGAGCCTCAAATTTTTTTCCAGCTAATCATCGATGCTGGGGGCTCAATATTAAACTCCACATTTTTTTAGAGAAAATGCGCAGCTCGAAAGTACAAGATTCCGAGTGACCCTTCGAGCGAGAGAGGAAAACTCAATATATTCAAGGATATGATGTTACAAGAACTGGGGCATTCCTATGATGTTAACATATTAAAAATTAAGTTGATTTGAATACACAAACATAGTTATCATGACTCAAGTTCTTTGGGGGCTCTTGATGATACTCTTATGCAGTTAGAATTGGGCTGCAGCCCAATTCATTAAATATTATCTTTAGCCCAATAATGTTTAGTCATAAATGGGCCAAGATGGCTATTTAATATGTATTTAATAAGAATTGCGGTAACAGGAAATGCCGGTTAGAGTTTAATTAGTATAAATATGAAGGTATGTTATTCATTTTGAATCAATCACAATTACTCCTAATTACTAAGATCAATTACTGACTTTATCATCAGAGGTTCCCCCCCCCGGAGTCTTTTCGAGGGCTTTGTCTTGCAGGTCATTAACTAATGATCTGGTGGTGCAATTTAATGAGGATTCCCGGAAGCATCAGTCAACTTAGCTATTAGTATTTATACATAGAAAGTCATGTAAGGGTTGATCGTTGATTAGTGAAAGTCAATCTAGTTCTTAGTGTTAATATATAGAATGTTGAGTGAGGGTTGAACATTGATTAGTGAAAGTTAACCTAGTTATTAGTGTATATATGTAGAAAGTTAAGTAAGGTTTGTCCGTTGATTAGTTAAATTCAACTCAGTTTTTTAGTGTTTGTATATAGAAGTCAAGTGAGAGTTTTAAGTGTTTGTTAACATATAGTAAGTCAAGTAAGAGTTGATCGTTGATTAGTTAAAGTCAACTTAATTATTAGAGTACATATATATACTATATCAAGTAAGAATTGAGAGTTTATAAAGTCAACTTTGTTATTACTATTTGTACATAAAAAGTCAAAAAATGTTGACCATTGATTAGTTAAAGTCAAATATTTTTATTCGTATTTATATATACTAATTCAAATAAGTATTGAGTGTAATTAGTTAAAGTTAACTTAATTATTAATGTTTAAATATACAAAGTCAAGTAAGGGTTGACCGTTGATTAATTAAAGTAAAACATTTATATTCTTATTTATACATACTAAGTTAAGTAAGTGGCGACCGTTGATTAGTCAATAAAGGTTGATGGTTGATTGATTTAAGTCAACTTAGTTATTAGTTAAAGTCAACAAAAAAAGTTAACAATTTTGAAATTTTTTTTAAAAAAGAATTTAGCTTAGAGCAGCCGCGCGTGGGTGCGCCCAGCCTATGAAATTTCTAGCAACATTTTTTGAAATTTTTTGAAATTTTTGGCAAGAAGATTGAATTTTATAAAAAAAATTACAATTTTTTAAAAACTTTTGAAATTTTTGTCAAGAAGATTGAAATTTTAAAAATTTTGGTGAATTTTTTGAAATTTTTTGTGAGAAGAATGGATTTTTAAAATTTTTGGCCAATTTTTTGGACTGAATATATAATTTTTTAAAAATATTTTAGCACTGGTTTTTAAAAACCGGTTTTATGTTTTTTCCACCCCGGTTCTTAAAAATCAGGTGTTAATTTAACACCAGTTTTTTTAAAAAAAATTTAACACCAGTTATAAAAAACCGGTGTTAAAAAATTTTAAAAACCTGGTGCTATTACAATTCAGGCGCTGTTTTTTAAAACCGGTGCTAAAAAACTGGTGCTAGAAGGGGGTCTCTGTGGTAGTGAATTGGTGGAAGTCTCTGTGGGATCAGCCGGTTTCTTTATCACTAACGGTGATGATAAATTTCTTTGGAGATGACAATGGTCCCGTCCACGAATCAGGGTAATCCTTCATCATTTTTGTTAATATTTCATTAATACTTTTACTATAAGCACTATGAGAACGATAATTTTCACTACATAGAATCACATGAAATTTAATATTCTTGGTTTTTATGAAATTAGAAGCTAATAAAATTCCGTCCATCAAATTTTAAATAGCACTCGTACTTGTCTAGAGTAAATTGTAGTGAGGTATTCTTATAAGTATGCATTATTCATTCGGGAAGAACTTGTGGAAGTCTTTGTGGGAGCATGCCATTTTTTATCACTAACGGTATCATAAGTTTGACTGGGGATGACAAGGGTCCCATCCGCAAACTGGAGTAATCGTCCATCATTTTTATTAGTATTCCATTAATATCCTTTCTATAAGCATTATGAGAACGATAATTCCACCACATAGAATCACATGAAATAAAATATTCTAGGTTTTTAATGAAATTAAAAGCTAATAAAAATATGTCCTTCAAATTTTAAAAAATGCTAGTACATTGTCTATAGTTAATTGTAGTGATGTATGCTTATAAGTACACATGGTTCATTCAGGAAGAACTTGTGGAAGTCTTCGCGGGATCATGCCAATATCTTTATCACTAACGGTGATCATAATTTTGACAGGAGATGGCAAGGGTCCCGTCCACGAACCGAGATGATCGTCAATCATTTTTATTAGTACCATTTATACCCTTACTATAAGCGTTATGAGAATGATAATTTCCACCACATAGAATCAGATGAAATAAAATATTCTAGGTTTTTTAATGAAAATAAAAGCTAATAAAATTCCGTCCATCAAATTTTAAAAAGCAATAGTACAATGTATTGTAGATTATTACTTATGAGTATATAATGGTCGATTGTGAAGAACTTGCGGAAATCTATGAAATAAGACCAGTTTCTTTATTACTCTCGATTATTATAAGTTGAACTAGGGAGTGACAAAGTTTATTTTTGGGAAGATCCGAATCGAGGTTGGGACAACCGATGATCTTTTTAATTTTAACACTTGGGTCCCTCCAAGAATGTGGGAGAGGTCGAAATGCAAAATTGGAGATGAATTTTTTTGTTGAAATGTTGACAACAATGTAGTTAAGCTTTTGGCATAAACGGATCGACGGATGGGCCGCAATATTAAAACAGAGCATATTACCCCTGAAAATTAAATTATGTGTGACATCACATTTATGCTGCATAGTACGAAAATAAAACCAAAGATTAACCGATGTCGCTCAATCTTAAATTACAAGCGAGAATTGAAAATCTCAGCCAAAAATTCGAACCCCCAAAATCCCCCCCACCCTATTTCAAGTCAATAAATCTCTGAACTAACACCCATTTGCTATAATACAAATCCTACAACCCAAACTCCACACCATCCATTCCATTCACAATTTTACAACATATAAAGATCTAATCAAGTTGCTTCTCTCAAACGTCAACATGTGTCCAATGATAGAGCATCTCCTAGTTCAAATTAATTGAAGTAGTTTTCCGTCTATTACATGTTCATTTTGCAATTATGTGATGATCCTACTATATGTTTTTTTCATCATTAATTGATCAAAGATTCTTACATTTCATAAGGCATGATGCTTGAGTTACATCTTATATACTGTTTGTTTTTTTTCCAAGATAGTGCCATGTTTGTTTCAATTATGAGGAAATATGCTTAGGTTTGTATGAACATGGTTTGAATGTGTGACCTCGGTCACATTTCATCGGCTCATTTGAATGAACAAGAACCAATGTTGCATAGAACTAGGGATTATTGACATGTCTATAAATGTTTGGCGTCGCCTATGTGCGGTCTTTGTGACCTCAACCTTTCACTCATACGACGTTGCTTTTAACCACTTTATGTGTATTTTGGGTTTAATGCCATCTACATTTTATTACATTATTTTTATTTCATTTGACCACTGCCCAATTATAACATAAAATGTTTTCCTATGTATTGGTGTTTATAGGACCAAGAAGAGCCATCGGTGGACTTTCAGCATGTAGATGGAATGACTTGTCATTTCACTAGTCATCCTGATGGTCTTAATGGCGTGCAACGTACAAAATGGTGGATCAATACAAATAATTATTCAATTTCATACTAACCTTATGTATTTCAAAATGTTGTAGCATGTATTTGTATTATATGTTATAGTTTTGTTGGTTTGAACATGTCATTCTTTCTCACATTAATTGAACAACGATATATTGTGGTATGACATTTAACCATTTCACAATTTATCGCATTTAAAATAACATGTCATTGCTATAAACGAATGATTAGTTGTGTCATCAAATATTATATATTATAATATTGTGCAAAAATTGGTGCCCAAACGACACATGACCAACGTCGCATAAATCGGTGTCATATTTTGCGATGTCGATCATTCAAAATAACGTTGTATTTGTCAGTGTTCCACGTCAGTAGGCACACAACGTGGGTGCGCCAAAACATACGATATCGCTCTTATTTGGACCAATGTCAATTTTAACGACATCGCAACATTTCATCTCCCATTGGATGACCTCTTGCATTGGACGACGTTGCATGGAAGTAGAAGCCGATGTTAATCCTAACGATGTTGCAACTATAGTCTTCTATCGTTTGCCTTTTTTGTTTACCAACGTTGCTAACAAAACCTACAGACGTCGGTTGAAAATCAAGGTAAAAGTTACTTTTTACCTTGGTTTTGAACCTAGGTAAAAAATGTACTTTTTACTCCGGCTGTATTTACCTCGGTTTTTTCTCGACTAAAAACTGAGGTAAAACTTCGTGCAAAATCAAGGTAAAAGGTCTTATTTCTTGTAGTGTTTTACGCACATATTTGATCAATTCTGTGTCTGAATACTCAATTCCTTGAGTCATTACCGGGCACAAATAGCCTACCCATGCTACACGCCACCACTCGGGGTTGTTAAGTAGCTAACCCGAGTGAAGGCTCATGATCAAACAAACAAACAGGTTGAATGAGTGATGATCAAATTTAAATATGTATTTTTCTCCCAAACTTACTACTAAGCTACATATGAGTTAGTTAGTGGCAAGGGCTTGTTTGTCCACGGAGATGCTAGATATCTAATACTTAACTAAACACAACCAGGTATGGGTCTTCAATCCATCTACGTGCTAGGAATAGCTAAATATTGAAAAGCGGGGGTTTTGCAGTTTTTTAATTAACAACTACAAACATAAGAAATCACACGAGAGAAAAAAAAATATCGACAAACACTTGGGAAATATTTTTAATACATGATTTTAAATATTTCGATCCTCGATTCCATCCCATACAATAAATCAAATCCTATTCTAGTGTTCATAGCACAGGGTGTGGTTGATGCTCAACACTTCCCTACCAGCCACGTAGGGTTCCCTTCAAATCTTCCATTAGCAGTGCCTCCGTAATGTCCGGAAGTGCAACAAAGGCTTTGCCGTTGTGAAAATCTATTTTCCCCCGTACTATTATGTCCTGGGAACTACACCACAAATGCTCTATTCCTAGCAAAAAAAGACAAAGGAAGACAGGCACCTTATCGATGGCACTAGGGTCGCTAAACCCTAGTTTTGCTACTAAATGATATCTCTACCCATAACCCTTCAGACCAACTCACCAGCTAAGACTGGTGTGCTGTCATCGTAATGGTAAAACTTGGAAAAGACTACATGCACAAACCCACATTGATTTGGACCCCGCTACCCGTATCACATTCATGTTTGCTTTCCCCGGGGGGGTATCAATATGTTCACCAACATGAATGTAGACTAGAGTGTATGCTAATAGAGTGTATCATTCATGCAATTTATAAGAAATTCAAGAACATGCCAACATAATATCATAAACACATATAAATTGGAAGAACTAAGGAATCTCACAAAACACAAATCAAATCATGAATACAAATATTATCCCCAAGCTAATAAACTACTCCCTAATAAATAGATCCACGGAAAATATGGAGTTAAATGCCATGGATCTAAGAAAATAAAATGAACAAAAGAAAAGAAAAAAAAGAAAGAAAAGAGAATAAGTACTTTAGAAAGAGAGAGAACTATCCTTACTTCTACCTACCTAGAGAGAGAAAAATCAACATTATGCCTACTTAGTTCACTTTAGAAGACTAAAGGCTCATATATATAGAAGTAGGGAATTTGGCCTTGAAAAGGCCCAAAATAGGCCAAAACAAAACCCTAGCAGCCACAATTGACATGTGTCGTGGGTCTTGGCACGGGCAATAGCTTCTTGCTAACATAGGGCGTATGTCTTGGCTTAGGCTGTAGCCTCGTGCTAACATAGGACGTTTGTCTTGGCACAAGCCGTGTGTCTTGACACAGGCCGTGCCAACTGGTTAGCTTTGTGCTTAAAGGGGCGTGTGTCCCGGCACGGGCGTTAGCCTAGTGCTTATACGAGTCGTGTGTCATGGCATGGATGTAAGCCTCATGCTGACATGAGCCGTGTGTCCCTACATGGGCCTTTGAATTGTTCTCCATTTTAAGCCTTTGAATCATGCGCTTCATGTCATTTGGAGCGGGCCATCGGATGGTTTTTGCATTTTTGGAGTTGAAACGGCACAGACCGTGTAAATGGCACGATCTGTTTCCATACTTAGCTGCACATATGATTTAGACAGGAGTCACTTTGGCCTTGAAAAAAAATCTCCATTAGCTTCAATTAAGTCTACAAAACTCGTGATTTAGACAAGAAACCCAACAAAGGTTGTCCAAACCTTTGTTGTGTAAGCCCGATTAAAACTAGCAATCCAACAAGTTAAACAGGATAATTATTGGGTCAAATTCATTGGTTAGCACACGCAATATGGTGCACATCAATCCCCTCACACTTAAACCTTTACTCGTCCTCAAGTAAATACAAACAAGAAAATATCTAAGCTGAATGTAGCATGCAAAGATATGTTAGCCAATGCATTCAACTTATTCCTAAGGTACCCTAGTTCCCCTAATTAAGTAAGAACCTCACTACCCTCTCACTCCCCAAAGATGCTTAAGTAACCTAACCACTCAAAATCTGGTGAAAAAAAGGTAAACAAAAATGATGAGTGTTGAAATAGCTTACCCCCGAATAGTCCTCCAAAAGCAATCCAAGAGTCGTTGTCAGAAAACCACCAAGAAAATCCAATATATCCTCAACTTGGTTTTAACTGAGGACAACTATAGATTCTCAACTTTGTTGCAATCAAGGATAATGCCAAAGAATCGTCAGCATAGTTTCCGTTTTATCTCAATTTCTCTCATTTTTCCTAGGAACCCTTTTGGGGTTTCATCCTAGCTCTCACACATGTTGAGCTCACTTCTCACATTTTTCCACACAGCCTCTCCTTTTTACCTAGAATTTCTAACCTATCCAGGCCTAGCCTCTCATTTTTACCTAGGCATTTTGACCTATCTGGACTTTTCCCATTGTTGCATAAGTTGTCCTTTTGGGTTTCCAACTTAGCTGGGTATATATTTTTTCAATCAAAATGATCTTAGAAGATCCATTAGCTACATAGAAAAACTAAGAATCATAAGTGTTATCTAATCCCTTTCCCCACACTTAAAGCTTACATTATCCTCAATGCATACACACAATCAAAGCGCATATGTCAAGGGAAGGAAATATGAGAACACTTACAATGAAAAATGGACACTAAAATATTCCCTTGATGGCATAATCACGGAATGTAATGAACAAAATACCATCACCCCAATATACCACCTGTAACCTCTAATCAAGATAGTTCAATCTAACCACTATCATGCACCACAAATCGAAGTAAATAATTGAATCACAATGCCTTTTACATGGCCTGATGTCCTAAGTACTATACCAGTAGACCAATCATGCCACCCATAGATATCTTGCCACTCTTTTTGTTTACCACCGCTAACCATTCCTGCACAAATGACCCTACCAGGTTCAGGTAAAAATTACCCTTGGGTGTCATTTCCTAAAGACAATGAACATCCAAACTCGAGCATCGCATTAGCTCAATGTGGTAGAAAACACCCATAGCCAATAGTCGGTGAACATAACCTAATGTCGCATGAACCATGGTCGTACCCTTACACAGGTTCTTCTGATCAGTGTTTATCAGCTGCACCCAGAAGCGCTTGAGAGAAAAAAGCATCCCTTGATGGTGTGTCTTCCGGATCTCCTTGCCATACCTCCATCCAAAGGCACATGCGACCTCTCGGTGGGTCAACTTGTACTTCTTATCATCCTGGTTGAATTTGATTGCCCTGTGTCTGTCATTGTCCACAACTGGCCATAAAGTAGCTAGAAACTCTAGGGTCCACCAGACGTATGTCTTTGAGCATTTCTCAAGAAACCCCTCTAGACCTACTCGGCCCAATAGGTAAGTGACGGAATTGTCTTTGCAAGCAAACCCAGTCTCCAAAGTACTCCTCTCTGGCTCTTTATCAAGTTCCTCCACCTCTGGACTGGATTTCCATAGATGTTGGATAACCTAATAAACCCCTCAGTCACAAATGTGTTGTTCTGAAAAATGGAAGTCACCAGCTTGTAGGTTGCCCCCTTTGATAATTTCTCCCTCTTCTCACACCTTGACAATTTTTCTTTCTCTAAAACATTCTTTTTGGGAGGTATCCTATCAAAATGAAGGCAAGGGTGGTGATATGATCATAGACCAGGCATGACCTACGACGTTATTCAATGAGATAATATTCTCCCAAATTTCCCAACCATTCAAAACATGATAATATAACCATACATTTCTCATCAAATAACAAACCCATGTAAATTTTGACCAACTTATCAATAATATTATGCAATAAAGATTAACCCCCTCATAAATCACCTAACACATGAAGAACATATCATTCAAGCATAATAGCACATCAATCCACCCAAACTTTCTTCAACACGAGATCATGAATACAAACCCAAACATATTTCTCAAAAACACAAAATCATTCAATAATCGGAATTTTCATAACACCACCACCATGTTAAAAAATCATGTGAACAAAAAGTTCATTGGCGCTAAGATTTGAAAGATCCACACAAGAAGAAGCAAAATTTGATAATTTTGGAGAAAAAAGCTTCAAATTTTTCGATTTCTACCAAGAGTGTGTGAGAGTGAGCGACCTACCTTGACCCGGTTGTCATTAAAACATGAGTCGAGAGGCTTATGATTCAAAGATAGAGATTTATATTACTACTATGCTACCAAGGCATAGTAAGCAACAAGCCCTGGGTTTGTCCACAAGGATGCTAGGGCTCAAGTACTAATTAAAACACAACCTCGTGGGGGTCATCAATCTGCACATGTGAAAAAGAACAACAAGAAGTATAGACATGCAAATGGGGAGGGGGTTGGTGTTTTCAACTAAGAACTACAAGCATGCAATTGACAAACAAGTAAACTATTTATACTAGTCACTTGGGAATCATTTAGCAACATGGTAGTTCTAATGCTTCAATACTTGATTCATTCACATATAGACATACAAAAAACCTATCAGTTTGTTCACAACACATGGTGTGGCCGATGGCATACACTTCCCCAACTCTGTCATGGTGGGTGCACTCATAACCCTCCATCGGCATCACCATCATAATTAGGGGAGTACAACGAGGTTCGACCATTGTTGCAGGTCTTTTTCTCCCCCGTGCTATTATGTCTCGGGCTTCCACAACGAATGCAACTACTCCCTCTGAGTCCTATATACGCTATGCCCAAGGTTGGTATGCACCTTATCTGTGATACTAGGGTTTCAACACAACACCTATCTTGCTACTATTCACTATCTCTACCCACAACCTCTCAGACAACGGTTACAAAGTCAGCTAAGATTGGTGTGGTGGCAAATAGGTCAGAGCATTATCAAATCCCCCATGCACACACACCCAAACTAACGCATTCTCCCCTGCCCATTCTAGCATCCAGATTTCTCTTCTCAAGGGGGCATCAATAATTTCACCATACATGAGTATATCTCGAAGTGTGTTCTTAGAGGAGGTGTACTACTCATGCATTTATTAAGACTGAAGAACAATCACAATAATATCATAAACACAGAGATATGATGAGTCTAATGAATCTTATAAAGCATTTAGAACATACCAAGTGTCAAAATAAACCCCAAGATAATCTAACTACTCCCTAGACATGGAATTCAAATATAGATTTGAATTCCACATCTTTGGGACAAAATAAGAAGAAAAGAAAATATTACAAAACCTACAAAGGGAACACCTTCCTTCTCTCCTCTCTATATGTGTTTCCAAATATTATCCAACCTTATTAAATGAGTAGAATATGGTCCTACATATAGTAGTAGGATATTGGGCCTAAAAATAGGTCCAAAATTGGCAAAAAGTAGCAAAACCCGAGATCAGCTGCCAATGTTTCACGGTCTGGCACAGATGCCATGGTCCTTGAAACATATATAGCCACGGGATGCCAGATCTGCCACGACCCATAAATGTTCATAGCCTTGGCCTATGGGATCTGGCGCTATTCGTGAAGCTGGGATCTTGCCACGGTATGTGAAGGTTTTCACGGACCGAAGCAGCATGTGTTTTTTGCTCAGAGTTTTCCCATGGATCGTGAAGGTTTTCATGGACCGCGAATAATTAGTGGCTTCTGCTCAGATATCTTGTCACGGCCCATGAAGGTTTTCATAAACTGACTCCATACATAGAAAAATTCTTCAACTCTTCATCCCCTTACTTCATGACCCAGTGCTTTTGTCACGGCCTAGCACCTTGCCTCGTGAAGGTCTCATACTGGTCACATGCAGGTATTCACAGAACCCCTGGATTCATGTGTAGAGCAGGATGCTAAGATTTTCATGGGCCACTGGTACTTGACCAGGCATGGTCCGTGACCAGCCGCTGGTGTTTCATTGGCTGAACTTCGTTTGCATGTTACGGGTGAACCGTTAGTCCGAATCAGGAGTTCTAGTAGTCAATTTTGTAGTACTTGAAAAGACTAATCCAATGGAACTAGGCTTGGAGGATAATTCTTCTTGGATCATTCTCAGACTAAGGCAACACTCCTTGGACCACGATTCACCATTTTTTCCTTTGACCGTCTCGAACTTCGAAGCCGCCTATCTTTGCCTTCAATCTATTTATACCATGCATTGATGTTCGTGGCCTTTATCTACTACAATTAAAATGTGAATGACCTTCAAATATTTACCGTTAAAAGCAATTGGCATTCACAAGAGTGTAATGTAACAAATATCATTCACGGGAAACCTACTAAAGGTACTCATAATGAATACCAAGGAGCCCGTGACACGAGATGCCAAGAATCATTTATTAAGTATACAAAATGCAATATTTAGAATAGAAACCCAGCATGGTTGTCTAAAATCCTTGTCATGTAAACTCAACTAATGTCGCCAAACTGCCAAAGAAAAGTAACTAAAAACTATGTCAAATGCATTTGTTAAAGCATGCAAAATGGTGCAGATCAGACTCCCCACACTTAAACCTTTACTCATCCTCGAGTAAATAAAATCAAAGAAAATGGTTCAAGTGGAATGAAGCCAACAAAAATAGCCAATGCATCCAACTTATTCCCAAGCTACCCTAGTTCCCCCAAGAAGGTGAAAATCTCACAACTCTCAGACTCCCCAGGGTTCCTAAGAAACCAAACCACCCAAATCAAGTAAATATGTATGGAAAAAGATAATTGACAAAAGATTGGAATAAAGCCAAGCTTACTTTTCCCAAAAGTAGTCCTAAATCAATCAAATAGCAATCCTCAAGAAAAACAATCCACCAAGGAATCTAAAAGCCGTCGACTTGGTTGCACCAAAGGGATAACTCAAGATTCTTGACCTAGTTGCAACCAAGGAATCTAATGTACCGTCAACCTAGTTTCTTATTTCTCTTTTTTCATTTTTTTTCTCTCAATTTTTCTCATTTTTCCTAGTAGCCCTTTTGGGTTTTCATCCTAGCTTTATCCCACAAAACGTGCTCACCTCTCACCTTTTTCCACACGGCCTCTCACTTTTTCCTAGACTCGTAAGTCTTTCCGGGACAAGCCTCTCACTTTTACCTAGACCTTTCGACCTATCCAGGCTTTCCTCATGTTACCCAAGTAACCTTTTTGGGTTTTTGACTTGTCAAGGTTTTAAATTTTTTTTACGAAAAAAAAAGATAATATTTAACATAAAAGGTGCCAACAAACTCAACCACTACAAAAGATGCCCTCGCACCAAAAATGAGAGTTCAATGAGGGAAACACTAAAAATAGGAAGAAAATGGTCATCCAAAATTTCAAAAAAATGGAAGTCAAAACAATGGTAGGTGATAATAATGGAACACCAAGCAAAAAGGGATATGAGTAAAGGAATTCCAATTCCACCCCCCCCCCCACACTTAATACTTGTGTTATCCTTGAGCCAAGAAATAAAGGTGAAACAAGGAATTGGAAAATAGATATTGATCAATTTAAAGGCAATTATTTTCTATGTTAAGGAGGTTTTGAAATAACCGACTTTCAATCTCGTTGAATAAAGACAATTTTTTTTAAAACCGCCTTTAATTAGCCCAAATTAAAGATAGTTGTGTCTAACCTCCTTTAAAAATAGGTTGGTTCCGAGTTCGTAACAGGGAGATGATTCATCTTTCGAGTCCGGAAGGCTACCCATCATGCGTTTATAAAGAGACGATCACTATTTCAGAATTGGAATTTCATCGGGGGTATGTTTCCAAACTCGAAAAAGTCCGGTGGGCATTATGTTTTTTCTGAAGGTGGGTTATGAGCTTGGAACTCGTCGGTCATATTAAAAAATAGGCAATTTATTTTGAACTCAGAAAATAAAGACATTGTTAGGGTTTTTCTCCCTCTTTCAATTCATTGATTAAGAAGTAAATCAAATATATTCATTGAAGAGAAGAAATTTCCATTGAAGAAGGTAAGAATTTTTTACAATTTTGTTGCCAGTGATGTCTGGCTTCTTGCCCCTGCTCGTGCAGAGGATCTATGTACCTAAAGTAAAAACAAAACTACAATAGTAGCTAAGCACCTGGGGAAATCATTGAGTAACTTGGTCAATCAAATGCTTTTATCCTCTATTCTTTCACATAGAGATCTAAACAAACCTAATAGAGTGTCCATAACATTTGGTGTGGCCGATGACATACACTTTCCCATCCTTGTCACGGCAAGATCTCTCACAACCCTCTGACGACACCTCCATCGTAATTAGGAGAGTACAACAAGATCCAACCATTGTTGTTTCTCCCTCGTGCAATTACGTTTTGGGTTTCCACCATGAATGAAACCAATTCCCTTGGGTCCTATCAATTAGGCTGAAGGGTCGTAGCCACCTGATCCATGATATTAGGATTTCTTGTAACCCTAGCTTGCTACTATTTAGCTATCTCTATCCAAAACTCTCGGACATTTTTATAGAGTCAGCTAAGACTGGTGCGATGGAAAGTGAATCAGGGTAATCTTGAATCTCCCATGCACACACTCACGAAGACTCGTTCTCCTCCACCCACATGGACATTTAGGTTTTTCTTCCCAAGGGACATTGATATTTGCACCCTGCATGAATACAGACCAAAGTGTGTGCTTATATATGGTGTATAAATTATGTATTAAAACTCAAAAGAAAATCACAATAATATTATGAACACAATATTAGGATGAACTAGTAATCTCAAAAAGCATAAAGATTAAACCAAGTCCCAATAATTATCCCGAGGCTATGAAAACTACAATAAAAATTATAGATCCATGGAAAATATGTAGTTAGATGACATGGATATAAGAAAATAATATGAAGCTCTAGAAATAGGATAAAAGATCTAGAGAGAGCTCTTCTCTCCCTTTTATTTAGAGGGATTAATCTAATCAACATTATGACTACTCAGGGGTTTGGTAGAATATTAAGGCTCCTATATATAGCAGTAGAGAATTGGGCCAAAAGATAGGCCCAAAATAGGCCTAAGTTAAGTCAAAACCCTAGTCACCCTTTCTCTCCAGCCGCTGAAGTTTTCTAGAATAAACTGCTCAAATGTGTGAACCTTCTGGAGCACTAGTTTAGTGCGTTGGATAGAGATTGAAAAGATAAATATTTCTATAAATGGTAGAGAGACATCGTATGATAACCGAGAGAGTTATGGCCAAAATAGTGAGAAAGCGTCGCTTGGTGCAGGCCATCACGGATGATGCAGCCCGTAGCGTGACCTTGGTGGTGCAGGGCGTGAGGTCCAGAGAATGGTTTGGATCTTCACATCACATGGGGCACAATTTCTTCCGCGGGGTGAGAGCCTTCATAGCATTTTGGGTGCGAGGCTTTGCGCAAGTTGCTTTGTCTCCTAGCACGGGGAGCGTCGTATGGCACATGCCGCGGTCAGGAAGGGTGCTCTACTAAATAATTTTGCACAGGCCGTGTGAATTCCCACACCCCGCTGGCTGGTCTTGGCACCATGGACTTGGAATGGCACATGACGTCAAAAGTAGGATGTCCCTCGCCCGTACTTAGCCGATTGGTGTGGGATTTGAATTTTGTAGTGGCGACCCATGGCGTTTGGCGCGGGCCATGCCCTAACCTTGCGTGGAACATACAGGCTGATCCTTAATTTTGCACAGTGGTCTTCTTGGCTTGGGGCATCTTCTTTGGCGCGAGCCGTTGGTGCTACTACAGGCTGAACTTGTTTCCTTTACTATGGGTGAACCGTTAGTCCGATTTAAAAGTTTTAGTAGTTCATTTTATAGTGCTCGATAAGACAAATCCATTGAACCATCCGTGAAGGATGATTCTTCTTGGATTGTTCAAGTCTATGGCACAACTCATTGGACCACGAATCGCCGTTTCTCCCTTGGCCATTTTGGACTTCAATGACGCCTATCATTGGCTCCATTTTTCTACTACTATGATTTTATGTCTATGGCCTTCATCCTCTAGCATTCTAGAGGTGAATGGTGTTTGATCTCTTCTACCATCCTTGTGAACAACCTTCAACATCTTCTACCGCCCTTACAAATGGCTTTCACTTAGAATGTAAACAAAAAGTACCCATGAGCGACCTTCTAAAGATAATCTCAAGGAAGATCAAGTAGCCCATGGATACAAGATATCCATTAGTACCAATTAAGTCTACAAAACACTGGATTTAGACAGGAAAACAAAACATGGGTGTCTAAATCCCTTGTCACGTAAACTCAACTAATACTAGAATTTCTCTGAATAAAAGTAGCTAAAAAGTATGTCAAATGCATTGGTTAATGCACGCAAAATGAAGCAGATTAGATTCCCCACACTTGACCCTTTGTTCATCCTCAAGTACATAGAAGAAAAGAGAAAGAATCAAGCAAAATGTAGCATGAAAGCATACAGTAACCGAGCCATTCAACTTATTCCTAGAATACCGTACAAAATTTTGACTTGCCTTCCCCTGGGGTCGTTAAAACTGTAGCTTTGAAGTAACCCGGTTAGAGGAGGTGCGGTCATGAGATAGAAATTTATAGTTCTTCACCCTGATCTCACTGCTACAATACCTATAGGGTATTTAACGTGAAGCTCTGGGTTTGTCCAAAGATATTCAAGGTCTAATGTACCAACTCCGAACACAATCTCGTATGGGTTTTCGATCTGTATGAGTAAAAGGAATAGCTTGTAAACCAGACATGCAATTTCGGAGGGAGGGGGGGTGGTTTTTCAAACTAACAACTCCAAAACATGTAAAGTAAAAAACACAACTACAATATTAGCTAAGCACTTGGGGAAATCATCGAGTAAATCGGTCAATAAAATGCTTCTATCCTCTATTCTTTCACATAGAGATCTAAATAAACCTAATAGACTGTCCATAACATGTGGTGTAGCCGATGGCATACACATCCCCATCCCTGCCATGATGGGTGCTCTCGCAACTCTCTATCGACACCGCCATCGTAATTAGAGGAGTACAAAAAGTTCTAACCATTATTGTAGGTCTGATTCTCCCCCGTATGATTACATTCCGGGCTTCCACCATGAATTCAACTACTTCCCTCGGGTCCTATCAATTAGGCCCAAGGGTAGAAGTCACCTTAACTATGATATTAGTGTTTCTTGTAACCCTAGCTTGCTACTGTTTTTCTATATCTATCTGAAACCTCTCAGACAACTTGACGAAGTCACCTAAGACTGGAGTGATGGTAAGTGGATCAGGGTGACCTTGAATCTCCCGTGTACATACTCACACAGACTCGTTCTCCTCCACCCATACAAAAATCCAGGTTTTCTTTCCCAAGAGGACATCGATATTTGCACCTAGCATGAGTACAGCTCCAAGTGTGTGCTTATATGTGGTGTAATATTCATGCGTTTAAACACAAAAGAAAATCACAATAATATTATGAACACAAAATTAGGATGAACTAAAGAATCTCAAAAAGCATAAAGATTAAACCAAGTCACTACAATTATCCCTAAGATATGAAAACAACAATAAAAAATATAGATCCATGGAAAATATTGAGTTAGATTCCATGGATCTAAGCAAATAAGATGAAGAAAACAAAATACAAAGATAAAGGATTAGAAAAGAGGAGAAAAGCTCTAGAGAAAGCTCTCCTCTCCCTTTTTAACTAGAGAGAGAAATGTAATCTACAGTATAACTACTTAGAGGTTTGGTAGAAGAATAAGGCTCCTATATATAGTAGTAGATAATAGGGCCTAAAGATATACCCAAATAGGCCAAAGTTAGGTCAAAACCCTAGTCACCATTGCCCTTGAGCCACTGAAGCCTTTTCGAATAAACTAATCAAATGCGTGAACCTCCTGGAGTAGTGATTTAGTGCATTGGATAGAGCTTGAAAAGACAACGATTTCTACACATGGTAGAGGGAAATATGATGACAATTGAGAGAATTATGCCCAAAATAGTGGGAAACTACCACTTGGCATGGACCGTAACGGATGATGCAGCCTGTGGCGTGACCTTGGTGGTAAGGGGTGCGAGTTCTAGAGTGTGGCACTTATTTTCATGTCACGTGGGGTGTGAGTCTTCAGAGCATATGTGGCACAAGGCTTCAGGCGGGCTGCATAATCTCCTAACTTGGGGAGCATCGTGTGACGCGAGCCGCGGTCAGGAAGGGTGCTCCACTCAGAACTTTGGCATGGGACGTGTGATTTCCCAAACCCCACCAGCTTGTCTTAGCACCTTGGACTTGTAATGGCATGGGACGTCAAAAACAAGATGTCTCGCACCCATACATAGCCATTTGGAGTGGGATTTAAACTTTGTAGCGGCGGCCAGTGGCATTTGGCGCAGGCTGCACCTTTGCCTCACAAGGAACATACAGGCATGATCCTTACCCTCGCAATGTGGTCTTTTTGGCATGAGGAATCTCCTTTGGCATAGGCCATTGGTGCCATGAGCGGTTGAACTTGTTTCCTTCGCCACAAGTGAACTGTTAGTCCGACTTGAGAGTTTTAGTAGGTTATTTTATAGTGCTCGAAGAGACAAATCCAATTGAACAAGCTTTGAAGAATGATTCTTCTTAGATTTTTCTCAGTGTTTGGCGGAAATCATTGGACCACGATTCATTATTTCTCCCTCGGCTGTTTTGAACTTCAATGCAACCTATCCTTGGCTCCATTCTTCTACAACCATGATTTGATGTCCGTGGCCTTCATTTTCTACCATTCTCAGGTGAATGATCTTCTATCTCTTCTACCATCCTTGCGAATGGCCTTCAACATCTTCTACCTCCCTTATAAACGGCCTTCAGATAGAATGTAAACAAAAAGTACCCACGGGCGACCTACTAAAGATGATCACAAGGAAGATCAAAAAGCCCATGGATACAAGATGTCCATTAGTACCAATTAAGTCTACAAAACGAAGGATTTAGACATGAAAACTAAACATGGATGTCTAAATCCCTTGTCACGTAAACTAAAATAATACTATCAATCCTCCGAATAAAAGTAGCTAAAAGTATGTCAAATACATCAATTAATGCACGTATAATGAAGAAGATTATACTTCCCACACTTAACCCTTGACTCGTCCTCGAGTAAATAGAAAACAAGATAAAGAATCAAGCAAAATGTAGCATGTATGCATAAGTTAACCGAGGCATTCAACTTATTCCTATATTACCCTACAAAATTCAGACATGCCTCCCCCCGTGGTCGTTAAAACTGTAGCTTAGAGTAAACCGGTTGGAGGCGATGCAGTCAGAAGATAGAATGTACAGTTCTTCACTCTGATCTCACTGCTACGCTACCTATATAGGTGGTTAGCGGCAAGCCATGGTTTTGTCCACAAAGATGCTAGGTCTACTGTACCAACCCAAAACACAACCTCGTACGGGTCGTCAATTTGTACAAGTGCAAGTAATAGCTATTAAAGCACACATGCAAGTAAGGGGTGGGGGTGGGGGCATTGGTTTTTATAATTAACAACTACAAAACATGTAAGGTAAAAAACACAACTACAATATTAGCTAAGCACTTGGGGAAATCATTGAGTAACTTGGTAAATCAAATGCTTCTATCCTCGATTCTTTCACATAGTGATCTAAACAAACCTTGTAGAATGTTCATAACACGTGGTTTGGCCTATGGCATACACTTCTCCTTCCCTGTTTCAGAAGGTGCTCTAGCAACCCTCCATCGACACCGACATTTTAATTAGGGGAGTACAACAAGACCCAACCATTTTTAGGTCAGATTCTACCCCGTGCGATTACGTCCCGGGCTTCCACCAGCTTCCACCACGAATGCAACTACTTCCCTCGAATCCTATGAATCAGGCCAAAGGGTCCTAGCCACCATATCTTTAATACTAGGCTTAGAACCCCAGCTTGTAGGTGCGATGGTAAGTGGATGAGGGCGAACCCAAATCTCCCGTGCAAACTCTCACGCAAACTCGTTCCCCTCCACCCATACAAACATCCAGGCTTCTCTTCCCAAGATTTGTAACTAGCATGAATACAGGCCAATGTGTGTGCTTATATGTACTGTAATATTATTGCATTGAAGCTCCAATTCAAATCACAATAATATTATGAACACAAAATTAGGATGAAATAGTGAATCTCAAAAAGCATAAAGATTAAACCAAGTCATTACAATTATCCCCAAGCTATGGAAACTACTCTACAAAATATAGCTCTTTGAAAAATATTATTTCGATGCCATGGATCTAAGAAAATAACATGAAGAAAAAAAGTACAAAGATAAAAGATAAGGAAAGAAGAGAAAGGCTCTAGAGAAGGCTCTCCTCTCCCTTCTAACTAGAGAGAGAAATCTAATCTACAATATGACTATTTAGGGGTTTATTAGAAGACTAAGTCTCCTATATATAGTAGTGGTGAATCGGGGCTAAAGATAGGCACAAAATGGGCCAAATTTAGGTCAAAACCCTAACACCCTTTCCCTCTGGCCGCTGAAGCTTTCTTGAATAAATTTCTCAAATCTATCATTTTTCTTGAGCTATGGTTTGGCGGATTGGATAAAGCTATGAAAGAAAAAGATTTTGATATATGGTAAAGGGAAATCAAATTAATATCGGGAGAGTTATGGCCAAAATAGTGAGAAATCGTTGCTTGGCACATGCCATCAAGGATGATGTGGCCCATGGCATATACTTAGTGGCACGGGGGATGAGGTCTAGAGCATGGCATGGATCTTCATATTGCACGGGGTGCCGGTTCTTCTGTGGGGTGTGGGTCTTCATCACATGCAAGGCGCAAGGCTTCGCGGGGGTCGCATCGCCTCCTAGCGCGTGGTGAGTTGTGGGTTGTGAGCCATGGGCCGCGGTCAGGAAGGGTTCTCCACTAAAAAATTTGGCATGGGCCAACTGATTTCCCACACCCCACTGACTGGCCTTGGCATCTTAGACTAGGAATGGCATAGGATGACGAAATCGGGACGTCCAGCTCCCATACTTAGCCCTTTGGAGTGGGATTTGAACTTTGTAGTGGTGGCCCGAGGCATTTTCCATGAGCCACGCCTTAGCCCTGTACGGAACATACTGGCATGATACTTATCCTTACGCCATGGTCTTCTTGGCACGGGGCCTCTCCTTTGTCGTGGGCCATTGGTGCCACAACTGGTTGAACTTGTTTCCTTTGCCACGGGTAAATCGTTAGTCCAATGTGAGAGTTTTAGAAGTTGATTTTATAGTGCTCAAGTAAACAAATCCAATAACTCCTTTGAAGGTGGATTCTTATTGAATACTTCTCGGACTTTGGTGCAACTCATCGGACCACGATTCACTGTTTCTCCCTTGGCCATTTTAAACTTTAATGCCACCTATCCTTGGCTCCAATCTTCTACTACCATGATTTGATGTCTTTGGCCTTAATTTTCTACTAATATAGAGGTGAATTGCCTTCAATATCTTCTACCATCCTTGTGAATGGCCTTCAACATCTTCAACCACCCTTATGAATGGCCTTCACATAGAATGAAAATAAAAAGTTGTCCATTAGTACCAATTAAGTCTACGAAATACGAGATTTAGACAAGAAAACCAAACACGGCCATCTAAACCCCTTATCACATAAACTCAACTAATAGCAGCAATCCTTCAAATAAAAGTAGCTAAAAAATATGTCAAATGCATCGGTTAACGCACGTATAATAAAGCATATCAGACTACCCACACTTAACCCTTTACTCGTCCTTGATTAAATAGAAAACAAGACAAAGAATCAAGCAAAATGTAGCATGCAAGCTTAAGTTAACCGAGGAATTCAACTTTTTCCTAGATTACCCTACAAAATTCTGACCTGCCTCCCCCAGGGGTCATTAAAACCAGAGCATAGAAGTAACTCTGTCGGAAGATAGAAATTTATAGTTCTGTAACCTGATCTCACAGCTACGCTACCTATAGGGTAGTTAGCGGCAAGCCCTGGGTTTGTCCACATAGATGCTAGGTTTAGTAAACCAACTCAAAACACAACCTTTTATGAGTCATCAATCCGTACGAGTGAAAGGAATAGCTAGTAGAGCACACATGCAAGTAAACCCGGGGGGAGCGTTTGGTTTTTCAAACTAATTAGATAAGCACTTGGGGGAAATCATTGAGAAACTACATCAATCAAATGCTTCTATCCTTGATTCATTCACAACGAGATCTAAACAAACCTAATAAAATGTCCATAACATGTGGTGTGGCCTATTGCATACAATTCCCCGCCCCTGTCACGGCAGGTGCTCTCGCAACTGTCTATCGACATTTCCATCTTAATTAGAGGAGTGCAACAAGGTTCAAACATTGTTGCAGTCTGATTCTCCCCCGTACGATTACATCCTGGGCTTCCAACATAAATGCAACTACTTCCCTCGGGTCCTATCAATTGGGCCAAAGGGTCATAGCCACCACATCTATGATACTAGGGTTTCATATAACCCTAGCTTGATACTATTTAGCTATCTCTACTCGGAACCTCTCAGACAAGTTTATGATGTTAGGTAAGACTAGTGCAATGGTAAGTGGATCAGGGTGAGCTTGAATCTCCCACGCACACACACACGCAAACTCTTTCCTTCCACCCATACAAACATCCAGGTTTCTCTTCCTAAGGGGTCATCGATATTTGCACCTAGCATTAATACAACCCAACGTGTGTGCTTATATGTGGTGTAATATTGGGAGGTTGTCGCTTTACCTCTCAAAGTTAAATTTATAAGCCCTAAATGCTTACTAACTACAACTAAGTACATAGTGGCAAATCAGGGTCGTTCACAAAGAAGAAGGATCTTTCTAAGAGTTTAAACATATAAGGTTGATATTAGACCATAGGTAGATATATATGTATATATATATGTACAAAAGAAAGTAAAGGGGGGGGGGGTGGTTGGTTTTGGTCCTAAGTTATGAAAGTAAAAGATAGGATAACTAGTAAAGCCAAGTAACTAGGAAAATTCTCAACAAACCAAGAAAAGGAGGTAAAAAATACAAAAGATAAACATTTGGAGCAATTGATATCTGCTTCCAAACCTCATGTATATCATTGAACCATTCACTCATTGTATCACATTTGTTACCTATGGGGAATGTTATCACTTCCCATTCGAAGATCAACATTCATTCCTTCTTAATAGTAATTTGCAAAGACAAACAATGACCATTTGCAAACCTCATTGAAAATCACTCTAAGAAACCCACACCATAGATTTATTTCATCAATGACATTTGACATGAAAGACCATAGATTTGATAACAACAAGCCTTTGACCAAAGACATAGACATTTAACCAAACATAGCATTCATTAGGCTAAACATAGAACAACCAAATTCAAGATTCAACCCTTTCATTGCATCTATAGGATAAATATGATAAAAATAAACAATTAACATACTTATCTAGCAAGAATAACAACACACTATGCACAAAAAATTCTAAGTCCATGTTCTTGGATTTTCATGCCAAAGAGATAAGGAATTCATCACTTTCCTAACACCATAACACTTTAATCATACAAGCACTTCCTATTCTCAAACAAACCGTGGCATAAATTAAGTAAAACATAGCATTAAGAACATATGAATACTAAATAACAAAGGCTTCAAGAATGAGTGAAACAATCTATTCACTACTTTCACTACTTGTTATGAAGATAAATTTTCTATCCTTCTTAGATAGTAGTTTGCAAGAGTGAATTTCACATCTCTTGTCAAACTCACCAATGACTCCCTTAATCGAAACACGACTAAAAGTATCCTTATAATGGCATTAGGCATGGAAGAACCAGCAAGCTTGGCAACACTTATAAAAACTACACCGTGTCTAAGCATTTAACCAATTCATGCATTTACACAATATTAGTCAAGAACGATCGACATTCATAGACTTCTCTCACTTTCTACCTAAAACAAACATGACAACCAGTTCAACATCATCACATTCATCTAGTAATTATCAACACACCAACATCATTCAGAAGCTCTAACTCATGCTCTTGGATTCCACATTAAAAGAGGAGAAAATTAGCTACTTTCTCTCAACCCTAATAACAAATCATACAAGCAATTCATATAATGAAACTTCCAACAATATTAATTCTATTAACAATCCACATTTAGATCTCAATAAATGCACAATGGAGAAAGAAATAGATAGCTTGAAATGATTCTCAAGACACTAGCAAGGAAGTCTCAATCAATTGCTCCCAAGTAAAAAAATTAAGCTAGATAACAAAAAGACATGATTAATCCTACAAAAACTAAGGAAAGAAAGAAGAACATTAGGGTTTGAAACCCATAAAATCGCAGGAGAGGGAAGGGGATAAGAGAGAAAGGATATGGTGAGTATTTATAGTAAAAAGAAGCAAGAAAGAAGTCTGGCCACCCATTTGTCGCACCGTGAGATAATTTCACCGCACAGTGTGATGGTTCCATTGCACCGTGTGACTGTTGCAGAATCCAACACGTTGATTTCTTCCTTCTTTTTGTCTCAAATCCTCCTCTTCTCTTTACTTTTCTTCAATCCTTCAAGTCTTCAAAATATCAAATACAAGTCTTCAAATCTTAAAATATTCAAAGGTAAGCTTCAAAGTCTTCAAAGTGTTCGAACAAATTGCCTCGCCACACAAAACCCACTAGGAAAGTAATAAAAGTATAAAACTCGCTATTAACTCTCCTTATAAAATTTCAAGGAAAAATGAAACATATAGAACAAAAAAGTGTACAAAATTAAATCCAAAAAGTCCTATAATAACCATATGGAAATGGGCACATCAAATATTCTTGCATTCAAGCTCAAAAGAAAATCACAATAATATTATGAACAAAAAATTAGGATGAACTAGAGAATCTCAAAAAGCATAAAGATTAAACCAAGTCACTACAATTATCCCAAAACTATGGAAACTACTCTATAAAATATAGATCCATGGAAAATATTAAGTTCGATGCCATGGATTTAAGAAAATAAGATGAAGAAAAGAAAGTACAAAGATAAAAGACAAGGAAAGAGGTAAAAAGCTCTAGAGAGAGCTCTCCTCTCCCTTCTAACTAGAGAGATAAATCTAATATACAGTATGACTACTTAGGGGTTTAGTAGATGATTAAGGCTCCTACATATAGTAGTAGTGAGTTGGGCCTAAAGATAGGCACAAAATAGGCCAAAGTTAGGTCAAAACTCTAGTCACCCTTTCCCTCTAGCCGCTGAAGATTTCTTGAATTAATTTCTTAAATCCATGAACTTTTTGGAGCTTTGGTTTAGGGATTTAAATAGATCTCAAAAAGAAAAATTGAGAGAGTTATGGAACAAATAGTGAGAAACCGCCATGTGCGCGCGGACCATCACGGATGATATAGCCCGTGGTGTGTCCTTGGTGGCACGGGTTGCGAGGTTTGGAGGGTGGAAGGGGTATTCATGTTGCGCGCGATGCAATTTCTTCTACACGGCACGGGTCTTCAAAGCATGCGGGGTGCGAGACTTGGAGCGGGTTGCGTCGTCTACAGGGGCGAGATGCTTTGTGTGGCCTAGATTGCAGTCAGGAAAGGTGCTCCACTCAGAATTTTGGTACGGGCCATGTGATTTCCCACATCCCACCAACTACTCTTGGTATCTTAGACTTGGAAAGGCATGGGACGTAAAAAATGGGACGTCCAGTGCCCATACTTAGCCGTTTGGAATGTGATTTAAACTTTGTAGTTGTGGCCCATGGAATTTTTCATGGGACACACCTTAGCCTCACGCAGAACATATTGGCACGATTCTTATCCTTATGTTGTGGTCTACTTGGCATGGGCATCTCCTTTGGCGTGGGTTCGTTGGTGCCACGACCAGCTGAACTTGTTTCCTTCGCCACGGGTGAACCATTAGTCTGATTTGAGAGTTTTAGTTATCGATTTTGTAGTGCTAGAGAAAAAAAATCCAATGGAGCCTACCTTTAAGGTTGATTCTTCTCAAATTGCTCTGAGAATTTGGTGCAACTCATCGGACCATGATTCCCCGTTTCTCCCCTAGCCGTTTTAAACTTCAATGTCGCCTATCCTTGGCTCAATTCTTCTACTACCACGATTTGATGTCCGTGCCTTATCTTCTAGAATTATAAAGGTGAATGGCCTTCAATCTCTTCTACCATCCTCGTAAACGGCCTTCAACATCTTCTACTGCCCTTATGAACGGCCTTCACATAGAAAGTAAATAAAAAGTACCCACGGGCAACCTAATAAAGATGATCACAAGGAAAATCAAGGAGCCCGTGGATACAAGATGCCCATTAGTACCAATTAATTCTACAAAACGTGGAATTTAAACAAGAAAACCAAACATTGCCATCTAAACCCCTTGTCATGTAAACTCAACTAATACTAGCAATCCTTAAAATAAAAGTAGCTGAAAAGTATATCAAGTGCATTGGTTAATGCACACATAGTGAAGCATTTCAAACTCCCCACACTTAACCCCTTACTTGTCCTCAATTAAATAGAGGACGAGACAAAGAATCGAGCAAAATATAGTGTGCAAGCAGAAGTTAACCAAGAAATTCAACTTATTCCTAGATTAACCTATAAAATTCTGACCTGCCTCCCCCAGGGGTCATTAAAACTAGAGCTTAGAAGTAACTTGGTTGGAGGCGGTGCGGTTAGAAGATAAAAATTTATAGTTATGTACCCTGATGTCACTGCTATGCTACTTATAGGGTAGTTAGCGGCAAGCTCCGGGTTTTTCCACAAAGATGCTAGGTCTAATGTAGCAACTCAAAACACAATTCCGTATGGGCCGTCAATCTGTACGAGTGAAAGCAATAGATAGTAAAGCACACATGCAAGTAAGTACGGAGGGGGTGGTTTTTCAAACTGACAACTACAAAACATGTAAAGTAAAAGCACAACTACAATCTTAGCTAAGCACTTTGGGAAAGCATTGAGTAACTTGGTCAATCAAATGCTTCTATCATCGATTCTTTTATATAGTGATCTAAACAAACCTAATAGAATGTCCGTAACCCGTGGTGTGCCCTATGGCATACACTTCCCCGTCCCTGTAGCAGAGGGTGCTCTCACAACCCTCCAACAACACTGCCATCGTAATTAGAGGAGTACAAAAAGGTTCGGCCGTTGTTGTAGGTCTTATTCTCCCCCATGCGTTAACATCCCGGGCTTCTACCAAGAATGCAACTACTTCCCTCGAGTCCTATCAATTAGGATAAAGGGTCATAGCCACTATATCTATGATACTAGTGTTTCTTGGAACCCTAGTTTGCTACTATTTAGCTATCTCTACCTGGAACCTCTCAGACAAATTTACTAAGTCAGCTAAGACTGGTGTGATGGTAAATGGATCAGGGTGACCTCAAATCTCCCGTGCACACACTCACGCAGACTCGTTCCCCTCCACCCATACAAACATCCAAGTTTCTTTTCCCAAGAGGGCATCGATATTTGCATGTTGCATGAATACAACCCAAAGTGTGTGCTTATATGTGGTGTAATATTCATGCTTTCAGTCTCAAAAGTAAATCACAATAATATTATGAACACTAAATTAGGATGAACTAGAGAAAGTAAAAAAGCATAGAGATTAAACCAAGTCATTACAATTATCCCCAAGCTATGGGAACTACTCTACAAAATATAGATCCATGGAAAATATTGAGTTAGATTCCATGGATCTAAGAAAACAAGATTAAATAAAGAAAGTATAAAGATAAAAGATAAGGAATGGGGACAAAAACTCTAGAGAGAGCTCTCCTCTCTTTTCTAACTAAATAGAGAAATATAATCTACATTATGACTACTTAGGGTTCATTAGAAGACTAAGCCTCTTATATATAGTAGTAGAGAAATGGGCCTAAGCATAGGCCCAAAATAGGCCATAGTTAGTTAAAAACCTTAGTCACCCTTTCCATCTAGCTGCTGAAGCTTTCTCGAATAAACTGCTCAAATCCGTGATCATTCTGGATATTTAGTTTAGTGTGTCGGATAGAGATTGGGAAGAAAATTATTTTGATATATAGTAGAGGGAAATAGGAAGAAAATTGAGAGAATTATGGCTAAATTAGTGATAAACTGCTGCTTGGCACGGGACGTCACTGATGATGCGG
Organism: Rubia yunnanensis; assembly: GCA_037428765.1. Classification (NCBI taxonomy): domain Eukaryota; kingdom Viridiplantae; phylum Streptophyta; class Magnoliopsida; order Gentianales; family Rubiaceae; genus Rubia; species Rubia yunnanensis. Next base: position 55,595,880 of record CM075061.1, read on the forward strand.
CCCCTGGTGAATCCTTGGTGGCGCGGGCCGCAAGGTCTGGAGCGTGGCATGGATATTCATGGTGCACAGGTTGCGATTTCTTCTGCGGGGTGCTGGTCTTCATAGAATGTGGGGTGAGAGGCTTCGCATTGGTTGCGTCATCTCCTGGCATGTGGCGCGTCGTGTGGGCGGGGCGCGGTCAGGAAGGGTCGTTCACTAAGAACTTTGGAATGGGTTATGTGATTTCCAACACCCGCCTGGCTAGTCTTGGCATCTTGGACTTGGAATGGTGCGGGACGTCAAAAATGGGATGTCCCACACCCATACTTAGCTATTTGGAGTGGGATTTGAACTTTGTAGTGGCGGACCGTGGCGTTTAGCATGGGCTGCACTTTAGCCTTGCATGGAACATACTGGAATGATCCTTAGAATCACACAATGGTCTTCTTGGTGAGTGGGGTCTCCTTTGGCGTGGGCCGTTGGTCCCACACCATGCACGGCACGTGCCGACACTACCACAGCAACCCACCTCTAGCACCAGTTTTTTTATGTTCTAGCACCGGTTTTTTCGTTAAAAAAACTGGTGCCTAAGTAACCAGTGCTAAATTAGCACTGGTTGTTTTTCAACCGGTGCTAAACTAGCACCGGTTTTTTTTGTTAGCACCGGTTTTTCAACTGGTTGTTTTTGTTAGCACCGATTTTCAACCGGTGCTAAATTATCACCGATTTTCAACCGGTGCTAAATTAGCACAAGTTTTTTTGTTAGCACCGATTTTCAATTGGTGCTAAATTAGCACTGGTTGCTAAATTAGCACCGGTTGTTTTTGTTAGCACTAGTTTTTCAACCGGCGCTAATTTATTTACGACGACGAAAATAAATCCCTTCCTCTGAAAGCTGCAGCGCGCTGCCGCTTTCAGAAAAAGGGAAAAAGACTCAAAATTAAAAAATTTATTCCACATTAATTTAATAATAAAATTAACTTCACAAAATTAATAATTTATTTCCACATTAATGTATGCAAACACCTTGACAAGAATAATAGTCCTAACTATACAATAATAAAACTACTGCAACACAATTTATAGTGCACTGCCTTCACTTACAGCTCTAGAATCTCAGTTTCTTCTCTACTCTTGCAAAAATAAGATGAAATGAGTACATAGTTGGGAGAACCAAACCTATCAGTAGTTTTGATTATGTGCATCAACGTCCCCACCTTGATTATGGTTAATGCAATCAAATCTCCACCATCCTATCCCAAAATCAAGGCTATCTATAACCATATGAACAGGAAAAGACCAGATGTTTAAAACCAAACTAAAGATGGCAAACTTGCAATATAATAATTTCCATCTTCAGTTGCCAAACTCCATTCTTTGAAGCAGTGACAACAAAGCACGGGTAAAACAAAGAATCAAACATTAATATGGAGAAATCACAAAGTTCAACTTTGTTTTTATTCGTCCACATTAAAAACATTATAAGTTTAAAACCATCCTCAAATTATATTTTTGAATGAGAAGAAAACTATTACCACCAACAAAAACAAACAGCACTACAAACTACACTAGACCACGATTTTCCGTAAACAAAGTGGGAGTGCTGAGTTAAAGTCATTTACATGCGACATAATTGAATTCTTCTTAAACTCCCAAAACAAGGTTCAACAAATTATTCTGTTGACAGTATACAAAATATAATCATGCTGCATTATTTTCAATCAAAAACAGAAGACTTGGATCAAAGCAGCAGAAATTGGTCGAACTAAATTTACATGTGCAAAAAGTTGCCCTAAGTTCAAGTCATGTACCAGTACATGTGACATAATTGAATTCATCCAAAAATTCCAAAAAAAAGTTCAACATATTATTCTTCTATCAGCATACAAAAAATAAACTGATTGTACTATATATGCTGTACAGTCAAACCTGCAAATTATTTCTTCTAAAAGAAAGTGCAGAATCTATAGAAAACTGATATTTTCTTGAACTTCATATAGTCTACAAGAATTTTCACCCTTAGTTCAACAAAGACATTCAACCGAACAGTGATTGATGAAAGGACCTAATAAAAAAGAATACATACCATGCCCCATTCTCAGTATACGGTTGTAGCTGAGGTTAAGAACGCGGAGGCGAGTGAGTTCTCGTAAACCTTCAATGGTGGAAATTTTATTTTTGGACAACTTCAGGATATGTAGTCCTCGAGGAAGGGAACCCGTAGTTATTCTTGCTGGAAGTTAAAAGTATATTGACGGGACAAGGGGATTAAAGCAGACAGCACTACAAGAAAAAAGCTCACACAAAATGTATAAATAAACTCTTCAACTTCCAAACAGCACAAGATGAGCACACCATTTAAAAGCATATCTGGAAAAAAAACATTGCCCATGTCTTTCTTAATACTGAAATTCATGCAAGAAACTGATTGGTTCTTTGATGCAAAGGGCTTGAGCTCAAAAGAGAAAAAGAACAGCAGACAAGGAGAACCAGCTCGAAATAATGAAACCACACAATCCCAGTTTACAAAAAAAAATTAAAGATACAAACTTTTAGCAACCAGAAGGGAGAAAAACATAAAACAGATCCAAAACCAAAACCAAGCATAATCAAAAACTAACCTAACAACATGTGCTTCAAAATATTATCATAGCAATATGTATATTGAAATCGGCTCAAATGAACTAGAATGGAACTTCATCAAAGATTCACCTGTGCATTTTAATAAGCGCGGCAGGCGATGGGAGCTTCAGCAGAGGGGAGCGGTGTGGAGATGGTGGAGAGCATCGTCATCAGTGGTGGGAAACGAAGAGGTGGCGGAACCCTCCAGTAGTGGTGGGGCTCCTTCTCCGACGGAAGAACCCTTCAGCGACGGTGGCGGAACCCTCTAGCAAAAATAGGGAATAAGAACCGTTTACTAGTGATGCTCCTCCAGTAGTGGCGGAACCCTCCAGTGACGGCGTAACCCTCCGGTGGTGGCATAACCCTCCGGCGGTGGCAGAACATTAGGTTCTTTTCGTCGAAGGAAAATGCACAAGGCTTTGAGCAGGAAAACAAGCGGGAAGATCCTCTCCCTCACCAGCGCCGGTGCCATCTCCCTTTCCTTCAATTTCTTCAGGTGATGCGTGGCCGGTAGCTGATCAGAGGAGAAAGCCAGAGAAGGCGGAGGGACGGTGGGGTGTGGGTTCGATCGAATCAAATTGGGGCAAGGGAGAAGGAAGGCTAAGTATATGAAAATTTGAGACATGAGGTTTGGGCCAAAATTATAGGTTTGAGCCCATTAAAGTTTTCATTAGCTAAAATCAAATAAAGTTTGATCGTTAATTAGTTAAAGTCAACTTAGTTATTAGTGTTTATATATTGAAATTCAAGTAAGGGTTGGCCATTGATTAGTCAAAGTTAATCATTTTTGTTTTTATTTATTATATACTAATTCAAATAAAGTTTGATCATTAATTAGTTAAAGTCAACTTTGTTATTAGTGTTTAAATATTGAAAGTCAAGTAAGGGTTGACTGTCGATTAGTTAAAGTCAACTTAGTTATTAGTGTTTATATATTGAAAGTCTAGTAAAGTTTGATCGTTGACTAGACAAAGTCAACCTAGTTATTAGTGTTTATATATTGAAAGTCTAGTAAAGTTTGACGGTTGATTAGAGAAAGTCAACCTTGTTATTAGTGTTTGTATATTGAAAGTCAAGTATAGTTTGACCATTGATTAGACAAAGGCAACCTAGTTATTAGTGTTTATATATTGAAAGTCAAGTATAGTTTGACTGTTGATTAGTCAAAGTCAGCCTAGTTATTAGTGTTTATATATTGAAACTAAAGTAAAGTTTGACTATTAAATTGTTTAAGTCAGCTTAGTCTCCACTGTTTCTGTATAGAGAGAGTCAAGTAAAGTTTTACCGTTGATTAGTTAAAGTCAGCTTAGTCACTAGTGTTTATATATAGAAAGTCAAGTAAGGTTTGACCGTTGATTAGACAAAGTCAAACATTTTTATTAGTATTTATCATATACTAATTCAAATAAAGTTTGACCGTAAATTAGTTAAAGTCAATTGTGTTATAAGTGTTTAAATATTGAAAGTCAAGTAAAGTTTGACCGTTGATTAGTTAAAGTCAGCTTAGTTACTAGTGTTTATTTATAGAAAGTCAAGTAAGGTTTGACCGTTGATTAGACAAAGTCAAACATTTTTATTAGTATTTATCATATACTAATTCAAATAAAGTTTGACCGTAAATTAGTTAAGGTCAACTTTGTTATAAGTGTTTTAATATTGAAAGTCAAGTAAAGTTTGACCGTTGATTAGTTAAAGTCAGCTTAGTCACTAGTGTTTACATATAGAAAGTCAAGTAAGGTTTGACCGTTGATTAGACAAAGGCAAACATTTTTATTAGTATTTATTATATACTAATTCAAATAAAGTTTGACCATTAATTAGTTAAAGTCAACTGTGTTATAAGTGTTTAATATTGAAAGTCAAGTAAAGTTTGACCGTTGATTAGTTAAAGCCAGCTTAGTCACTAGTGTTTATATATAAAAAGTCAATTAAGGTTTGACCATTGATTAGACAAAGTTAAACATTTTTATTAGTATTTATTATATACTAATTCAAATAAATTTTGACCGTTAATCAGTTAAAGTCAACTTTGTTATTAGTGTTTAAATATTGTAAGTCAAGTAAAGTATGACCGTTGATTAGTTAAAGTCAGCTTAGTCACTAGTGTTTATACATAGAAAGTAAAGTAAGGTTTGACCGTTGATTAAGAAATGCAGTGTATGAGGAAAGAAATAAGTGGTCTGTTCATAAGCTTATGGACAGGCCGCTGGGTGGGAAAAATTTAAAATTTTGGCAATTTCAAAACCGATGCTATCTTCCAAAACCAATGCTATTATAAAATTTTTTGGCAATTTCTTTGGCGGGAAATATTTTTTGGCAATTTCTTTGGATGGAAAATTTTAAACCGGTGTTATTTTCTTCCAAAACCAGTGCTAATTTTTCCAAAACCGATGTTATTTTTAAAATTTTGGGCTATTTCTTTGGCGGGAAAACGATTTTAGAAAATTTTTAGCACCGGTTTTTAAAACCGGTGCTAAGTTTTAATTTTTAGCACCGGTTTTAAACCGGTGCTATTCCTTAATTTTTAGCACCGGTTTAACCGGTGCTATGTTGATCTTCCATTGGCATTCCCCATAGGTAACAAATGTGATAGAATGAGTGAATGTTTTAATGATCTATGTTAGGTTCTGAAGTGGATGTCGATTTCCCCCAAGGCTTCGTCTTTTGTAGTTTTTACCCATGTTTCTTAGTTTGCTTGATAATTAGCATAGTTACTTAACTTTGCTAGTTGTTTTGTCTTTTACATTCATAACTTAGGAAAACCAACCAACCAAACCCCCCCATTTACTTGCTTTTATTTGTATATATCTATTTACTTCTAGCCTAATAACAACCTTTTATGTTTAAACTCTTATGAAAATCCCTCTTCTTCATGGACGGCCCCGATTTGCCACTATATACTTATCTGCAGTTAGTAAGCATTTAGGGCTTATAAATATTAACTTGAGAGGTACAACAACGACCTCCCAAATTTTGGGGGCAATTGATATCCACCACCAAACCTAATGTAGATCATTGAACCATTCACTGATTCAATCACATTTGTTACCTATGGGGAATGCCAATGGAAGATCAACATTCGTTCCTTCTTAATAGTAATTTGCAAAGAAAAACAACGACCATTTCCAAACCTCGTTGAAAATCACTCTAGGAAAACCAAACCATTGAGGTATTTCATCAATGACATTATACACGAAGGACCATAGATTTGATAACAACAAGCCTTCTACCAAAAACATAGCCATTTAACCAAACATAGCATTCATTAGGCAAAACCTAGAACAAACCACATTCAAGGTTCAACCTTTCATTGCATCTATAGGATAAATATGAGAACAATCCACATTAACATACTTATCTAGAAACAATCACAACACATTATGCACAAGAAGTTCTAAGTTCATGTTCTTAGATTTTCATGGAAAGGAGCTAAGGAAATCGCCACTTTCCTAACACTAACACTTCAATCATACAAACACTTCCTATTCTCAAACAACCCATGGCATAAATTAAGTAAAACATAGCATTAATAACACATGAAGGCTTAATAACAAAGGCATAAAGAACAAGTGAAACAATCTATTCACTACTTCCACTACTTACTGTGAAGATAAAACTTCCATCCTTCTTAGATAGTAGTTTGCAAGAGTGAATTCGACATCTCTTGTCAAACCTCACCAATGACTCCCTTATTAGAAACATGACTAAGAGTATCCCATTGGTGGAATTGAGCACGAAGAATCAACAAGCTTGGAAACACTTATAAACACTACACTGTGTCTAAGCGTTTATCCAATTCATGGATTTTCACAAGATTAGCCAAGAACAACCGACATTCATTGACTTCTCTCATTTGCTACCTAAAACAAACATGACAACGAATTGAACATCATCACATTCATCTAGAAATTATACACACATCAACATCATTAAGAAGCTCTAACTCATGCTCTTGGATTCCACATTAAAAGAGGGGAGAATTAGCTACTTTCTCCCAACGCCAACAAGCATACAAGCAATTCATATACTCAAGCTTCCAACAACATCAATGTCATTAAAAATTCACATTAAAAGCTCAATAAATGCAAAATAGCAAAAGAACTAAATAGATAGATATAATTCTCAAGACATAGATATGGAGGCTTCAATCAATTTCTCCCAAGATTAAACTAACCTAGACAATTAAAAGACATGATTAATCTACAAAACTAAGAAAATAAAGAAAGAAAAACAAGGTTTTTGAACCCAAAAAAATGTGGGAAAAAGAAGACTGTCAAGAGGAGAGGATAAGGTTTAGTATTTATAGTACAAAAAAAAGTAAGAAAGTTTCTGGTCATCCGTCTATCGCATGTCGCGAATGCTTCATCGCAAGTCACGACCGAGCCCATTTTCAGCATCCTGATTTCTTTCTTCATTTTGTTTTAAGGCCTCCTCTTCACTTCACTTATCTTCAATTTTTCAAGTCTTCAAAATCTCAAATACAAGTCTTTAAATCTTCAAATGTTCAAAGGTGTTCTTCAAAGTCTTCAAAACAATTGCCTTGTCACACAAAATCCTCTAGAAAAGTAATAAAATCGTAAAAGTTGCTTTTAACTCTTCTTAAAGAATTTTAAGGCAAAATGCCACATCTAGAGCACAAACGTGTACAAAAGTGAGTCCCAAAAGTCCTAATATAACCATATAAAATAGGCACATCAAACCTCCCCGCACTTAAACCTTACTCACCCTCGAGTAAGAAATGATGCAAGCACACAAAGGAATTCATATGTCCACATCCTAACTAATATTCCCCCAATCAAAACTTCACAAATACTCTCAATATCATAAATCCCAAAATCAAAGCTCAAATGAGAATTTTCCACACACACAACCCCAATTCCTAAATCTAACCAAAGCTTCATATATTTAAGGTTGTCAGCATGACCCTAATGTTATCCAAATGGTGAAGGCTTGAACCCCTTCTCCATCAGTATCCAAAAGTAGAGAGGTGGGGGTACAAAACATTCAAGAGGAAAGTCTTGTTGAGGTGGCGATGGTTTAAAGGGAGTTGGGTGGTTAGGAGACTTGTGATAGTCTTTTGGCTCCTCTCTTGTCTCTCTTAATACTTCCAAAAAATGGTGGATTTGGTTCACTAGGTGAGAGGAGAGGTGATGATGCTAACGAATGTGGCACAATCACCTCTTCCTCCATTTTTTCATCCTCAACAACCAACTCCGCATCCCCTTCAAACTCAAGCTCATTTCCCATGGTGACCTCACTCACTGAATCCTCGAGTTCGATTTGGGATGGTGTATTTTTGGAATCACGAGCTTCCATTTGGGCCAACGCTTCTAATATACTCCTCGCATGCCCCTCAATAGCCTCAACACTAGAGGAGAGCCGAGTGTCCAGCTCCTTATTGGTAAAGTTGTTCAAGTTTGCTATTGTATTCATAACTCCCTCACGTGTCAAACTTGAACTTCCTTGTTAGGCTTGGTTTTAGGGTATGGTATAAGGTGGTGATGGCCAACTATTTTACTCGTATTGTTGGTTTTCTGGCTCATTCTCATACCACCAATCCGGATTACCACTCCATTCCGGATTGTAAGAATTGTGGTATGGATACCATTCCTGAGCTTCTTGCCCTTGAAAACCAACATCTCCTACATCTTGGTAGCAATCTTCATAATAACCTTGGTTTTGGAAACCAAGGGTTCTTTCCCCTGCATAGTGCTCTTCCCACAACAAATAGCAAGACTCGGTAGAATGGTCGGAATGATACATCCTACAAAACCTTGCTTGTTGAGCCCTCTTCTCATCATGAGTTCCCTCAAGGTGAGACACTACAATTTTTTACAATTATTTTTTCAAAATTCCAAAATCATATTGCAAGGATTCTTAATAAAAATTCACCAAGAACTCAAGCAATAACTAATCTGAACAAAAACAACCACCAAGGAGTGGAAAATAAAAACAACTAGCTAATATGCAACCAAATACGCCTAAACACTTAAAAATAAACGCATCTTCCACGGCAGCGGTGCCAAAATTTGGGAGGTCATCGTCATACCTCTCAAGTTAATATTTATAAGCCCAATTTGCCACTATCTACTTATTTGTAGTTAGTAACCATTTAGGGCTTATAAATATTAACTTTGACAGGTACGGCGATGGCCTCCCACGGTGCGGTCAGAAGATAGAAATTTATAGTTCTGCACACTGATCTTACTACAATGCTACCTATAGGGTAGTTTGTGGAAAGCCCTAGTTTTGTCCATAGAGAAGCTAGGTCTAATGTACCAACTCAAAAAACAACCTCGTACGGGTCGTCAATCCGTACGAGTTAAGGGAATATCTAGTAAAGCACACATGCCAATAAGGGGAAGGGGTTTGGTTTTTTAGACTAACAACTACAAAACATGTAAAGTAAAAATACAACTACAACATTAGCTAAGCACTGATGGAAATCATTGAGTAACTTGGTCAATCAAATGCTTCTATCCTTGATTCATTCATATAGAGATCTAAACAAACCAAATAGAGTGTCCATAACATGTGGTGTGGTTGAAGGCTTACACTTTCCCGTCCCTGTCATAGTGGGTGCTCTCGCAATCCTTCATCGATACCGCCATCATAATTAGGAAAGTACAACAATGTCTGACCATTATTTAGATCTTAGTCTCCCCCTTGCAATTATGTCTCGGGCTTCCACCACAAATGCAACTATTTCCCTCGGCTTCTATAAGTTAGGCCCAAGGATCGTAGCCACCTTATCTATGATACTTAGGTTTCTTGTAACCCTAGCTTGCTACTATTTAGCTATCTCTACTTGGAACCTCTCGAACAAATTTACAAAGACAGCTAAGACTTGTGCAATGGTAAGTTGATAAGGGTGACCTCGAATCTCCCATGTACACACTCACGCAGACTCGTTCCTCTCTACCTTTACAAAGATCCATGTTTTTCTTCCCAAGGGAACATTGGTATTTGCACATTTCATGAATACACCCCCAAATTGTGCACTTATACGTGGTGTGATATTCATGCAGTCAAACTCAAACGTAGATCACAATAATATTATGAACACTAAATTAGGATGAACTGGAGAATCTAAAAAACATAAAGATTAAACCAAGTCACTACAATTATCCCCAATCTATGGAACCCACTCTAAAAAATATAGATCCATGGAAAATATTGAGTTAGATGCCATGGATCTAAGAAAATAAGATGAAGAAAAGAAAGTACAAAGATAAAAGATGAGGAAAGACGAGGAAAGAGGAGAAAAGCTCTAGAGAGAGCTATCCTCCCCTTTCTAACTAGAGTGAGAAATCTAATCTACATTATAACTACTTAGGATTTAGTGGAAGATAAAAATTCCTATATATAGTAGTAGAGAATTGGTCCTAAATACAGGCCCAAAATAGGCCAAAGTTTGGTCAAAACCCTAGTCACCCTTTCCCTTTAGCCGTTGAAGCTTTCTCGAATAAAAGGCTAATATCCATGAACCTTTTGAAGCTGTGGTTCAGTGATTTGGATAGAGCTCGGAAAGAGTAATATTTTGATATATGGTAGAGGGAAATCAGATGAAAATTCAGCGACTTATGGCCAAAATAGTGAGAAATCGCTGCTTGGCGCGGGCCGTCACGGATGATGTGGCCTGTGGCGTGTCCTTCGTGGCACGGGGTGTAAGTTCTAGAGTGTGGTGCACATCTTCATATTTCGTGGGGTGAAAGTTAATTTGTAGGGCATGGGTCTTCATAGCATGTAGGGCTCGAGGCTTTCTGCGAATCATGTCGTCTCCTGGCGCGGGGCGCGTCGTGTGGCACAGGACGCGGTCTAGAATGGTGCTCTACTATGAACTTTGGCATGGGCCATGTGATTTCCCGTATCCCAATGGCAATTCTTGGCATCTTGGACTTGGAATGGTGTCGGACGTCAAAAATGGGATGACCCACACCCATAATTAGCCTTTTGGAGTGGGATTTGAACTTCGTAGTAGTGGCCCGTGGCGGTGGGGGCGGGCCGTACCGTAGCCTCACACGAAACATACTGACATGATACTTGGCCTTCCGTTATGGTCTTCTTGGTGTGGGGCATCACCTTTTTCGTGGGCCGTTGGTTCCACACCAGGCACGACCCACTCCGACCTGTTAGTGCCTCGACCGGCTAAACTCGTTTCCTTTGCCACAAGAGAACCGATGGTCCGATTTGAGAGATTTAGTAGTCCATTTTATAGTGCTCGAGAATAAAAAACCAATGGAACCATCATTAAAGGATTATTCTTCTTAGATCTTTCTCTAACTTTGGCGTAACTTATCGGACCCAATTTACTTTTTCTCCATTGGCCGTTTTAAACTTCAATGCCGCCTATACTTGGTTTCATTCTTCTACTACCATGATTTGATGTTTGTGGCCTTCATCTTCTACCATTATAGAGGTGAATGGCCTTTAAACTTTTCTACTGTCCTTGTGAACGACCATCAACATCTTCTACCACCCTTACGAACGACCTTCACATAGAATGTAAACAAAAAGTACCCACGAGTGACCTACTAAAGATGATCACAGGGAAGATCAATGAGCATGTGGATACAAGATGTCCACTAGTACCAATTAAGTCTACAAAACATGGGATTTAGAAAAGAAAACAAAACATGGCCGTTTAAACCCCTTGTTACGCAAACTCAACTAATACTAGCAATCCTCCAAATAAAAGTACCTAAGAAGTATGTCAAATGCATCGGTTAATGCACACATAATGAAGCAGATCAGCCACCTACAAAGGATGATAAAAAAGGAATATCTAGGAGCCGTGAATACAAGGTGTCAATTAACAACCCTAGCTTGATACTATTTACTATCTCTACCGATAACCCTTTTGACCAACTCGCCAGCTAAGACCTGTGTGCTATCATCATAATTAAAAAAAACTCATAAAAGACCTTTAGGCACAAACCCACGTGAACCTGGACCCCGCTACCCGTATAACATCAAGGTTTTTCTTCCCCTGGGGTTACCAATATTTGCACCAACATGAATATAGACTAGAGTGTGTGATATAGGAGTGTATTATTCATGCATTTATAACATTCAATAAAAGTAATCATAATACCACAAGCACATAAATTAGGATGATCAAATGAATCTCACAAACCATAATCAACACATGAATATAAATTTATCCCAAGCTATAAAACTACTCCCTAGAAAATAGATCCATTGAAAATATTGAGTTATAATCAATGGACCTAAGAAAATAAGATGAATAAAAGAAGAGAAAAAGAGAAGGAAAAGATAAGAAGATCTCCTGAGAGAGAGCGAGAACTCTCCTCTTCGTTCTACCTACCTAGAGGGAGAAAAATTCTATATTATACCTACTTAGGTTTTCCCAGAAGACTAAAGGCTCATATATATAGTATTAGGGAATTGGACCTCAAAATAGGGTCAAAATCCCTAACAGCCACAGTTGGCACAGGTCATGCCTCGTGCTGAATCATGGCGTGTGTCTTGATGCGAGCATTGTAGCCTCGTGCTGACACAGGGGGTGTGTCTTAGCACGGTCCATGTAGCCTCATGTTGATATGTGGTGTATCTACAGGTGCGGGCCATCGTCAGGAGCTCTGTTCTTGCACTTCAAATCCACACCCCATGTCGTTTGGCTCGGGCCATCATCTGGAGCTCCATTGTTGCACTTCTGATCAACACCCGTTGGTGTTTGGTGCAGTCAGTCTGCTCATCTTTACATTTTTTAAGTTGAAATGACACAGACCATGTAAAATGACACGGTCCGGGTCCATACTTAGACGATTTGGAGTGAAACATGGTAAAATGAGACGCCAAAATGGGTGTGGTCCTCACCAGAGGCCCTGGCCCTATCCCCTCACAATAAATTTTAGCACTATCATATGGGGTGGAACGGTCCATGCCAGAGACCATTGGCACCAACCCCCCTTCGTGCCTAGCTCTGGTACTAACCCAATTCGTGCTAGTTGTTGCTGGTTCAACTGGCTGGCTTGCCGATGATCCAATTTCAGAGTTCTTGTAGTTGATTTTATGTTTCAACTCTGAAGAGATGATTATTCTTGGATCTTTCCCAGAACTTTGTGCAACTCTCTAACAATAATTCTTTCATTTCTTCCTTGGCCTTTTTAAACTTTGTGTCTTCCTTTCTTTGCCTCAATCCACCTACTACCACAATTTAGAGTCTGTGGCCTTCATCTACTATCATTTTAATGTGAATGGCCTTCAACATCTTTTACCATCCTTGCAAATGGCCTTCTATACGAATGTGACAAAAAGTACCCATGAGCCACCTACTAACACTACTAGGGGTACCCCCATGTAGTACCAGTCATTAGACCTGGGAGGTCATCATTGTACCTCTAAAATTTAATACTTTTAATCCCCAATGCTTCCTATCTACAATTAAGAAAATAATGGCAAGTCGGGGTCATCCACGAGAAGAGGGATTCTTTTCAAGTGTTTAAACATATAACGGAGAAAACATACTAGGCCTATACATATATAGATACATATAAAAGCATGTAAATGGGGGGGGTTTGGTTTGTTTTTTATCCTTAGTTATCAAATTGAAAGGCAACAATTATCAAAGCAAGAGAACTATGTTAATCATGCAATACAACTAAAGAGATGATTAAAATGATAATTAACAGAGCCTTGGGGGCAATCGACTTCCACTTCCAAACTTCCTATAGCTCATTGATTCATTCACTCATTCAATTACATTTATTGTCTATGGGGAATGCTATCACTTCTCATTCGAAGATCAACATTCGTTCCTCCTTATTTGTAGTTTGCAAAGACAAACAGCGACCATTTGCAAACCTCATTGATGATCACCCTAGATAAAGAACATCATAGGGGTACTTCATCAATGGAATTTCACCCAAAGGATCATAGGTTTGATAACAACAAGCCTTCTACCAAAGACATAGTAATTTTACGAAATAAAGCATTTATTAGGTTAAAACTAGAACAAACAACATTCAAGGTTCAACCTTTCTTTGCATCTATGGGATAAATATGAGAACAATCCACATTAACATACTCATATAGCAAGAATTACCAAACATTATACACAAGAAGTTCTAAATCCATGCTTTTGGATTTCGTGTCAAATGAGTTAAGAAATTTGCAACTTTCCTAACACCCTAACACTTCAATCACACAAATATTTCATATACTTAAACAGCCCATGGTATAAATGAGGCAAAACACAACATTAATGGTACAATAAATGCTCTCCAATAAATGTTCATAAATGAGCAAAATAGAATCTTATTACATAAGTTTGGAAGATTCAATCAGTTTCTCCCAAGAACTATATTTAGCTACAAGAGTTCATACTTAATGCTAACAAATCAAACATACTACAAGAGAATTTAAAGATGAAAAATTATGAAAACTAGGGTTAGAAAAAGTACCAAAATACAGAAAGAATAAGATGTGAATGAGAGGAAAGAGAGTGCTATTTATAGTACAAAAAGGATAAGGTTAGGTTCTGGCCACCCGTTGGTCGCGAATCCGGACGGGTTCGTCACGACTCGCGAGGGGCGCCAAAAATTAACCTTGTTTTCTTTTCTTTTTCTTGTGGTAAACACTCATCTTCACAAAGATTCCTCTCATTTTTCAAGTCTTCAAATCTTTGAAGAAAGTCTTCAAAGTCTTCAAAAAATGGTCTTTGACGGCCTCCAGTCATCAAGTCTTCATGTCTTCGAAGCAAGTCTTCAAAGTCTTCAAAAAGTGATCTTCAATGGCCTTTGGTCTTTAAGCCTCCATGTTCTTCCTTTGTCACGCAAAATCCACTTAGAAGAGGTAAAAGAGCATAAATTTTCTCTTACCCCCTCCTAAGAGAAGTTCAAGGTAAAACACAAGTTTTTGATAATAAAATAGCACAAAAGTGACCCCAAAAAGTACTAAATTATGCACATAAAATTGGCACATCAGGACCCTATGGCACTGGTATTTCGGTGGCGTGCCGACCAGTGCATTAGTAGGGTGGTGGTGAATGTAGTTAGTATTGCACCAATATGTAAAACCAGTGCTGATAAATGTAATACCCATCATCTGTTTCTATTATGTAAGCGCCGGTTTTTAATATCGGTGCTAGGATTCATTTAGAGGTGATTTTCCTTCATAAATAGAACTGGTACTTTTAGACCGAAGCTGTAAATTAAATTGAAGCACCATATTTACAACACAGGTGCCCTTTTATTATATTATGTTAGCCAATATTTTCAGCACCGGTTCATTATAACAATGGTGCTGGAGTTGAAAATTTTTGGATTTCCAGCACTGGCATGTAATGTTAGAAAGTGGTGCTATTATTTTGATTTTTATTACCATTATATAGCTCTGGTATGGATGATTTTGACCGGTGCTACGGTTTTTTTTGCATTTTTCAATGCTGAATTCTATTTTCGCCCTGCTCAACCGGATCGAAACCCGGGCAACGTTGATTTGAATATTAGACAACAACCAACATCACTCCATAAACCACTTTAAAATTTTTGAATGGAGTAAAGAACCAATTAAATTATAAATATGGTGGTGAAGGAAGATTATCAATCAATCAACAATTCCTCAGAAAAACAGTACAAGAACTTGAATGTCTAAACTTGCAAAAACTCGTCAATGTCCATCGAAGTTTGGAAATCATTGGAATACGTGTCCACCCAATTCTGACACCATTTCTCAGCAATAGATAATATCTCCTTGTCACTGTATGCTCCTTGGTTTTCTGAAAAATAGTTGTTTCAATGAAAACAACTATGTGAGTAAATATAGAAAATTATTCAGTAAGTAAGAAGAACTAATGGGTCATTTGAAATTTAATGACAAACCTGTACAATATCTATAGTGGTGTGCTTGAGCACAAGCTCTTCCATGAAGAGGAGGACGTAATATCGGCATTCCCAACCACTGAATTGCCTTTGGTACTACAATGGAAATATCACGTCAAATGTAATTGTATGAATTACAAATAAATAATGGTGAATACAAAGGGATATGTTGGATTGTAAGACTTACATCGACGTTTGTGATTCTCCATGTGTAGTTTGGAGGACCTTTAACTTCTGCGGCTACCATTTGCATGCAATCCTGATAATATTAAACTTATAAATGTTAGTGAACTCATAGTTTAAGTCGTTAAAATTAAGACCATTGAAATGAATGTACGTATAGCAATGATTTTTTTTCATTTATGTTTTTTGGCTTTATACCTCCAGTCATTGAGTCAAGGGTAAAGTAGCGAGTATTAAGTACTAATGATTGTTGTTATTAAAAGAATGTATGCTAGGAAATGAAGAATTTGAAATATTATAAAATGGCACTTACATTTTTAAATAGGGCACCACATACACCACGGATTCAGCAGCGAGCATGGTTGAGAAATGGCTTGAGCACGGCCTTCGACGTCCGCCTCCTTTATTTATGTGGAGTATCCTCCCATACAGCACGGTACAAATTGGATGTGTCCATTATTTGTTTCAAAGACTTGATCCCAGAGGTGACTTCACCAATAAAAAAAAGTTAATATTTGAAACATATAAGTGTAAAAAATTCATTAAGAAAATGTGAAAAAGTCAATCTTACCTCATCCAGACATCTATCCAAGAGTTTGATAGTCATGCCATTCCTCTTAGGTTTCTAAGCTTGGACCTGAACTCTACCAAGCTATCAATGAATAATCCTAATTTATTCGGTCTGGCAAATAAGCTCGGTCAGTAAACCGGAAATAATGTCACCAATGCTAACTGTTGCATACTCTTAATTGCATCGTTGTAGTGTGTGATGTACTTCCTATGTTGGGATATGCTTTGAACGGGTGCTTGTTGAAAATCTGAAATCAAGTAATTGGAACAAAATTAGGTTACCGAATAATTTATGATATGAAATACAAGTTACATATGTGAGCGAGAAATAACTGCTATAGAGGTCTCTTGTGTTGAAATCGCCGCTCTGAGTGGGTTGATCCAGAATTTTTTGGGCTCCATAGCTACGCAGGAAATTTGAATAATTTCAAAAATTATCCAAAACTAAGTGAGCTAATGTTAAAAAAATTTCCATATTACTACATTTTATTACCTCATCGTCGTCGTTTACATTCACATAGTAAAACTCATCAATTTGTGGTTTCCCCTCTTCATTCTACTTTGTATTAGTGTCAACCCCGAAAGTGACCAAAGCCATCGGCTAGTCTATCACACTCCATAGATCGTCTCCCGCATTACTGAATTGGTGGTTAGTAGATGGCAACCCAGCTCTTGGGTGGTAGGCTGGCTCAACTCAGATAATGGTCCATGTACGTGTTCTGGATGCCTTGATTTTCGAAACCAAGCTTGTTCAACCCTTATCCTCTCTCCTTTAATGCCCTTGATGTAAATAGTGACAAATTCACTATCCTGTAACAAAGGACATGAGAGATTTTTTAGCCTTTGAAATAGTTAAGTATCGATTGATTAGGAAACATCCAATTGCTATTACCTTTTATTTTGTAAATTATAGTTACCTCCTCATCTTCTTCTCCCTTGTTGTGGGGATCTTGGCCTGACCCACTGATACCGGTGGATATACCACCGAACATTGAATTCTCGATGAAGATCTTTGGGTCTGAGAGGCCCTTAGGAATCTCTACATCCCCGACTGCAACAATATTCTTCACGAACTGTTCGAGGTAAGAGACCATTGCCTTCACAACTGGCTGATCAACAGAGGGTTTGTTTTTGGGCTTTTTCTGGGATGAGGAGCTACTACCGCATTTGTTTCGTGATAATTTGGGGATAGAACCAGCTGCGGGAAGTCAAGATTGGGATATTCTACACCTTCTCGGGTGATCCTTCTTCCCCTTCACTTTTATCAAAATGTCCATGCCCAGACCCAAGATTAGAGTTCCCTTCTCTTTTTCCTCCATCTTCAACTGTGGTTCATTTCATAGTGCTAGTATTGAAATTTTCAACTGTTATGAAGGAAAAATATAAAAATTATACAATCGTGTAGTTACATTGTCGTCCGTTGTTGCCTTCACTTCAGGGGTTGTGTAGTTCTTGGTTTTTCCCCAGTTCGACTACAAGTACACCAGGGATATATTAGTTTTGAATTCCTTTGGCATTATTTCCTCCTAGATCTCCACCTCCGTGTATCCATGGTCCCTTAGCCTCTTCCTCTTTCTCTCATTCATCTGCTCCACCAACTTTTCCTTTGTCGCCCAGTTCCCCAGTGGTCCGGTGTGGTAGACATAATTCCTCTCCTTTGAGTTCTTGTAGTTTTTCTTCCTTTTTTATACTAATGATATATATTTGATTACAAAATTAACATATAACTAAATATGGAAAAAAGGATATTGATATATTTATCCTTGATAAAATGTAATTTTTTGTACTTACTAGCATTTCCTCATTTCTCCGGTGATCCTAAAAAATTTTTCACTCCTCCTCATCCATCCACTTGTATTTTTCCCAGGGCTTGTATTTGGGGACTTTTCCATCAGGAAGGAGCCAGATGTACTTCTTTTCTACCTTGCTATTCCAATTGCGGTGTGCATCGCCAGCCTTAATCTGCACAGTCTTCCTCAAAGTATTCATTTGTTCATCACTCAAATTGGTTTTAATCTTCAAAATTATCTGTAATGAAAGATTAGGTAGGATTAAATAGCTGGGACATGAGTAAAATGTAGGAATTCTGACAGGTATGAATTGATGAATTGTGAAATGTAAATTTTTTCCTCACCCTAATGTCTTTCCATGCTTCCTCTTTAACATCCTTTGGCACATTGGGCTAGTGTATCCACGTACAAAATCAGATGCACCTTCTATCAGCATAATTGGTATATGTTGTCCACGAGCTCCAATTTTGGGTACAGTTCAACAAATCATCTAGCTCCCCGAATGCGACAGGGATGGGGTTCTTCTCCTTGGCTAAGAGAATAGATTGGCATGTAGCCATCCTGCATTCCCTACAATACTTTCTTATCTCAGATTTTTCGAAAACCTTCCCATTATGGTCGCTCGCTTTCAAAAGAATTCTGACGGGGTTTGTCATCTCTATCGCCCGTTGGTTCTTCTTCAAGTTTCTCCTCAGGAACATCTTCTGCAATTTCCTCCTCGTTGTTGTCGGTGCATCCACTCCGTCTTCCTCAAACTGTGTCTTCAGGAGAACAATCTTCAATGTGTTGTTTTCCTCTCCCTAGGCAACTATTTGTTTGTCCTCTATCTTCTTCTATTTTCCTAGAGGGTCACCGCCTCTCTTCTTATTTTCGGAGGTCTTTTTACCTTTTGGAAGCATCTACACAACATCAACACTAAATAAACATCAACATTATAACATTACAACAACATACCTTTTGCAGAACATCACAACAACATGCCTTGCTTCAAAAATATCACATCAGTTCAACATCACAACATTTGAAAAATACAACAGTACAACATCAACATTACAACATCACAACATCCCAACAAAAACATCACAACATCACAACATGTATGCATTACAACATCATACCTTTAAAAAATCAACATGTCAAACAGCATCATAAGAAACATTGAAAACCATTAGTTTAAACATTTTATCGAACACATACCTTTGAGTTACTAATTTTTCCTCAGTTCAATCAATTTAAAGTTTAGACCGGAGAGAATAAGAAACTTAATGGTTTACCTTGTGATATTGCGGTATGTCAAAAAAACTGAGAGTGCGATTAGAATTGTGGTTTCTAGGGTTATTATATGGAGGCGAATGGATGGTGGCGAATCGTGAGAAATAAGGTGGATGTGGGTGGAAAGTTGTGGAGAATGAGGGAAAATAGTGGAGATCTTGTGGGAAGTGGTCGGAGAGAGTGCTGGGAGAAGAGAAAAGGGGACCGCTATTTGGGGAAGACGATCGGTCCCCTTTTATACTTATTTGATTAGCATCGTTAAGACCTTAGATATATCGGTGCTGAAGGTGTGGAATGTAGCTGCCAGACGCTGCATTTATTTTTTTTCCATTTCTTAAACCAGATTTTAGATACACAGCACTGGTACAAAATCGGTGATGATAATAAAAAAAATGATGCCATTTTTTTGTAAAGCGGTTGTGCAAGGCTGCTACGCATTTTTTTGTTCCAAATCCAAGAGCAAGATGGGGAAATTTTGACTAAGTATGGAGCACCAGTATTTTATCGATGCTAAAAATATATAAATTGGTGCTGACTTGAGCAGCTGCGTTAGGCTGCTTAATCCCGACAACCAATTAGGTGTAACAAGTCGTTGCTACGCATAAACTGGTGCTTATAATTTAAGTTGTGGTCTGAAATATTTTTGGCCCAATTCTTAGAAAATTTTGAACTTCCCGCCAATAAATACTGAAAATTTTCAAAATTTTGAGTCAAATTGAAATTTCAGCACCGGTTCTAATTGATTCCAAACTAGTGCTGTGAAATTGTACAATATTTTCCTATAATTAATACTAGTACCTAATTACTTAGAAATTTTTTTATTTAATTTTAATTATGACCTACACCCTGTGTTACGATATTGTGCCCTACGGAGACTCGGAAAAAGACGTACCAAAAATTTGGTAAAATATCACTATTGCCCAAAACTAGGTTTAACCGTCTGACTTTTATCGCATTTATTTCAAAATTTTTATTCCTGGCTTATTTTTAGGTATTCGGAAGAAATTCAAATTACCATACAATATGGAAAAGCGCTAGTACATGTCTTAGTGTATCCTACTATAGATAACTTAGAAGTTAGGAAGTTCAAATGGGGAATTATGATTGTGACTTTTTCCGCCAATACGTGAATCATTTTTTAACCCAAGTTTGGGATTGTGATTAGGGTGTCATATTATTGGATTCCATCCAATCAGATTTCTATTTGGACTTCCGAGCAAAGTTTTTATTTTTTGCACTTAGGTCTCTCCAAAAATATTGGAAATTCATAATTCAAAATTGGTGATTCAAAAGTAAAATTTTTTATTTTATGATCATAATTATGTGATTATAACTTGAATGTGTAAATCAACCATCCCCTTAAGTGAACTAAGATTTGTAGGTCCCAATTTTCTAAAATTACATTGCCCAAAACATTCTATGACCTTGCCATTGACATGAATGTCTTAATTTTTCTTATTACAACATAAATAAGTGATATGAATGTACTTTGATTTTTAATAGTATTATTGACACAATGCTGATGTTCGTTATACACTAATTTCCGTTTCATTTGTCCACCAACTGGTGCTGGTAAAGGACAAACCGGTGCCTAAATACTTTCAGGCAGCTGTGTGAGGCGGCTATGTATTTTTTTATTATAAAATTTCACCAACCCGAGATATGAGATGGGAAAAAATGACTTATCGTGGCGCACCAGTTACTGAACTGGTGCTTAAAGGCAAAAAACTAGTGATTTTTTCATGCTAAGAAACTACGTGAGGCTTCTATGTATTTTTTTATCATAACAATTGACCAACCCGAGAGATAAGATGGAAAAAATTTACCAACTGTGGAGCACCGGTTATTAAACCGGTGCTGAAAGGCAATAAATCAGTGTTTGTTTCACACTAAGCAGCTGCGTGATGCCGCTAAGTATTTTTTTATCATAACATAATTCCCAACCCAAGAGATTACATAGGAAAATATTAACTACTGGAGCACTGGTTTTTGAACTGGTGCTGAAAGGGAAAAAACTGTTGTTTGTTTTATGTTAAAGAGCTGCGTGAGACTGCTATGTATTTTTTTATCATTACATTTTCCCAACCCGAGAGCTTAGAAGTAACATTATTTCCAAACGTCGGAGCACTGGTCTCTAAATTGGTGCTATAAAACCGGTGGTGACAGGAAAAATAGAGCACATGCTCTGTTTCAAGCACCAGTTTTTTGAATAAAAGAGATGCTAATTTATTTGCCGATAGTTCCAAATGACATTTCATCCAAGTAACAACCAGAAAGGAGCAACATTACACTGCAGACAAGTCAAATCAAAATTCATATAATAATATCATTGTGCCGATTACATAGAACAATGGCGATTACACAAAAGTATAATGATAATTACAAAACTATAATGATAATTACAATCATGGTCAATGCATGCACCTACCTTTTCCTTTTCAATACAACATCACCCCCCACAATTTGATCGATCTCATCAACCCACAATCCATCACCATGTGACCATCTTCCTACTAAAGATCCACCCACATCCTCTAAACTTGGAAATATAGACGGGAATTCTTGAATTTCTGCTCGGATGGGACAATTAATCTCCTCATCAAAGTAGAACTTCTTCCCACATAGGAGAACATGCCACTTCTCGTTGCTTGGATCCAGGATATAAAAAAAATTTCGTGCCTGAGCTGCCAATATGAACTTGTCATTCTCGAACCCAACTTGGTTAAGGTAAACTAATGTGAAACCCATGGGTTCTCTATACGAACCCCTGCTCCATTTTCAACCCACCGGCACTTAAACACTAGAACCTTGAATTCAACATAGTCTAACTCCCAAATTTCCTTCAATCACACCGTAGAAGGCCATCACTGCTATGATAGCATTTTTGTCTTTCTGGCTAGACAACCAAATCGATTTGGATTCAATGTAAATTTCACTGTTCTGCATCGTGCTCATGTTATCCTTATCAGCTGTTGCAAAAGTTAAATCATTAATATCATACCCTAGGAACCTCCTTACCATGGAGTTTGGCATTCTAGCAATGGCACAAAGTTTACTAGGCATGCCTTGCATATAGCATCGATTATAAAACCAATTAATGAATGTGGAAGAATGCTCTTGCTGTATTTTATTTAAAGGCCAGTCCGGATAGAGTAATTGTAAGCAAGATATGTGCTCATGAACATAGGTTGCAGTCTCGCTACTGTTCCTTAAAATGCAAAGCTGAACTGTCATCAACTCAGCATAGAAGGGAGTATGGAGTGTACCTGTAGAATGTGAAACCATATTATTTCTACCAATGTGCCCTTGCTCTAGTAGGCTCACCGACTTCTTCCCGACTAAGTTCGAGGTACAGTATTCAATGATCTCATTGATCACATACCTCTGCATAATGCTCGCATTCGGTCAACTACTATTGTGAACATTACCTTTGAAAACACTCATGTGCTGCTTGAACGGGTACATCCAATGCATACCCATCGGACCTCATAGTCAAATTTCCCGAACTAAATGAATAACTAGATGAACCATGTTGTTAAAGAAGTATGCAGGTAAGTACTTCTGTAACTGACATAACACTAAAACCCCCTCCCTCTCCAAAACATCAAGCGTCTACCTACTAATATTATTTCGACAAATGGAGTTTAAAATGAAACATAGTTGCATAACGCTAAATTACACATCCTCCTCCACAAATCCACGGATGGCAACAGGCAATACTTGTTGCATGAGAACATGACAATCATGCAATTTCAAGCCATTCATACGCAAATCACCATTCACAAATTGACTAACATTAGAAGAATATATGAATGGTACCTGGATCCATTGTATGAACTCACAAACCGACCTTCTCTCATATACTGGCAGATTGTACAGAGCGGGAGGGAAGTATGTATGCTTCCCTCTTACCTCTGGTGCTAGATCAATCTGAATTCCTAGCTCAACCAAATCCTTCTGTGCATTCAAGCTATCTTTCATCTTCCCAGGAATATTGAGCAACATACCAATCAAAATCTCGCACACATTTTTCTCAATATCCATCACATCTAGACTGTGTCGAACCTCCAAATGCTCCCAGAAAGGTATATCAAAGAAAACCAACCTCTTCTTCCAAGGCCCATCAGCGCCATGTGAACAACCTTTTTTCATCTTCTTCCCAAGAACAACATTCATTTTCTTCACATTGTTGTGTATGACAACCCCCTTCAATGGTCTTAGCACCTTTCTCACCTCCCTCCCACCAACAAACTATAATGCGTCGTCACGCAACTTGTGCCTCCTAGGGAGGAATTTGCGGTGACCCAAATATACAGTCTTGCAACCTTTCTTCATCTGCTTGTAATCTGTGGACACTTCACACCCTAGACACACCTTGTGCCCCTTCACAACATAATCCAAAAGGTTTCTGTATGTGGGAAAACCATTTATGGTACATAGAAGCATTTCCTTCAAATTGAACTCTAATCCCCTAAATCCATCAAACACAGCAACGCCAGGGGACAACATAACCTTGAAATCTTGTATCAAAGGTGTTATATAGGTATCGATGTCATTTCTGGGCTATTTTGCCCCAGAAATCAACAGGGGTATCAACACATATTCCATCTTCATACGCAAATACGGTGGACGGTTTTCAATGGCCAATATCACCGGCCAAGAACTATGCCTGGAGGACATGTTTCCAAACATATTCATTCCATCAATACTCAAAACCATCCTCAAGTTTCTTAGCTCCCTTACAAAATCTGGATACCTCTGATCAAATCTCTGCCATTGGCATTAGCTGGATGATAAACGACATCGTCCTCACCAGAACCCCAGACCATGTACCATGTCATGTTCTTTGCATCATTGGCATTCTTAAACAACCTCTTCAACCTCAGAATAATTGGAAGATATCACATGAATTTTACGGGAACATGTTTCCTTAGCTTCACGACAACATCTCCATCGACAACTGCATTTCTCCTTTTCTTGCAGTATGCCACCTCCTTCAATAAGTGACCCCTGTACAAAACACTGTCGCTGGGACAAGCATGCATTTTTTCATACTCCAATCCCATTGGACATAGTATCCTCTTTGCTTTGTACAAGTTATCTGGTATCCCGTTACCAATGAGAAGCTTATCATTCAGGAACTTTAGCAACTTGTTCATGCTAGTGTCACTCCATGCACCAAGGCCTTTCAAATTAAACAATACCATCAAACATGACATCGTCGTATCCCCCTTATTGCATTTGGGATACAATGGCCTATCCTTCTCACCTACAAAATTTGACAAAACCTCAGGCCTCCCCCTAAATTCATCGACAACCTCCTCACACATGTCATCTAAATTTAAGTCTCTAAAACACTCTCCTCCACTACCTACAACAACCTCCCGCGGTGCCTTCGCTCAATGAAAGGTCCAAACCAAATAATATTTTTCAAACCCACTCCTAACCAAGTGAAGTTTCACCATGTCTCTATCACCGCTACGGTTTCGATTCTTGAGCAATCACGACAAAGACATAACACTCGCTTCTCATGACAAAAATTTTGCTCTAAAAAATCTTTTACAAAATCAACATATTCTTTGCTCAACCTACTAACATTGCAATACAAATGCTTACGCCTCTCCATTGCACATTCCATCTCTGTAAATTCACAAAAATAGGACTATTATAGTTCCACAAAATGACCATGGGCACTCAAGATTCTAAACATTGAAATTATATTTGGAAAAGATTACATTCTACTCGAATTACGCCATTCCAAACTACACCAACATTATCACATTCCTAAACAATGTATTAATCACAACAACAAATCAAGATGATAGTCGAATTGCTTCCATGAATGGGAGTATCATGAACATGATGAAACATACAAAATAATGATCAAACACACAAAATATATACATAAAAACCCTATTTAACATATCAGATCATCAATAACATGTCTAACATTTTGAAACCAACCTTTGTGGATCTTCATTGGAGCATTAAATGTCAAAACCCTCCTAAGAACACAAAAAAAGGCCTTTCTCTCCCAAAATTCACTTTTTACCAGCCATTGAATAAGGGTAGGTGAGCATTAAATGCTCTTCTAGCACCGGTTTTCATGGTCCTATACCGGTGCTGATAAATCTCCCTCCAAAAATTTACCCGCCAAACAGGTGGAATATGTTTTGGAATACCGGTGCTAGTTTTGTCAACACTACTATTACTTATTCAGATGGGTCTCACAATTCTAGCACCGGTCTAAAAAATTATGGTGCTAAAATTAATTACATGCACCATTAGACAATTCACAACTGGTGCTATAAAGTTCCATCCATTATTTTGAGCTCAAAAATCAATATTTCGCTTATTGTTACAAGAATAAGCATCGGTAAGTTCCACCGTTTCATAGGTACCAGTGCTAGTTATTAGTCACGGCACCACTATGGGGCACAATTACCACATTTATGTGTTGATACACATTTACAGCACTAGTTATGTAGTAACGGTGCCAATGGTAATGTCAGCACCAGTTTCTGTCCCCCCTGGATAGATACCGGTGCTATAGTACTTATTTTCCAGTAGTGTAAGGAGATCAAAAAGGAAGATCTAGGTGCCCATGGATACAAGGTGTCCATTAGAATCAATTAAGTCTACAAAATGCGGGATTTAGACAAGAAACCAAACATGCCCATCCAAACCCCTTGTCAAGTAAACTCAACTAATACTAGCAATCGTACATGATGAACAAGCCAATTATTACACTGAATGGATATGTTAACGCACACATAATGATGCACATCAGCCACAAACTTAAATTATGGTAGTAGATGGAATTGAGCCGGGAAAGGCAAATTTGAAGTTCAAGAAGGTAAAAAATGTAGGACAACACTATGGGTGCTTAGCATGACCCGCGCCAGGGGTGCTTAGTACAGACCATGCCAAGAACACGAACCGTGCTATAGTCCCTTACAAGGAGTGTACCCAATCATGTTGCATGTGTCCCTGGCTCTAAGATCACTCAAAAAAATGGTTAAGTATGGGCACAAACCGTGCCGTTTCAAATGGTCCACGTTGTTTCAAGTCCCTAATGAGAAGACCATCCTACGAGGTGTGAAGTATGACACAGTCCACGTCATTTTATTGAGGAAAACAAGGTTCCAGCCGATGACCTGTGCCAAAAGACACGAGACATGCACTCAGAGGCATCAGAACAAAGCTCTAGCCAAAAACCCATGCTAGACATGGCATCCGGCACTAGAATAAGGGGTACGGCCCGTGCCAACCCAAAGCAATGGATTATGCCAAACTGAGCGGCCCACGCTAGCATGATGGGCACCCGAAAGGCATGGAACGTGTCGGTTTTCACTGGCCATGTTTGTTGCGGGTTCTAGGGTTTTTATACCTATTTTAGTCCTATTTCAAGGCCTAATTCCTTACTTCTATATATATTGACCTATGTTTACTAGGATTGAAGTTTATGCTCATTTTTAGACTTTGAGAGTAGAATAGAGAGAGAAAAGAGCTCTTCCTTCTCTCTTGAACCTTTTCTTTTTTCTCCTTATTTTTCATCTGCCCAAAGGCATTGAATCCAATGAAATATTTGGGTTCAATGCTTAGGGAGTAGTTTATTTTCTTGGGGATCATATTTGTATTCATGATTTGGTTTATGTTTTGTGAGATTTCTTAGATCTACTTATTTCTATGTGTTTAAGATACTATACTGGCTTGTTCTTGAATTTCTTATGAATCGCATGAATGATACACTAAGATTGGCACACACTGTAGTCTACATTCATATTGGTGCACATAATGACACCACCCAGGGAAGAGATACCTAGATGTGATATGGGTAGAGGGATCCGGGTCCACGTGGGTTTGTGCACATGACATCACACGTCTTATATGGTGAGTTGGCCCGAATGGTTACGGGTAGAGATAGCATTTTGCAGCAAACTAGGGTTTAGCGACCCTAGTGTCATCGATAAGGTGGATATTCTGCTTTGCCTCTATAGGCCTAGGAATAAAGCATTCATGGTGTGGTGCCCCGGACGAACTCGTACAGGGGAGAAACAGATCTACACAGTGGCAAGGACATTGTTGCACTCCCCTTATTAGAGGGCGATGCCGATGGAAGAGTACAAGAGCACCCTACGTGACAGGTATGGGGAAGTGTTAACCATCAACCACACATGTGTTATGAACACTAGAATAGGTTTTAATGTCATGTTACGCAAATATTCCCCAAGTGTTTGCCTATATAGTTTAATCTCTTGTGATCTTATATACGTGTAGCTGTTGATTGAAAACCCCCCAAAAGCCTGTTTTGCAATATTTAGATATTCCTCACGCACATACGGATTGATGACCCATACGTGGTAGTGTGTAATTGACTATTAGACACCTAGAGTCTCTATGTACAAACCCATTCTTGCCACTAACTGCCATATTAGTAGCCTAGTAGTGAGTTTGGAAGCAGAATATAAATTTACATTTTATCATCATTCATACTGGTTGTTTGTTTATCTCAAAAGCCTTCACTCGGGTTAGTTACATTAACGACCCCAAGTGGAGGTGGGTAAGAGGTTGGGAACCGGGTTTAATATGTGCTTTTAAGGGTGGTTATTGGAGCCTTCACCCATAGATAATCAAAGGTGCAGCCCAAGAAGGCACTTTGTAAGTGACTTCTCTGGTCTGGTATAGCCGTCTATAATAGCCCCTTCCCCCACTTGTCAACGGACGTCAAACAAGAGGACTATTTCATATCTTCAAATTTTATCGATGCTCACTGGCATAGGTTACATCTAGGATCTACGAATACCTAACCAATAGATAAGCGATGTTGATTCTCAACTGCCTCTTTACCTCAGCTCTTAGTAAACTGAGGTAAAAATCCAACCTTTTATTTAGGTTGTTCAAAATTATAGGTAAAAAATAATTTTTCCAGCAGTTTTTTAAAAATTGAGGCAAAAGAATTTTTTACCTCGATTTTCATTAATTTTCTAAAACACAAGGTAAAAAGGGTGAACTAAAAATGTGTTATCTTTTTGTATAATAGCATGAAAATTTAAAAGATCTTGATACAAACAATCACCCATGTATTTCCATGTATTTCTTGTTTACTCAATTGTTACCCATCAACTAGTGCAGGAAAGGTACACGGGCACCGGTATTTCTACCCCTTTGAATACTGATGCCTAAGTATGAAAATGTTGTAATGGAGATTTCCAGGCCCAGTAATCAATTCTTGTGCTAAGAAAAACTTAGCACCGGTTAGGTATACTCGTGCAAATAAAAATTAACTGGTACTATGATGGGGACCCGATTTTGTGGTTGGAAATGGATCTAGCAAATAGGTGATAAATAAAATGGTCAATGAGAATAAGCTCACTTGTTAGAGCATGAAATCCAGAAATTCATAAAGCACAATAGGACGAACAAAACATAAAATACTCAGAAGTTGTTAAAAAACTAGAAAACCATAACCCAAAAGTTAAATACATCTGAATATAAATAACACATAATTCATGAAAAAACTAGATCTAAACATCCATTAACAACATCAATTATCATAAAAGATAGAATATGATCTCATAAACCCATAAATAACATCGACAAACCATAATCGTGTAGGTGAGGTCGGACACATGGATAAGGCGCGGTCGAATGTGGTGGTGGCGCTGAAAGATAGGGCGCGACAGATCTATGATGAACCCAGCATTTATGCTGGAGCTCATGATTCCCACTAGCAACTGAAGCACGTTTCTAAACCTGGCGATTCTGAACTCGACATCTTTGAACCTGCCATTTCTTGTCTGGGAGATAGCATCGGGCAGGTGCACTGTGGCGGCATAAAAAACGATCGGAGCGTGATGACGGAGTCAACGTCATAATAAGGGCTCAAGGTGAAGCAACGAAGACAGTGGGCTTCAAGGTGTTCGACTTAAGCGCAGCACTAGTGGAGAAGCGCCAAAGCCTGCGGCGGCGAATCTGGAGGATCAATTGTGAATTAGTAGGAGAGGAGGAAAGTGAGGGTTGTTTGGAGAGGAAGCTTTTATATTATTAGGTTTTGGAACTTTAGATGCTCTAACGTGGGCCATATTGGGGTTAATGAATGAATTAAATTCATCCATGGTCTTAGAAGCAAAAAAAAATTGGAACTAAAATTGAGTTTTGGGTTCAAATTATTTTTATTACTTTTGACTTTGATTTTTTGAATTTAACTTCGAATTCAAATAAGTGAAGTTAAAAATACTTTTTACTCTTATTTTGTAACTTTTAACTTCGTTTATTTCATAACTTAGGTAAAATTATAATTTTAACTTCATTTATTTGAAATTCGATACAGAGTGTAAATTTGTAAAATTTTGTAATTTTAAAATAATAACACAAGGTAAAATACATAATTAGTTGAAACACCAATATATGAAAATCAATATTCTTTTTTTACAGTTCAAGAACCATCTTTTGACCTTTTATAAATATATAATATTTTTCTAATTACAAAATATAACATTTTCACATATGAATGTACTTATTTTAGACAATTTAGGATATCTCTAATAATAATATTAATTCTCATACATTATTGAAATTTTATTATTACAATAAAGTTATATTGTTTTTTATCTGACTTTCTGACTTTCATCAAAAGTTTTTCATCTGACTTTCTCTTCCACCTTCTGTCCTCGCCGGTAACGGCTATTGCCGCCATTAACGGCAAACCCAACTGTGAACATCTGAGCGACTGAGAAGGCTACTGACGAGCCGGCCGCGACAAAAAACTTTTTTCCTTTTCTTTCATACCATTATCTGACAATAACGGTCATAAACGGACAGATCCCCCCCTTTTTCTTATGGCGGCACATCCGCCTGCTCGCGGCGGCAACGCGATGGGCAAAACCTTTCTCCAGGCCCTAGCAAACTGCCCCCCTCCACTGCATGCTAACCTTCCGTCCAATCCTAAAATTGTCCCCAAGACGCTATGTAAAGGAGATATAGCTTGCCTTGCCACGCGCAAAGAAGCCGAAATCCTCGCATCACACTATGAAACTGCCCTCGTTGGCAAATTTGCAAGAGGCAAGCCACCGATGGTCAAGCTAAATGAGGCATTTCAATCTGTCGGTTTCAAAGGTAGCTTTCAAATCGGCTCGATTGATTTCAGTCATGTCCCGATACGGTTCCAAGAAAAAGAAGACTACCAGCATTTCTGGCTAAAAGGCCATTGGATTTTCCTTGGTGCTCATATGAAAGTGCTGAAATGGACAATGGATTTTTCTCTTGAAGCAGAATCCTCAATCATTCCGGTATGAGTTACTATCCCTTACGTACCTGTGTTTTTCTACAATACTGCAATGATAAAGTCGATGGGCAATCAAATTGGTAATTTCATAAAAATGGATGCTGCTACTGAGGCTCTATCTAGGCCATCTGCTGTCAAGCTATGTGTGGAAATAGATCTTAAGAAAAAATAGCCTACCTTCATTAGAGTAGGAATAGAGGAGGATGGGGTAGAATATAATGTGATGAAACTCCCTCTGGAATTTGAAGAGCTTCCACTGTACTGCTACCACTGTAAATCCATAGGTCATGAAGACAATCAATGTGTACATCTTCACCCTGAACTTAAGAGAAGTAGACCTTTTAAGAAAGTTCATCCTACCACTGATGCCACTATGCTACATAAAGATGGAAAGGATGTGGTTCCTCCTGTTTTGAATGCTAGCTCATCTGGAGTTTCTGCTCAAGACAAGGTTCAGACAATTAAGTACCAGGAAAAGGCTCATAAATCCAAATATGTGCCAAAAACAAAAGTAGCGCTTACTGATGACCTGATGGTTGATAATAAGGCTGTAAACACTGAAGATGGAGTTATTGAGGAGGTTACTAAAGTCAATGAGGTCACTAAGGTCACCGAAGTCATCACTGAGGATAATGGGGAACCAGAACCTCCTATTAGGCTTGTGAATGATGAACATCTTTCTATGGATGTTCCTGAAATTGTGGACATCACGGAACAAGAAGAAACCTCTCAACAAGAAGAAATCAATGAAGATTCTCAGTCAAAGGCCCCTATGGTGGTCTCTCTAGCAGAAACTTCATCTGGATTCCATCTCCAGCACTCCGGCACACCTACACAACAACTTTCCCCTACTCAGGACCTTCACCCCAAAACTTATGTTGGCAATTCCTCCTCCTCTGCACCACCACACTTTAACAGTAAGAAAGCATCTGCTAGGGATGACATCCCGACCAAAAGAGGTAAGACTTTCTCTCCTTTGAATACAATTTTGGCTGCTAAAAATTTTATCTTCTCTCAGCAGAGATCCAATCAAAACAGGTTCCTTCTCCTGGCTGAACCTGAAAACCCTGTGGAAGTCTCTGAATCGATCTCTGAGGCTTCTGCTACCAGTACTGAGGGTCCGGCTCCCAGTACTGAGGTTCCAGAAATCCCTGTTTTAAATCCTCCTCAGGATATGCCCCACCATGTGGCACAGGTAAGTCCCACGAAGAACCAGAAAAAGTCCACCAAGTCTAGGAAACCTGCTAAATTAGACAAGCAGGGAACATCTAGCACTTCAGCTAATGAGACCTATTTAACTCAGTTAAATACTATCATGACTAGATCAAAAAGCACTAATGATGTTTCTCTATGAATAGCACAACTATAAAAATAAAACTCCTAGTTTGAAATCTCAGAGGAATGAACACTTCTATGCTTAGACTTTGTAATCTAATCACTAGGCACAACTTTGAACTTCTCTGCATTATTGAACCTAAACATGATAACATGCAATGCGAACATTATAGACAGCTACTTCATTATGACAATTGCATGTATGCCAGTAATGGACAGATTTGGCTTTTTTGGAATACCAACTTGTCATTATCTGTTAAAGCTGATAATCTTCAGTTTCTAGCTGTAACTTTGAACTCTCTGACTCTCAATAAAAGTATGGATGCATTTTTTGTTTATGGTCTAAGAACTAGAAATGGTAGGAAAGATCTATGGTCTGACCTTAGGTCTTTTATTCACTCTGAGTCAATTTTTATTGGAGATTTCAATGCTATTACATCTATAAACGAATATAAAGGTCCTTCTACTCCCAAACTTGGTAGTATGAAGGACTTTAATGAGTTTATTAATGTAATGGCACTGGATGAAATAAACACTGTTGGGAATTTTTTTACATGGAGCAACAACAGACTTAGGAACCCTACTAGACAAAGGTTAGATAGAGGTCTCTGTACATCATCATGGTCATCCACTTTTCCTGATTCTTCTGTTCAAGTTTTAAATAGAGCTTCTTCTGACCACAATCCTATGATTCTTTCCATTGGCAGTGATATTCAATTTGTCCCTAGGCTTTTTAGATTTCTGAATACTTGATATAAAAGGAAAGAATTCAAGGATGTTATCAAACAGAACTGGAATCTTCCTATCCGTGAAATAGGAATGCTTGCTTTTTTCTTAAATTAATAAGACTGAAGAAGGAGCTTAAAATTTGGAATAGGGACCATTTTGGTAATGTCCATGAGAATGTGATTAAGGTTGAATCAGTTATAGGTTTCCATGAATCTAAATATGATATAAATGCTTCCATTGAAAACCTGGTTAGAGTAAAAGAAGCTAAGGCTAGGTTGGTCAAAGCTCTCACAGAGCAAAAGAATTTTTGGAAACATAAGGCTAGGGTAAAATGGCTAAAGGAAGGGGATAGTAATACCAAATTCTTTCATAACTCAGTTAAAGAAAGAAAAAGTAGGCTTGGCATCACAAAAATTAAGAGCAGTAATAACCAATGGCTAGATAACATGCAAGATATTGAGAATAAAGCCATTAACTATTACAAGGATCTCTTAACCGAAGATAGTACCCCTGATAGCAACCTGTTTCAATCTCATTTCTTAAGCAAAATCCCTAAATTGATCAACAATGAAGACAATGCTAAATTGCTACAATCTGTTGTACTTTCTGAGCTTAAAGAAATATTTTTTAGCCTGAACAGAAATGGAACTCCTGGTCCTGATGGATTCACTTCCATTTTCTATATCAAATCATGGGATGTCATTGCCAATGATTTATTGTCTGCAGTACATGATTTTTTATCTAGCAGCAACATTCCTAGGGGTATCGGCGGCACTTGGATCACAATTATCCCTAAAAAGGATATTCCCGTGTCTTTCGATGATTATAGGCCAATAAGTCTTTCTAATGTTGTGAATAAAATCTGCTCTAAGGTGCTTATGGAAAGACTTAAACCCCTTATGCCCAGGATTATCTCTCCACAGCAAACTGCCCATCTTAAAGGAAGAGATATCTCTGATAATGTTCTCTACCTTCAAGAAATGGTCAGATTCTTGCACAGGAAAAATAGAACTACTAATTGTATTGTTAAAATAGACCTCAGGAAAGCATTTGATAGAGTTAAGTGGTCTTTTCTATATTGTGTGCTAGCTAAATTTGGTTTCCATGCTGAATTCATTTTAGTATTATGAAGAATCTATCACTAGTCATGGTTCTCAATTCTGATAAATGGTAAGCCAGTTGGTTATTCCAAGCATCAAGAGGTCTTAAACAAGGTGATCCTCTCTCTCCTTTCTTGTTCAATATTTTTTCAGAAGCATTTAGCAGGAGCTTAGCTTTTATTTTTCAAAATGGTAAGCTAGCCTACTATGATTTACCTGGTCAGGCTCTTCAAACCTCTCACCTCTCTTATGCAGATGATACAGTGGTTTTTCTTAAAGCCAATACTCAAACTTTGATTAGGTTTAAAGCCTTCTTATCTAAGTTTGAGGATACTACTGGCCAAAAGATAAACTACAACAAGAGTGATATTTTCATTAGTAGGCATGCTTCTGTTCATCAAATTACCTCTGTTAGGACAATTCTTGGCATGAAAATTGGTAAACTTCCTTTTAAATACTTAGGTGTCCCTATCTTTCATGGCTTTGCAAAAATAAATATTTTCCAACCATTAATGGAACAGATTGATTCTAAGTTAAATAGTTGGAAAAATAAGTGGCTATCAACTGGGGGAAAAATCACTCTCATTCAGTCATGTATTTATTATAGTCCACAGCATATTTGGTTTGTTCTTAAACCTTCAAAGGAGATTATTCACACCGTGGAGAGAAAACTGAGTAGATTTTTCTGGGGGGTGCATGATCTAAAACCTAAAAGGGCATGGAGGAAATGGGATGCTCTCTGCTATCCCATTAACCAAAATGGCCTAGGTTTCAGATCAATTCCCACCATCATTACCACCTGCTCAGTAAAATTGTGGTGGAAATATCAAATTGCTGATGCCCCATGGACCCATTTTATTGCTTCTCTACCACCCTCCTTTAGAACCTCATCAAATTGGAAAATAATTTGCTATGTTAATGCATGGGCTGAGTCTCATTCTAGAGTGATAGTTGGTACAGGTTCATGTAATTTCTGGTCATCCAACTGGCTGGACTTATGTCCTGTTATGGATCTGTGTGACTAGAGTCTTATTGACATTCCAACTGACTGTACAGTGGCTAATTTCATCTTTCACAAGGACACTCTTCTTCCTAAAATCTCCCCTTTTCTCTCACCTAATGATGTCTCTCTTTTGCAGGGTGCAACACTCTCTCCACACAGACAGGATAGGTTAATATGGAAACCTGACAAAAAGGGAAGATTCTCCTTTCACTCTACATATCAATTGCTCAGATCATAAAGAGGTAATATTGCCTCAATTCAGCACCTCTGGAATCCAAGGGTTCAAAAGAAAGTCTCAGTTTTTATGTGGAGATTGATTAACTCTTTCCTCCCGTTAGATAATGTTTTGAAAAAGATGAGTTTTTGCATGCCTTCAAGATGTTGTATGTGCTATCAGCATGAGGAATCTCTAGATCATTTGTTTAATTCTTGTCCTTTTGCCATTCACATTTAGAAGACAGTGCATGAGTTTATGGGTATTAGGGATAAATTTTTCCATCCATATGGGAAAGACTGTCATGCTACCTCACATATTCTGGCCTCAGCTCTTTACATTCCTTGATCATTAAATTAGCACCTTCAATAACTTGCTGGAACCTCTGGAAGGTCAGGAATAAATATCTGTATGACAATGTGCCTCCACTGACCAGCTTTGTTGTTTCACAGATCATGGATCAGATCTTCTATTCTTTCAGTGCTAAACCTGTTTATGTTTCTTCTGTTTTTGACTTGGGTATTGCAGATCACTCCTTTTTAAATTGCTTGGTCAAAAAATCTACCCCTAAGCCAAAAAAAATTTTAATTGCTTGGTCTAAACCGTGCATAGGTTTTAAAGTTAATTTTGATGCTGCATGGTGTGGTCTTTCTAAAAAGTGTGGGCTTAGTATGATCATCAGAGATAATAGAGGTGGTTTCATTGATGCACAAAGGAAGTATACAAATGCTGAAACTCCTCTAGAAGCAGAACTTAGGGCAATTTTATTTGCTCTTCAGAGGCTGCTGGTTGCATGCTATTCAGTTCCTATCTGTATTGAATCTGATTGTCTTAATGCAGTCTCCTTTGTTCTGAACCCATCAACTGCTCATTGGACATTGTTCCAGTTGGCTGATGACATTAACCTTCTTCTGAATGATATTACCCTAACGCATGTATATAGACAAGCTAACCAAGTTGCTAATAGCATAGCAAAATCATGCCTCCAAGCTCAATCTTGTTCAAACCTATCTTTTAGTTCCCTATCTAACACTGTACAGGGACTGATTAGACTTGATCAGATTGGTGTACCTACTATCATAATTGCAACTTGAACGGATGCTACTGATCTTACTTGTTTTCTGACAGGTGCACACCTCTGACTAAGAAGATTCATTCAAGTTCACCATGACTGAGAAGATCTATTCAAGCTGAGAGGATCCGGGATGCTGGCCATGATGAGCTTTGCTGGGACTACATTCCAAAGATCAATTTCCTATTCAGAAGATATTTCCACACTCAGCTTTCTTTCCAACTAGTTTCCAGATTGCCACATCCGTTCCTTATGATGAATGCCAAAGATCAATTTCCAGCTTAGGAGTTTCTCCTTTCCAACTCACTTTTTAATTCTAGCTTCACCTTTTGACTAAATTTTGCTTCATTTTATACGATCACTAAATTGTTCGAGGGTACGGAGCTAAAATTATTGGGTGAACACAGAAACCTACTGCATAGATTTTGGCTGATCAGATGGTTCGAGACCTCGAGGGGGTTCGTGACCTCGAGGGGTGGTTTCGGGAACTAAAGAGTTTCGGGACCTAAAGGGTTTCGAGACATCGAGACCTCGCTCATGGTGGATCGAGGAGTGTTTTTTTAGCGGTTCGAGACCTCGAGGGGTGTTTTGAGACCCCGAGGGATGGTTCGAGGCCTCGAGGGGTGGTTCGGGACCTCGATGTGTTTTTCTGAGGTGGATCGAGACCTTGCACATGGTGGATCGAGGAGTGTTTTTTCAGCGGTTCGAGACCTCGAGGGGTGTTTTGAGACCTCGAGGGATGGTTCGAGACCTCGAGGGGTGGTTTGTGACCTCGAGGGGTGTTTCGAGACCTCACAAATGGTGGATCATAGTTTTCGAGACCTCGACGGGTGGTTCGAGCCCTCGAGGTTTTTCCTTGCAGTTCAAGACCCCGAAGGCCGGTACTGCCTCGAGACCTCGAGGGGTGTTTTCGACCCCTTGAAATAGTAGGTTATTTC
This sequence comes from Rubia yunnanensis, assembly GCA_037428765.1. Taxonomy (NCBI): domain Eukaryota; kingdom Viridiplantae; phylum Streptophyta; class Magnoliopsida; order Gentianales; family Rubiaceae; genus Rubia; species Rubia yunnanensis. The sequence goes on from CM075061.1 coordinate 55,632,819, forward strand.
AGGCCAGTATAGATTTTCAATTCTTAGCAAGTCTACTCCTTTTTCCTGCACACTAACATAGGTTAGTACTATTCTTTTGGAATCAACTAGGGTTGGTTCGAGGGTGTTTCAACTCTCATATGTATCTCATATGATCCAAACTTAGCGACGGCTACCTGTATTTTGCGAATGTTCTTTTTAATGGTTTAGGGGGGCCAAATAAAATTCCCCTCCATCTCCGGATGGTTTCATTCAAAAAAAATACAATAAAGTTATACTCCCTCCGTTCCAGCTCATTTTGCTTAATTTTCTTTTGGTAGTCAACTTTTCAATTTTTAAATATTAATATCTTTATTTATATGTGTTAAAACATTTTGAAAAAATATCAACTTAAAAATATTTGTTTTGATGAATCCTACAACATATAACATAATAATAGTTTTACACATACAATAATAGAATTTAATGGTCGAAGTTCGCTAACTTTGACTGCCAAAAGTCAAATTCAGCAAAATGAGTTGGGACAGAGGGAGTAGAATTCAAAAACATTCTAAGTATGGAGCACCTGTATCGGAACCGGTGCCTATGGTGATCATACAGGTATCTATGCATTTCCAATGCAGTTGTGTAACACTCCTTTAAATGGTAGATTAATTTTTCTTTCCACCCGAGAGAAAAGAGAACAAAAATATTCTAAGTACTGAACATCGATAGGCTGACCAGCGCCTATGATGATCTTACCAGTGCTCATTAAATTTCCCTCCAATATTTTGGACAAAAATTCAAAATATTCATTTTCTCGATAGATGTGCAATTCATACCATAAGAACATAGCACCGGTATGATGATATTATACAAATGGTGCTCACATTTATTTAAGGTTTTGAGAAGAAAACCTTTTACCTTTTACTTAGGTCCATCCAATAAAATTTAGAGGCGTCCAACCACAAATTTGGCGACACAAAAATGCAATTCACGAAGACATGATCTCAACTTGTTGACTTTGGCTTGAATGGGTGATTGGAGGGGTCTCGAATAAAAACAATGATTACTTGTACACATTTTTTTTAAATTACACTATGGCCCCCAAATTTTACAAACACACCCTACAACATTTTGTTCTATATCACGTTGGAACTTAGTTGACATCATACTTCATGTTGTGTACGCTTAACCCATGAATGTTAATCACATTCCGTAGGCCATCTACATTTGTTATTGTAATTAGGTCCTTCTTATGTGCGACTAGGTTAAGCATTTTCCATCGCTCCTAATTACACAGATTTTCATATTCGTTGATGATGTGTGGAAAAACGCTTGTATGTTCTAGAGCAAATTATAGTTCACTACTAGAAAACAGGTACATACGCACCGGTATAAATTCATGAGTACAGGTATACCGGTGCGTATGTAACCAATTGCACCGGTATTTATCATGTTAAAATTAGTATTGGTGAAAATAAGTACATACACACCGGTATCCTGTCAATTGGTGTACATTTCACTTATTTCGCATTGTTGTTGATTCTACTAGTGTACCAACATCAAATATTTTGCACCGGTATAATTTGAATAGGTATTTGGATCAGTGCAATTGCTAACATGTGCATCGGTACACGATTATTAGAGAGTACATATTTCCTTTTTTTTATTAATTTGGCTCCAAGAGGACAAATTTTTAAACCGGTAACGGGAAATTATCGATGCAGGAATTTAAAAAATGCAAAAAAAATTTGCATTTGTACATTGATTACTATTAGAATTGGTGTAGGAATTAAAAATGCATCGGTATTTTCTAAATACCGGTGCAAAAAAAATTTATTTTTGTAGAAATTTGGCACCAAAACTATTAGTTTTCACATCGGTATTATGATCGTACCTGTGCAGGATAAGAAAATATACGGGTTTTGGCTAAATATCTACATTGGTAACTGATTTTTCTGGTTTAAAAGGCTACAAATGCACCGGTGAAGTCTAAATGCCGATGTACAAATGCTCACCTACCACCTTTTTTAGAGGGTTAAAAATGGGATTTTTGGAAGAATAGATTCATTAATGGGTTTTTTTTGTTGATGAAGGCATTGAATTCTCCACAATGAATACCCTTGAAGGTACCTTTTTTTTAATTACATTTATGGTTATTAAATATTTCATGTATGGTTTTGGTTAGTAGAGATATTTACATTTTGTGTTTGATCATTTGATGGTGATTGAGGTAGAATTGTATATATTAGTTTATGATTTGTTCTCAAGGTTGTTGTAGTTATAAGGCTATGACTTTTCATTCCTATAGTGTTAGACATGTTAAGAATGTTGTAATTGTAATGTGGAATATTGGTGTATATTGTGCATTTATGATGTTGCATGATTAGGAAGTTATCATGAAAAAATCATTGTATTAAATGTGTTGAAGTTTGATTGTTGGACATTTATTGATATGTAGAGTTGTATCGCACCATCGAGAGGTGTAAGCATGTGTATGCCAACATTAGTAGGGTGAGTGATGAATATATTATGTCTGCGGGTGAGTTCTTGGAGCATGCTTTTAGTCGAGAGAAGCAAATATTATGTCCTTGTCGTGATTGTGGAAATTGAATTCGTACTGATAAGAAGGACATCCTAAAACTCCATTTGTATAGCCAGCGGTTTGCGAAAGATTATGTTATGTGGACCTTTCATGGGGAAAAATCACCACCGGAAGTGAGAGTTAGTAGTGAGGGAGAGTGTTTTTGGGATTCTATGAAGGATGACATGTGTGAGAAGGTTGTTAATGAGTTTAGAGGGAGGCCCGAGGTTTTCGCTTACTTCCTTGGTGAAAAGGATACACCATTGTATCCTGGTTGTAAGAAGAAAGATACGGTCATGTCATGTTTGATGAAGTTGTTTAATTTGAAAGGTGTAGGGTTATGGAGTGATACTAGCATGAATAAATTGCTTAAGTTTTTGATTGAAAAGCTTCCACCCGGTAACGGGGTTCCTGATAACCTTTATGGAGCTAAGAGAATTTTGTATCCGATGAGATTGGAGTATGAAAATATACATGCTTGTCCGAACGATTGTGTCCTATATAGGGGTGAACTTAAGGATAAGATTGTTTGTCCAGCATGTAATGTGTCACGTTATAAGAAGAAGATAAACGTCTCGTTGTAGAGCATGTTGTGCCGGTGAGGAGGCGGGTGCCCGCCAAATGTATATGGTATATTCCCATTATTCTGAGGCTGAGAAGGTTGTTTAAGAATGAAAATGATGCAAAGAACTTAACATGGTGCGTTGATAGGGGAGGGTGTAAAGATTATGATATAATTCGACGCCCGGTTGACGCGGACCAGTGGTAGAAATTTGATAAGATGTATCCACACTTTGCATCCAAACCTAGGATGTATCCACAATTTGCATCCGAACTAGGAATTCGAGATTTGCTTTGCATACTAATGGTATGAAACCATGTGGGAATATGTTCTTGAAACATAGTTCGTGGCAGGTTATGCTTTCCATTTACAATCTCTCCCTATACTTGTGCATGAAGAGAAAATATGTGTTGATGCTTATCATGATTTCAGGCCCAAAAAAACCTGGAAATGACATAGACACTTATCTTGCCCCTTTGATAGAATATTTGAAGGTGCTTTGGTCAGTTGGCATCTTAATGTTTAATGGTTGTAGTGGTGAAGAGATTACATTGAGGGTGATGCTTTTTTGTACATATGGTAAGCTTTCCGGGTATGTGGTTAAGGGTCATAAGGCTTTCCCAGTTTGTGAGGATGAAACAGATTACCATCAGTTGAGGAATGGGTGGAAGACTATTTATTTGGGTCACCATAAGTTTCGGCATGTAGGTCACAAGGTGCGGGATAACACGGTTGCATTCGTTGGTGGGAAGAAGAGGAGAAAGGAACCCAAACCTTTGACCAGTGTAGCTATTGACAACAAGGTGAAGAAATTTAATGTTGTTCTCGGTAAGACGTTTGTTGTGCGGAATGGAGAAAGAACAAAAAATATGAACAAAAATAACAAGACACAAGATTTACGTGGTTCACCAATTTTGGCTACATCCACGGGAGACGGATTCACTATAGTAGATAGCAAGTTACAGACGCCAAGAAATTGGCCAGATTTCTACCTATCTAAGCGCAGAACAGAATTAGTGTTTACAGAGAGGAGAGAGACACTTTATATGCTGTCTCCACTAAACCCTAACAAACTGGGCCAAAATGCAATTCGGCCCAAATCAACAGCAGTCCAATGAAGAGACAAGCTATACCGTCGGACCCCCATTTAGCCGAGGGCATCCAACAGCGAGACCCCCGTTTAGCCGAGGGCGTCTGCCGCCCCTCGTACCCCAGGCCAGGGTCGCAGAAGTGGCTATTACAGTATTCAAGGCATACCAACAAATCTCCACCTTAACTTGAATCCTCAAAGTAAAAAACTCCAGATGCACCATTACAGTGCCAAATAAGTAGACTTCGACCTCCACCCCCGGGACTGCCTATAGAGCACCTAATCAGCTCTGATGTTCAGCAAGTCCAAACAATGTTGAAACTTGCTATGTGGAACAGGTTTGGTGAACATATCAGCGGGGTTATCAGCAGTTCCCACTTTCTTCACCTTGATTCTCCTCTCACTCCTCAGGAAATGATATCTGGCATCAATATGCTTGGTCCTCTCATGATGGACCTGATCCTTGGCTAGGCAGATTGCACTCAAACTGTCGCAGTACACAGTAGCCTGATCATGATGTAGACCAAGATCACTAACCAGCCCTTTCAGCCATATTCCCTCCTTTGCAGCCTCTGTCAGAGCCATGTACTCTGCTTCCGTAGTAGACAATGTCACTGTAGGTTGCAAAGTCGCCTTCCAGCTAACCACAGAACCTCCTAAAGTGAATACATAACCAGTCATCGATCTCCTCATGTCAACATCACCAGTATAATCAGAATCAGAGTAGCCTATAACTAATCACTCGGTATCACCTCCATAAATGAGACCCACATCAGACATACCTCTAAGATACCTGAAGATCCTCTTCACAGCTTGCCAATGTTCCTTTCCCGGTTGCCCCATGAACCTGCTCACAACACTGACTGCCTGTGCTAAATCTGCCCTCGTGCAAACCATAGCATACATCAAACTCCCCACCGCGCTGGCATAAGGAACCCGAGACATATACTCCTTCTCCTCGTCTGACTGAGGAGCAAACATGGTGGTGAGATGGATACTTGCAGCACTAGGAGTGTCTATAGGCTTCGCTGTAGACATGCCAAACCTAGCCAACACTTTCTGAATGTAGCCTTTCTGTGACAAGAAAAGCTTCTGCTGACTTCGATCCCTAAGAATATCCATTCCTAGTATCTTCTGAGCTGCACCCAGATCCTTCATCTCAAACTCAGCTCTAAGAAGTCCTTTCAACTTTTGAACCTCATGCTTACTCTTTGCGGCTATCAGCATGTCATCTACATATAGCACCAGATAGATAAATGACCCATCTCTTAACCTGCTGTAGTAGACACAACAGTTATAAGCACACCTCGTGTATCCCAACTGAACCATGTAACTGTCAAACTTCTTGTACCACTGCCTCAGAGACTGCTTAAGTCCATACAAAGACTTCATCAACTTGCAAACATACGTTTCCTTGCCAGGACCCTGGAAACCATCTGGCTGAGTCATGTACAACTCTTCCTCCAACTCTCCATGTAGAAAAGCGGTCTTCACATCTAGTTGCTCGAGCTCCAAATCCTGATGTGTCACCAAGGCTAGCAACACTCTGATGGAAGTGTGTCTGACCACTGGTGAGAGGATCTCATTATAGTCTACCCCCTACCTTTGACTGAAACCTCTTACAACAACTCTTGCCTTGTACTTGACTCCCTCTGCAGGTGATATTCCTTCCTTCTTCTTGAAAACCCATTTGCAACTGATTACCTTTCTCCCTTGAGGCTGTTTGACCAATTCCCATGTCTGATTCTTCTGAAGAGACTCCATCTCGTCTCCCATTGCAGCAAGCCATTTATCAGCATCAGTACATGAAGTAGCCTCTCTGAAGGTTGATGGCTCTTGAGTATCCACTTCCTCGGCAACTGACAGTGCATAACCTACCATATCATCAAACCCATATCTCTTAGCCACCCCAACTCCATCCCTCCTGGATCGGTCCCGAGCTAAACACCGGATTGTAGCTCCTGATGGTTGAGGATATGGTGGTGGAGATTCCGGTATCTTAGATTCTGTCTGTGGCTCTTGATCCACCTCAAATTGTTACAATCTATTTTCACCTTGAGTGACTTCAAGCTCCACCTGTTTATCAACTCCACTAGTTTCTGGCACAACTGTGGGCTTCACCATAGATCTAAGCAAAGAATTTTCATCAAAGACAATGTCCCTGCTCAGAATAACCCTCTTCTGAGATGGAGACCATATCCTGGAGCCTTTAACTCCATCTCCATAACCCACAAAGACACCCTTCTTGGCTCGGGGCTCTAACTTACCATCACTAACATGATAATAAGATGTACAACCAAAAACCTTTAACTTGGAGTAATCAACAACTTTACCTGACCACAACTCCATAGGTATTTTGCACTATATACCCGTGTAAGGCCCGCGGTTGATCAAGTAACAAGCTGTACTCACCGCCTCTGCCCAAAATCTCCTTTCCAAACCAGCATTAGAGAGCATGCACCTCGCTCTCGCCAGTAATGTCTAATTTATTCGCTCAGCTACGCTATTCTGCTGTGGCGTATTCCTGACTGTATGATGATGACCAATCCCTTCATCCCTACAAAGCTGATCAAACTCAGACGAGCAGAATTCCAGCCCATTATCAGTTCGAAGCCTCTTGATCTTCTTCTCGGTCTGATTCTCCACCAAAGCTTTCCACTCCTTAAACTTCGAGAAAGCTTCACTCTTATGTTTCATTATGATAACCCAAGTCATCCTTGAGTAATCATCAATCAGAGAAACAAAGTACCCGTGACCTCCCAGTGACTCAACTCGGGAAGGTCCCCAACAATTAGAATGGATGTAATCTAATGTGCCCTTTGTTCTATGAATTACCTTAGGAAACTTGCTGCGGTGATGCTTCCCAAAAACACAATGCTCACAGAAGTCCAAACTCTTGACCTTGTGGCCACCAAGAAGATTATTCTTCGACAGAATCTGCATCCCTCTTTCACCCATGTGACCAAGCCTCATATGTCATAGCTTAGTCATATCATCCCGGTGAACCTCCGAAGATGCAACATTAACAGAATCCATAACCATGGAACCTTGTAGAAAATACAAAGTACTATACAGAACACCTTTCAGAGGCAGCCTAAAACCTTTGCAGACACACAGAACTCCATCACTCCCTGAGTAGACGAAACCCTTTCTATCCAACGTAGGAAGAGAAATAAGATTCTTTGTCATCGATGGAACATGCCTGACATCGTTCACAGTACAGAAACTACCATCATGCGTCCTGATCTTGATTGAACCAATCCCAACTACCTTGCACGCAACACTATTTGCCGTAGTAATGATGCCCTCAGCTTGCTCATAAGTTGAGAAATAATCTCTCCTTGGGCATATATGGTAAGATGCCCCAGAATCAAGAAACCACGCATTAGGATGATTATTTTGCCCAGTAGCATCTAGAGCAAAATCATCTTCAGAACTGAAATCCCCTTCAGCCACAGCAGCAGTACCAGATGTACTCCCAGATTTAATAGCCTTCTTCGGACACTCCTTTTTCCAATGCCCCTTCTCCTTACAGTAGTTACAAATATCATTGGCCTTGGGACCCTTTGAAGATGACTTCTTGCCCTTCTTCTTACTGCCGATTCCCTTGCCCTTTGTGTTTCCGCCACTAGCAAACAAGCCAGAGGCCTGACTATCTGTACCTGTAAGTTTGCCTTATATCGCAACTCTCTACTATGGAGAGAGGCTAACTTCCTCCAGAGACACGGAATCTTTACCAAAAATAAATGACTAAACAAAATTCTCATACGAAAGCGGTAAAGACACTAGCAAAATCAAAGCAGCATCTTCATCTTCAATTTTCACATCTATATTTCGCAATTCTAATAACAAAGTATTCAATTGCTCTAGATGGTCTCTGAGTTGCGTACCTTCCTGCATTCGGAGACCGAAGAGGCATTGTTTTAGAAGCAGCTTGTTGGTTATAGATTTTGTCATATATAAACTCTCCAACTTCAGCCACAGTTGTGCAGCAGTCTCCTGATCTGAGACCTCAGTGATGATTTCATCCGCGAGACACAGCATAATCGTCGAGTGTGCCTTTTCTTCCAGACCCATCACATCGCCAAAACTGCTCGTGAAATCCTTCGTCAGCGGAGCCCACAAACTTTGTTGTTTCAGCAACACTCGCATCTTGATCTGCCATAAACTGAAACTGTTTCTCCCAGTAAACTTATCGATCTTCACGTTCAACCCAGACATCTTTCTCCCCGATCAGCCCCGATCTGATGAGCCCAGAATCTGATACACCCACTACGGATCTCACCGTAAAAAAAGAAACCGCTCTGATACCAGTTTGTTGTGTGGAATGGAGAAAGAACAGAAAATATGAACGAAAATAACAAGACACAAGATTTACGTGGTTCACCAATTTTGGCTACATTCACGGGAGACGGATTCACTATAGTAGATAGCAAGTTACAGATGCCAAGAAATTGGCCAGATTTCTACCTATCTAAGTGCATAACAGAATTAGTGTTTACAGAGAGGAGAGAGACACTTTATATATTGTCTCCACTAAACCCTAACAAACTGGGCCAAAATGCAATTCGGCTCAAATCAACAGCAGTCCAATGAAGAGACAAGCTATACCGTCGAACCCCCGTTTAGCCGAGGGCGTCCAACAGCGAGACCCCCGTTTAGCCGGGGGCATCTGCCGCCCCCCGGACCCTCAGGCCAGGGTCGAAGAAGCGGCTATTACAGTATTCAAGGCATACCAACAAAGTTATCAAAGGGTGGTGGGGCTGTAGACAGGCTGTGGAAGAAATGGTCTATTTTCTTTAATTTACTGTACTGGAAAAACTTTGGAGGTTCTCCATTGTTTGGATGTCATGCATATTGAAAAGAATGTTAGTGAGAGTCTAATTGCAATGCTTCTGGAGCTTTCATGGGGAAGACTAAGGATAGCTTGAATGCGAGGAAAGATTTTGTGGACCTTATTATACGGTTAGATCTGGCACCGGAGGTAACAGGGAAGCGAACGTATCCGCCCCCCACTCCTTACAATTTGTCAGTTGGTGATAGGAGAACGGTGTGTGAGAGCATCCAAGGAATAAAGGTACCTTCTGGTTTCTCCTCTAATGTTAGTTGGTTTGTGAATGAGGATTTGCATCTTAATGCTTTGAAATCACACGATTGTAATGTCCTTATGCAATCACTTTTGCCTGTAGCAATACATGGGTGTTTGGAAGGGGAAATTAGATTTGAAGTTATGCGCTTGTGTTTTTTCTTTGACTCGACTTGCAGGATAAGCAAGCAACAAATAGATGAATTAGATCGAGAGGCTACTATTGTTCTATGCCATTTGGAGGAGTATTTTCCCTTTTCATTCTTTGACATCATGGTTCACTTAGTGGTACACTTGGTTAGGGAGATACGTATGTGCGGGCCAGTAGGAATGTATTGGATGTACCCCATTGAGTATCACATGGTTGTTTTCAAGGGTAATGTTCATAATCGTATTCGGCCTGATGTCTTCATTGTTCAGAGGTACATCACTGAAGAGATCATCAATTATTGTACAGCGAACTTGGTTGGAAGAAAAGTGGTTGGTGTTCCAGGTGGACCCCACTATGGAAGGCAGAATGGGATTCATACACCCTATCACGTTGAGTTGATGATTGTTCACCTGTATGTATTGCGTAATAATAGCGAGACTATAACTTATATTGAAGAGCATATTTCCCCGTTGGAAGAGATTCATCAAGACTGGCCCCGAATAAAATTTAGGTCGAGCATTCTTCAAGGTTTGTTATTAGTTTTACAATCGTTGTCATGTCAAAGGGATTCCCAGTAACCTACAGGCGTTTGCAAGGAAGTCGAATTGCACCGTTAGACGATACCTTGGTTATGACATTAATGGCTTTAGTTTCTCAACATTACGAAGGACGAGAAGAGCACCACTCAAAATGGTGGTGTATATATTGAATCTGAATCCATGCGGTAGGCTAGCAAGAGTGATAAACATCTAGTTGTGGCCGTGATGCCTTTCTATAAGGCGATTGAGGAAATTTGGGAGTTGGATTATGTAGTGTTTATGGTTGTTGTCTTCAAGTGTCGTTTGGTGAAACACGGTTCTGGTGTTGTTGTTGAGAAGCCCATGGGGTTGACGTTGGTCAACTTTAATTGTGTAGGATATGAAGATGACAATTTCATCTTAGCTACCCAGGCACGACATGTTTTTTTACATGAAGGACCCTTCGAATGAGAAGTTTCATGTGGTGTTGTATACTTTGATGAGGAGATTGATCAGCCCGCCATAACTGGTAGTCCTGAGTTTCCATCAGTATTTCCTGGTTTGGAAGATGTTGGGGGGGGCATTGTTGGAAGGCGTTCTCATGGTGATGGACTGTGGGTTGATGAGAGTGGTGAAATAGTAGTTGGGACAATGTCTTGAAGTGGAAGCGATAGATTGGTCTTACATGGCCATTGTTTTTGTGACCATGTTTTGTGAAAAATCGTATGATCATTAAGCGATTTAGCGTGTAATGTATTTAATTGACACTTGTTTATGAATTGGTTGGTATGATCTGTGATTTCAATGGAGTGTTTATGAATTGACTCGGTGAAATGTGTTTTAGTTTTAATTACAATTTCTACTAGGTGCTGATTATTTACACCGGTAAAGATTAAATTAACGGTATAGAAAAATAGGGGAGGGTACCCTGTTTTGTACTTACGCACCGGTACTCCTACCGGTGCACACTACTTAGTATTATTTTTGTTTTTTTCCTATAGGGTCCGACAATGATAATTTTTTTGTCATTTAAAGCAGCCTAACGCATCTGCTTTTTGTTAAATTTGCATCGGTAATTGTATCGGAGCTGGGTAGAAAAAATCTTTGAAATTTACTCTCGAGTCGGATTAGATAGAGTTTTTTTTAATTAAAAGCAGCCTAAAGCAGCTGCTTTAGGCCTCGTTTTACACCGATATATGTAGAATACCGGTATATAAAAAACATTCCAATAATTAAAACCCTCTCAACTCCCCATTTTAACAGTACCAAATTTATATCTCTCACTCAATACCATCTCCATCACTATCCATCTTTGTTGAAATCCTACGTTGGTTGACATATAATCAGGTAAACCACTTCAATGCCTTTATAGTATAATTAATTAGCAATTGCATATGAAATAGAATCATTGAGAATATGACATCATGAATAGCTTAGCTTGCATGTAAGGTGTTTGATGAAATGCTTCAATGTATTTTTTAGGAAATGCTTCCCAAATCCAATTCGAAAAAGATACACCATTCACAGTCCCCATCATTGCTGAAAGTATCACCGCGCACTTACCCGGATGGTACCTTTGTGTCCAAGGAGACTAGGTTGGTCCATGAATCTTACAAAGGAAGCCATCATTACATAGAGAAAGGAATTGAAGCATCTCCCCCATTCGAATAAACTATCCAGAAGCTTGGGTGGGAAAATTTCTACGAGACTCCGCAACCATTCAACCTTACCATTGTAAGTGAGTTTTATGCAAAATTGAAGTGCGGGCCGAGCTACGATCATGTGTATTGTAGAGATAAAACTGTCATGGTCACTCCAAAATCTATCAATGGCTTGTTTGGGTTGCCCAATGTTCCAAATGATGAGGACGAGCTTCTCGCACTCCATTTTCTTGGTGATGACAGTTGTATTCTACAACAACCAATTGAGAAGGAGATCATTGGGACAGTAACTATGGCAGGTACGGACATAGATGAATTGGTCAAACCAGGTTGGAGCAAATTACCTAAGAAAAATCTAACTCTAGAAATGAATGAGTGGTACCACTTTGTGGCGTCTAGAATTCATCCAGTAACTGTGAACACAGATGTTCACAAACTTTGCCTCACCTTATTGTATGCAATAAAGAAGGAGCTTTGATGGAATGTTGGTCGTCGAAAATTTTCCTATGTTGAAGAGGGAACGGGATCAGATGGGATCCTATGCCTAATGCATTATCATCCCGCGCTTTGTTTAAGAGCGAGAGTTAGTGCTCCTGCTCATGACGTTTATGGCCAACCAATGGGTAAGATTTGCTTAGAATCTTTCTATATACAGACATCTGACACGTCTATTGTTACTATTGAATCCAGAATTGCTGCATTGGAGGTCGGTGTAGCAAACTTATTTGAAGAATCCAAATTTCAAAGATCCTGGAACGTATGGCCAAGGTTATGACGTATCAATTTCCTAATGCCGTGGAAGCCGTTGGAAATTTCCCAACCTTTTGCGAAGGCGATGCCGAGGACATAGACGTTGGCACAAGTGTTTGTGATGGTTATGCAACAGGACCAGTTGATGGGGTAGAACCATTTTCTCGTTATTGTTCGTAGAAAACTTGTAGTAGCAGTTAGAAAGAGTAAATTTTATACTAAACATTGATTTTGTTGCACTTAGATAGTTTGGCATTTTTAACTTTGAAAAACATGCACAATGATGAATCGAATAAAAAAATTGTACAACGTGTTTTTTAAAATTCTATCGGACAAATACACTCATGAAGACAAAAAAGATAGGCCGAACGTAGTTGACCTAATTGGTTACACATCTCTATTTGTCTCCAAGTTCCACTTTAATCCAATACTTTTCTAGACTTCATCCTGTTTTTCTTTTTTAATTTTGTTTCAAGCAATCCTAGTAGATCAACTCTATTCTACATGTAGAACTTCCTCACTAGGCAATGCTTACTACCTTTATTCAATACCTTTATGTTCTAGCTCAGCCAATTACTCATCATCAGGGGGATCTCCATATTTTAGGTGCTGCTTTCCAGCCCCAATTCTGAGCTCCTTCTATTTTCCATCAGTTCCTCCTTTTGTAAGACTGATCCTTCCATGTTCAAATTCATGAGAATATTCTCTTTTTTAAATCTTCTTCTCATCAGTTTTTCTCTCCAATGGCCTTTTACTGCTACTACCCATTTCTCATTTTTCTTCTCCTGCGCAACTGAGTTTTGACTGAGACATATATTCCATTGGCATTCTTCTCATTTTTCTGACTTTCCACTTTTATACATTATGTCCTTCATGTCCTAACAATCTATAGCTTTTGCATTTTATAGGCTTCCACTCAAAAATTAACTTCTGCTACACAACCATTTTCCTCTCATTCAGATATAATACTTTATTAGACACATAATCACCAATTCCCATCTCAATCTTCACCCTGGCATAATTTAATCTTTCTTTATCTAGAGTGGCTCTATCTAGATATATAGGTTTACCAATGGGACTTATGATTTTACTAATAAGCCTTGGTTGCCAATAAACCGTAGGAAGTAACGGTAACTATTTCCAAACTAGAATTGTATTCTGCTCAAAGTAATTAATATTAGGGGACCAGGGTTTCATAATCACAAGTTTTCCATCAAAGTAAATGTTGCCAGACTTTATCATCTCGTCTCTGCATTATTTCGACATAAATTTCACAAGAAAAACACCCTTATCAATCATCCATACCTTCAGTTGTTTCTTACCACAGATTCTAACAAAGAATCCTTCCATAATTTTGAATGGCGAATTAATTCCATACACCATGCACACTGCCATAGAATCCCACTGTTTTTCACTTTCTTCTACCTCTGCATATATGGTATTATTTTTGCTGTATTTTGTTTGTTTAGAACGTGCAGAGGTAGTGCGTTTTGTTGAGCACATCCATAGTGTTATTCCGCACACTCCTTGTTCACCTGATCCACGGTGCATGACATAAAATTTTTTAATAAGAAAATATTAGAGCAGATATTTGTGGGATGAAAATGATTTAACTAATAGTCGCATAATTATGGGTTAAGCGATATGGAAGAGACGCTGCTGATTTTTCATAAATGATTGATCATATTTTCTTTGGTTGTAAATTTTTTGGTGCTAAAGCATAAAGATGGATATTATACCATCATTTGTTCTTTTTGAAAATTTAACATTGTTCTATTAATATTTACACTTGCAACTTCTTGACCATGCATGACGGAGTAAAAGACGGGTCATCCTCAAACGTCAATTGCTCCAATTGTCTAAAGCCATGCATCTCTTGCTCAACTACATCACATAAGTGACTTTAGTTTGTGATCACACATGTCACCTGTACATGTTGATTTTGACTCATTTTTTCGTTTGACAGTGTGAGTATATGCTTTGTGTAGTCATTTGTTCAGTTATAATTATTTCACTGCTAATATATGCATATGAGATAATCAATATTTACAATATTTATCAGCAGGGAAATATTGTGTTTTCTTTATTAATGTGCGCTTTGTACAATTTTGGTGCACTTTTCATCTAAAAGAATTTTTAGCTTAACATGAATCAATAATAATTTGATGGAGAATTGGAGAAAAAGAATTTGATTGTTATCATGTTTTTTATTTATTTAATTTTGATTTTTCTCGCATATTTTGAGTATCTAATTCATATATTAACATGGAATAACAAGCATTAGTTTTTTAAACTTGATGCCTAATTGCTTTATAAATATTATTCTTATGTATTGTTGATTGTTATTGATTGAATTTATTCCCGATGTGGTTAATCTTGATCAACTTGAATATTATTAGGATAATACTAGCTAAATCCACAAATACGTAATCGTTGGCGAGGTTAGTAAGTAGCAAGTTCATAAGAAAAATAGATAATTGATACATATTGTAATAACAAGATCACTACATGAAAAGATGCACAGATGCACCGGTATGTCAATGCTGGCAGGGAAATAGGGTCTTTGCCCCTTCAAGATCCAACATGATCATGTGGCAATAAAATAGCGTTTAGCCTACTTGAGTTTCTGGTTGATGAAAAATGACAATTCAGTATATATCACACCTTATTACGAGAGGTGAGCCAACTTTACATCCTTAAGAAAAAAACTAATGTTTTGATTCAAATTAAAAATTATTGGATTTTAAAGAATTTATGATAATTTCATTTTTCTAGCAATCATTGGATGGTCACCGTTACCGGTTTGATCCATTACATCAACCCCCCCTCCCCCCGGATACAATTTCATTCACAATTGAAAAGGTGATGATGGATCACTTAATCAACCCCCACAAGGCATTCCATTGAAAATCCCTAAATGTTAGAATTCAAATCTAAACACAACATGACATAATTATTGATATAAGTACATCTCTTTGTGTTCCTGCGTGTATCGATAGCATAAAAAAGAATCGGCCACATGGTAAAGCGGTTACTATTGCATGATCTCTGTGAAGAATATTGTGGCGAATGTGAATGATAATCAATATGACCTAGAAAAGGTAACTCAAATCCACACATTATGTTTCAATTAACAATGAAATTGACTAAGCCCAAACTTTGTATTAATATGGTGTTAACTCCGTCTTATAGTATTTTCCCGAGGACAAACAACCATACGCCAACAAGCATTTGGACAAAGTACGCAAAAATTGGGCGATTTTCATGATGGTAAAAAAATTGAAGGATTTTCTTATCACATCCACTATATGAGAAACTATTATTGGGTTAAGTTTTTTGTGCTAGCATAATTCTCTAAAATTTCCATTGATACTTTCCAAGGTTTTTTTTGTGGACATTTTCATACAGATCTCTATCTACTTTTGGAGTATCAATGGTATAGTTCATTTTCAAAGAATTTTGGTATCTTTGTAGGTCCACTGAAGGTGTATCATGTATCCTTCTAGTCTGTATGCATTACGCTTACCGTAGCTACATGTCCTATAAAATGCGTTTGAGGACGGAAACACATTTTTTAATGAAATTTGTATTGTTGTTTATATTCAATGTAACGACATCGCTGGCGTAGAATTTACCATTCTGCTCACACGACTTCCGAACGATGTGGCTAAATGGTCATCACAGATTAGCGATGGTGCCTTGATAGAAGCGATGTCGCTTAAAACAAGGTCACACATACCTCGTTCATCGTGTAACCAACATGTTTATCACACAACCGTAAGCAATGTTAGTTTACAAACAACAACATCGTGGTATTAACATGAAAAATTATCATTGTGCATGCGTCGACCAATCAATTTCGATCCAAACGACATCATACACCATCGACCACGTTTCATTTTCTAGTCGACGTCGCTAATTGGTCGGGTGGTGCCTCTATGATTACTTATTTACCCTAGTTTATTTTGACATAAAACCGAGGTAAAAGACAATAAGTACTGTAGTTTGTAACCACAGTAAAAGGAAGATGACAATGCAAGGCCAGTAATTTGAATGAGCGACTTCGTCTACAGGACTAGACGACTTTGCACATGAAATTCATGATATCAATCCTAGCGAGGTCGCAGGCTTCTGGGTCAGTAGGCCACCTCCACAGGTTACCGATGCCGCAACATATTCGGTAGCCCTGTCGGCCATTGTAGTATATACCTTAGTTATTTTTCCAAAAACCGAGGTAAAAAACTACCTTTTTACTTCACCCACATTTACCTCAATATTTTTGGACGAAAAACCAAGGTAAAAACCCCCGAATAACTGAGGTAACAGGTTTTGTCTCTTGTAGTGCATGGATTATAATTGGAGATTTCAATTCACCTCTTGAATTGAATGATAAAATGGGAGGGCTGCCAGTGGATGAAAAAGAAAAAAATAGATTTTTAGGAGATGATGGAAGAGTTGAAGACTATAGAAATAAAAACATTAGGCAGACAGTAACTTGGTGCAATAAAAGAATGAGGGGCTAAAATGATACTCAGTAAAATTGATAGGGGGGTCATAAATAAGGAGTGGATGGAAAGAATGAGAGGGGTTTACTGTGAAATGAAGGAGAATCCATTATCAGAACACATGCCACTAATAATAAGATTCAAAGGACACAATAAGAAATTTGTAAGGCCTTTCAGATATTATAATTTATGTTCTTTATCTGATGGATTTGCTGGTATAATGAAGCAAATATGGAGATATGGGGATAATATAACTTTAAATGGCATTGATGTGACCTTGAAGCACATGGAGAACCTTTATCAAGGTTAAACAGAAGGGAATTTGGTGCTACAGGGGAAAAGGTGGAGAAATGTATGAAAATATGGAATGAATCACAGAAAAAGCTTAATAAAGTTCCACTACAATGTAGAACTACATGTGTAAGAATGCAAAACCAGGAAACAAGTTGAAACTTTTTAGGAGGCAGAATTCAGTTTTTTGCAACAAAAAGAAAAAATACAATGGATGAATGAAGGAGACATTCCCACTAAATTATTTTATGAAATCATGAAGTCAAGATAGTACAGAAACCAGATCATTTCCATGAAAGGAGAAAATATGATAACTGAGCATGAAGATATTAAAGAGAAGTTAATTTCTCATTTTACAAATCAGATGGGAAGAAGGGCAGAAACTGAAACATTGGATGAAGGAGTAGTACAATATGGAGAGACTCTGAATATTCCGTAACGGTGAACTATAATTAAGCCAATTACAGAATATGAGATTAAAAATTATCTGAGGGGAATTCACACTTGTAAAAGTCCCGAGAAAGATGGATATTCAAGACATTTTTTCAAGGAAGCATGGAAAATGGTGGGGGATGATTTGATTATGGTAGTAAAAGGATTCTTTCAGGAAGATGAGATACCAAGCAGACTATGCACTGCAGTGATCACTTTAATTCCAAAAATCCCTTAGCCTCAGGTAGCATTTGATTTCAGACCTATTGCATGTTGTTCTGTCATTTATAAAATTATTACAAAAATCATTTGGCTAGATTAAGTGATATATTCTTACCATAATAAGTGCAAATCAAAGTACATTTGTTAAAGGTAGGCATGTAGCACATAATCTTTTGTTAGCAGAGGAATTGTTGCACGGGTATAAGAATGATAGTATGAGACCTAGTTGTGTGCTTCAGCTGGATGTAAGTAAGGCTTTTGACAACATAAGCTGGATTTGTTCTGTGGAAATGGCTAAGTTTGTTGAAGTTCCCCGATCTTATGATAAAATGGATAAAAAAAATGCATCACCAACTCTTCATTTTGTCTAACTATTTAAGGAAAATTTTCAAAAAACTTTTAAAGCACAAAAAGGTGTGAAACAAGGAGATCCAATGTCACCACTTCTCTTTGTGGTCTGTATGGAGTACTCAACAAGAATGTTGAGAAGATGTTTTAAAAGGAGGGAAGCTGAATATCATCAAAGGTGTGGAAAAGTGGGAGTTCACTCTTTATTGTTTGTAAATGACTTACTCTTGTTTTGTGAAGAAAATAGGAAAACATTGAAAAGTGTGAAAATGTGCTTAAAAAGGTTTCAGAGGATAGCTGGTCTGGGCATAAATGAAGCTAAGTAAAAAAAATCAAAAATGGATGAAGTGAAAAAAGATATGCTGGCTGCTGATGAGACATCAAATGCACGTATTTTCCAAAGCATTTAACATCACTTTTGTCATATTTTTGTGGTAAGAATTGCTAGATTTACATAGGTTTACACGATAAGGGGTTTAGATGACCATTTTTTGTTTTTATATCTAAATCCTTCATTTTGTAACCTATGTTTAGTCTAATGAACTTTTAGTCCTTATGAGCATCTAGATTCCTTTTTGTAAGATTAATTTGCAGATTTCTCGTGAGAACTTAAGAGTGGTTTAGTGAAGGCCATTCGAAAGGATGGTAGAAGATGGAAGGCCACTCACAAAGTGGTAGAAGATAAAGTGAAGAAAGGAGAGCAAAGCAAAGGGTGAAGAATGATCTATGTTTTGAAGCGGAGTTTTGAGAATTTTCCGAGAAGAATCAGCCTCAAATGGTACCATTGGATTCCTCTTCTTGATTACTATAAAATCGACTACAAGAACTCCCAAAACGGATCAACGGTTCACCCGGAGGAAGCAAAACAAACGGGACTTTTTTTCGTCGCGACTCGCGATGGGTGTGTCGCGACTCGCGAAATGTTGACCTGAGAGCTCAAAATTTTACTGATCTGGTCACAACTCACGATAACTACCCTGTAACTTACGTTTTACTCCCTTTTTTCTTGTACTACAAATAGCTTTTAACTCACTTCTTCCCCAACTCTCTAAGTCCGACTTGGGGGCTCCAAAACCCTAGTTTTTCACCATTTTCATCCATTTCTTCTTCTTTCTTTGTAGATCTTTGTTCCACGTTATGGGTTTTGATTATCTAGCTTAGTTTTATCTTGGGAGCAATGGATTGAAGCTTCCATATCTATGTAGTAAGAACCATATCTATCTATTTAGTGCTTTTGTTATTGTGCATTTATGGAGCTTTGAATGTGAATTGTTAATTGCATTGATGTTGTTGGAAGCTTGAGTATGTCAATTGATTGTATGATTACTTGTTAGGGTTGGGAGAAAGTAGCTAATTCTCCCATCTTTTAATGTGGAATCCAAGAGCATGAGTTAGAACTTCTTAAATGATGTTGGTGTGTTGATAATTGCTAGATGAATATGATGATGTCGGACTCGTTGTCATGTTTGTTTTAGGTAGCAAATGAGAGAAGTCTATGAATGTCGATTGTTCTTGACTAATCTTGTGTAAATGCATGAATTGGTTAAATGCTTAGATACGGTGTAGTATTTATAAGTGTTGCCAAGCTTGTTGATTCTTCGTGCTAAATGCCATCAATGAGATACTCTTAGTCCTAAGGGAGTCATTGGTGAGGTTTGACAAGAGATGTCGAATTCACTCTTGCAAACTACTATATAAGAAGGATAGAAGATTTATCTTCACAACAAGTAGTTGAAGTAGTGAATAGATTGTTTCACTCGTTCTTGAAGCCTTTATTATTTAGCATATGTATTCTTGATGCTGTGTTTCACTTCATTTATGTCATGGGTTTTTTGAGAATAGGAAGTATTTTTATGATTGAAGTGTTCGGGTGTTAGGAAAGTGACGAATTCCTTAGCTCCTTTGCATGAAAATCTATGAACATGAACTTAGAACTTCTTGTGCATAATGTGTTGTGATTCTTGCTAGAAAAGTATGTTAATATTAAGTCAAGTAATGAATGTGATAGAATGAGTGAATGGTTCAATGATCTACATTAGGTTTGGAAGTGGATATCAATTTCCCCCAAGGCTTTATCTTTGTAGTTTTAAACCCCTTTTTCTTAAGTTTTGTTTAATGATTATCCTAGTTACTTGACTTTGCTAGTTTTCTTGTCTTTTAATTTTCATAACTTAGGACAACCAACCAACCAAACCCCTCTTTTTTACATGCTTTTATATGTGTATATATATCTAATCCTAGCATAATATCAACCATTTACGTTTAAATGCTTGAGAAAATCCCTCTTCTTCGTGGATGACCCCGACTTGCCGCTATCTACTTAGTTGTAGATAGTAAGCATTTAGGGCTTATAAATATTAACTTTGAGAGGTACGGCGACGACCTCCCAGCTGCAGTATTACAGGTGGTGATCTGTCCATTCTATATGGTTATTTTAGCAATTTTCGGATTCAGTTTTGTACATTTTTTTTCTCTAGATGTTTAATTTTCCTTGAAATTCTCTAAAAAGAGTTAAGAGCGACTTTTACGCTTTTATTACTTTTCTAGGTGCTTTTGTGTGACAAGGCAATTGTTTTGAAGACTAGCTTTGAAGATTTGAAGACTTTCATTTTAGCTTTTGAAGACTTGAGGAATTGAAGATAAGTGAAGTGAAGAGGGGGACTTGAGACAAAAAGAAGAAAGAAATCAAAATGCTGAATGTTGGATCGCTCGCAACTCCCGAAGAATTGGTCGCGAGTCACGAAAAACGTATGGCTAGAACTTTTTATTACTTTTTTGAACTATAACTACCAAACTTATCCCCTCTCTCTTTCTCTTCTTTTCCTTTTCACGACCTTGGGGCTGAAAACCCTAGGTTTTCTTCTTCTTTTCTTATTTTTTGTAGAGTTGTTATGTGTTTTCATTATATGGGTTAGTTTTGTACATGAAAGCAATTGATTGAAGCTTCCAAACCTATGTAGTAAGAACCTCTATTTCACTCTTTCTTGAAGCTTTTGTTATTTAGCCTTCGTTTGTTCTTAATGTAATGTTTTACTTCATTTATGCCATGGGTTGTTTGAGAATAGGAAGTGTTTGTATGATTGAAGTATTAGGGTGTTAGGAAAGTGTACAATTTCTTAGCTCTTTGGCATGGAATTAGAACTTCTTGTTGTATAATGTGAGGTGAATCTTGCTAGATTAGTATGTTAATGTGGATTGTTCTCATATTTGTCATGGCGTAGCAATGAAAGGTTGAATCCTGAATGTGATTTGTTATAGGTTTAATCTATTGAATTCTTTGTTTGGTTAAATTGCTATGCATTTGGTCGAATGCTTGTTGTTATCAAATCCATATTTCTTTGTGTATAATGTTATTGATGAAAATCTTTAGGCGTTATTTATCTAAAGTGATTATCAATGAGGTTTGCAAAATGTCGTTGTTTGCGTTTGCAAATCACTCTTAAGAAGAAATGAATTTTGATCTTCAAAATGGAATTGAGAGCATTCCACATAGGTAATGAATGTGATAGAATGAGTGAATGATTCTATGATCTACATGAGGTTTGGAAGTGGATATCAATTGCCCCCAAGGCTTTATCATTTGTAGTTTTTGTTTCTTTTTCTTAGTTGTTGCATGATTAGCACAGTTACTTGACTTTTTTATTTAGCTTGTCTTAATTTTTTAACTTAGGAACAACCAACCAACCATACCTACTTCTATTCTAGTAACCACCTTATACGTTTAAACTTTTAGAAAGATCCATCTTCTTGGTGGATGACCCCTATATGCCACTATCCACTTAGTTGTAGTTAGTAAGCCTTTAGGGCTTATAAATATTAACTTTGAGAGGTACGACGATGGCCACCCAAATTTTGGTGCCGCCACCTAGTAAGAAGCATTTTTTTAAGTGTTTTGGCATATTTGGTTGCATATTAGCTAGTAGTTTTTATTTGCCACTTCTTTGTGGTTTTTTTGCTCGGAGTAGGCATTGCTTGAGTTCTTGATGAAATTTTTAACGAATTCCTTGCAATATGATTTTGAACTTTTGAAAAAAAATTTAAATGGAACATCTCAGCTTGAGGGAACTCACAATGAGAAGAAGGGCTCAACAAGCAAGGTTTTGTAGGATGTGTCATTCTGACCATCCTACCGAGTCTTGCTATATGTTGATAGAGGAGAAATATGAGGAGGAAAGAACCATTGGTTTCAAAAACCAAGGGTATTATGAAAAGTGCTACCAAGAGGATGGAGGAGTTGGTTTTCAAGGGAAAGAAGCTCAAGAATTGTATCCATACCATGATTCTTACAATCCGGAGTGGAGTGGTAATTCGGATTTGTAGTATGAGAATGAGCCAAAAAACCAACAATACGAGCAAAATAGTTGGCCTTCACCACCCTATACCATACCCTAAAACAAATCCAAAGAAGAAAGTTCAAGTTTGACAAATGAGGAAATCACGAATGCTATAGCAAAATTGAGTAACTTGGCCAAGACTAACGTGAGATTGGAAACTCGAATCTTCTCAAGTCTTGAGGCTTTAGAGGGTTATGTGAGCAATATGATAGAAGTGGTGATCCAAATAGAAGCTAGTTATTCAAAAGAAACACCATCCCAAGTCAAACTTGAATATAGGTGGATGAAGTCACCTTGAGAAATGAGTTTGAGTTCGAATGGGATGAGAAGTTGGTTGTTGAAGATAAAGAAGTTGAGGAGGAGGTGTGAAGTTCCACATGGCCTGTGCCATCATTTTTCTCTGAAACCAACTACCAGCCGATGGGATTTAAAGTTCTCAAAGGCTCGTGCCATCATTTTGCTCAGAAACTAACTACCAGTCGACACCCCGTGACGTTCCACATGGACCTTGCCTTTCAGTTGGTTGAGATAACACTCCCAGCCGATAGCCTGCGCCAAATGACTCAAGCACGCACGATTAGAAGCTCAAGACCAAGCACCAGCCCATGGCTCATGCCAGGATGCGTGCCCAACGTCGACGTGCAAACTGCAGCTGCTAGGGTTATTTGGCCTATTTATGCCTTTTCTAGGTCCATTTCCCTAGTACTATAAATATAAGCCTATATCAACTAGGGTTTGATTTTAACTTAGTTTAGAACTTCATTCTACACTTTTGGAGAGCATTCTAGAGAGAGAAAGTGTTGAATCGAATGAAACACTTGGGTTCAATGCTTAGGGAGTAGTTAATTTACTCGGGGATGTTATTTGTATGCATGATTTGGTGTGTTTTTTGTGAGACTCTTTATATCTTCATATTTATATGTGTTTGTGTTATTACATTGGCTTGTTCTTCATATTTTTAGTAATGGCATGAATGATACACTAAGATTGGCACACACTGTAGTCTACATTCATTTTGGTGCATATATTGATATCCCCTATGGAGTGAAACCTATATGTGATATGGGTTTTGGGGTCCGAGTCCATGTGGGTGTGTGCACGTAGGTCATTTTTTTAGTTTTACTATTACGATGACAGCACACTAGTTTAGCTAGCAATTTAGTCCAAAGGGTTATGGGTAGAGATAGTAATTAGTAAGAACTAGGTTTATTTGCAATCCTAGAGCCATCGATAATGTGCCTACTTCCTTTGCCTCTATAGGCATAGGAATACAACATTCATTGTGTAGTGCCTGGGACGTAATTATACGGGGGAGAAACAGATCTTCACAGTGGTAGGGTTGTTGTTGCACTCCCCTAATTACAAAGGCGGTGCTGATGGAATATTACAAGCGCACCCTACCGTCGTGAACACTAGAATAGGTTTGCATGTATTAAATTTGACTAAGTCAAGGATCTAAGAATATTACCACCAGATACTGATGAATCTGGAAGATGGGGAAAAGATAGCTTTCCTAAAAATATTTGGAGTGTTTTGCTATGTGAAGATTCCATTTGTCCTAAGGAATGCTGGTGCAATATACTAAAGAGTAGTCGACACTGCATTTTGAAATCAAATAGGACGAAATGTGGAAGCATATGTCGATGACATGGTGATCAAAAGCAAAAAGGTGTTCTAGTTCACGCGGGATTTAAAAGAAACCATGGATACACTAAGTTGAATTGGTATGAAACTCAACCCTAGAATGTGCATAATTGGAGTAGGCGCAGGAAATTTTTTTGTGTAAACATTATCCTCAAAATGGATTGAATCTAATCCAGAAAAATACAGGCAATAGTCGACCTACCTCAACCATAAACAGTCAAAGAAGTACAGGTGTTGATAAGATCCCTAGCATTTCTTAGTAGGTTCATCTCCAAATCTGCGGGAAAAAAATTCCCACTGTTTGACATCCCTAAAAAAGTAAAGAAATTCAGCTGGAATGAGGAAATTCATAAAGCGTACAAGTTATTAAAGGAATAGCACCAAGTGTTAATAACGTTAAAGGTACAAATACAAGGGGAAACTCTATACTTGTACCTGGAAATTTAAAGAAAAGCACTGAGTCCTGGTTTGTCAAGAAGGACAAAGACAACTGTCGGTATACTACATTAGCAGGATATTGCAAAGCGCAGAAATAGCTTACTTGCCAATTGAAATATTAACTCTTGCACTAGTCTACTCAGCATTGAGGCTATGAAGCTACTTTCAAAGTCACAATGTAGTCGTGTATACTAACTACCCAACCAAAAATGTGTTGAGAAATCTAGAATCATCTGGCAGAATGACTAAACGGGCTCTCAAATTGGGACAGTATAAAATCCAGTTTTAGTTGCAAACTACAGTCAAGGTGAAAGCCTTGGCATATTTCATAGCAGAAATGATGAGCACAAATGTACAAGAGGCAGGTACACCAAAGAACCTTGGAATAAACAAAGGGAAATCAAATTCGACAAACATCACATGGATATTGTTCGTTGAATGGAGCGTCCAACAAAGAAGGTTGTGGTGTAGGATTGTTATTAGGAAATCCAGATGGTGGAGAACATAGATATTCACTTTGTTTTAACTTCCTACTCACAAATAACAAAACTGAATAGGAAGTGCTAATACGTGGTTTGGATCTTACAATTAGGATGAAGGTAAAGAGTGTAAAGTATTTTAGTGATTCACAGATAGTGTTCAGCAAGTTCGTGGAGACTATGAGGTGCATGAGGAGAAATTGATAACTTATTTAAGGAAATTTTTCCAACTTATGAGACAACTTGAATACTTTGACATTCAGCATGTACCACAAACAGAGAATACCAAGGGAGATGCCTTAAGTAAACTGGCAACGGCTGGTTTTAATTTGTTACTGGGAGAGAGCAATGTCAATATAGAGATCACATCAGTTAGAAGTACAGTCACAAGAAATGTGTCATCGGTCAAGACAGAAGAAACAAACTGGATGATGTCGTTAAGAAACTACTTTGAAACAGGAAAACTACCAAAAGATAGAGTCCTGGAAAGAACAATGGAGTTAAGGTCGGGAAACTATGTTTATAGAGGAGAAATATTTTACAAAAAAAAGGTTTCCTAACTCCATGGATAAAGTTTGTAGAACCATCTCATGCAAGTGAAATCCTAAAAGATGTTGATGGGAGACTATGTGGGATGCATCAAGGATCTCAAACAATCTCAAGGAAGATATTTCGAGCAGGGTATTATTGGGAAACAATGTTAATTATGTATACAACTTTGTGCTAAAGTGAAAATATTGCCAAATCAATACGTCGATATCACATAAGCCACAAAATACTCTAACAGGGATACATGGAGCCTGGAAATTCAACAAATAGGGTATTTATTTAGTTGGATCTTTCCCTAAAGGAGCTGGTAATGTGAAATTTTAAATATTAGCAATTGACTACTTCACGAAGTGGTTGGAAGAGAATCCATTAGGATGAGTCACGACAAAAGAAAGAAGAAAGTTTATTTGGAAAACCAAAGTCTGTTGGTTTGGTATTCCTCAAACTATCGTGACAGATAAAGGCACGCAGTTCACAAGTGGAACTTTCACCGAGTTGTGCTCGAAACTAGGGATTGTGCATAAGTTCACTTCTATAGCTCATTCCCAAGAAAATGGCCAAGTGGAGGTAACCAAAAGAATGTAAGTCCAAGGAATTCATAAACGATTGGAAGGAAAGCAAATTGGATGGGTATATAAGATACCCAACACATTATGGTCATACAAAACAACAATGCAAACACTCAAGGGAGAAACACCGCACAACCTAGTTTACGATCATGAGGCAGTAATGCCAGTTAAAATTGGGAACTCAAGCCATAGAGTGGAAAAATACAATGAAGGCAGTAATCTCAAAATGGTGAGATTGGATTTGGATGAACTTGAAGAGAAAAGGGCAGCAGGAAACGATCACAGAGGCAAAGTACAAGGAGAAGGTGGCCAGAGCATATAATGAAAATGTCAAGAAGAAACAGTTTCGAGTTGGCAATTATGTGCTATGAAAGAATGAGGCAAGTCTGGCTGAAGAAAAGGAAAACTATGCCAAAAGTGGGAAGGACCGTACAAGGTAAAGAAAGCACACCGGTCTATTTGCTACAAGCAAGAAAAATTCAATGGTAGCAGTGTCTCGAACACTTGCAATGTGATCAACCTAAGGAAGTTCTATGATTAGATCCATAGTAGGTGTTAGGAAGAGCTTAGTTGGCGGCCTTTTTTCCATTGGCATCATTATTTTGTTTCAAGCACAATATCATCGTGACCATACATAATCAATTTCAGAAAACTTCTTCCGAGGCAACTCACATATAGTATTGTTAACTTACATATTATGCAAAGTTCACAACAACACATTGCAAAGAAATCAAAATATTACATCTTGCAATAGAGATCAAGTACATTTGTACAGGCACAACATAGAAAACTACAGATCTTGTCAAAACATAAATAACAAAATCAAAGAAGCAACGAAAGCAAGCAATATATCTTGTGGCCTCACACAATATAGTTTTACAACCTCAATCTTGCAAGCTATAGATCTTTTGATCTAATTCATTTTTTGTGTGTTAACCGATGCATTTGACATAATTTTTAGTTATTTTTATTAGGTGGATTTCTAGTATTAGTTGAGTTTACGAGCAAGGGGTTTAGACGGCTATGTTTGGTTTTCTTGTCCAAATCTTGTGTTTTGTAAAATTAATTGGTACTAATGGACATCTTCTATCCACGAGCTCCTTGATCTTCCTTGTGATCATCTTTAGTAGGTTTCCCTTGGGTACTTTTAGTTTACATTCTATGTGAAGGCCATTGGTAAGGGAGGTAGAAGATATTGAAGGTCGTTTGCAAGGACGGTAGTAGAGATGAAGGCCATTCACATCTAGAATGAAAGTAGACGAAGGCCGCAATCATCAATGCAAGGTTGAAGAAGATTGAAACCAAATATAGGAAGCTACGTAGTTCATAGCGGCCAACGGAGAAACGGGGAATTGTGGTCTGATGAGTTGTTCCTCAGTCCGAGAATGATACAAGAAGAATAAGCCTTCAAGTCTAATTCCATTGGATTCTTCTTGAGTACTATAAAATACACTATTAAAACTCTCAAATCGGACTAACGGTTCTCCCATAGCGAAGGAAACAAGTTCAGCCAGCCGAAGCACCAACCGATCAATGCGAGCCGTGCATGGTTTGGCACCAACATCCCGTGCCAGAGGAGATGCCCCCCACCAAGTAGACCAGCTCGAGGCACTAACGCGACCCGCACCAGACACGATGGGCTGCGAGCGCAAAGTCAAGAACCCTTCCCCGAGGCTAAGTATGGACGTGTGACGTCCCATTTTAGGCATCTCGCACCGTTACAAGTCCATTTTTTCAAGACTTTCCGATAAGATATGGGAATTCACGCGGCCTGTGCCAATGTTTCTGAACGAGCACCATCACTGACCAAGACCCGTACCAATAGCCACGGGAGTGGATCATAACTTCAAAGTTTCACCATCCTAACAATAACCCGTGCTAATGGCCACGGGCACGGATCAGGACCTCAAAGTTTCCCTTAAGGTTCGGTTATCTTCCATCATTCTTTGTGGTTCTTCTACCAACACTGATTGCCTCGGTTGAAATTCTTCCCTAGTTCTTCACTTCCTTCTCCTCCAGCCACCTGTGTTCTCAGTTGGGTAGTGTAAGACGCCTAGATTTGTGGTACGGGTGTGTACCATAAACTAGGGTTGACAATACCCTTCTGAATACAACACTAGAAAACGGATAAAAAGGTAACAAGATAACTATCACAACAGCTCAACAACCAAATTATCAGAACAAAACAAAAATTAAAAGCAAATACTAGCTATTATACTAACAAGTTATGCTAATTGACACTTAAGCTGAATAGAATCCCCTACAGCTGCACCAAAATTTGACGCACCTCCACTTGGGGTCCTTAATTGGAGCAAATTAACCCAAGCAGAGGCACCGAGGTCAAAGGGGTTCAAATTTAATATTTATATTTTGCACCCAAATCTCACTACTATGCTACTTAGAGGGTAATTCATGGTAAGCCGTGGGTATGTCCTTAAAGATGCTAGGGCCTAAGAATAAATTAAAACATAACCTCGTACGGGTCGTCAATCCGTATGAGTGATAGGAATAGTTAGTAAAGCAAACAATGGGGTGTTTGGTTTTCCAATTAACAGGTACAAAACATAAAAGCAAAAAAAATAATTAATCTATAAAGTTAAACACTTGGGGAATCATTGTACAACATGGTTAATTTAATGCTTTGATCCTCGATTCACTCACATAGAAATTTAGACAAACCTAATAGAGTGTTCACAACACGTGGTGTTGCCGATGGCATACACTTCCTCGTACCTATCATGTCGGGTGCGCTCGCAACCCTCCATCGACACCACCATCGTAATTATCGGAGTACAAAAAGGTCTGACCATTGTTGTAGATATACTTCTCCCCCGTGAGATTACATCTCAGGCATTCCACCATGAATGAACTACTTCCTAATCACCTATCAATTAGGTTAAGAGGTCATTTGTACCTTATCTATGATACTAAGGCCTCTTATAACCCTAGCTTGCTACCTTTCGCTATCTCTACTCGTAACCTCTTGGACTACTTTACTTAATCAGCTAAGACTGGTGCGACAAAAAATAATTCAGAGTATGACACAGGTCTCCCGCGTACACATCCATGTAGCCCCATACCCTATTACCCATTCAAACATCCAGGTTTCTCTTCCTGAGAAGTATCATTATTTACGCCAATATGTATATAGAATAAAGGGTGTGCTTATATGGAGTGTACTATTCATTCAATTCAAACATTAAAGAACAAGTCATAATAATATCATGAACACAAAATTAGGATGAACTATAGAATCTAACAAAACATAGATTAAACCATGCATATACAATTATCCCCAAGCTAAGGAAACAACTCCATGGATATGGAATTCAAATATAGATTTGAGTTCCATATCCTAGGATTAAAGCAAAAGAAAATAAAGAAAAGAATATGGGAGAGAGTGTTTCTCCCTCTACAAGATGAACTAAGGATGAATCTAACTCTATTTATGTCTACCTCTACACTGAACCTAGTAGACTAAGGCTATACTTATGGGAGAAGGGGTTTGGGCTTAAAACTATACCCAAAATAGGCCAAAACGTCTAAAACCCTAAGTCTACCATTGCCAGGCGCTGGCCATCGCGGATGGCGCGATCTGCGCCGTGTACTTGTCATGGGCCACTAGATCTAGCGTGGTCCTACCAATGCCTTTGGCACGGGGTGCTGCATTTGGCGTAGGCCACTACTCTGTGCTCCTGCGGGCTGCCGGATCTGACGCACTCTGTGCCAACACCTTTGGTACGGATTGTGGCCTTTTGCGTGGGCCCATTGTCTGGAATGCTGGATTTGAGCTTCTGATCATGTGTGATACAGCCCTTGGCGTGGACTTTCATCTAGAGACTTGATTTTCTCATTAACTTAGCACGGGCAGCCTAATTCTCCATACCCTGCCAGCTGGTCTCGATATCTTGGACTTGGAACGGCGCATGCCATCATAAATAGGACAATATGCACCCATACTTAGCTGATTTTTAATAAGGATTAGAAAAAGTGCACACAGACCATGGGATTTGTCGCAGTCAGCGTCATAGCCTCGTGCTCAATAGTGATAGCATGGGCTAACTCCTTTGGCGCAGGCTGTTGGTGCCAACAATGAACGGCCTGTGCTAACTCATTGTTCCTTGGCCAGCTGAACTTCTTCCTTTCGCTACGGGTGAACCATTAGTTTTATTTGAGAGTTTTAGTAGTCAATTTTATAGCACTCAAGAATACAAATCCAATGAAATAATCCTTGAAGGCTAATTTTTCTTAGATCATTCTCAGACATTGGCGCAACTCATTGGACCACGATTCTCTGTTTCTATGTAGGCTTCTTTGAACTCCTTTGCCGCCTATCTTTGACTCCAATCTCCTTCTACCACACTTTGATGTTTGTGGTCTTTGTCTATGCCATTCTAGGTGTACATAGCCTTCGATCTCCTTTACCGTCCTTGCGAACGGCCTTCTATATCTTCTACCGCCCATATGAATGGCCTTCACATAGAATATATCCAAAAAGATGTGTAATAGTACAAATTAAGCCTACAAAATGTGGGGTATAGACAAGCAAACAAAACATGGCCGTCCAAACCCCTTGTCACGTAAACTCAATTAATACTAGTAATCCACCAAATAAAATAAGCTAAAAACTATGCCAAAAATAACGATTAACGCACAAAAAATGAAAAAAATCAAGAAACAAGCGAATAATTAGGGAGTGTGAATATTACATAATGCTATATGCGGCACAGTGTCTCCAACAAATCTGTATGGATTATCTTAAAACTAACGAAGTAAGATTTTTACATCTTGTTTCAATGTTTGCTACAGTTTTATTTAATGGTTTATTATACATATAATTAAAATTCTCCAATTTCAAAATTTTTTGAAAAGGATCACAAGCCGTATTCGCAAGTTGACATCAACATGGCAAGAAATTGCTTGGTTAGGTATATTGTCAATGCCCATTTTGTTTCTATTGGAAATCCCTATGTAGCGATGGTATAAATAGCTAGTATATATGATGACATTGTCTTTTGAATAGAATTTGATTGATTTCTATTCCTATCTTTATATTGTTGCTTCCCTAGCATAGTCTATAGATTTTTAATAGATAGTGTGAAAATAACATGTCTTTTGATTTATCTTGACCTAGTCTATGAGGCTTTCATATATAAACAGATTATATTGAAATAGCACAATTTAACCATACTATCCAAATGGCATACTGATATCCCCCACGAGTTTCCTCAGTGTTACGATTTTGGAATGTATGACCCAATTCATGTTCTGAGTCCGGAAGACATTTTCACGGATTAAATGGTCCCAAATCAAGAATTCACAGATTTGGAATGGAAATGTCGTCCAAGCCAGAAACTGTTGGGGCTGGTGGGAAACGTGTTCCAGTATCGAAACCTTCCACAGGTTCTGAAATTGAAACTAATAAATGGGTCCAACGACATGCATCATGTTTCGAGTTCGGAACAAATCAAATGTGGTTCCTTCCACCTCATAGATTGTGGTTTTGATCCTCCTTTCATTTTTGTGTTGGAAGGCGGTTGTCGGAACCGCCTTTGATCCTCACCAATCAAAGGCATGTCCAGAGAAGTCACCCCCAATGTGACTTCTCTGGTTCAAAGGAACTACCTTTAATTGAGGCGCCTCAACTAGTGAATACCACCTATTCTTTCTTTAAGTCCACACAATCGAAGAGAAAAGAAGAAAGAAGAAATTATCTTCACTGAATATTCTATCACTCTTGGCATTCCTTTATCCTCTAATTAAGTAGACTTTGTTTTCTTTGGAAAACTATATATATTTCATAACAATACGATTGTACTGTATTTTTTAGAAAATTTATCACTCTCAAAATTATGTCATAATTATAAGTTATTATTTGTACCATTAAACCAACAATCATTGATTATAAAATTAGTCAAGCCCAGAAAGTTGATATAACAAATGAATAAAGTTTACTCATTGACCTGATCCGTAGCTAAAATATAAATTGAATAAAGTTTATTCATAACAAATGAATAAAGTTTATTTATAACAAAGGAATAAAGTTTACTCATAGTAGCTAAAATATAAATTGAATTCATACTTTTTATTTGTGTGCTCTTGAATCACTTGATTGGGGCATTTGTAATAAGTTATTTGGGCCATCTGTAACTAAAGTACTAATTTTGTTTTTCAGGAGCAGACTGTACACATTTAGATTATCAAAAGGCAGTTAGATTTTGATAGAAGGAAATCTCCATAAGTGAGGTGTTGATTCTTAGGAAATAAATAGAGGTAAAACATAACTAGTACAATAAATCTGGTCTAGTATATAATGGTTCAAAGCCAATATTAACCTATTATTCTAACACCCCCTCAAGCGAATCGTCGGATTGATCGAAACACAAACATTGGATCTAAAGAACTCAAACAAGGGTTTAGGAAGACCCTTGGTGAAGATGTACGCTAGCTGTAATGAAGTAGGAACAAACTAACTCGAAACTTGCCCATAGCAACCAGCTCTCGAACAAAATGGTAGCCGATATCAATTTGCTTCGCCAGCTTGTGAGCCATGGGGTTCTGATCCAAGAAGATTGCATTGTTGTCATCACACAACAACAGAGGCGAGCCATCCAAAGGAAACTGTAAATCCCGCAAAAAATGTGAGAGCCAAACAACCTCAGTAGCTGTGTTAGCGAGTGCACGATACGCAAATTCACAACTCGAGCGAGAAACAGTGGGTTTCTTCTTGGCACTCCAGGACACCAAGTTACCACTCAAGAAAACTACATAGCCATATGTCGATCGTCGAGTCTTTACACAGCAAGCCCAATCTACGTCCGAGTAAGCACAAACATCGGAGGAACCCTCCAAACAAAAAGTGAGACCATGATGAGGTGTACCTACTACAAAGTGAAGAATCTTAGTAACAACAGCAAAGTGATCCTCATAAGGATCCTGAAGAAATTGACTAACTGAGTTCACCGCAAAAGTCTAATCAGGACGAGTGATAGTCAGATATATAAGCGCACCAACCAAAGAACGGTAGAGATTCATATTCCCAAACGATGCACTCGAGCTGCTATGAAGCTGGGACAATAGCACAAAAGGAGTAGTCACCGGAGAAGCATCAGACATCCTGACACATCGAAGAATATCCTATGCATACTTGGCTTGACCAACAAAAAGACCAGACGGAGTAGCAGTTACCTCAAGACCAAGGAAATAGTTGAGAGAACCCAAACTCTTAATAAATAAAAACTCCCTATTGGTCAGAGTGATGAACTGATGAATTGCCAAGCATCATTCCTGGTGAGAATGATGTCATCTATTTAGACAAGTAAGTACAAGAAAGTGGTACCACAAGAGAAGACAAAAAGGGACGTGTCTGAAAAGCTACATCGAAAACCAAGATCTCGAAGATATAAGCTGAATCGATCAAACCACGCACGGGGGGCTTGTTTAAGCCCATGGATAGCCTTGTTTAAGCCCATGGATAGCCTTCCAGAGGTGACTGACATAATCAGGCCAAGTACGATCCTGGTAGCTGATAGTTTGCGCCATGTAAATTGGAGTATCAAGAACTCCATTAAGAAAGGCATTCTTGACATCAAGCTGATGCAAAGGTTACCGTCTCAAAGTAGCAATGTCAAGAAGAGTGTGAACCATAGCAGCTTTGACCACAGGACTGAAGGTGTGATTAAAGTCAAATCCAGGAATCAGAGAATAATCCTGAGCAATAAGACACACCTTGTATCGATTAATACTACCATCAGGTCGATACATTAGACAATAAACCCACTTCAAACCGATAACATTGACGTTCGAAGGACGAGGAACCAATTCCTAAGTATTTTGTTGATGAAACGCATTCGTTATTTCATCCATGGCACCAATCCACTTCAGATCGTGAAGCACAACATGATAATCACGGGGCTCATACTGCTCCAAAACAGCAGCAAGTACACCTGTAACTACATCATCAGTGTGTGTCTTGACACGCTGAGTGCCATCCTGATTCCTGGTAACCATCTGATGAGTACGGCGAGGAGGAGAATCAGAACCGGATGATGAAGCATGTGAATCTAGGGGAGATGATAGTGGAGTAACCGTCGGTGAGGGTGAAATGGGTGAGCCTGGATGATGCAAAGTCTGAACAGCCTGAGGCAGCAGCAGATCATTGGAATCAAAAATTGTACAAGGAGTTGGTATAGAAGAGAATGGCTGCGAAGAGGCCAAACTAGGTGGAGGTTCATGAGCAACCCAATTTGATGATGGAACAGCTTCATCAAAAAACAATAAAATCTCCAGATCTGGAATAGAACGACTGTCCACAAAAGATAAGAATAAGGGAATAAATTTTCATCAAAATGAACGTGGTGAGAAACATAGATACGCCCAGAAGTCAAGTCGAGTAGTACACTTGTCACTGGCGGTAGTGCACTTGTAACTGGAAAAAAAAAGAAAAATGGCTACTCTTCATAATCTGAAAAGAAGAGCAACTAATAGAAGCAAGAATAGTGGAAGTGACACAAATTCAGCCCCGTCGACTCAACAACTGAACAGTATCATGAGACCCATGACCGAGGTGAGAATGTCGCAGCTCAAAAGAAGCCTGAAGCTTTCCAGAACCTAATTTTCCTAAAACGATGGAATCACCAGTCTCAAGAAAATAAATACCTGAACTATGATAGCCTTTACCAATTATCTTCCCCGTATGCTTGTTCTAATGGAAAATGCATCGACGTCAAATATAACACGGAAAGGTAA
This sequence comes from Rubia yunnanensis, assembly GCA_037428765.1. NCBI lineage: Eukaryota > Viridiplantae > Streptophyta > Magnoliopsida > Gentianales > Rubiaceae > Rubia > Rubia yunnanensis. Next base: position 55,667,741 of record CM075061.1, read on the forward strand.
ATCACAAGTAAGCTTACTTATCGACAATAGACTTCTAGTAATCATAGGGACCACAAGAACATCATTAACAGAGAAACTAGAGAAATGACACTGATCAATGTGAGAAATAGATAATGATTCACCATTTCCAACAAGAATAGCATCTGATCCACGATAGTATTGTACCTTATAAAGATGAACAGTACTGGCAGTGATATGAGATGTAGCACCAAAATTAACGATCCACTGATTCAACGAATGATGACAGTTGGAAACATCCAAACTGGCCTGAAACAAAACTTTGTCTGCAATCCAACTAGTGGAACAATCTTCCCAAGATAAAGGCGCCAAATAAACCCTAGCAAGAAGATGCCCAGAAAATATGCACGTAAAACGTAGTCATCAACAACTAGACGCGTGAAGGAAGGCTCAAAAATATGATCAAAAAATTGCCAAGAGTGTGCAAAGATGCTTAGAGAAAGCTGTTGGAGGCATCAGTTGTGTGAACCCACGCACAGAAGAGAGATGGTGCGCGTGCACCACACACGTGTTTGTTAGAACGCGTGAGTAATGTCTCAAGCGAGTGAATCTTAAGCACGGTTTCTGTTCACTGGAAGTTTTCTGCACAGAGGATGCCAAGGAAGAAACCTCCAAAGACAAAGTTGGATAATGTAAAAGGGCGTCGCTAGAGTTGATGAAAGAGCTAGCAACAGAGGATGCCTGAGTGGAGATGTCGGAGAGAAGTTGAGAAAGATACCAACGTGAGAGCCCCACCGGAGAATCTGGAGATCTGAACATGGGAGAATCACTAGGGAGAGGCTAGAATCTGACCGAGAAGGGGCCAAAATCTGACAAGGATGGGGCCTAAAGATGACCGGAATAGTTGGTCTGCAACGAAAAGTTGACCGGAAAAATAAAAGGGAGATAGAAGAAAAATTGTGTATATGTGGACCACCGATAAAAAGGCTAATGGACACTAGGCCCAGCCCAATGTTATCTCCCAGAAAGGGGAATGGGTCAAGCCTAAGGCGAAGAGCAAGTGGGCGCTGAGCTTCTAGTCGTGCCAGACTATGTGGGCCAAAGAACATGGAATAGGCAGTGAACACACAGACCACGAACAAAGAATGTGGGATTGTGGTACGCCCACAATCTTAATTCTTGGAAATCAAGGAGCAATAAAGGATGTAAGTCTATGACTAAATCAACCTCTGGAGGAGCTAAAGTAAGCGTTACAATCTATAGAAATTCCAGTTCTACAAAGAGAATGCTTACTTGATTGTCGGAGCCCTTCTCCCAGAATCACTTCCAGGATAACTTTGCAGGTGAAAGAGCTCTTGGAGAGGATGATCAGATTTCCTAAACGATCTTCCACATCATTTGGCTCCGTCTGTGGGGACACAATTTTTTATTTAATTTTTAGCTCATTCGGGTGAAAAATGATGTTCACCAAGAGTGAGAGAAGCCAAAACTACCAGTCACATACACAGACAATGGTATGCAATTCCCAAGCGGCGTGTTCACCAGCTAGTACTCAAAGCTTGGGATTCTTCAGAAGTTTACACATGTTGCGCACCCTCAGGAAAATGGCCAAGTGGAAGAACCAAACAAGACTATCGTTCAAGGTATCTAGAAGCGATTAGAAAGGAAGCGAGCTGGTTGGGTGGATGAATTACCAAACACGCTACGGTTATATAGAATGTCTATTCAGGAACCGATGAGTAATGAAGCTCAGGGGTGATGAATCTCGAACTGGAGGAACTAGAAGAGAAGAGAAATGAGGCTACAATCGCAGAAATAAAGTACAAGGAAAGAATGGCCAGAGTTCATAATCACAAGGTGAAAGAAACACGGCTACAGATTGGTATCTAGTGTTGAGGAAAATTGAAGCCAGCCTAGCCGAAGAATGTGGAAAGTTATGCCCAAAGTTGGAAAGATCTTACAAGGTTACAAAGGAACATAAATCCAATATCTACGAGTTAGAAAGGTTGGATGGTACTACTGTCCCCAACACATGGCATGTTATCAACTTAAGGAAGTTTTATGTCTAGAAGGAGAGTACCAAACATCTACATGTACAGATGCAAGGGTATTATCCTTAATGGTTTCCATTTCCTTTGTCCTTAACGAGATATTATTGCGGGAGTGCGCACTTTGTATAAAAATACCACTTTGGTGGACCACGAGCATGTTTGTTATTCTTGACTTGCTAATGTTAGAAGTTAGTTTATTCATAACATATTTAGATCAAGATACTCAGACTTTATAAACTTCAACTTAGTCTGACAAACAGCAAGTTATGGATCTAACACAAGTACAAAAGCTTGCAAACCTTGGATTTTGCAGCTTTGAAATTCAAACGATTGCAAGCTAGAGATCTTGCTCATAGGAAAACATGCCTCTAAATATAGCGACAAAAGCAAGCAATAGATATTGTGGCTTCGCACAATTAACAAAGAAAGTTAGTGATCTTGCTCATAAGTGAACATGCCTCTAAATATAGCAACAAAAGCGAGCAATAGATCTCGCAGCTTCACAATATCAACAAAGCAAGCAATAGATCTTGCTACAAGGTAGATATTCCCACAGGACACAGAATAAAACAACTAAAGCACCGTGCAGATTTGCGATAAAAAAATCTCAAAGGAAAATTACAGCAGCAGAAAAACAAAAAATAATTTTTATCAAAACAAGATGAGTCATGGAGTCGAACAACATCCGAATACATAGACAATCATATCATCTATAACAAAAACAAAGACATTATGGGGGAAAACAGAAGAAGAATACATACTATCTAGGCCTAGATGATCGTGATGGTCCAAAGGAAGAGGAACCACCACCACAATGACTATGTTTAGACTCGTAAGGTGGGCGATCTGCTTCGGAGAAGAGTATTCAGCACCGTACGGATGCTGCTCAGCTTTACGATGGCTTTCATCTGCCTCACGCTCTTCGATAACTAAGTGCTCATATTTCCATTTTATATGTAAGTAAGGAGGATGGCAAGTCATACCCCTTCAACCCATATTATAAAGATATCTAGCATAATATGCCATGAAATCAATTATAGGGCCAAATTCCTTGCGATCCAGCTACATACTTATAACGTTAACTGTTTCCTCATAATGTTCCATTCTAGCCTTCACATTTCAAACTTTTTTCAAGGCAGTGAATATGCGGTTGGACAATGTCAGATAATTTAATCGTTTGCCCACTACTTCCAGCAGTCAAATCAACACGGTTACTGGATCGGTGTGATGACAAAGAGAGAGTTTAAAGTCGATCCTCGTAATCAGCACAAGCTAGCTCCAATTGGTGCACATTCAAATCAAGACAATTATACTCAGTACGAAGTTCTTAATTTTCTCCTCGCAGCTATGTGTTTATGGCAAGTTGTTCTTCAAATTTATTTTTCCATCCAATGGAAGAAGTTGAGAAGTGATCACACTCATCCTACTTTTTCTAAAGCTTTACCAGCAAATCTTCAACACAAACACATTGCTTATCAATAATCACCGTCTTCTGATGAACTTCACAATTTTGCTCGCGACATACTCTCTGGCCTCTACTTGGTGGTGAAGCATCTTTGCAAGGTTCAATTGCTGACGATGAATAAGAGCATTGTACTCGCTTAGTATCCTACATAGATCTTGCAAAGCATCCTCGGTGTCTTTTTTGCACCCCACTTCCTTTCGAGGTCATTGATACCCAGAAGCATGAACTTCAAATGAATACCCAAACATAGAGCCCATTCTTGAATGCGAATATGAAGGTTAAGCGATGTTTGGGTATTCATTTGAATACCCAAACAGACTTAAGAACGACTAAACCGCGAATAATGCCCTTGCCAAGGAATTCAACATTGTATCCAGCAGGAATGAGCTTACTACAGGGGTAATTTGTGGACGGAGATGGAGATGAAGAAGGAATGGGAAGTTGCTACCCAATAGACAAGGTAAGCAATTCCAAATGTGTAAACATATCTGAAGAAACAACCCTCACACATTTTTCGGTAAATGATCAAGTAGCACAAAGAAAACTAATGGGCTTAGAAAAAGGGTCATTATGTCCCATAAATTTGAAGGTTTTTAGGAATTTACGATCAATCAATATATAGAAGCCCTACACATAAGTAAGGGCAATAAGAAAACATGGGAAAGCAGATTGATCAACTTTCATAGTTAAAGTCACACAAACTGTACATTTAAAACATTAAAATATTTTTTTAAGATTACAATCCAAAAATTCAATAAATAGAAAATGCTAAGAATCAACTGACTTCAGGGTTAGGGTTAGGGTTAGGGTTAGGGTTAGGCGGAAGCTGAGCAACGATCGCAGAGGCTTCTTGGCTTGGCTGCTGAGTAGAGTTCCCCTCGTTAAGCTGCTGGATGGATGTTTTAGTGTTCGCACTAGCAACACTTGCAACTGAATTAGGAATTGCAGCATCAGCGTTAGGCTTGAATGGAAGATCTTCAAAATAATCAACATCACATTCTTTCAACTTAGCCATGGAAGGAAGACTGTGAAGGTTAGCAAGATGTAAAAGAAAAGAATACGGATGCCCCCGGACAGTGATCTTCTGGATAAAGGCTTGATTCAGCTGAGCCCTCTTGCTCTCCTGGGTATCAATGCATTTATTCAGAGGAGGAAAACTCTTACAAGCATGAGGCACTCTCACTGAATCTTCACAACCTTGCAACACCTGACAGTGCAAGCAGCTTTAGAGATGTGTTCAAAAAAACTTATAGAATGACTTTGTCTTGCAAAGCCGATCTACCAGCACTTGGGGGTATTGAGGAGAGGCAAGTCCATTGGTGTGCATTTCATCTAATTGAGAATGAAGCCCAGTAGTTTCCACCATTGTGAGACTAGCACACTCCGTAGTAGCTCTTACCTTTTCTTTAGCAGTATTCACCTTCTCCTCAGCAGCTTTAAGCAAGCTTTCAAGTGTTTTGTACTTCTCCAAAAAACTAATCATCAACAAGAGAACACTGGGATAACCGCTCACTTGCAATTTGAAGACCTTCACCAACCTTATCAAACAACAACACATGAGACGAAGTTATTCAGTACTTTACAAACATCGGATTAGGACATGGGAAGAATTGCAAAATTTCACTTGCAGCCAATGTGTCAGGTAAAGAAAGGTTAGAGAAGATATCATAGATCACCCCCCCCCCCCCACTAAAGGGCTCTCAATTTTCGTAATAAGTTGTGAACAAGTTGGGTTAACACGCCCCCTTTTCAAGGGGGGACATAATGCCTCGAAGGTCCACTGACCTTATCCCTCTTGTTCTTCTTTTCCTACTGCAAATTACCAGGGTGACGAGTACTAGTCTGCCGTCTTTTTATCTTTATCATTAGGACCTGAAGTGTTCACCCCCCATTGGAATGTGTTACGACCATCAAAATGTTCAGTCGGAATAGCGGCCGCATTCTCTTCTTTTTCTTTGAAGAACGACGAATCAATCACGCCTTTTGAAAGATCCATAGCTGACACAAGATGAACATCAAAGATGAAAACCAACACACACAAAGATAGAGAAGATAACAGTATGCCAAATAAGAAAGAGTAGACAATAAACACATCAAAACATAAGAAAACAAGACACCTTCGGCATCAGAGTCATCATGGCAAAGATGTTGTGTATGCACACGAAGCGTGGTTACGATCTTCATCTCCTCGGTATAACAAACACTTAGATTGGAAAGCTTAGGCTTAGGAACTTTGTAGTTCCATGAAGGTACATCATATTCAGGAGTTCGTTTTGCTTTTATTAAAAAAAGTATCTCCTACGCCTGTCACCAACATTACTTGGGAAACCTCTCACAAGTTCAACCCCAGAAATCACAGGATACAAAGTGAACTCGTCTACTGTGTTTTTCACCTTTCGAAGGTGATAGAAATTACGGAACAAATCGATAGTGAAAAGTACGTTCGTAGTTTCACAGACACGAAGAAACCCCATTATAATAACGATGCCCTTAGGATGAAATTGGGACAATGCAATTTTATATGAGTGAAGAAGTGCAATCACATGTTAAGAAAGAGTAAAATAAAGGCCAAAGTTCAAATACGCTAAGTAACGGGAAATATAGCTAAGGGGAGGGGTACAAACGCATTCAGATTTGGAAGGTGAATGAAGCTTATAAGAAAACAGAAAAGGAAAGAAATCCTTCAAATCATGTACATAAGAACTGGTCAGGATACTGGGTATGGTTGAGGATCCGGCAACATGGTTGGAATCCCCGTCAGAGGCACCATCTTCTACGGGAGACTTACCACGGTTAGAAGAAAACATAGTGATCCTAAAATTTGGAAGTAATAATTTAAGTTAAGATTAAAAAATTCAACGGAAACAATTTGTGTATAGACAGGGTTTACGAAAAGTAGACCGGAGAAGATAACCGGAAATTAGTTATACAAACCACCAAAATCACCAGAATTGGAGAAATTACTCCAACATATTAATCCCAAAGAATACAGCAAAGATATGGGAAACAATTTAGCAACAAAACTTACTCTTGAAGGAGTTAATGGAGGGTGACGCGCAAAAATTTTATGAATGTTCAAAGAAGATGAAACACTGGATAATGGAGATAAGGAGCTGAAACGAAAGTCACAAAGGACACTTTAATATAAGCATTAAAAGGCACAGTCGAGGAGGAAAAATAGTTCGGGAAAATACAATGGTGATTATTTGACACAAAGAAGCAAAGTAACTTTTGCTTATAACGAGACGGCGACGGTATATGAAAAGACATCACGCTGATTGAGGGCTATATTAAATTCTTCGTTTCAAATTCCCCATTTAAGAGATACAATGGAAAAAACGTCAGGAAATTGTGAACTGGAATACTGAAGAACAGGAAGCGAATCTCAAATTTTAAAAACAAAACTATCGCAAAAATAGCTTTATCACGAGGAGCTCATAATTCAAATATTCCAAAGTCGAAGAATGAACGAGGACAGAGATATAGTCAAAAAGACAACATCACTATGCAATGCCGACGAAAGTACCATTTCACGATGAACATTCCGTGGACAAGCAACATCAGTTCACATTTAAGCCACAAACCACACCATCGCTTCGTTTCTTATAGTCTTCATGGCTAGGAGGGTTTATGGTGTATAGGTGGACCAGCAATTAAAAGACCAACGGACACTAGGCCCAGCCCGTTATCTCATAGAAAGGGGAATGGTCTAGCCCAAGGCGAAGAGCAAGCAAGCGTGGGGATCCTAGTCGTGCCAGACTACGTGGGCCGAAGAACACGGAAAAGGCAGTGAACACAAAGACCATGAACAAAAAATGTGGGATTGTGGCACGCCCACGATCTTAATTCTCGGAAATCAAGGAACTGTTAAGGATGTCAGTCTGTAAATATAGCAAGCCCTGGAGGAGCTAAGGTAAGCGTTACTATCTATAGAAATTCCATTTCTACAAGGAGAATACTGACTTGATCGTCGGATCCCTTCTCCCGGAATCACTTTCGGGATAAGCTTTGCAGGTGAAGAAGCTCTTGAAGAGGACGACTAGATTACCTGAACGATCTTCCGCGTCAAAAAATTAAAATTAAAATTTTAGAGAAGAGATAAGCATGATACGATCACTGTTCTGATAACATGATAGAAGGGAAACCTCAATGAGTGAGTTGTTAATTCTTAGGAAATAAATAGAGGTGAAATCTAATTAGTACAATGAACCTGGTCTAGTATATAATGGGTCAAAGCCCATATCAGTTCATTATTCTAACAAATTTTATCAAACTACTAATTTTGATTTTTCAGGAAGAGGCTGAACTCCATCTGTCCCAGATTAAATTACCCAATTACTTTATGGCACTATTCTCTATCAAAGTTTGACCGTATATTTGAATAGATATATCAAACATAATATTTCCATATGTGATATTGTTGAATTCATCGTAACAAGTAGTTTTTAGAAAGTAACTTTTTGCTTGCTGTTATTATACGTAGCTAAATATATTAGCGGTCAAACATATTTCTCGAACAGTGTGCAATGATTAGGCTGTAATTTAATGTGGAACAGAGGGAGAACTAATTTAGTTTTTTCTTGGTTTATTTCGTTAACATTTGTTTAGCGTTTGATTCTACATTTACCACTCACTCCGTCCCAATCTATTCTGCACAAGTTGACTTTCGTCAGTTGCCTCAAAAAAAGTTTGATCATTGATATCTATAAATGTATATAAATACAGTTATAAAAAGTTGATATTGTAAAAATTATTGAAATTACGAATCTAACAAGATCAAATATGATAATATTCTAACTTATTTATCGATTTATATTTGATGTCAAAGTTAGGCTGGAACAGAGGGAGTATGTAGGTCGTCTTCCTTTTAATAATCAAACTACGTGTTTTGATTGATCGAGAGCTGCTAAATGTCTCATACTACTACTGGTATCATGTTCCCCAAATATATACATAATCAAATAAAGAAACGCATTTAAGCTAATTGATAAGCTAAACAATCGTTGAAAATTTCTCTTGTGAGAATGACAGCGTTTGCACTTGTTTGACAGCTACCAAAAACTCATCGACAACCTTACAATCCTATAGGCACTTGAATTTAATGTTCAGGTTAATTTGTATTGACATGTAACGACCACTAGTGCAAGTAGGTGCAAAGGCACCGATTGGAGATTACATAGGCATCAAATTTTCAATCCCTAAAAAAATTATTGCCTATGTAAGGGGTTGTTGGAAGGGGAATTCCGGCACTGGTTATACATACCGGTGTTGACATTACAAGCTCCGATATGAGGATTCAGTGCCTATGACACGCAATCGGTGCCTAATTTTTACACTAGATAATGATATGTGAGTGGTTTTAATTTGTGCTTTAATTTTGTACACTGGTAATTGAGTGTACTGGTGCTATAAATTTATAAAACATTTGGTACATTAATGTTCCGTTTCAAGCACCGGGTGACTAATAGGTAGTGGTGCTAATATTTCGATGCCAGTAGAATAGCAAGTACCAATGCTTTTAATGTACTCTCGGTCCTCTAACATTGGCTCCTACTTTTGAGCACTTTTTTTAATAAAGAGTGAAATGAATGATAAGGATTGTATTGAAAATACGAAAGTAAATTGAGTGGATGAAACAATATATGATTTGCCATATATAAAAAGGAGCCAATATTAAAAAATCTTCCCTAAAATGAAAGGGAGCCAATGAAAGGGAGCCAATTTTAGAGAACCGGAAGGAATAAACCAGTTAGATATTGAAATTCGAGCACCAGTTGACTAATAGGTACCATTGCTAATATTTGGCACCAGTTGTACATTTATTACCAGTGCATATTTTAAGGATCGGTTGAGGGTTGAAATTTGAGCACCGGTTGTATATTTAGTATCGGTTGTAGCACCAAATACCATTTACAACGCGCTATTTGAATACGCATGTGCTCTCTCGAACCCAACTCGGGGAAATATCAACAATCTAACTTAAACCACCTATTGTACTAGTTGATTAAATTAACGTAAAATGGATATCATGAATGAAAATGACAAATTTCCATGGAAAATAACTGCCAAAATTGTCTAAAAAAAATAAGAATCATCCAACAAAATTTTCAAGGTTGTCCTTAATCTCCCAGATTGTTGCAAATTGTTGTTTGAAATAAACCTGAACCCAAGTCATGCACCATCTCTCGGCGACACCTTGCAGTTCATAATGATAGTATGCTCCTCATCCCTCTGGAAACACTTGCGAATTTACCAAGTACGACATTAGGCTAAAGTAATCAATATGTAGGGAAAATGCATGTTTGTTTAGTATGGTATGTACTTACACTACTTAAAAACAGGTACATAGGAACCATTATGTCATGCTGAGAGAGCAATACCTGTGCTAGAAATTTCATAAGCACCTGTAATTTGGAAAATAAACCAAAATACTGGTGCCTATGAATAAATTCAGCACAGGTCACTGAATACTGGTGCTAGATGCTAGTGCATTTAAAGAAAAAAATGTCTAAATTTAATATTTTTCAGCACTGATTGTGGCTGAATGACATATACTAGTGCTAATACCGTTTCCTAAAACCGGAATAGTAATTTTGGCGAGTAAAATGGTGGTGGAAAAATAGCTAGCACCACTATATTATAATCTTACTTAATTATTACTGGTTTGACATATATATATATAAATGAAATCTTGAATTAGGGTTTGTAGTTAGGTTAACTATTTTTTAGGGGGCTATGATTATTGTTGTGAGCACGCTTATGGGTTGCATTTTAATTAACTTATAGGATAATGGAACGGGATGAACTCATTGGTAATGATCTTAGAAAATCACCCGATTACATATCATTGATTGAAATATTACTTACGGTGGTGTTTGATGATGCCTCTAAAAATGGTGTTGTGAGAGCCTGATGCCCGTGTAAAGGTTTTACAAAGGATGTGTATTTAGTAAGAAAGAAGTTGTGGGGATATCTAATAATGAGGGGGGTTCAAACTTCGTACACTCGTTGGGTATGGCATGGGAAAGTTGGGGAATCGATGAGGACTATTGATTTGAGTGACAAGAATATGGAAGATGAATTAGATGGGAATGCGAAATTTGACAAAATGGTTGAGGATATTGCAAGCTTTAAATAATGACAAAGATACGCCATTATATCTCGGTTCAAAACATTCGGTACTTAGTGCAAGTCTGAGGATAATGAATTTGAAGGCTAAATTTGGGTGGACCGATAAGTTGATGACAGAAACTCTAGAATTGCTTCGGGAATTTCTCCCAGAAGGTGACATGATGGCGGATAGGTTGCACACTGCGAACAAAGTTCTTTGGCCAATGGGATTGGAATCGGGAAAAAATGCATGCTTGTCCTAATGATTGTATGTTGTACCGAGGGAAAGAAGATGAAAATCTAGAAACATTTTGTGTATGTGGTGAGTCTCGGTACATGTTGAATAATGGAGCAATTTTGGTGTGTTCAGAAGTGTTAACTAACATAAAGAAAAAAAACACCAGCAAAAATGATGTGGTATCTCCCAATCATTCCCAAATTGCAGAAATTGTTTGCATGTAAAGAATATGCTAAATTGTTGCGATGGCATGCGGAGAGGGATCGACCGATTGATGATGTGATTAGACAAACATCAGATGGTGAGCAGTAAAAAATATCGATGCTCCTTACCGCGAGTTTGGAACAGAACCCCAAAATTTGAGGTTCGGCCTATGCACTGATGGAATGAATCCATTTGGTAATATTAGTATAACACCCAGTTGTTGGCCTGTTATATTGGTTATCTACAATATTCCATCATGGTTGACAATGAAACGTAAGTACGTGTTGCATTCTGTGATGATTTCCGGTCCTAAGTAACCGGGTAATGACATAGATGTGTATCGTGCTCCTTTTGTTGAGGATTTGTTGATGTTATTTGAGAAGGGTGTGTGGACATATGATGGGAGTGTTGAAGATTATTTTACATTGAAAGCGATATTATTTTGTACCAACAATAATTTTCCCACCTATGGTAATTTGTCTGGTTACTCGGTGAAAGGCCACTTTGCATTCCGCATGGGTGAGAAGGACACTGATCACCACCAATTGAACCATGGTTGTAAAACTGCATATCAAGGTCATCGTAGGTTTCTTCTGGTGAATCATCCATGGTGTTTGGCCAAAAAAGGTTCATCGGGGAAGTAGAGGCTAGAGAAGCTTCGGTTGTAAAAACAAACACTTAGATATTTGAAATATTGAAGAATTTTCCCAATGACTTTGGGAAGAAGAAACGTAGGTGCCCGTGGATAGGAGTTGGAAAAAATGCTCATTTTTCTTCAAATTGCCTTTTTGGGAGCATTTGGATGTTAGAAATTGTCTCGATGTTATGCATATTGAGAAGAATGTCTTTGATTCTTTGGTCGGTACTTTGTTGAATACCCTGGGAAAAATGAAGGACGAACTTAAGGCTAGGTTAGACTTGGTCAAGATGGGAATTGAGAAGAACCTAGGCCCTATGGGTTCCAGTGATAACTGTTTCTTGCCCCCTACTTGCTATTCTATGTCTGAAATGGAGAAAAATCTTTCAGTTAGACCCTTAAAGGCGTTAAGGTCCCAGCTACCTATTCTTCGAACATTAGTACTTGTGTGTCAGTTGAGGGGTTGAAGTCCCATGATTGTCACAATCTAATGCGGGAATTGAACTTCATTGTGATTCGATCGTCATTGTCGTCCCATGTAAGAATATGCATTATGAAACTTCATCTGTCTTACAAGTCCATTTGTAGCAAAAATATTAGGGTTTTGAAGTTGGAGCTTTTGCAGTCAATGATTGTTAAAGTTTTGTTCTGTGTGGAAATGTATTTTCCACCATCATTATTTGATACTATGGTCCACTTGTGTGTTCATCTAGTCCGGGAGATAAAGCTTTGTGGTCCTAATTTTCTTAGGTGGATGTACCCGTTTGAAAGGTACATGAAATATTCAAATATTTTGTGAAAAATTGGTATATGCCCGATGCAAGTATTGTATGGAGGTATGTGGCAGAGGAGGTCATCAATTTTTGTATCGATTATTTGAAAGGGGTCGATTTAGTTGGGGTTCCAACTCATAGACATGAGAGACAATTGGAAGGTCATTGGGGTTAGGCAAAGGAAACTGTAAAGCCCCAGTGCAGAAGATTTGAGTACCGCCCATCTTTATATTCTTCGCAATCATTAAGATGTTGTCCCATACATTGAGATTCGCATGGATGCTGAACCCTAATTTTAATGAAGCCCATGTCCTACAATTATACATTGGTACTTTTCTTCATGGTTTTGTGAACACGTAGCCATGGCAGATCTTCCTATGAGACTGAAATGGTTAGCTTGTAGACCACTTGGTACTAATACATCTTACGGAGGATATGATTTCAACAGATTTATGTTCGCAAAAAAAATCACAGGATGATAAGGGTGTGTCTCAGAACAGTAGAGTCTCTCTAGTCTCTGAAGCTTTGCATGTCGGTAGTGGAAGTAATAATAATCCAATGTATACTCATTAGTGTTATTTTGGTACAATTTCCAATATCTGGGAGCTGGACTATGTCACTATGCGAGTAGCTATTTTTAAATGTCTGTGGGTGGATTTCAACAATAGACAACGTACTGAAGATATCGGTTTCACACTTGTTGACAGGAGTCGGATCGTTTGGTGTGAAGATCCTTTCATATTAGCATCCCAAGCGCACTAGTTTTTCTACGTGATCCTAGGTGGGAGATAGTGGTGGAAGGGAAACAAGCATTTTTAGAAGATTATGAAGTTGAAGAAATTTTTGGTTTTGGTCAAAATTCCACTGGTGTTGTTATCGATGATGCTATGAATAGTTTTGTGGAACATACCAATCATAATGAGGGAATCTGGGTTGATTTCTGTGGAAAGGTCACTTGTAAAAAGAGGATGTCCAAGAAGGTTCCGAAGAAAAGAAAACATAAAAGTAGCATCCTAAACATTCTTGATTGTAGTTGTGTTTGTTGAAATTAAATGAATTCCAAAACATTTGAAGCCTCAAAAGAAGTAATTGGAATATATGATGCAGACCATTGATGAACAAATCATTGATGAACCATTGATGCGGACCTTCTGTTTTAAACCTTTGGTTTTCTTGGTTTTCAGTTTTCAATGGAGAAGGTTTTCAGTTTTAAACCTTTAGGCTTCTAGGGGCAGGGCTATATATAGCCTCATTTTGTTTGAATAAACAAACAGAATACATAAGAAGCTTTTCCTTCCAGTTTTTTTTCCAAATTCGGGTTCCTGTTGAATTCGATTTTTAATGCCTGAATCTAGCATTCGACTGTGTTGAATCAATAGATTTTCAGAAGGGTTTCCAATTGGATATTCGTGCGTCGAAACAACAATTGAAATCGGGGTTCCACTGCGTCAGTTTGATATCAGAGCTAGTGTGAGGATCTTGGCCATGGCACCGCGGAGGACGGCTCAACGGTGTCAGCAAGCGGACCAGGTTCTAGAAAGGGACGAAGACGACCAGCTCGAGGAGCGTGTAGGTTGGATTATCGAGGAACGAACGGAGCAGATGGTGGACGAGATTACTCAGCGAGTGGGTGCCCTCCTCAATGCTCAGCCCCGAAACCCTGGGCGGGGTCGAAGGCAGATGCTGTCGACACATGGTTCTGTGGCAGATTCGTCGGAAGATGAGGGGACGCTGGGCAAAGAACCACCGTTCCAGTGCCGACCCCAGCGGGTCTATGAGGGTGCAGATCGGCAGTGGGAATCAGGGATTAAAACCGATATCCCCAAATTTCACGGCGGTCTCCAAGCAGAGGAGTTTCTCGATTGGCTCTCAACGGTCGAGGAAATTCTAATTTCGGGGAGTTCCCGATGAGAGGCAAGTCGCGCTAATTGCAATGAGGCTTCGGGGCCATGCAACGGCGTGGTGGCAGCAATTAAAAATCACCCGAAGTCGAGTGGGCAAGCCAAAAATTGCATCGTGGGAGAAGATGAAGAAGCACCTCCGGGCGGCGTTCCTCCCCCATAATTATCAAAGGCTAATGTATCAACGCTTGCAAAATTTACGGCAAGGAACTCGTACGGTCGATGAGTACACTTCCGAATTTTATGAGTTGCTAGCGCGGAATGACGTGCAAGAAACCGAAGATCAGCTTGTCGCGCGGTACATCGGTGGTCTAAGGCTTCAGCTTTTAGAAACTGTCAACATGTTTGATCCGGTTTCTATTGCCGCGACGTTTCAGCGAGCCCTCACAGCAGAGAGACAAGCACGCCGCAGCACCACAGCCCAATTTACCAACCCGTTTGCTAACACCCGGCGGAACGCGCCTGTGATTCCTGGACCGACCACATCCGCTACGGAAAAGCTAGCAAACCCTGGCTTCATGCGTGGGGCAGCGAGTGCAAGCGCCATCAAATGCTTCTCGTGTGGGGAGCAAGGTCACCGACAGGCCGATTGTCGGAAGGCTGGAAAAAGAGTGCTTATTCTTGACGAGCCCGGCGAGGATGTGGAAGCCGACGAACAGCCCTTGTCTGACCAGCCCGTGTATGATGAAGAGTTCATTGAGGGAGACGTGGGATTTTCATTGGTTGTGCGTAGATCGTGCTTAAAGCCCAAGGCACCGGAAGAGGATTGGCTGCGACACAACATCTTCCAATCGACATGCACTGTTCTTGGTAAAGTGTGCCGATTTGTTATCGACGCAGGGAGTTGCGAAAACATTGTCTCGGAGGAGGCGGTGATGAAACTGAATGTCAAAACCGAGCAGCATCCAAAACCATACAAGCTTGCTTGGCTGAAGCGTGGTGGTGAGGTGATGGTATCGAAACGCGCCTTGATCTCATTTTCTGTTGGGGCAAAATACCGTGACGAGGTTTGGTGTGATGTGGTGAGCATGGATGCGTGTCATTTGTTGCTTGGTCGGCCATGGCAGTTTGACAGGAAGGTGATTCATGACGGTCGGGCTAACTCTTACAGCTTCGTGTTTGACGGGGTGAAGATCGTTTTGGTGCCATGTAAGCCCATTGAGAAAGCGGTTCCAAGCAGCTCTGGGGAGAGGGCAAGTGGGAAGTCTACGACCCTGTTAAAAATGGCGCAATTCGGTGAAGAGATGAAGACTTCCGACGTGCTATATGTACTTCTCGGTAAGGAAGTTCCTGAGGCAAGCCCTATCCCAACTACGGTTGCTCCATTACTCACTGAGTTTGCGGACGTCTTCCCCGACGAGCTACCTAACGGACTTCCTCCACTCCGTGATATTCAGCATCGTATAGACTTGGAACTGGGAGCAACTCTACCCCACCGACCACACTACAGGATGAGTCCGAGTGAGCATGAGGAGCTTCGGAGACAAGTTGAGGAGTTGCTCGCGAAGGGACACATTCGAGAAAGCATGAGCCCTGTTGCCGTTCCTGCTTTATTGACGCCGAAGAAGGACGGTTCTTGGCGGATGTGCGTGGATAGCCGGGCAGTCAATAAAATTACAGTGAGGTACCGCTTTCTCATTCCACGCCTCGACGATTTGCTGGATCAGATTAGTGGCGCCAAGATCTTTTCATGTTTAGACTTGAAGAGCGGGTATTATCATATCCGTATGCGACCTGGCGACGAGTGGAAGACAGCGTTCAAGATGCGCGAGGGATTGTACGAGTGGATGGTGATGCCGTTTGGTTTGTCTAACGCCCCGAGCACGTTCATGCGGGCGATGAATCAGCTTCTACGACCGTTCATTGGTTGCTTTGTCATCGTTTACTTCGACGATATTCTCATCTATAGCGCCGACCCGGCTGTGCACCTTGAGCACTTACGGGAGGTACTTTGTGTTTTAAGGGCTGGACAGTTTTACGTTGCCATGAAGAAGTGCGTATTCATGATGCCTAAAGTTCTATTTTTGGGCTATATTATCTCGAGTGATGGATTGCAAGTCGATGGGGCGAAGGTCGAGGCAATTCGGGAGTGGCCTAGACCGAAGTCAATCACGGAGGTACGGAGCTTTCATGGTCTCGCCTCCTTTTATAGGCATTTTGTCCCACACTTCAGCGAGTTCATGGCTCCGCTCACAGATTGCATGCGAGGCACCCAGTTCAGATGGACAAGCGAAGCCGAGGTAGCTTTCATTCGGATCAAAGAATGCCTGACAACCGCGCCTATCTTGGTCCTCCCGGATTTCTCACTGCCGTTTGAGCTGTACACGTACGCGTCGAAGACCGGCATTGGGGCTGTTCTTAGTCAAAGTGGACGGCCCATCGCGTACTATAGCGAGAAGGTCTCGGGTGCCCAGCGTAATTACAGTACCTACGACGTTGAGTTCTACGCAGTGGTCCAAGACTTTAAGCACTGGAGGCATTATCTATTTCAGTGCAAGTTTTTTCTGTACACCGATCATGACTCCCTCCGACACCTCCACCGTCAGGACAAAATATCAGCTCGGCACGCGAGGTGGGTTGCTTTCCTTGAAGGATTCACCTTCGTCGTGAAGCACAAGGCGGGTGTCACCAACCGCGTTGCCAATGCCCTCAGTCGCTGGTCCAGTTTATTAGTCACCATGAGAGTCGAGGTACCCAGGTTTGATTTGTTCAAGGATTTGTTCCTCATCGACCTGTATTTCTCAGCAATCCTCGAAGATGTCAAATCCGGCAAACGTTCCGATTTTCTGCTTCACAATGGGTTTCTCTTCCGCGGAAATTAATTATGTGTGCCTCAATGTTCTCTCTGTCTGCAGATTTTCCAGGAGCTTCACGGTGAGGGTCATGTGGGTTGAGATCGGACCTTGCAGCTCGCACAGTCCTCGTACTTTTGGCTCGGATTGCGTAGCGATGTCGAGAAGTTCGTGCAGCGATGTCGTATTTGTCAAATGTCGAAAGGGGTTGCCACCAATGCTGGGTTATATATGCCGCTGCCCGTCCCCTCCTGACCATGGGCTGATATTAGTATGGATTTCGTGTTAGGTCTACCCTGTACTCAGCGTGGCAACAATTCAATCTTTGTTGTGGTCAACCGGTTCTCCAAGATGGCGCATTTCATTCCTTGCAAGAAGACGACGAACGCCGTGAACGTGGCACAGTTCTTCCGTGATGTCTACCGTCTCCATGGCCTTCCCGTCTCCATCGTGTCCAACCACGACACAAGATTCCTTAGCCACTTTTGGCGTAGTTTGTGGAGAATGGTGCACACGAGGCTCAATTTTAGTAGCGCCTATCACCCGCAGACCGATGGACAAACAGAGGTGGTTAATCGTTCCCTCGGTAACCTTCTCCGCTGCCTAGTTGGGGACAATCCAAAAAGTTGGGATCACAAGCTAAGTCAAGCAGAGTTCGTGCATAACCATGCCGTCAACCGGAGCACGGGCTTCAGTCCCTTCCAGATAGTTTACTCGGCCCAGCCTCGCGGACCGCTTAACCTGTTGCCCCTGCCCGACAACACCAAGGTCAATGGGAAAGCTTCCAATTTTGTTTTGGGGCTGCTTGATGTACACAAGATGGTGCACGACAATCTGTCCACCGCCAACGCTCGCTACAAGCAGCACGCCGATCAACGACGTAGACATGTCGAATTCGACGTAGGCAACTTCGTTTGGACTATTTTGACAAGGGAGCATTTCTCCGTTGGTGACTACAACAAACTTGCTGCCAAGAAGATTGGCCCTATAGAGATCACCGAGAAAATAAACCCCAATGCTTACCGGATGAAACTCCCGAGCCACATCCGCACGGCCGATGTATTCAACGTGAAGCATCTTCTCCCGTTCCATGGCGACTCCTCCGATGACGATGCCGACCAAACTTCGAGGACGAACTCTTTCCACCTGGAGGGAATGATGCGGACCATTGATGAACAAATCATTGATGAACCATTGATGCGGACCTTCTGTTTTAAACCTTTGGTTTTCTTGGTTTTCAGTTTTAAATTGAGAAGGTTTTCAGTTTTAAACCATTAGTCTTCTAGGGGCATGGCTATATATAGCCTCATTTCGTTTGAATAAAAAAACATAATACATAAGAAGCTTTTCCTTTCAGTTTTTTCCAAATTCGGGTTCCTGTTGAATTCGATTTTTGATGCCTGAATCTAGCATTCGAGTTATATAGCATGGCAATCAAACTATTGAAATTGGGGTTCCGCTGCGTCAATATAGCATGGCAATCAAACTATAAATCCATAGCTCAAACTATTTTAAGAGTATTCAAGTTAACCATAAATCAACGTCTGAAGTAAAATTTAGAAATTAACAAGTCTCAATTCCAAATAAGTAGAACAATGGGAAATAAGAGCAACAAATGAAGTAAAATATATGGATTTTGATGCTCTAAGTCATCCACTAGATCGGCCGTGGATGTGGATCGGTCAAGACGAGGCTTGTGTATCTCCGCGATATGGTGTTCGTGGGTTCTTTGTCTTTTCTCCATCTTAAAAATTCTCCCATTCATCGCGGTGAACTTCTTAAAAACCCATTTATAGCAATCTCTGTCTCTTGCTCAACTCCCCTCCTTTCTTGGGCTTATCACACCACTTACCATTAACCAAGATCCAACCCCTATTTTGGAAGTAATTTTTGTCAAAAAACTTCGGTGGTTTCTCTTCACCGGCAACTTCCAACCCTTTAACCTTCTTCAATATTGTTTTGATCAAAATCATGTATGGAAGGCTTTTCACCACCCTTATCAAAGTGGCAATATGGAGCATATGTTTTAAGATAATTTCCCCGGGGTTGTTCTTCCTACCCTCTATTATCAAATAGAACATCATCAACGAATCATAGTTAGGCTCGGTGACGTGTCCAAGGGATGGAACAAACATCATGCAATAATTTCAAAATTGATACGATCATTGTTTGACAATAGAGGAAGATAAAAGTTCTTGGGGTTCCCCAAATCCACCGCATCCCATTGGAAATACGTAACACTAAGTTGTACAAGTTCTACATAGGGGGGATCAGCATGTTCTGGCCATTTTTCCCTATGATAACAATCATCCAACGGACCCTCGGTGTCTTCCGAGTAAACGTTCTCGGGGTTCCTATACGGGCACTCTAGGGTTATTCAAATCCATTTATCATGCGGAATATCAATTCCCTCTACCCTAGTGGAGTAAGTCTCATTTAGGAACTCATGTAAATTACTAAAGAATTTACAAACAAGTTTGAAATGGGAGGTTTCAGTACAAGCAAGCGATTTCTCAACATATTGGTCCTCAAATATTTCTAAGGGATCCACTAAACCTATTCTCATAATCTCATTGATACCGCTTTTGTGCATCATATGAAACGAATTTCACATTGTCATACTCGGGATTGTTGTCGGTCGATCTAGCGCAAGTGATGTGTGATGAACCTCCCTTGCCAATAGACAATCAAAGTAGCCTTAGGTGTTGAGTGGTTGAAGGCAATTTTGTCACCGAGGTAAAAAACGGGTGAAGGGTTTTTGCAAATCGACAAAATGAGGGTTTTGAGTCGATTTGGGTTTTGATTTCTTAAATACATAGGAGATTTCGAGTCTGGAACCTAATCAGGCCCTTATAACAAAGGGCCAAATTTCATTTTCCAAGTTCTTAAATGGTAATTTGACCCTTTGTTAAAAGGGAACCATCAAGTTCCGGACTCGAAACCAAATTAGCACTCAAAAAAAGATGCCATTTTACAACTAGATTCGGGATAAAATTGTCAAACAAACTAAGAACCGACTTTTCCGATCTCAGAAAATAATTGGCTCCAATGGGAAATTGGAGTTGAACAACTTCTAGACTCGTAACCCTGGATTGACAATTTTGTTTTAAAAGGCAAGAACCAGTTTCGAACTCGGAACTAATTCATACCCAATGGCCATTTTAAGGATCAAAATTTTTTCCTGTTTTGTAGCTAAAGTTTATCCACATAATTAGCTAAAATATATACTAAAATATTCCAACACATTCTTCAATTCAAGAATTTTAAGAAATCTAATATTGAATATAATCCCACATATGAATAAAAAGATTTTCAACCATACTTAAATCCAACACATGAAAAATAAGATTCGAATATTAATATTTTTTCGCTCCTTCTCCCTAACAAACTAGAACATGTTATCAACGTCTTAATTGAGAATTCCGTCCTCTTGGTTTGGATCTTCCTCTGCCTCTTCCTTGCTCTCTGAAAAAAGTGGCTCGAAGTTAGGTGACTCTTCATCATCTCTTACAAGAGTTATTCCCTGGGATTCCAAGAAACGTTGTTGATGCCCCTCCGCTCTAGGCCAACATCTCGTGGGTTTGCTCCATATCGCCACAAATGGAATTCAAGTACCGGGAAATTCAGCTCTTCCAACTACTTTGCAAACCTATTAACACAAGGAAATTACAAACACGTTGATAAAAAGTCAAAACATATAATTTTTGGACATAATATAAATTAAATCTGTAATATTATGAATTAAATAGTTATGAGAAGATGAACCCTTGGCTCTATCAACATCCTCTTCCCTATCCCTTTTTACATTCTTCGTGGCTTGGCCCAGAATCACGCATTACTCCATCTACCGTTAAATCCGAGATGCAAGTTCTTATGTCGGAACCACGCCTTATCATAGTACTCCAGTCTTTGAGGACGATCTTCGGTTGCCTCCGACTTTCTTAATCATGGTTGTAATCAATCCACAGTAGGGTAGATCATTTTTCTTCGCATTTACCGCCGTTGGCATGCTCATTAGCATTGTGTATCCAGGTTTTATCCTCACACCCTCCATCACGTAGTAGAAGAGCATCATTTTTTAAAAAACAATTAAAGCACCCGAAGGTGGGAGATGATATATTAAGGTTTCCCAAACCTGAGACCAAGATCAATAAAATGTACATGATATTTAGCTTGTTCATAAGGAGCATTGAGGCAACATAGTTGTCTCCAAAAGCCCTAACTATCTACAGAGTAGTATGTGTCAAAACTATCCAAACAAGTAGAGGATAGTTATTGAAATTGCGATTCCAGAAGAAAGAATCTCCACCCCTTGTGTTAATTCTTCCCTTTGGCCAGGCAACTTCAATCCAAAATTACAAAGATTAATCTGAAGAAAATCCAAACCTAGCAAAAAAAAGTTGAGATTTCTTCTTATCAGCCACAGATGTATTGTTTGCAGCAAACTAAGTTGGAAGTTCATTAAATTATTGCTGAGGCGAGCGTCATGTGTTCGAGCGCACAAAACCTGATGGTATTTGATGGTGAGTCCCAAGGAACAAATAAAGCTCCAAAACCCATGTTCAGTATGTCGTCCTGGTGAAAAACCCATGGCAGTTTGAAATGCTCGAAGCCCCGTCCAGGACTCGAAAACCCCAAGGACTCGAAGTATCCACGAGACTCGAAGTCCTCTGGAAGACTCGAGACCCCCTCGAGGAGTCGAAGCCCCCTCATGGACTCGAAGCCTTCTGGAGGAATCGAAACCCCCTCAAGGACACGAAGCTCCCTTGGAGACTCGAAGGCCCCTCGAGGACAGGAGGCCCCTTCGAGGACTCGAAGCCCCCTTGAGAACTGAAGCACCCCCTCGAGGACACTAGCCCCCGTCGCAGACTGGAATCCCCCTCGTGAACTCGATGACCTGAAGAATACTCGAAGCCCCCTCGAAGACTTGAAGTCCCTTCGAAGACTCGAGACCCCCTAAAGGACACGAACCCCCCTGTTGGACTCGAAGCCTTCTCAAGGAATCGAAGCCCCCTCGAGAACTCGAGCCCCCTCGAGAACTCGAGCCCCCTCGAGGACTCGAAGCCCCCTCATGGACTCGAATCCTTCTGTAGGAATCGAAATCCCCTCGAGGACACGAAGCACCTTGGAGGACTCGAAAGGCCCCTCGGGGACTGGAGGCCCCTTCGAGGACTCAAAGCCCCCTTGAGAACTCGAAGCGCCCCCTTGAGAACTCGAAGCACCCCCTCGAGGACACTAGCCCCCGTCTTAGACTGGAAGCCCCCTTGTGAGCTCGACCACCTGAAGAAAACTTGAAGCCCCCTCGAAGACTTCAAGTCCCTTCGAAGACTCGAGATCCCCTAAAGGACATGAACCCCCTATTGGACTCGAAGCCTTCTCAAGGACTCGAAGCCCCCTCGAGGACATGAAGCTCCCTTGAGGACTCGAAGCCCCGTAGAGACTCGAAACCCCGAGGAGGACTCAAAGCCCCCTCGAGGAAAAGAAGCCCCCTCGAGGACTCGAAGCCCCCTCGAGGACATGCGGTCCCTCCAAGTTGGTCGAAATCATGTTGGACCGTTGCTTGAAAAACTGCCATACGAAGCATGCATTTGAGTTCAATGGTGTTGTCGTGTATCTGCCGTAAGAGAAAATAGCAGCAGTAGTCTATTCCAATAGCTAACATAGGGAGAATAACTGGATTTAATGTAAGGAAAATTTGCCAGCATCACGGTGAATTACTTATTTTTTTAGGTAAATCAGAAACAATCGATTCTAGTCATTAATTCTTATATTTGGTATCCCAGCTGCATCCAGTAAAATCAGACCCCTGATTTCATTGGAAACAGAATCCAAGTGAAAATGACCATTTTGCCTATGAACCGCAGTTTTGGCCAGCGCATCTGCCACTACATTACCTTGTCTAAGTGTATGCACAAGCTTGATATTTCCAAGGCTCAATTTAGATTCATAACATAAATCAAATAAGGGTCATGGAGCTTTATATGGATCCATGGTATGCAGTATAGCTTGTGAACTATCTGATTCAATTACACTGTTATGCGAGGCTAGCTGTAAGAGATAAATTCCTTTTTGGATTGCCAAGATCTCAGCCTCTACAGAACTGCGTGCCTACGTAGAATAGCTAGCCATGGTAATTACCCTACCATTTTCATCTCTGAGAATGAGGCCTAAACCAGCAGAATTATCAGTCTTCCAAACTGCATCCACATTTAGCTTACTACCTAGTTCCGGTTTGTTCCGCTTTACAGTAGCTATATGAGGTAATGGTTTTGTTGGCCATTTTGGTAATAAACCTGACTGTGTCAACAGTCTGGTATCATCACAGTTAGTGAACAATGGCCTTGCATAAAAAATGTTGAAAATATACTACCTTATCCTTGTAATAGTAATTTGAATATTAGGGGTTGTATTATCAAACATTTTTTTCACACCTTGCTTTCCATAAGAACCAGCAAACCACCATAGGTAAAAGTCTAAATAAGCAAGAATGCAATTTAGTTAGAACTGGATTTGTGTGGTAATATGATAATCTATTTCAGAGAGTTGAAAAATGTGGAGGAGTTATCCCTATAATGCGGTGAATTTCTTTCCAGATAAGAGTAGCAAAGGAACATTCATTGAAAAAGTGTTGGATGTCATCAGTGCTGTTACAGAACAAGCATTTAGAAGGAAGCTGAAATCCAAAAACTCTGAGGACATCATCAAAAGGAAGAAATGCATTGAAAAGTTTCCACATAAAGATGGATATCTTTTTCTGAGCTCTTGGAAACCATAACTTACTAAGAGTAATAGAGGTACCTCTGTTAGTAGAAGAGCATCAAATTACCAATTGTCAGCTAACATGTGTGCCTACCAGTGGCCAACACATTCAAGCAAATCAACTCATAAATTAGGTGTTGCTCAACCGTTAAAACCCCAATGTCATAACTATCTGATGGCCCCGGTGTAGCTCTCCTTCGCCCAAAATATTTCCTAGCCATTTCTAAGGGGTTTAATGGAGTGTACTCGGTGATGAATGACCAACATTTTTGGTTATAGATTTCTAGGGAGGCATAGGGATCGGTTTCAGAAATCAATTTCTCGGGTGAGGTATAGCACAATTCTAGGGCTTCGTTGATTGTAAACTTGTTAACCATTATGATTTTCCCATTCACCTTTGTACTATCCCTATCACTAAAGCTTTGACCTAAATTTGCATAAAATTGAACCACATCACCGTTGTACACATTATCTTCTAAGCGCATCAATTTTTCAAGGTGCTGAAACTTGAATATATCAAAAAATAGCGCAAACTTAATTCTTCAATAGAAAATGCCTTAATAACCTTGGAATTAATGACTTTACGCTTTAAAAATTAAACATGCCTCTCATCTGCCTTTGCGGAGAAAAATCGTTCCAACGCCCCCAATCTGTTGAACGGGTTGCTATGGTCACTCACCATCCCGGTGCCTTTCTTTATGGACCTTGGCCTCGAACTTGTTGCGGGTTGGACGAATTGATGTGGATTGTAGGGGTTAGGATTTGAGGAGAGATCAATTTTGGGCTCTTTGTTTGAAAACGATTGAACTCTATTTTGGGATTTTTTTATACTAACTCGGGTTCTGAGTTTGGAACCTATTTCAAGGGTTTGGACAAAGGGATAAATGGCTTCATAGTTCAGAAGCTCTGTCAAACGGAAAAAATAGCATTAAAGGCGGTTTTTCAAATGGGTATTAAATACCCTTATGAAACCCATTTTCCATCATTTCCCACCACACCAAAACCTCTCCATCCTTCTACTCCATTTCTTACATCCTTTAATCTCCATTTCTCTTCATCTTCAAATCAAATGTGTGTGTTCTATGATTGATACACCCACTTTCCTCTTAATTTTTGTAAATTTTCACTTCATTTTCTTCATTTTTATTGGGTATGAGCTTATTTTCTACACTACTTGTAGGTGCACAATCTTTGAGTAAGATGAAGCTCTCATTTGTTTGATGTAAAGGTTGGTGCTTCTAAACTCTAGATTTCTTGAATAGGAGAGATGTTTTCTTTCATTGTTGGGTTTCTTTAGGGCTAATGTTCATAATGCTAGTTTAATCTTCTATTTAAGGATCTAACCTAATGAATTTTGATTTAGGTAGCACTAGAAGTTATGAAATTTGTGTTTGATATAGTGAGGGTCGTTGGTTGACCTAGGGAAAAATTTAGGGATTAGAATTTCACTTAATATATTTTATGAAGTTAGTTTCATAAATCATTGAGGAAATTGTTAATGTAGGGGTTAACATTGTCTAACAAGTGGACTCATGATGATCCATCACGTTCACGGAATTCCCAACCCTTGCAATTGGGATATAGTCGCGATGACGATGATGTGTCCGGGGAGAGAAGAATAGCCAAAACTCATTGTAGAGCACTAGAGCATAGGAAGGCTAGGAACGAGTTGACTACATTGGTTTTCAACAAGTCGGCCAAGTGTTTGTCCAAAGAATGAGCTAAGTGGTCTAATTGGGTCGCGAAGATAGGAAAAACAAGGGTCAACATCAAGTACGATAGTTGGCATGAGGTGCCAAAGGACTATAAGGAGACTCTATGGATGGAACGCAAGGTACCCTTAATGGCCATAGTGTTCTTCGCATCTCTTATTGAACATATAAACTTTCCCCTTATTTTAACTTCCATCATTCTAAACCCTCTTAGAGACCTTTCAAAATTGATTGCCCGGTTATGGCATTTCTAAGAAAGAAGGCAACGATCATGATGTGCAAGAGTTGACGGGAACACAAATGTACTTAGTCCAGAGACTACATTTTTTTCTTCAAAGAAGGGGGATCGGCCGTGGATAACATACTCACATATTCAACCGGAGAGTTGGGAGATCCAAGAAAAGGGCGTTGGAGAATGATTCTAATGTGAGTAATCAAAAATTTAATTTACAAAGTATTTAGATAAAGGTGTCTTTTGTGTTGACATGTCTCTAACATAGAGTACGTGGAAAGAAAAACAACGTTTGGCCAGTTGACTCTAGTTCCCATCGTTTAAGCCATTGGGGGTATGGAATGGCGGCAATGCAATTAGTGGAAGAACGTCTTGAAAAAAATGCCCAAATTGCAATCAAGGCCAGGATGACCGAAGAAGAGGCAAGGGTAAGTGTAAGACAAATGGATGCAGATGATATTGATCGGTGTAATTTGTTCTACAAAGTTCGATAGAACAAGGCGGGTATGTACAAGAAGGAGGAGGAAAATGAAATTGCGGAACGAGTGGTAAACTTTCACGTCCTTTATTTTTTCTTCACTACCCTATAGGCCTTTTATATTAGCTAATCAATTCCAATAATTGTAATGGATAGGAAAATTTAAAGAATGACGAATTGGAGGGAAACTTCATACCTACATTTAGAAAGAAATACTTATTGAGGCTACGCAAAAACCCAACCACGCAGAGCGTATTAGGGGAGTAGGAGGGTTCATGACCCAAAGAGAGGCGTTTGGGATTACTCGGTTCTATAGGGGTGCACAATCATTGCGGATACACATTTTGCAAAAACAAGCACTTCAAGAATAGAAATGGATTAAAAAACAAGACATTCTCATTCAGAAATTGATCCAACACATAGGTCTTGCTATTCTAGAGCACTTAGATGATTTGACACCAGATTGGACACTGCCATCAAGAGGATCACACCATTCTCCCAAGGATTTTGAGGTAAATCAAAAGGCGATCATTCAAATTCCTAATGACGAGGCCGACAACCTCAAGTGATAAAAAGGTACACACTTTAATTTTTAAAATCGTTCATACCAATTTTGTTGAAATGGTTGAAAATTGTAATTGGTGCAATGTAGGGTTCTCATGTGTATGAATTATACATTGATCGAGACATAGATGGTAGACCACTCCATGTAGCCAATGGAGTTTTTCATGAGTTAATGAGATATCATCATACAATACTAATTGCAGAAGGTTTGTCAAGAGTTTCTCTGGACAAGGTGTTGGTGAAGGGCGCTTCGTTGCCAATTTCGACCGGCGAAACAAAAAATGCCGAGCCAGCACTTGAAATATTTCTTTTGTATCTGCATCCACTGATTTATGCCAATCCTATAAAGGATCGGCATTTGAAAGTCACACGTACAACAACACCAATCGTGGTCCAAGCTACACTAAAACCAGTCCACAAAACACTCAAAATTGGTCCAAACAACACTGGACAACATTAGTCAACCGGTTCCAAAAGACTCACCTCACTTGATATGAGTGCTAAAAAATTGCTTCAACCACATGAACGGAACTCGACTCGGGTAATGATTTCGTATTTGGTGCAAAATGAGATATCATCGCGCTGTGGAGTGATTTCGAAGACTTATGGAAATGTGAGCAAGTTAATCAAACACTAATGTCCATATACATCTTGTAAGTAGCATTTATTATATATACATTTATTTCTTGTTCACTATTTATTAATATCACATTGTTTACGACTAACATGCAAATTTTCTTATCTTCAAGGTACTTGTATTTTTTGTACAATCAAAAGAAGGCATGGGTCAGATACATGTGTCCGGTGATGACTCAAGAAATTGGATGTACAAAGCAAGAGACAATCGACTGCATTCGCAAAAATCTTGGGATGAGGGATAAGAAATTGGTCATTGTGCCCTACATTGAAAGGTCATATTAATAATCAAAATTACGTTTACGAACATAATTTAGGATATTTTAGTAACATTATTTTTTTATTAGAGATCATTGGCGATTAATCATGATTATTCCGGAAAAAAAATGGGTGTATTAGATGGACCTATTGCATTTCCAACCATCGCAAGCATTCATCAAGATTTTGGAGTCCGCTATGAAGGATACTTGTGAAGTTGATGGAATGAAATTTTAGGTGGTGGAAATCAAGGTATAAATTAGTACGATTTCTTTTCTTTTTCCAAAGTGATTTACTTGGGTATTTTTATACGTTACAAGTTTAATATGGTTTTAACTCAGTACAAGAAACAATCCTAAACATGGAAAGACGGCTATTACATAATGTTGTATGCAATAGAGTGCATAGAAGGTGTAAATGATGATTTTCTTGAAATTGACAAGGTCATTGTACATTAGCTCCTCCTAAACATTAATAGTTTCTCAATGTCCAATTTATATTTGCTAATATCTTGAACCTCTTAGGTTCTTCCAAAGGCAACGAGGCTCTATTCAAAAGAAGAATCAACAACGCAAGGAATTGTTTGGCAGGCATCTCGTTATCAACCGCTCCCACTCTCTTAGAAATCCTAACTTGGTATAGGAACACAATTTAGGTACATTAGTATGTAGTGATAGTTCGGAATAGAATTGTGTTCATTTCTATTCCTATCGATAGAATATTGCTTAGTTAGCATTTTCAGTAGATTTTTCTGACAAAGTAGAATATATTCGTGTATTACGTTACAATTCAGTCTTCGAATGAGACCTATTTTAAGCCATGGATTTTAATGAAAACATAATTTTCAAATTCGTAGTTGTGTTGGGTTTCGAGTTCGTAATGCAATTCTGCCCTATTATATATGTGTAGTTGAACAAGCTTCTGAACTCGGAAGAAAATGGCCAAAAAAAGCGCTCTCAAAAAATTACAGATTGGGACCGGAATGGATATCTGATCATGGAACTTGCCAACATCGTAGGGCTAAAAGTTGACACAATTGGGTTTCCAAACTCGGAACAAAATTGGTTCCAAGTTCGTAACCATTAATACAAGGCTGATGGATCTATACGGTTTCCAAGCTCAAAAACTGGTAAAGTCGGTTCAACTGTAATTTAAAGGTGGTTTTTAACTGTCTTAAACAGGGGTTCCGAGTTCAGAATGACACTCAGGGCCTAAGAAACCTAGCCTCCTTC
Source organism: Rubia yunnanensis (assembly GCA_037428765.1). Taxonomy (NCBI): domain Eukaryota; kingdom Viridiplantae; phylum Streptophyta; class Magnoliopsida; order Gentianales; family Rubiaceae; genus Rubia; species Rubia yunnanensis. The sequence continues at coordinate 55,696,741 of CM075061.1, forward strand.
CGAGTTCGGAACCTATTAAAGGCGGTTCCTCCAGCCTTTCAAAGGCAATTAAGAACCAGCTTTAATTGTCATTTTTAATGCGGTTTGTGGAACCACCATTAATTGGCGACGATCAAAGGAACGACCTGAGGCACTTTGAAAATGCCTTTTCAGGTCTGATAAAACCGCCTTTAATGACCCTTCTCTCCACTAGTGTCCTTGATTGTGTAGAAGTAATCAGTGTTGACTTTCGAGGCCTTTTTGTTCACTCATACATACCCAAATCGTAAATTGTAATCGTATACTCCCTCTGTCCCATAATATTTTGCCTATTTACTTTTTCACGATTTTCAATGATCATGTTTGACCGTTAATATCTCTAGCTACGTATAATATTTTTGCATTTAAAATTGATATTTAGAAAATAGATGTTAAGATGAATCTAACAATATCTCACATGATATTTTTATTATACATACATTAATTTATATTTAAGGTTAAAGCTTACCAAATTTGACTTTGAAAAAGTAAATAGGAAAATAATCTTGGGATGGAGAGAGTATGATTAAATTTCATTTTTGTGTCTCCAATTTTGTGATTCGACAACTTAAACTTTCTTGGAGGGACCTAAGTGCAATAAAGTAAAAACTTTACTCGTAACTCTAGATTGAAATCTGCTCAAACTTCATGCTACCATATATACCCTCATTGTATTTTCCAAATCCGTAACGGAATATTTATCAAAGATCGGGCACAAGAACATATTTGTAATCCTTTCTGATTTTCCTTTCTTACTTCTAAGTAACCAACTCTAAGTTACTCTAGAACATGTACTAGCACTTTCCACTATTACACCAAAAAAATCGTTTATTTAATATTCATATATTTAGGAAACAATAAAAAGATCATATATTTTGGAGCAATGGATAATGGGATAACACAATTTTGGGCCACAGTGTAATTTTTCAAGACTGTGTAGAAGTAATCACTGTTGACTTTCGAGGCCCTTCCGTTCACCCATACATGTCCAAATTCCAAAGTCGCAATCCTATATTATTGAATTGCATTTAGTTGTCACCAATTTCGTGATTTGACAACTCCAACTTTCTTGGAGGAACCTAAGTGCAAAGGTAAAAACATTTCTTGTAACCCCTAATTGAAATCCGCTTGAACGTGATGCTACCCTAAACACCCCATTGTTTTTTCCAAGTACGTAATGAAATATTTATCAACAGTCGGGCACAAGAACATATCTGTAATCCTTTCCGATTTCCCTTTCGTACTTCTAAGTAATCAACTCTAAGATACTCTAGAACATGTACTAGCGCTTTCTAACATTTCACCAAAAAAGTCATTCATATCCTAATTTCTATATCTATTCAAGAATAACAAAAATCATGTATTTTAGATAGAAGAATAATGTCATAACAAATTTTTGGGCTATAGCATAATTTTCTACAAATATATTAGAAACGCTTCCGTTCACCGATTGTAACCCAAATTTTGAACACACAATCATCTCATATTTAATTGCATTGTGGTGTCTTTAATTTTTTGATTCACTGCCTCCAAATTTCTTCTCTAGACCTAATAATAAAAATTTAAAAGTTAACATAGTGATCAAATAATACTAGCACCGGCAATGTTTTAAATTCATATCGGTGCTTTATTATGGCAGGAAAATGAATTTTCTAAAATTTCATTCAAAATTTTGGGGGCACTGTTTAAAATTTTAAATTATTGGACTTAGCACCGGTATCAGTTACTCAGGCACTGACATGTATGCCGCTCCATACTTAGAATTGTTTCCCATATTTGTTCTCGAGTCCAAAATATATATATATATATATATACCATGTTTAAAGCAGCCCTAAGCAGCTGTTTTCCGTATACATAGGCACCAGTATGAGTCATTTGGGCACAGGTATTTGTACCAGCGCTCCATACTTAGAAAAAAATCGGATATTCTCTTGGGTACAGTTTTTTTAAAACCATTTAAAGCAGCCCAAACAGCTACTCTTAAAATGCATAGGCATCGGTATGAGCCTTTTGAGCACTGGTTTACCGGTGCTCCATACTTTCTTTCAGTAATTGAATCCCAACCATTAAAACTATTGATATATATGTGAAATCTGAAACCCTAAAATCAATTTCAACCCTTATCGTTTCTACCGGTAGATAGCGGTGATAAACTGGAGAGCATCAAAATCGACCCCCTGCCTTTGCTCCACACCCGTCCGTGCCTACGATCATGCACCACCCGTCTAGATCTTCTGCAACCGCCCATACCTTCACCATATGCGGGCGCAAAGCAATTCCTTGGCTAGTCAAAATCGAAGTCCCGAATTGATGATCCCAAAAGGAAAATATTAGGAACTTCAGTTTTACGAAAACTTGACTTCCTAAAAGGAAAACTTGACTTCCTCACGTGTCAAACCAGTACATGATCTTTTTTGCAAGCATCATTGATTGGCACATGTCATGGCCACGTTGCTTGCACCAAGAGGCAATCTCAAACTTATCGAATGCCTCTCCCCCGGGGTCATCGGCCTTGGTAATATAATCTCCCTGCAATAGCACTCAGATCCCTCCCCCTTCGGCTTCCACTTCCATTAGGGTAGAATGTTTCCGGATCGGGCAACGAGGCTTATTCCTCAAACTTAATGTGGAGAGGAAACGTTGGCAGAGCTCATCTCTCAATCCTTGTTCCTTTTCAACGGAATTTTCCTTCATCGCTTAGTGTGCACACCTCTTCCTCTTAGGATAAGCTTTCCTTCATTTTTGCGTCATGTACGAGAGCAATAAAATGATGAAAATGATTAATGCAGCTAAGAGAAATAGTAGAATTGACAAGAAACATTCTAGAATTTTGCTACCTAGCATACAAAACATGTTAACTAGTAAGCAAGCCGCCATTATATCTAATTACTTTTCCAAGTTCATCATACACCACAAACAAGCAACAAACCTACGCCATTGTAACCCAATTATAGAACTACTCACACACTAAGGTAAACGCATCCAAGGATCCACCAGAAACCACACTAAAAACATTAACATACATTGATTGTGTACCATATTGTACAAAATAGCAACACTCTCATTTCAAACTCATTGTAATCCAATCGCATATCTAACACAAAATACAACAGTATTATAAGTTATATAGTAACGGAAGCGAAAATGAGCAAAAAACAAGTGAATTTCATTCTAGTGACATTTCATCGAACACCTTAAGGGCATGGAAAATTTTAGGCATTAAACCAAAAATCAAGTATGGAAACTCATGCACATGTTCATTATGGCTACATACCTTTGATGAAGACGGAAATGAGAGGTTCTTTGACGGAGGATCGGCCTCCACTTTGGTTTTTCTCCCAAGGACATTTGTAATGAATAATGTGGATAAAGTAAGGGGGTGAAAGATGTTGATTCTTATATAGAATGTGGGAGGGGAAGGTTGGGTGAGTTATTGAGGTGATGTGGGTTTATGGAGAAATTATGGAGGATATAATCATGGAGGGGTGGAAGAAGATGAAGTGTTTTTGGCGGTTTCAAAGTTTCTTTCATAGCTGTGACCACAGCACGGGTACGTGGTTGATGATATTGCTTCTTATGCAACAGATTGCTGCTCACAAGGGAATGAAATGTTGTCCAAGTGCGAAACACAAGTACCAGTTCTGGTGCCACTTTTTTTTAACAGATGCCTATGGCGTGCTAAAGCAGGTGAGTGAGGCTGTTTTAAATAAACCTTTTATTATTGAAAAATGTATTTTTATAACCCTACCTAGTTGACATAAGTGTTAATATAATCTTTCAATATTCGAAAGTGCCAATATAACCATATCTAGTTAGCGAAAGTGCCAATATAACCATATCTAGTTAGTGAAAGTGTTAATATAACCCTATAAGTTTTAAGGATGTGCTAATATAACCCAACAAACATTAGAAATGTACTGATATAACCCAATAAGATTGCGTAATGTGCTGATATAACCCTATATGTTCCTACGGCGGTCCGGCGAACTATGATGGTAAAATGGTCCACCTAATTTCAGAGTTAGCCAAATGGTATTTTGGTTAATTTACTTAGAGTCAACGCCGAAAAATTGAGGTCAATGCCGGAAATGGGGCCTGAGGGTTATATTGGTACTTTCATTCACTAGTTAGGGTCATATTTGCACTAAAAATTATCATAGGGTTATATTGCCACTTATCCCTTTATTATTTTCCATAACCGATAGCAAAAAGGTCAAAATATTTCTAAGTATGGAGCACCGGTTATTTAATCGATGTCGTTGTTGATGTATTTCCCGGCTAAACTTTTTATGAATTTTTTTTTAAAATTTTCCCACATGTTATTCTAGCACCGGTATACACAAATTAGGCAACCTATGCCTATTATTAATAAAGGTTTTTGCAAATGTACATTTATTCTTCTCACACTTTCTCCCTCAACTAACGTTGTAGATTTTTGGAATACAAAATTGACGACACCACAATTCAATTGGGCAAGCGAAGATCTAGACATGGAGACTTAGGCATTAGTGGGTCGATGAAACGGCCTCGAATTTAAACATTGATTAATTGTACATTGGTAAATAACACTTGGGCCCCAAAATTTAGAAAAAATTCCTTATGCTCCTTTTACTCATAACCGGGTGTGACCTCAGTTGACATGATACTCCATGATGTGTACGGTCACCCCATGAGGCTCGGGGGGATTTCTTACGCCATCTACAATTGAAATTGCACTTAAGTATTTTTTTATGTACATTAGGATTACCGATTTTTTCCCATTGCTAATAATTACACAAATTTTCATATTCTTGGCTAATTATGAAAATAAAAATTATTTTATTGACACTCGTGAAATGTGGAAAAGCATTAGTATATGTTCGATAGTAAAATTGTAGTTGATGATTTAGAAGTAACAATGAGAAATCGAGATCATTTCAAGATGTGTTTGTGTAACCGACGCCTCACGATTCTTTTGGATCGAACTTGGAACTTCCATTGGGGATGTTACTAGTGCCATCTGATTCAACTGAAATCAAATTTTGAGTTACTAGTGAACTTATTACTCTTTGCACTTTGGTCTCTCGAAGATAGTGGGAGACGATGAAACACGAAATGGAACACAACAAAATGAAATTCAAAATGCTCCGATCATGACTTGCCAACTTGGGCCTGAACGTGGGAACGGAAGACCTCGAATCAGAATATTGAGTGGGTGTCTAATTTTTTGGTAAGTTACACTTATACCCTAAAATTTAGAAACACCCACTATGCTCATTTTACTCGTATTGGGGTGAGACATATGTTGACATGGTACTCCATGGTGCATGGTCAACCTTGGAGGGTCCGGGGATTCCTTACGCCATCTACAATTGAAATTACACTTAGGTTCTTTTATGTACATTTAGATTACCGCTATTTTCCATTGCTCCTAATTAGATAAATTTTAATATTCTTGGCTAATTGGGAAAACTAAAATTATTTAATTTACACTCATGAAATGTGGAAAAGTGCTAGTATATGTCTTACAGTAAATTGTAGTTGATTACTTAGAAGTAAAAATGAGAAATCGAGATCACTTTAAGGTGTGTTTGTGTGACCGACCCTTCATGATTCTTTTGGACCAAACTTGGAACTTCCATTGGGGATATTATTACTACCCTCTGGTTCGAGTGGAATTATATTTTTAGTTACGAGGGAACATTTTTTACTTTTGCACTTTGGTCCCTCCAAGAAAGTTGAAGACGACGAAACACAAAATTGGAGACACAGAAATTCAATTCAAAATGCTCCAATCATGAGTTGGAAATTTGGGCTTGAACAGCTAAATGGATGGGCCTCAAATCAAAATAGTGAGTGGTTGTCTAAATTTTTGGTAAATTACACTTGTGTCTCAAAATTTAGGAAATATCCCCTATGCTTCTTTTACTTGTACTCGAGTGAGACCTCAGTTGACCTGGTACTCAATGGTATGTAAGGTCAACCCTAGAGGGTCGGGCAGTGTGGGGGGGGGTCCTTATGCCATCTACAATTGAAATTGCAATTAGGTCCTTCTTATATACATTTGGATTATCGTTTTTTCCATTGCTCATAATTACTCGACTTTTCATATTCTTTGCTAATTATGAAAATAGAAACTATTTTATTTACGCTCATGAAATGTGGAAGGCGCTCGCATATGTTCGATAGTAAAATTGTAGCTAATTATTTAGAAGTAACAATGAGAAATCGAGATCACCTCAAGATGTGTTTGTGTAACCAAACCCTCTCGATTATTTTGGACCAAACATGGAAATTCCATTGGGGATGTTACTAGTACCCTCTGGTTCGAGCAGAATCAAATTTCGGGTTACAAGTGAACTTTTTACACATTGAACTTTGCTCCCTCCAAGAAAGCGGAAGATGGCGAAACACAAAATTGGCAACACCAAAATTCAATTTAAAATGCTCCAATCATGATTTGGTAATTTGGGCTTGAACGAGTGAACGGAAGGGCCTTGAATCAGAATAGTGAGTGGTTGTTTGTATTTTGGTAAATTACACTTGGACCCAGCCCAAAATTTAGAAATCGTCCCCTATGCTCATTTTACTTGTACCCGGGTGGGACCTTAGTTGACATGGCACTTAAATTTGGTTTTACCTAATTACGTCAACTATGATTACCGTGTTCCAACATTAACTAGTTAACCAAGTTCATAAAAAAGATAAACAGTCAAAGACACACGACTTGGTTACGCAGTTCGGTAAATGTCACCTACATTTGTGGGGCCTGGCCTAGTTCAAAATGAATCCACTAATCATAAATATAATACAGAGTACACCATACAAAATAATTATCTTTCCTAATTAAACATGTAAATTCTACTAGCTTCCCTAGTTGCCGATCCGCCTTGATCAAACTCCCTCTGACCTCGAAATTCGTCGATGTTGGATATCCTCCTCCCGGAGAATTAAGGCTTACGTTCTGAACTTTAAAATCAAACGATTTTGATCCTGTTGGAACACAATAATATAGCAATGTGCTACTTCTGAATGTTGAGAACACGTGTGTAGATTTTCTCAATATTAATCTGTAAGTAGCTTAGCCAGAGTGTCTACAATGTATAGCATGATCGCACGTCTTCAATTACTTGTGCGACAGGAATTCTATCTCCACAAAATATTCTGATAACAATCAAATCCCTTCAAGATAAAATTATCAAATCTAATCCCTCGGAGATTAGAATATCTCGTCTTCATCCATACCATGGCCAAAACTCTATACCAATTCCACTTCCATAAATCTAATCCAATCCCACAAATATAGGAATTGATATATTCCTCAAATCAAATCAGCTGGCAGAGATGCCCTGCTTCTCAAATTGCACTTCTACATTCCTTATTTCACCGAAATTCCTTCTTTGATGTTACAACATAATACTTCCATATTTTCATAATTACCAAAAATTTCCTAATTACCAAATCTGGACTTTACAATCTCCCATTTTGGCATTTTGTGGACCCATCAATATTTTGGATTTTCAACGCAATAACTATGCAAATAAAGATATCAATTAACACTAGTATGGATGTTGGAACATGAGCTCAAAATAATTGTAGCTCCCCGTAAATACCAAAACTTCAAATCTTCAACATCTATGTTGGAACATCAAACAATTACTCAGTACTTAGTAGAGCCAGAAAACCATGTTGGAACACTGGACCAACACACACAACATATAAGTACTTAGAAAACCGAGAATAAAACACTAATCATCAGAATTCCAAAATACCCGTAGCTTCCAGTTAGGCCAAAAATAAAAAAATAGACATTCAAATCTAGAACCAGAAATCCAGAATTAAAAAATCCAAAAATACTCCCCTTTGGATCCATGAAACATGCCAAAATAATAAAAGTCGGAATATCCAGAGAAAGAACTAATAGATCATGCATCAATTTCATGAATTAAAAACCCATAGGCCCCTTCCAATCCCCAAAACCAACAAGAATATATCCACTCTTGAGAAGAATGGGTTTACTTGGGTCATCACTCCAAAGGAAAAAGGTAAACCTAGAATGATGTGGCGACCCACCCATCGTGATGTGGTCATTGGTGGTGTCAAGGATGGTGATTCTAGCAACCCATTAAGCCACTCACCTTAGTCTTTGAAATTGAGGAAAACATAATTCGTGAAGACGACAATAAATAAACGTCGCTTTTATTTCAAGTATGAGTTTTCTTTCATATTCTTTTAATTTTGGGAATGAGGTTGATCTTTGGTGGAAGTGTTTTTAGGAAATTTTAGTCATCGATTATTTGTGTGGAACAGTACAACTCTGGTTTTTAGTTATTTTTGGGTGTAGGTACAAAGAAAAGTTCATTGTAAAAAGGAAGGCCGGTGATCCGCGCCAGAGGCTTGGCCCGAAGGGAAAGTTCATGCTAAGAGATTTGGCTCGAATGGATGTTTTGTGCTCAGAAGTTTGGTGTGAGCCTAAGCTTCACGCCAGAGCTAGTCATCACAAAACTAATGTGGCTGCCACATGCTGTCTTAATCACGGATGTGGCACGGGTTGGCACTGACCATGCCTGTGTGTGGTGCGGATCAGCACACGACCGAAGCGAGGCCAAAGTGTAGTCATGGATCTAACTTAGGGATTCATGCCACCCATATACATTAGCCAATCCTAACCCATCTCCTTCCTTATTTATACCCCCTCGCCTGGAACCCTTCTCTCCCACACCAACCTTCAGCCTAGACCGTTATATCCTTTCCCTCTCTCCCTATTTTGGCCATAACTCCCTCATATTTTATCCAATTTCCTCATACCATATACCAAAATTTTCCTCTTTCCAAGTTCTATCCAACCCGCTAAACCCAAACCCCTGAAAGTCCTTGAATTTGAGCAGTTTATCAAAGGAAGATTCGGCCGCAGATTGGGAAGCCAAATTCTTGGTTCCTTTTTGGAGCATTGGATTTGTTTTGGCTAGACTTAGGAGTAGTGTTGTATACACCTCAAGAACACATCTCACCACACTAGCCGTTTGAGCTAATCTTGGCCTATCCACTCTTATATGAAAGATACGGTTAAGCTCATTGACTGTGGAATTGTGATTGCATGTTTGAGAGTTTTGGTGATTAGTATTGTTCGTTGACTTACTTGGGAAGTATTATTCTGTGTTGAGGGTAATTGAAGAAAATATTGTACCATATTTTATCTGTGTTTGGTGGCTACATTTGTTGGACATTATGACTTCTGTACAGAGGGAGCAAGGAGAGCCTAGTGAGCCACCATATATAGGATTGACCACCCTTGCCAAAGCCCATAAAATAAGGTTGGGGTATATTATAGGGCGCCCGATTCTAGAGACAAAGTTTGTAGATAAAGAGACCCTCAAGTGCCTCAAACTTTACAAACATGTCCGGATTCTGCTAGGGATATTAGGAATGAAGAAGTTTACCACCCTATTTGCCCCCACCTACACTAGATACACCCTGGAGTTCTTAGCTACTGTTGAGAGGCATCGAAACAGGCATGAAAGTTGCTATATCACTTTCCATCTAGAAGATAAGCCCCACACTTTGACATATTATCAGCTGGGGAAAATCTTCAAGTGGAAGAAGCGGTAAGAGGTGTCGGGGTACAGGAAGCCAAACACGTGTGACTTAGCTCAATTTTGGGAAGCCATCACTAGACAGGTAAGGGGAAAGAAGAGCAAGAATAGCAACATAGTGCATCCCTCTCTTAGGTATTGTGCCAGTTTGTTGTCCGTTATAGTAAGTTTCCTTGGGAAGCCACCGCCTCCACTGATGATGACTGTAGGATTCTTCTATGGTCTATGTGCACGGGGAGAGATATCTCACTTTCTCATCTGCCCGCACTGGCAAGATATCATTGAGAGGAATGGTTACACTGCTAGCACAGAATTTTCACCTTCCGGAGAGTGAGGATCTGAGAGCCACCCCTAGCTCAATCTTTACGCTTAATCTTTCAGTCATGGCAGAGGCGGGGCTTATAAAAAGAGAGTGTGGTTCCATCTTTTGGAAATACAAGGGTGATGTGCCCATTTTATACAGTTATATTAGGACTTGTAGAATTCACTTTTGTACACTTTTGTGCTCTAAATGTAGCATTTTTCCTTGAAATTCTCTAAGGAGAGTTAAAATCGACTTTTACGCTTTTATTACTTTTCTAGAGGATTTTGTGTGACAAGGAAATTTGTTTGAAGACTTTGAAGAATACCTTTGAAGATTTGAAGACTTGTATTTGACCTTTTGAAGATGTGAAGAATTAAAGAAGGGAAGAAAAGAGGAAGATATGAAACAAAAAGAAGAAAGAAATCAAGATGCTGGAACTGGAGTCCGTCACGAGTTTTTCGCGAGCCCATCGCGACTCACGACAGACGTATGACCAGAAATTATTCTTGCTTTTTGTAGTATAATTACTCACCTTATCCTCTCCTGTTCGGAAGACGAATCTATATCTTCTCCCTGCGATCTTTCTGGATTCAAACCCTAGTTTTTCTCTTCTTTTTTTTCTTAGTTTTTGTAGGTTAATCATGTCTTTTAATTGTCTAGCTTAGTTTTATCTTGGAGCAATAGATTGAAACTTCCATTTCTATGTAGTAAGAACCATATTTATCTATTTAGTGCTTTTGCTACTGTGCATTTATTGAGCTTTGAATGTGAATTGTTAATTGCATTGATGTTGTTGGAAGCTTGAGTATATGAATTGCTTGAATGATTACTTATTAAGGTTGGGAGAAAGTAGCTAATTCTCCAATCTTTTAATGTGGAATCCAGGGCATGAGTCAGAGCTTCTTAATTATGTTGATGTGTTGATGATTGCTAGATGAATGTGATGATGTTGAACTCGTTGTCATGTTTGGTTTAGGTAGCAAATGAGATAGGTCTATGAATGTCTATCGTTCTTGGCTTATCTTAAGTAAATGCATGAATTGGTTAAATGCTTATACACGGTGTAGTGTTTATAAGTGTTGTCAACCTTGTTGGTTCTTCGTGCTCAATATTATCAATGAGATACTTTTAGTCTTGTTTCAGATAAGGGAGTCATTGGTGATATTTGACAAGAGATGTCGAATACACTCTTGCAAACTACTAACTAAGAAGAATATAATATTTATCTTCGTAACAAATAGTAAAAAGTAGTGAATAGATTATTTTCCTCGTTCTAAAGCCTTGTTATTTAGCGTTTGGTTCTGGAAGAAGCTTTCAATTTCCGTTTCCTCTTCAAATCTCGCACGCGAGTTCCATCCCTTTATTCGCCAACTTCGATTCGTATAGGTAATCTCCTTCCGCTCTTAGCTCAGTCATTGATTTTTTCTGTTTTATACGATTTGTTTGTGTTTGTAGTTGTTTTTGGTGGATCTGTTGGTGATTTTCGCTGATGTTTACATTTTGCGATGAATTTATCTGTGCTTTCCGTTCGTTGTTGTGGTATATTTGTAATATTCGTGTTGATTTAGTTGCTGATTGGAATTTGTGATGTAAATGTACAGTAGGGATGAATCATAGTGTTAGGATATCTCCATTTTGTGCTTGAGGAACTGGAGTTAGATAGGTGGAAATTTAGTGTTACGGAATTAGTATTATAGTTGTTATGGAATTAGTGTTAATTAGTATTGGTATTGGAATTGGATTTGTATTCCTACTATAATTGTAGATATAATTGTATTCTGTTACCTTCTCCTAACTGGATAGGTTTCCTGTACTACTATATAATGTATCCTGAATTCATGAATAGAATACAAATTATTACTCTTATTTCCTACATGGTATCAGAGCCTAAAATTTTGAAACCTAAAACAGAAAATTTTCCGCTGCCCTGATCTTTCCCGAGCCGCCGTCCGACGCCCCACGCGCCGCTGCGGAGCCCACGCACCACCGCCGCTACACCATTGCCACCGCTGTCCGCTAGTTTTCGACGACGCCTGTCGATGACATTCACTGCTCGTGTTCGCCGATCGACGCCACGCGCCGCCGCCTCTTTCACGCGCCGTCCACCACGCGCCGTCAGCAACTGTCCACCGGTGTTCTTATCCATCCCTGATTTAACAATATGTCGGGTTCTGATGAACAACCTCGTTTTGAGATTCCTGAGGGTACGAAACTTCAGGATCTGAGTGCTAGTGACGTAATTACAGCTTTACTCAAACAGCTGCAATCACAATCTGGCCCTCATGTTGCTTTACCGATTGGTCGTGTGTCGACTGATCCTTACTACATTGGTTCCGGTGATGGTCCAGGGTTACAACTTGTACCAATCATGCTAAAAGGACCAGAAAACTACAATGAATAGTCTGATGCAATTTGTTGCGCATTCTTGGCCAAACATAAGATTGGGTTCCTTAATGGATCAATCACAAAACCCCATGATGATCATCCAGATGCTGCTGTCTGGCCTGGGGTTAATGCTACTCTTGTCTGCTGGATCTCACAAACCCTAGATCCAGTGATACGATCTTCAACAAGTTCTTTCTCTGCCGTCAAGGATTTGTGGGATGATCTTAAGGCAAGCTTTATTTTCGCTGATGGAATGAAGCTTATGCAGACACAAGAAGCCATTCAAGGTTGCAGGCAGAACGGTCAGCCCATCGCCATCTATTTTGCCACACTGAAGAAGTTGTTTGCAGATTATCACTGCATGCGACCTCCAGTGGTCTGTATCTGTGAAGATTGCAAGGCTTTATGTCAGTGCAATTTTCAGGCGAAAATCCTCCAAGAGAGAGAGAAGGATTTGATCTACCAATTCATCTCTGGTCTCGACGAAGGTTTTCACACCTTGCGATCCCATATCTTGAGCATTGAGCCACTGTCATCTGTCATGAGGGTGTATGCCCTTGTTACTCAGGAGGAGAATCATAGAGCTATCATTCGAGCCCGTGATTCTTCTTCTACATCCATGGCATATGCTGCACGACGTTCGCCAGTGGCTCTTTCTGCTGACAACCGTAAGAATCTGGTTTGCACACATCGTCGTCGCAAGGGCCATGACAAAGACACCTGTTTTAATATACACGGATTCCCGGAGTGGTTCAAGAAGGGCAAGAAATTGGCACCACCTGATCGGCCATTAGTCAATGCTGGTCAAACTGGTGGCGCCATCGATCTCTCGCTCCCGCCGCCATTCGCCGAAGCCGCCCTGTCGCCGCCTAGCCTGGCGGCGGCCTCCTCTACGGTCCCTGCTCGCTCCAATTTTGGCCCTGCTCTGTCTGATCACCAATGGAACACGACCATGAACCTGTTTAATCAGCTTCGCTCTCCTGGTGATGAGTCTGGTAAGCATACTTTACCATGGATCCTTGATTCGAGAGCCTCCTATCATATGACCGGTGACAAAGGTTCTCTTTCTGATCTTACTGCTACTATTGATGCTGTGAATATTTTTCTGCCCGATGGCTCGATGTTCTCCGCTACACAATTTGGATCCATTTGTTTTGATGGTTTTAAACTACCGCATGTGTTATATATCCCTACATTGCACTGCAACTTACTGTCTTGCTCTAGATTGTTATGTACCCTAAACTGTCTAGCTTTGTTTATTGAAAATTATTGCATTTTATAGACAATCAGTACGAGGAGAGTGATTGGCGTGAGTGAACAGAAAGGGGGGTGTTTTGGCTTCGTCTGCTGGATGCTCGTGCTCGAAGTCCTGTCCTGCAGCCTCTTCCTACAGTTGCTTCACTGTCCTCTTCTGATTTATGGCATCAACATTTTGGTCATCCATCTTCCACGGTGTTTGTCTTCTATTTCTCCTAGTAATAATAAACATTATGTGCCTTGTTCTATATGTTATAGAGCAAAACAACCTAGACATAGTTTTCCTTTAAGTACTACTAATGCTACTGTATTATTTCAATTAATTCATTGTGATGTTTGGGGACCCTATAATACACCATTTTCTAGTGGTACTTTTTATTTCTTGACAATAGTAGATGATTTTTCCCGAGCTGTTTGGGTTTATTTGTTAGTAGCTAAATCTGAAGTAGCTTGTAGATTTTTAGAATTTAGTGCTTTAGTCAAGAACCAGTGGGGAAAAACAATCCAACGTGTTCGAGCTGATAACGGCACTGAATTCTTGCCTCTCCGATCTCACTTTACTGCATCAGGGATAATTTTTGAGACGTCTAAGGTTGATACTCCGCAACAGAATGGTCGAATTGAAAGAAAGCATCGTCATTTACTCAATGTAGTGCGAGCTTTACGGTTTCAAGCCAATCTTCCTATTGACTTCTGGGGAGAATGTGTTCTTACTGCTGCCTACCTGATCAACCGAACACCGACACAGCTTCTCAACGGTCGTACTCCCATTGAATTACTCTATGGACAGGCGCCAAATTACTCTTTTTTACGAGTATTTGGATGCTTGTGTTTTGCTGCTCGTGTTCCAAGATACCGTGACAAGTTTGCACCAAGAAGCCGTCGGTGTTTGTTCCTTGGTTATCCTGCCGGAAAGAAAGGTTATTGTCTTCTCGACTTGGACTCGAGTTATCTTTAACACTCGGGATGCTAATTTCTTTGAAGACCAGTTCCCGTATTCTGTATCTCAGCAATTCCCTTCTACAGATGAACCTGGCGGTGCCACCACTGCACCACCGGTTTCCTCCTCCTACTCACCGGAACCATACGGCTTTTCCGATCAACCGCTGGCCGCCCTTCCGCCGGTCCATGCTGACCGGTCAACACCGGTAGGTCAACGCCGGTGGGTCACCGCCGATCACCGCCGGAGGGTCAACGCCGGTCAACTCCGGTGATTCAACGCCGGTCAATGCCGGCGAGTCAACACTGGTCAACGCCGACGAGTCAATGCCAGCCAACGGCATCCAACTAACTCCGGCATCCCACCGCCGGCATCCCACCACCGTCCGACGCCGGTCCTCCTCCGCCTGCTGCCAATAATCCACCATCCACCAGACTAAGTGTTCGTGCTCGGCGTCCACCATCGTATTTGGTTGATTATGATTGTGATGATTCTACTTGTGCTCTTGTTACTGAAGACCCCCCCTCTTCGACTATGTTCCCCCATGCGTCAGCACTATCCTCAGGTGTTCTCTACCCTCTTACTGATTATGTAAATTGTGATAATTTTTCTAGTTTGCATACTACATTTAGTTACCTGGAAATGAAGCTATTGTTGCTAATTAGTAGTTCTTGCTCTGGTTTACGGATTAATCTCGACATCACAGTAGACATTTTAGTGCAGTTGATGTGGATGATCATTTCTTTTAACGTAAATAGGTAAATAGTATAGACGGTGGAACCTGTAGCAGAGCCCAAGAAGGACCCCACCAAATACAAAAGAATCCAACCTTAGGTTAACTAGTAACCCTAAGGATCAAATCCGCAAGTAAGGTATGGGGGGGGGGGGGGAAGGAAGAGTGCAAATCCAAAGGATAACACTCCCCCATCCCCCCCCCCCTTTTTATCTAAGTAAAATAACTACCAACCCTAAGCAAGATAATCGAGCAAAGGGAGCACAAAACAACCTGGAAAAACACAGGCTATGAAACACTCGAAAAAATGAGGTGAGAACAAACTCACTGCCCATAATCATAAAAAATCTGCTTCTACCCCTAACAAATGGGGCCATCTTCATGTTGATTCCAAAATGCAGCCGAGAGTTGTGAGTCTCGGGTCTTGAACTAATGTAATTGCTGGAACGTTGATGAAGGATCTAAATACAATGTCGAATGATAAGAATATCCTAATGCAGCCGAGAGTGTCTCGGGTCTTGGAAGTCACAAAAGAAAAACGAAGCCGATGATCTTGTTAGCACCTTTCTGGCACAAATGAAAATCTGCTTCTACCATGTACATCCCTAAGATGGAGATAGAGGAATGTTATTGGCCTTCAAGCGTTCTCTGTTTTGCACCGAGAGTAATCTGGTGGGCAAAGATTAAATGAGGCCGTGCCTCCAACCTTTGCAAATCCCA
The DNA here is from genome assembly GCA_037428765.1 of Rubia yunnanensis. NCBI lineage: Eukaryota > Viridiplantae > Streptophyta > Magnoliopsida > Gentianales > Rubiaceae > Rubia > Rubia yunnanensis. The sequence continues at coordinate 55,712,670 of CM075061.1, forward strand.
TCCAAATCAACCTTCTGAGGATGTGAGAACGGATACACTTGTACCGCGTGCATCAAGCGTGGCGATTATGTAATCGCCCACTCCATTTTGAGCAAATAGACAGCTTTATGCTAATTTAACACAGAGTGTAGCGCGAGCATAGAGCGCAAAAATAACCGTTAATTCATAAGTAAAAACTAGGCTTAGGAGAAAGAGTGCTGGAGTGCAAATCCATACTCTTAAACCTATTGCCTCATCCTGATTTAGAGCCACAATCGCCAGAAGAAATCCGAGTAAAAACCTTGACTCCATCGGCTCAAAAAACTCCAACTTGGCGCGGGATATGGCGCCAATCAGCACCAAACAGCGCCTGGCCTTGATGCCTAATCCAGCGCCCAGTATGCAGAAAAAACCACTAACCTCGAGATGCCCAGTTGCCAAGATCCATCGTCCACAACGCCAAGTACGCAGCGCCAGGAATCCAGCCCCTTAGCCTATGGTATGAAGCACCCATACAGCGCCAAGTACGCAGCGCCAGGAATCCAGTCCCTTAGCCCACGGCATGAAGCACCCAGTGCACAACAACCAGCACTACCCACCAGCCTTCCATCAGCCACTCCATCCAACGTACTAAAATAAATGTTCATCCGGGAATAGCCTATTCATCACCATGTAACAATCTTTCATAATTAACTTGACCACTCAATCAGAACTAGGAGAGGTGCCATCCATAACAACATTATTACGTTCCCTCCAAATACGATAAATTGTAGTTACCAAGGCTAGGATACCAAATTTTTTACGAATTTTGGAACCCTTAACTTGCCTTTTAACCCAATTCATTGAACTAGAAATCGAGTTTGTTCTTCTCCTTAGACCCATCCAAGTCCTTATTCGGCCCCATACCACCTCCGAAAACTCGCATTTAAAAAATTAATTCTCATTAGTCTCAACTTCTAGGTGACATAAAGAACAAGTTGTATCCGAACTATCCTCTCCCTCAGTACGGATTTTGTCCTTAGTATAGAGCCTTCCAATTGTTGCAAGCCATGCAATAAAAGAGAAATTTGGCGGTACAAAACCTCTCCAGATGCTATTGAAAACCTTCTCATAATTGCGGCCACTCTCCTCATAGAGCCTCGGGCATTGATGGCGATGCATGAACACATAAGCTTTGCTCGTGAATTTTCCTGAATTCGCCCAAAGACCAGGATGATATTGAACCTCTCCCATATTACCTTGAAACATGCCACATAACTCATCTCGGATTATGCATAAGTCACCAAAGTAACTGGAATACCTCTCACCCAATCTTCCATTTTGAATCCTGGGATTTAGATCCCAAAAATCACCATCCCGAAGGTAGAATGAGTGAATCCACTTTACCCACAAACTATCCTTCTTCATATGTATATCCCATAATCTCTGCACCATTGAAGCCCGATTCCAAGTACCAAAGTCTCGCCCCAAAAGATTTATGAGCGCACAACTTTTTCCACGCCACTTTGTTTTTGTATTTGCCTCCCCATAGGAAGCGTTTGCACTTGTGTTCCAAAGCATCAAAAACCGTAGATTGAATGACAAAATTCTGAATCCAGAATCCTGCAATACCTCCCACAATTGATCTCATAAGTTCCAATTTGCCTGCATAGGAAAGGGTATGACCCTTCCATTTTGCTATTTCCGAATCAACTTTCCCTAATAAAGTACCAAATTGCGTCACCTTCAACTTGCTGGAATCCAGTGGCACGCCTAGATACCTAATAGGGAATGTCGCCCAAGGAATACCTGTGAAACTTAAATCCTCCTTTATGCCAACTCCAAAGAACTTCGATTTTGCAGCATTTATGCCCAATCCTGAAGTGCGTTCAAATTCATTCAGGGTATCCATGAGTATATGAATTGAGCTCGTGTTCGCCTTAGAGAAGAGCATAAGGTCATCCGCAAAGGCCAAGTGTGTGATCCTTAACGACTCACACCTCGGGTGGAAGGTGAAGTGTCTAGAATCAGTTCTCCTTTTCAGCAATCTCGAGAAATACTCCATGCAAATCACAAACAGGAGAGGCGATAATGGATCTCCTTGTCGAATTCCTCTTTGCCCCTGAAAGTGATCACACAGTTTACCATTAACCGCAATCGAGAATGAAGAGGTGCGTACACATGTCATGACTCTATCTGTCAGCCTTTCCGGAAATCCAAGGCCAAGTAAGACTTCCTCCAAGAACTCCCAAGAGACCGTGTCAAATGCTTTCTGTAGATCCACCATAATCATGCATCGTGGAGAATTCCGAGCCCTTCCATATCCCTGAACAAATTCCTGAGCTAGCATTACATTATCAGAGATATTTCTACCCTTCACAAATGCACCCTGACAAGGATTAATGATCCCTGGCAGAATTCCTTCTAGCCTGTTCGCAATAATTTTTGTGATAACTTTATAGACCACATTGTAGCACGCTATTGGTCTAAAGTCACTTACTTTCAGATTATCAAGCTTCTTCGGTATCAAAGCAACCGAAGTATGATTAAGCTGGGCCAAGAGATCCCCTGTCTGAAAGAACTCCAAAATCGCAGCTGTCACTTCCTCACCCACAATGCCCCACTGCTTCTTAAAGAAAGCCACTGTATAACCATCCGGACCTGGGGACTTGTCATCCGCCATTGCAAATAAAGCTTGTTTAACCTCAATGGTCGCAACTTTCTGATTCAAGAAGGCCCTATCCACATCCGTGAGATTGTTGCCATCACCAATAACAACCGGATCAATAGGTACTCTATCCCTCTTCGTTCCGAACAAGCCTTTATAAAAATTTGCAAATAACTCTCCCTTTTGGCTATTTGAAGTTACAATCCGATTGTCTCTATCAATAATCGCCGGGATACCTCTTCCTTTTCTTGCCGAGATCATCGTATGAAAGTACTTCGATCCCTTATCCACCAAAGTAATGTGATTGATTCGCCCCTTTTGAGCAAGAAAAGATGATTCCGCAAGATAATACATCATAGCACTCTTCTTTAAACTTCGCAATGCCACAACATCATTGTCTGAAGCAGTCTTGGCGTCAAATGCATCAAAAGCCTTGTTGTACTCCGCATCCGCAAGCTTGGCCTTTTCGGACACATGGTTAAAGTCTAGCTTACCCAATTCCTTCAATGGGTGTTTCATCCGGAACAATTTTCTGGTCACCGAAAATTATTTAGTCCCCTCAACCGAAGGGCTCTAAAAATCCTCCACTATTTGCCCACAATTCGGATGACCTAACCACATGTTTTGAAATCGAAAAGGCCTACCCTTACCATCGATCTCTTGCGACATATCAACCACCATGGGAGAGTGATCGGATTGGGCCGAGATTGGTAGAAACGTTGTGCGACAAGCATCACCATCCCAACCATGGTTTAAGAGCACCCTATCCAGTTTCCTCCAAATTTTCCAATCTGCACTATGCCAGGTTAAGTGCTCACCTAAAGAGGGCGCATCCCTTAATCCACACTTTAAACAAACATCCTGAAACTCCTTCATCGGATACAAGCTAGGAACAGTAGCTCCATAATGATCATCAACACTAAGAATGGCATTGAAATCACCAAGAACCATCCAAGGAGAATTCAGATTAACACCAAATGACTTCAATTCCTCCCATAGTGGTAAACGCGCCAAACGTCCCTCACTATGCCCATACACATATGAACAAAAAAACTCAATTCCAGAAGAAAGATTACGAACTTTGAGGTGTATGCATTGTGGAGATTTCCCAAGAACATCCACTAAGAAGCCTTTCGGATCCCAGATAATGAGTATTCTCGAGTTCTGCCACGGCTCAAAATTATGCGTAAACTTCCATCCCTTAAAACTCTTTAAGAAAATTTTCAATACTTTATCCTCCATTTTCGTCTCCAACAAACCACACAATCCAACTTTATTAGTGGAGATGATATTCTTAACCCATCTCCTCCTTACAGGGGCCGATAGACCCCTGACATTCATTGATGCGGCATTCATTGGGAAACCGAGGTCCCTTTTGGCTTCGGACCGCCGCCATCAGTAATTTGAGTACCAGAACTACCCGAGTTGCTCCTTGCAGCCAAGGATAACACGCGTTGAAAGGGTTTCTAGATGCCCTTCCCGTGCTCATTTGTTCTTGTCTTGCTCTTACTCCGAGACCTAGTCAAAGCCCCTGGGGTAGGGGGAGGTTTACTCTTGCTCTTGCTCCTATGCAACCTGGGAATTTTTTAGCCTCGAGCTTCCGGATGGATCATTTGTTTAGGCAAAATTCCAGCACCTTCAATCGGATTGTCATCATCTCCAAATGCTTGTTGCTGCCCAACGAATTCTGTGGGCGCTGGATTTGCTTGTCCAACAGCACGGACGCTGGATTTCGAGCGCTCGGCTCTCCTACGGCGTGGTTTTCAGCTCCAGTGGTTGCAGCTCCAGGCGCTGGCGATGCGGGCAGTGTTGCTGGCAGCGCCACAACTGCCTGATTAACCTCATCCTGCATTACGCCGATAGTTATGCCAGGCCCTTTTTTAGCACTTCCAGCCTTCTCGATGCTTTTGACTATGCCTTCAACTAATTTTCCCTTACCTTTTCTTTGCCTCTCTACTTCCTCATTTTCCGAAGAGGCATCCTCAATGATCACATTTTCTCCCCCTCCAACCGAATTTGAACTTAGAGTATCTCCAATATTTTCTGCTTGCATCTTCCTAACCCAAACTTGGTCATTATATCGAGATCTCCAGTTTTTCTTTCCCTTCGCCTTCATATGTTTATTGCCTTCCAATTCCGTAGGATTGTTATGTTCCATCTCCTTGGCTTTCCAGTAGTCATCACACACTTCAATGAGATGATTGTTTTCACCACAATTCGTACACCAAGGCCTACAATAATCATAAATG